>OY987298.1:129794817-131037998 GCA_963920635.1 Pseudeuparius sepicola
TGCGCGAAAGGTATACCATCCTTTTTTCAGCATTTTCATAATAAGAACTTGCATACTTCTCATTGGCAGCCTGTTCAGAAACGTGGAAGAATTAATTATTAAAATACAAGATCACGTGGCAATAATAGCCCTTTGGACCCACCCTAACGATATGCCTATGGTTTTCCGAGAAATTTTCATTTTGAACTTCATTATAAAACACATGGCAGCCTGTATAAAATCATATCAAAACGCATATTTTTCGAATAATTGAAAATTCAGTTTTTCACATGAAGAACCCAGGATGACTCTGATTCATACCTTATTATTGTGAGAATATGTGCCACATAATGCCCTTTGAAAGGCATACTGAGTAAAATCACGTCCAAAAATCTGTCATTATCTCCCGGTCCATAAAAAATAAAAATATGAAAATATTAGTTATAGAAAACCGGGAAATAATCCCTTCCTTTTTGTACCTGACAAATCCGTAGGTTATCTACCTGTTCAACAACAATTGTGTTATTTTACGTCAATACCTGAAATATCTTGCAACCTCATATCTCCTTGGAAAGCCAACACTCCAAGTAAGTTTTTGCAAGAACTTTCACGTTTCATGTATTATAAAATTTTCGGAAAAAACGGCCAAGTATGTGCAACTGAAAAAATTTTTTTAACCGTCGGTTTTAGCCGTCCTATTTTTTCTTAGCGAATGTTTCCAATCATTTCCCTACATAATGTGTACTATTCGTGTACTCTAAATGGACGAATAGACATAATTTGGAAAACTTGCTAGGCTTTTCAAAAATCTCTACAATTAGTGTGGCGCGGTACAGCGAAATTCTGAAAAACGGAAAAACTGAAATAACTAAAAAACCATGCCGTTTCGTATAATGCATAATATAGGCAATGAACTTCAAACGAGGTTCCTTATCACCCCTTAAAAGGAATACCTTTCATTACCAGTCACCCATAATATAATCTTGCCGAATATAAGACACTTCGGATTTACTTTGGGTGTAATGGCTTCTGAGAATGTGGATATGGATGATTTTACCGATCCTCGAAGTTAGTCAGTTTGAAAGCGAACCCACCCTTCGTATGAACTGGTTGAGGTGGTTAGTCTTAATGTTTGCCGCGCCTCTTATTAGAAGTTTGTAGTTTCTCAAGCGTTCTGCTTGTTGCTTACCATGCATACGGCCTCGATGCATGTAAACAACACACGCCAAAGTGCTTTCGCTCAACTTCCGCCAGTTTTCCCAAAATCGAAATAATTGCCGACGCCAACGCCAACCTCAGAAAACCCCCGCCGTTCTTCAAATCTTCCATCGGTGCGGCCTCGGCGCGGAACTCAGCGCAAAATCATAAGCAGAACCGTTTCATTTCACCGCTCTGTCTGTGCGCACGGGCGCTCCGCTTCGGAAGAGTCTTATCACCCGGTTTTTTTTGTTATCTAGTCGTCGCGATACGGCAAGTGCGGCAGGTGTACTGCGCGTGGATAGTGTGAAAGTGTCGCGAGTTGGGATCTGATGGCCTGCATTGCCCTGCTGCCCGGCGAGTCGCATATCAGTCTCAAGGTACAGATAGGTGAGCGACAACAGACAAAATGTGCGGATTAAAGACACAATTGGCGGCCTGTAGACCGCGCTCATTTCACGGAAACATAAAAAAGTGTTTACATTCCAAAGTCAGTAGGAAATATCGAAATGGCAAGCGAAAGAAAAAGTAACGGCCGCATCGAGCGGCATTGTTAATTTGAACCGAATAGATTGTGCAATACCGATTAAATTGTTTAAGGTCGCGAACACAAGACAAGGACGATAATAACATTTCTGGCTAAAACCACCGATCTCGGAGGTGAGTCACTGGATAGTACCGGGCAAACCAATAATAAGAAGAACATATTTTTATGTTCGTTGTGAGTAGTTTTTGTTGCCCAAAAATAAGATTGCAACAGGGACACGTCTTGTTTTCGGATATACAGGGCTAGTAAAATCGTAGAGATGTTATATAAATTCGAGCTGCTCAGCGGAGAGTAAATGTTGATCGGGAAGAGTTGATTTTTAATTTTTCTTTACGAATGAACAATAATTATTAATCGAAAAAGTGAAATTAGACAGGAAACCGTAACAGATATAAAATATCAAAAAAGCTAAGAGACAGTTTTTGTTCAGTTCAGCCCTGTTACAAAAACTGTTACCTGGTATAGGCCATTAGACCAATTATTAGTATCGGTAGATATTAAATCATGGATTTTATGTTAATTAAAGTTACTCTGATATTGTCGGAAATTTATATTCCTGGACTGGGTCAGATAAGCTAAAACGTATAGGCAATCTTTTTAATGTCAGAAAGTATTTGGAACCAAATTACATTAAAATCGATGCTAGTTAAAACGAAACAATTTTTAATGAGGTGCAAAGTAAAAAAATGCATTTATAAAATTATTATTATTAGAACATAAACATCATATCAGGCAAAATCAAATTTCAAAGTTTACAATATGACAACACTCTTTTAATAATAATCATAGAATTTTGTGGGGTAGGTCCTAACCAATCCTCAAAGAAGAAGTAGAAAAAATAGGCGAAAAATTAAGGAATCAGTATTTATTTTAGGAAATACGGATAACTGTGTTGGTGAATGTTCAGTGGAATTCAGTGAAATATTTTTGCCAATAATTATTCAAAGAGAAGTTAATAATAGCCTGGTTCATAAAGCTTCTTTATCTTTTAATTTTACTTTATCTTTACGAAATAACCAACGGCATTTGTCCCTTGATTTGAACTGACCAATGACACTTAATATTTCTTAAAGATAAAGTAAAATTAAAAGATAAAGAAGCTGTATGAACCAGGCTTATGAGTAGATAATTAGAACCGTTTGACTGTAGAACACGGTACAATATCAGACGGTGACACTTTGACTTGGCATTTATTATTCTGTCATTTTGCTTCTATTTGACATTTTCATTAAGAAAGGAGAAAGATTTATTCTCCGAGAGCTCGGACTCAAAGTTGAATCTGAACTAACCACCGACAAAGCGCCGGAGCTTATTTAGCAGTGTTTTTTCCTGGCAACTTAAAAAAGTTATCCTTTAATCAGTATGTTTCAGGTTCCTCTGTGGCGAAAAACCCAGTTAAAAATTAAAATACTCTTATACTTTTTAGTCATAACTATCAACAAGCGAGGAAAGAAAAAGTATAACGCGAATATATGCCACGAGTGTAATTGAACTTATGGTTCCGAAAATATTCGAAAAAATCGAAAATATTGTAACATCCTGTAGATTGAATACAATGAAACCTTTGGGTATACCTACTTTGGGTAAAAATATTTGGCCAAAAGGTCTTTTTTTGGTATCGATAATATTCCTCGGAACATTCTTTTATATGTATAGTATTTCTAAAGTCACTTGAACAGCATAAAAAAACTAATTGGCGTCACAAAAAGAATATAGGACATAAGCGTCACGCAGTTTTCAAAGATATATTCTACAAGCAACACAATATTTCACTTTTAAGTTTTTTTAAGGATGTCGTCAAACACAACGTAAAGGTTAATGCACCATATAATATTGTCAAAAGGTCTCTAAAAAACCTTGGTTTAATATGGTTAAAAAAGTGTTTTGTGTCGTATTTTATTGCCGAGGCGCCTGTTCTCGAGCTACCCTGGTAAAGTATAAATGAACTCACTTGGAACACGGTGATATACGGGGCGCGATCTATTTCATAATAAGAAAGGGGGACTAGCGATTTGATTGGTTGGCGTTTCGGAGATCCACGGAGCAGGTATCGACACGGCTAACGCCTCGTCCGGAAACAGCGATGATTCGTCCTGAAAAACTTCATTTTAGGTACTTGTAACAAAAATAAGTATTTGGGATAGTATCTTACCAAGAGCCGAATTAGAGCTAATGACCGATAATTACCGCGGTTACATTAAGCTTATGGCCTTCAATGTCACCAGTGCTATAACTATTTTAGTCGCTTGAAAGCATTCGGTTATTTGTTGGTCACATTGGGATGGATATTTTGTGATTACCTAGAGTCTCGTCTCCAGATGTATGGATGTGAGGAGAAGGAGCTTCGAAGAGTGCGCAGCCTAATTTTGCCAGCAAGGTGAATCGGTGTCTCTTGTCTCTCAAAATATTATTGATAAATATCAATATTTTTCTAATGGATTCACGTAAAATAATACTTATAGGTATATGATCATTTTAAAGAGGATGAAATATGTATTATCATTAAATAATAAGTAAATATGCCCTCTTCAGGGCATATTCTAACTGAATATCTTCCCCTTCAACATTTACACTTATTAAATAATATGTATTTATCTTCACCCATTTTTATTAAATAAAATGTAATAATGGTCCACACAAACAAATTTAAAAAAGTCGAAGTCCGTTTGACAGCTCTCATCTGTAGAGTTTTCTGTGATTTTACCTAAATGAAATACAGTGACTAAAATAAAGTATCTACCAGCTGTGTAACTTTCGAAAATATGTTCGTTCTTTCAACTTTGACTGCAAAATTGTTCGTTTATTTTCAAAAGTTAGGTATTCCGCCGCCTGTCTGCCATAAATCTATCAAAGCTGATAGCACTGCCACATGTTATCAAAAAATTATATTTCAACAATCTATTTGTAGATGGTGTAACCAATGGAATTTTTGCCACTGCAGCTATCGATGTAGTTTAGTGCAGGGTGGTTCACTTATCATTTTATTTCCGTCATTTTTAAGCCACAGGTGAAAAAAAAGCTTAATGGGAATCCGAAATTGTATTATAATTGTGGCGTAACCAGAATGTAAAGTTGGGGGGGGGGGGGGTAATTATTAAAAAAATCCTTCGGTAATATTTATGGCAAAACTATACGCCATTGTCGCCATGGAATATAAGAAATACGCCCCCTATAGGCTCAATGCGAAACTAGTCGATGGGCCGTGCCAACAATGAACAACAACAAAGAACAATCCAGTGTAGATCCAAGGCTAGCACCGTTCCCAGGGTGACGATGGCCCATATATTAGTTCGCATAGTCCCGTCGGGACGTTGGCATCTTAAATTCAGTCGCGTATTGTTTTAAAATAAATTTTACCACGCGGCAGATCTTTGGGGAAGGGGGCTAAAGCCCCCAAAGCACCCCCCTGGTTATGCCACTGGACCCCGGCGCGCACAGTTGCCAGTTGCACATGTCGTAAATTTACTTATTTTTTACCTTTTCACTTTTCCCAGAAAATAATATGATAAAGGTCGATAATTTTTCCGTAGTTTTTAATTTTTTGGAGGATATTTTATGCTGTTTCTATAAATACAGCAAGGACACAGAATAGGGGAATATTCTGTGGCAAGGATTAGCTTCATGTATTTATTTATTTTTGTAAACGATCTCACCCCGACTTCCTGGTGCGACCTCTCGATTAACGTGGTTGCCGTAGAGTAGCCGAATCTGAGCAGCTCGCCTTGCCTCTGTCAACAACAAAATAACAGAAGACAACACCCTACCTGTCCACAAATAATGCAGCTGTGTGAAAACGGGCCGACTGTCGCGTACAACGAGATATCGACGCAAAACGTCGAAAACAATTTATATGTCTTTGGTTTTAATATTTCCGATGAAAACGTGAGATTTTAGTAGGACGACAAAATCAAGTGAATTTATACAGGGTGTACTACTGAAAATCTATCCATTCCCATAAAATCTTTATTTATGTGCCGATTTTCAAATTTTTTTGGTTGTTAAATACATCTTCTAAAAAGGTACCTACGAATTTTTATTCAGCACGGTCTCTAACCCAACTGTACCAATGTTTTTGAGATTAGGATACAGGGTGCTTATTTTCGGTGGAAAAACTCTTGTAGGCAGAAAAAAACTGAAGAAAATCTCATTCCGTAGTAGGAAGCAATAATTATTATTATCTGCATTTTGTTGGAATTATTGCATTTTATTGGAATTTTACAATATTCTATTAAAGTTTATTCAAACACCCTGTATTCTAATCTCAAAAATTGTTACAATTGGGTTTGAAACCGAGCTGAATAAGAATTCGTTGTCGCCTTTTCTCTAAGAAAATCGCCAATTCTACGCCAGCACCACGGCTTAGTACTGACTTAAAGAAAAAGACCGTGCTTACACAACTTATAACTTGCAGATAACTTGCAAAAATTAAAAAAAAAATGTAGCTTTATCTAAGGTAAGGAAGGCAAAAAGGGCGTATCTATCTGGATTACTTGATTAACCAAAAAAAATGTAAAAATTATGGAATGAATGGTCTGAAAGGTCTAAATATAAATTTTCGAGGTAGGACTTTTCTATCTGTACACTTAAGTGACCCGAATACAATAAACGATTATTTATTTCATGTCTGTCTACAGTATGGATAGTGTACCAGGGGCTACGTACGGTGTTACTTCCTTTAAGATTGTAAATCCGTATCCAGTATTAGAAGCAATAAAAAGACATTTCCTTGCATCCTCCATGTATTGAATGTGTGCTTAGAGAGGGCTTACTATCCAGAAGTTTGGAAAAAGGCTTTGGTTTTACCAGTGGCGGCTTGTGGGTTAATGTACGGAGGGGGGGCTGCGTTTTGAAAAGAACACACTGTATGGTCCATTAAAATAAAATAGGTGGGTACCGTGGTGGGTAGGTACCTACTTTAGGCATGTGCTTTTTCATTTTTTATCATTAGTAGAAATTAGGTATTTTTGCATAAAATTAATATAAAAGGTTCATAAAACAATAATTCCCGTTTTTAAGATGTTAACGCAAAACAGCGCATCTAATTTGTCCACTTGTTCTTGCCGTACACATTTCTATAGAAGTGTCGCGTAAAATTGCGAGTTGCAACTGTTTCCCGCTGAGATAAAAGTAGAGATGAAACCGTCCGCAAAAAATCCCGCTACACCAACTTTCAAACTTTTGGAACGAAAACAAATTAAAACAGATAAATTGTAATGTCTTACAATTTTATTTTAATTTAGTTATCAGTTTTTATATAAAATTTTAAGCAAACTATTTGGTGTAGCGTGCGGAAATTTCAACAATGGTTCTGAGAGTCTATATGCAGCTTTGTCTATGTTACTCAAAAGCTTTTGATAAGATTAACCACCGATTACTATGTTAAAATTACGCTATATAGGATTTGATGATCTTGCCGTTTCATTCTTTCTGAGTTATTTCGACAACCGATCTCAATGTGTTTTACTGATACATAGATATCAAGAGTCACTTTCATACCATCAGGGGTGCCTCAAGTGTCCATTCTTGGTCCACTATTATTTTTAATATATACAAGTTTGTTCAGCGAATGTTCGGCCCTACGTCACAACTCGACAACTCTCGTCCTTGTCTGACTCGTAAATATACGACCGATATCCATCGGTCAACTGATTTGCCATTTGTTGTTAACGATTCTGACATCCAAATCCAATCCTTTGCTGATGATACTTAGATAATGCATTGTTTTGATGTGGACGACACCCAAAATGCTGTTCAAGCTTTACAGGAGCACGTGAACGGGGTCTGCAGGTATTCGGATAGCCATAATTTAAATTAATCCTGATGAGAGAAAAATGTTTTATTTTGTTCGGAAACTAGGGGGGACATTGTAGACTTTGTTCAGATAAGTATTGATGATGTACCATTGCATCATAGTACAGTAGCAAAAATATTGGGCGTTGATGTGGATACAAAAGGTCAGATTTGATAAGTATATACTTAAATCAATTAGCATAAAAATCTATCTGCGTTTGCGAAATGTACAGTGTACAGTATGTCCGGGGATGGACTTTAAAGAGGACAAATGGACTAAAAATTTAAAGATATGAAAAAAAGTTGCTCCTGATAAAAGTTTTTGATGGTCTAGAAAATACGATTCACCATGAGTAATCTCAATTTTATTATACAGAGAGAGTAAAGAATACAAAAATGTCGTTTTGCCTAAGAGTAAACATACCTTCTTCCGCAAGATACGAAAAAAAGTTGCTCTTGATAAAAGTTTTTGCTGGTCTAGAAAATACGATTCACCATAAGAAATCTCAATTTTATTATACAGGGTGAGTAAAGAATACAAAAATGTCGTTTTGCCTTTTAAATTAAAAGTACTAAATTAAGTTTAATGATTATTTTACATTAAATAAAAACATTGACAAGTATGTCTTTAGGTGTTATAATTATGTTAAAAGCTAGTAGGTACTCTGATTAAAGGTATACTTGAGAATACTTTAAAAAGTAATGTAATCATACTTTTAATTTTAAACCTTGTACCTCTGCTTGGGCTTTAATTCAAAAGATATTTAATATTTGTACTTTTTGCATTTCACGTAAAATTAAATTCACTTAAACTCACCCTGTATAATAAAATTGAGATTTCTCATGGTGAATTTTATTTTCTAGACCAGCAAAAACTTTTATCAAGAGCAACTTTTTTTCACATCTTTAAATTTGTAGTCCATTTGTCGTCCTCTTGTAAAGTCCATCCGCGGACATACTGTATATGCCACCGTTATCTTCTAAATTACAAACTAAGAAAAAAGTTGTGTGAAATGTTAGTAACATCCTACTGTAATATTGCAATATTTTGTAATTTCCATGCTTAGATTATCAAATGAAAAATAGGCAACTGTGTGAGACTGATCTTTGAACTTACAAGGTTTGACCATGGTTCTATTAAATATAAAGGACTCAAGTGAGATTCGAATGTATACCTAGTACAATACAATTTTCTTGTTTTTGTACATAAATTGAAAAGATCCTCGAAACCCGAGTTAGTCCAAGAAAATTATACATGGAGAAAAAAATTCTTATCAGGTAGATATTTTCAGGATTGGTTGTGGGTAGCGTCCTGAGTATAACCCCAAAAAATCACCATCGAAGTCGTGTTACGAACCCCGCAATAGTGGTGGTTTTGCAACATTTTTTTGCAATTTTTTTCTTATGTGTACATTATTACATTCTCTACAACTTTCCCTTATGAAGTTTTTTTATTTAACTTCAATACTTCACGAGATATAGGTAAAAGATCACCACTAGCTAAAGTGCTTTATAAGGGTGAAAAAACATTTCTTTAAAACAAGCCGATTTTTTCAGGGTTAACTAGGGGTACTTAGGAGTAATGTTTTAAAAAGATCTATTATATGTCTTCGATACCTTTTTGGAACACAGCAAAAAAGGTTTTGAAAATCGGCCCATAAATAAAAATTTTTGGGGTGGGTAGGTTTCCCTGTATAAGAAATGTCAAACGCGTGTTTTCTACTCATCATCATGGTTGACGGTCCAGTTGTTTTCCAGGTATAACTCCATTAAGTAAAGACTCAGGTGAGAACTATTCCATTAATTTTGTTACATATTTGAGCTTACATCTTTTGAACGGAGCTAGATACAAACAAAATTTGCTTATGAAAGTTATTCACACTCACAAGGGCTGTCCAACTGCAGAAACAAATTGGTATGTTTCTGGGGGAAAATATATGAATGACGCCACAGCGGCCATTTTCCACAATCTGAGCCTTTTGGCCCTAATTGGAACTTAGTAAGACCCATGATACAAATTTGTATCATGAGTAGGTCTCATTTAAGAACCCGTGTTTGATTTTTCATTTTCTGTTTTTTTCTGTCAAAAATAGGGGTTGGGTTGGCTCGAAATTTGGAACACCCTATATAATAAAATGTGACAACAGCCCTCATCTTCTACAATGATCGTCGATTGACTCACGTGAATTTTTTTCGCATTCTTCGGGGTTTTGATTTTTGACTAACATAATAATTAATAATTCATGTTGGTATGACTTTCTATATAATTACTGAATCGAATTTCTTTAGAAAATCTAGATTATTTTCTTTTTTGTTCAAAAGTAGATAAATAATGAGGATTGAGTATTCTAATAATTGACCACCCTGTACAGTATGATTTATTTTTACTTGAAATTAACGTTACCTTAATTTTTTTTCTGAAAGATTTTTCCACCCATGCAAATTTCAACATCGCTCCAAGGCAAAGTCCGTACACTGGGTAATTTTTGTTTGTAAACGTTTTTTTTTTAATCTCGTGTCGTGTCTATTTTTTATTCGTGAATAAGTGCGTTTTCAAACTGTCGACGACGAGCATACACAAGCCGCTGTAATTATTCATTACTCAGGCTCTATTTTAGATATCTTTATAATGAAATTAAGTACTATTTAGAAAATGCCATTAATTACTATTATTGCCCTCTAATGAAATTCTGTAATGAATGCGTCATACAGTTTCTTATCACCAAGCATAAGTACACATGATCCCGATAATGGTTTTGCCATTATCACTTTATTAAGTTTTTTCCTAATAAGCTCTTGTTTGATTTGGAACAAATCGAGATAATTGTGTTAAGGCCAGAAAACAGAAAACATAATATTGTTTTTGCTCTTGGGATTTTTTGTGACAGTTTTGTGCCAGTTTAACAATTATTTGCTTAACCACTCACATGTGTTGAATATCCAAACACTAACACATATATTTTTATATTGTTTGTCATAGGCGTGCAACAAGTTGATCGAAAGAAAGTTAAGTCAGGTTAGGTTAGAGAAATTTAGAAGTTTCAAATTGAGATGAGATTATCTTACTTTAATCTGTGATAGGTTAGGCTGCTTAGTTTGGTGTGGAAGAGTTGCAAAATGCAAAATTTTAATTTATAAGGGTTTATTTTGCTGAATTATACACAAAACCTACGCTTAAACCCAATTGACTTACTTGTCTGATATAGGTCTAATTTCTAACAACTAAGAAAATTTTGTATTTCGAAAAAACAAAAAATTTACAATTTTCCTATTCCATGGGTTTTTTAATTTTTTTTATTTATACTTCAACAAAAACAATACAGGGTGATTCTAAACTCCGTGCACAAATTTAAATGACGTATTTTTGAGACCAAAATAAGATTTTTTTTCTCTAAACACGTGTCCTAAAATGCACTCCCTCTGACCTTATTTATAGTCCTCCAAAGTTTCATGAAAAAATCGATTATGTTGAACTATGGCTACAGTTGTGCATCGAATTTCTTGAAAATTCGCATGCAGCTGTTTTTTTGTGCGCTTTGTTAATTTTTTGTGTCAGCAGTGATGTAAACTGATTTTTTTTGGGGGATTATAGGGACCTTTATACGAAAAGAAAGTCTTTATTTTGGTCTCAAAAAATACGTCATTAAAATTTGTGCACGGAGTTTTGAATCACACTGTATTTATTATTCTGAGCTTCATTTTTTATTTACTAATTTCGTTGAGTAGAAGATACGTAGAGTTGTCAAATCTTAAATCGTCTCCTCAAAAACTCATGGGTGAAAAGCTCTCAATCAACAATGTAAATTATTTCAATTTTCGGTTAAGGTTTCCCGATAACTCGTGTGTTATTTCAGGAAAATATATCTGTCAGATTTGTCAGCTGTTTTTGTTCTTTACATGTATGTATATTATGTACCTACTACACATTTTTAAAAATTCAATTATGTACGTAGAAAATTTTAAAAAATGCTAATACGGTTTATTTAGTCTTGTTTGGTGTGAAGGACGATGATGATTGCTCTAACCATGTGATCTTTCAAGCTACTCAAAGTCAAATTTATAATTTTAATGATTTTCAAGGTGAAATTCGATAAAACAAGAGAAAGAGAAAAAAATGGGAAGATCGAAACATACAACTGAAAAAGAATACATCCTTACACAATGCTGTTGTTTTAACTGAACTTTATACTTGGAGTTGCCATCCCAAGTAGGTAAATCAGATGATAATTCTCAAAATATCTCCTTAAATAACCAATAACCAATATTTAGTTTTTCTTCCTCATTTCCACTTACAATTAAAATCATTACCCGAGTTGGTTTTTATGGTGAAATTATTGATAGGCTTAATTACCTTAATAGAAAACTTATTCGCATTTTTTACAATGATACTCAAGTATTTGTCGCATAATTATTATTGTTAATAATTACCGGAAAAGGCGATGGAGTGACTAATGAGTTACGTATAACTGTTTTTTTAAAGAAAATAGGGTTATTATTGCCAGGTTATTATTATTCAGGGTGTCCTGAAAGTAAATCGCTATAAGCGTTGAAGTGAAGTGTCAACGCTATAAGCGTTGGATGAAGTATTACTCTTCAGTCAACGCTATAAGTTAACCACTGTTAGAAAATGTCAAATTGCGCGTTGATTGGCTAAGCCACCCATTGTAAAACTGCCAGCTATGACAAAATAGCCAACAATGCGGGTAGTCTATTCGCAGAGAGACACACTAGAGAGTTAAAGCAAAGCTCTATACGTCGACGTAGGTATAGAAAATGACAGCTATGCATGCGCGTTAAAGAGTTTTCGAGCATACGTTCCTTGTGTGGACTTACATTGAAGTAAACTTGCTTATACGAACGCGCACCCGAAACACAGCGGTATCGAGCCTTGGTGCGGAAACACCCAACTTGAGCCGAGTGATTAGAATATACATCAACCGTAAATAGGCAAATAGAAATTGCATTTTAAAAATATGTCAAACGTTTAAGAACTCATTTTGAACTATTTTGAAAGGAATGAAAAATGTTCAACAAAGGGACATAAATAACCTTCAATCAACCTTAGGAGGTGTCTTGACTGATATATTATTAAAGACTGCTCACGGCTGTCACGTCTGACACATTTTTGGCTAACCATGCGCTTTCCGGAAATAAAATACAATGCAGAATACATTGTTAGCCATCAGAGCCATCTGTTTTCCAGGACATAAAACTATAGCCGTGAGAAGTCTTTATAAATACGTCAGTCAACGCTTTAACTGTACTTTTGAAACCTGACGTATTCCATCTTTGCACGCTTACATCAATATGTTAGGGCTACTTAATGAATACCGATTGGGCTTTGCTTTAACTGTGTATGTCTTATAGTAGTATTCGCAAACTATACCAATTAGCGCAGGTTAACTTCTCATGACTAAACAAAACTAATTATTATTCTTGTAAAATCAATTGACAGGAGTGACAGGCCATGTGTTGGGATCGCCCAGGTGTGCAAGCCTTGTTGCACAGGGCTTTGTTGGAGTTGGTTGTAATCAATGACGTCAGAACGAACCTATAGACAGGTTTGTTTTGGTAAACGCTTGACGCTTAGAACTAATCACAATCTAAGCGCTCCATTAAATTATTCCGAGAATGTAGCGAGATTGTCAGAAATGGCCCCTTTTTGTCGAGCCGTAGCGAACTTATTTCGACTAGGGGCTCGGAGGCTGGTGTCGTAAGACCATCCCCCGAGTCTTCAGGTGAGGTTCCGATGCTTCTGGCGCCCCCAAAAAAGAAAAAACAAGCGATATCTAAGTGTCAATCTGTATAACCGGGAATCACCGGGTGTATAGTTGGTTGATGGTTGACTTTCTGCCTTTGTTTGTAGCATGTTTTTAGAGTAGTGTGGATATATTTAATCTTGGAGTCAAAATAATGGGCATTTTAACAATGGGGCACCACGTCTATAGGTTTTGACGTCATTGGTAATAATAGTCTAAATCAGAATATTTAATTTTCCTTTAAGATTGTAAAACCGCATCCAGTATTGGAAGCTATAAAAAGACATTTCCTTGCATCCTCCATGTATTGAATGTGTGCTTAGAGAGGGGTTACTATCCAGAAGTTTGGAAAAAGGCCACGTCTATAGGTTTTGATGTCATTATTCTGATGCGTATTGTCATAAGGTATGAATCAGAGAGTCATCCTGGGTTCTTCATATGGAGAGTGGGTCTTCATTTATTCGAAAAACATGCGTTTTGATATGATTTTAGTCAACCTGCTGTGTTTTAAAATGAAGTTAAAAATAGAAAATTCCTGGAAAAACTATAGGCAAACCTTTAGCATGGGCGCAAAGGGCTATTATGGTCTCGTGAGTTTGTATTTTAATAAATATTTTTTCCGCATTTCGGAACATGTTGCCAGTGATAAGTATGCCAGTTCTTGTTATAAAAAGGGCATACTGTTTCCGCATGCCCCAGTACAGTTTACATTGAATAAATCATGTAAATTATTAAATAAAATTCAATGTAAGCTGTACTTTGGCATCCACAAACGGTAGGTATGCCCTTTTTTCTTATGTCACTTAGGGATGTACCGGAATTCCGGCGGTACCACTAAATCCGACTATGAGTAAAAAGCAAGAAATACATTTTTAATTTTATCAAATCATATTTTCTTACTTTTTTTAAACAAATGCATTTTATAAAAATAAACATTAAACTCTGGTAAAATTTTACATTTTACCTATAAGTAATAACAGGTAATAAGAAAAACAGAAACAGCACAAGGAATAGGCAATAATATAGCAATATAGGTACAATTTCTAAACTGAGGTACATATAAAAAATAAAAATACTGTAAATCAAAAACTAATATTCATAATCTATTTTATTTAGATTGTGATGTATAAATAAGAGCTTTCCTGCCTTTTCAGAATTAAGCTTACACCTATTGTCAACATTACATATATGTTACCAATTTCCGAAAATAGTCTTACAGTCCGGCAAACGAAAGAAGTCCAATGAAAAACTCAGTCTAAGCGCCATCCGTATGTTATTGATGTAGGCATGGGCGGTTAGACTGAGTTTTTCATTAAACTTCTTTCGTTTGCCGGACTGTATAAATATTTTGGTATAGAACTCCAAAATTTTTTTTTGAAATTTGAAAAAACCTGTTCAAAAATTTAAGTAATGTTGAGTTGTTGATATTTGAAATACTTCTATATAGGTCTTGGTCCGGCCGGAATTCCGGTGTCCCGGTCCGGCTAGCGGCCGGACTTCCGGTTCCGGCCGGATCGGCCAAATACCCGATGCGGTACATCCCTATACTAACCCTCAGTCTATACAGGATGATTTTTTCAGGTCTACCACCGCGATTTTCTCGTTCGTTTTGCGAGCTACAAAAAAAAACGTTAAGAAACAAAAATGTGGCAATTTTGAAGAGCTAAGTGGTGCTGCAAAATAAATCGGCATTCATGGCCAACTTGTCGCGTAATATTAAAAAAACCTCAAATTGAGCAAAACTATTAATGGTCGTGGAGTGATTATTTTAAGAGACAGAGGAAAACTTTTATATTGGCAATTGATGGCACTAAGAAGCTTTATGCAAAAGGGTACTCAGATAGTTTCAGAAAATTACACGGGATCTTCGGCTCTCTTGAGGCTATGAATTTTTTTGTTTATTTCTTATTAAGCGATTTTCTCGCTTATTTTGGGCCGCACAGAAAATATGTAAGAAAACAAAATATGGCAATTTTGGTCAGCGAGGCGACATTAAAAAAGGAATGGGCCTCCATACCCAACTTTTCTCAGTGCGTACTAAAAAAATATAAAATAGACAAAAATTTTCATGGTCTCAAGAGAGCCAAAGACCCTGTGTAATTTGCTGAAACTATCTGAGCACCTGGGTGGATAAAGCTTCTCAGTGCCATCAATTTTCAATATAAAAGTTTTCCTCTGTCTCTTAAAATAAACATTCCACAGCCATTAATAGTTTTGCTCAATTTGAGTTTTTTTTAATAATGCGCGACAAGTTGGCCATGGATGCCGATTTCTTTTGCAGCACCACTTAGCTGTCCAAAATTGCCACATTTTTGTTTCTTACGTTTTTTTGTAGGCCGCAAAATGAGCGAGAAAATCGCGGTGGTTGACCTAAAAAAATCATCCTGTATATGATAACAGCACGAAGTACAATTAAGTAAGTTTTCATTGAACATTTAGACTTGCAATTAAATCACAGACATTTTTTGAGTTTCTTTTTTTCTGGCAAATCTTAAGACTGACAAAAATAAGCTTTTTTTCAATCAAAAAATGCAGGAAGTGCTGGCTTGAGCCTGAGATCAATACACTTCATTGTACTTTATATTAATCGTAACATATTAATTATAACAAATGTGGTTGCCCAAAATAAATCAATTTTTCAGGGGAAATTTGAATACCCTTCTACCCTCTAAAACGAAGCTTTTGCAGACATGTTCTAGCACTGAAATACCTTAAAATACCTAGAAATACCCTGTATAGAATATGATATGTATGGAATATACAGGAACTTAATTCTTTAGCAGTGTAATTCTGTTTTTATTTCTATTTATATAGTTAAAAAAAAACATTACATTTTTTACATTACGTAGGTACATATTTCACTTCCCTCTGTTAAAGTGTTTTTATATTTTCTTAATTCATTAACACCTTGTGCCCCTGATCTAAGATTTTTATAATATTTGGTAAATTAATTTTTCAACAAGCAGGATTAAAAAAATAATGACTTTTCGTCATAACATTTATTATAGAATATATTTCTAGTATATAGGTCGAGACTAGATATACCCAAATAATGCTAAGTTCAGGCTTGCTTGGTAATTCGATTTTGAAAACAAATCCTCCAAAACTCAAGTACAATTATTTGTAATGCAATGTGTTATTTGAATTTCTCAACGTTTTGTGCTAAATCAAACAAATGATTCAAGTGTAACGTTATGTGATTTTCTTTTCTAATTAGAACTTATTTGTACCAATGCTATTATATAAAGGCTGTTTTGCCTACTAGCTTGGCACACCAATGCCACCATTCTTTGTGCGAAAATAGTTTCGCCATCACCATACAATCATTGTGAAATGGTATGCGAGGTTGAAAGCACCTTTTAATATTTTCTGAGGGCAGTCTCACAATGACTTAGGCTGACATACTTGTGAATAAGTCAAAAGCCAAAGTGTTTATAACATTTCACTTTCCACTGCCATAAATTTTTCATTGAGAGCAGCATCTGCAGAACAATGTGACTTCTTTCTGTATACAGGCTGATCCAAAACTACATGGCAAAAATGTATATATAATATATTGATATATTATAGATATGTTGATATATCGATATTTTAAATATTGCTATTCGATATATTGCTATTTTTCTCAGCTCTACTGATGATCCAAACGTTCGTGACTAATTGCTTGGGTGACTTGACATTAATAAATCTCATGGCACTTCTACAAGTTGGGGTCTGCATAAGCTTCTAAAGAAATATATCAAAACCACTTTTATACTAAACCGAATCACCCTCATAATATTACCTATTATTGTTCAGAAATAGAGATGTATGCAACAAATGCAAAAACTGGATGTTTTTTAGATGAGGTGTGAAACTTGAGGTGAAGCATACTTGAAGCAAAATTTTAAATATGCCTCCATTATTCTCTATCTTAGAAACCTTAAAATAGAGATTTCTTCGATAGTGTGAAGAACTACAAGCTGGATCGTTAATAAATATTTATTTATTATTAGTGGTTCTGATTATAAACTATTATAAACAAATTATTTACTATTACGCCAGACGTTATCATATTTCCTGTGTTGAACACTCGTAGATTTATTTTGCCGACCATATCGCCACAGATAAAATAAATGGATTCAGAAGTTTGTAATTAATTCCAATGTTAGGCTGGTGCGAAGTGTTTCCACGATATATTTCAAATTGCAAGTGAATTTCCATGGATGACCTAAATTTTGGGAAAATACAATTAGGTACCTAGCCTAGGGTATTTTATGGTTATTGTTCTGTAACTTTTAGAATTTATACTGTTGAACTCTACATAGATACCATGCTCTATTTGGCAGAACTTCAGATTTTATTTGTTTTGTTTTTTTAAATATGGAACACATCCAGGCATAAAATACAAGTTTTATTATTAGTTTTGAAAACTCTTGACTTGACGTTTTGCCAAAAACACCCTCATTTTATCTATCAGCATTGGCATGCACCATTGATTGAACAATTATTGTAAAATCTGTCCGAAAATAATTCCTGAAAAGAAACGATTTTACATCTTTGCTTCTCTAGACACATCACTCATTCAACACATGAACCTAAATTATTCTAATTCACAAAGTAAAACCATAATTAGAAGTGTCACTCGAAGAGTTACACGATATGTCCCATGTTGTAAGATTGAATGACGAGGGGTATGTCTTATTAGAATGTTGTTCCTTTTCAATCTACAGGGAGTCGAAGGTGCAAATATATTTTCGATATTTTGGGACCGCCTTGTTGACAATAAATTACGAATATGTCAAGGTAAAAATAATCAACTTTATTTGTTAGGAAATAAAAAATGTATTATAATAATAGAGCTATTTTTCCCTGTCCTTTGAACTACAAATAAAAAAATAAAAAAGAAATCGGACAGATATATCCACATACTGAGTTTTTGAGAAACGCAATTACATAAATACATAATAATAATTACTATTGTATATACAGGCTGTTCCAAATTAAGTCGGCACTGTTGGAATTTTTTTTATTATTGAAGAAATAACAGGTTGATTTGGGGAAAAATTGTATTTTTAGCGCTGATTACGATGGTAAACACTGAAAAAAATTGAACATCGCGTTTACAAGATATTACCAAAAATTTACTTCTTTTAATTGGAACTTCCTGTATATTATTTGGCAGATTGAAACATATTATAATTCTGCACAAAGAAATTTTATAACTTTTTCATGTAAAACGAAAAACTAGGCAGATATTTTGATATTTTATTATAAAACAAAAGTAGCCTGCGAATTTGTAATTAACAGTGCAAGATCAAGGAGGCTTTTCTACTGTACTGGTGTCTAAAGGTGTCGTCTGGCGAACAATTTGTGATATACATAATGAGAAATCAAATAAATAGAAAAGGGCTAGGCATAAATGCCACGTTGTCACTATTTGAGAGTAATAAAATATTACAACCAGGATAGTGATAGGCACGAGCGAATAGAAAATAGCCAGAAGCGTGAAAAAACCCAAGGAGGGGGTATTTTTGAACACTTAATATGATTATAATTATCTTTTATGTTAAAAATAACATAACTTTAGAAACATTAGACTTTAATTTCTTGTTTCCATTGAGCTTTGTATTGGACTTTTTTTTTTATTGTCATTAACAAATTCGCAGGCTACTCTGTTTTATAGTAAAATATCAAAATATCTGCCTAGTTTTTTGTTTCACACGAAAAAGTTAACAAGATTTTTTGTGCAGAATTAAATTAAATTGTGATCTATGAAATAATATACATGATAATAGGTATATAATTATATAAACAAATAATATAATATCCATTTAAAAAAGTACATTTTTGGCTATATCTCCTAAACGTGATATTAAATTTTTTCACAATGCAAAAAAATACAATTCATTCCCAAATTAACATATCTCCAATAATAAAAAAGTTACCAACGTTGCCGACTTAATTTGGAACAGCCTGTATTCATTCAATTTCTTCTTTTACAGGAATCCAGCATGCGGTGGGCGGCTTGGCGTCGAAACCGGAGAGGGACCTGCTCATGCAGGATTTCATGACAGTAGAGACGACAAACTTTCCGAATTCTGGCTCGAACCATACCCCAGCGCATCATTACTCCGAGTTCAAGTTCAAGAACTATGCGCCAATCGCATTTAGGTACTTCAGGGATCTGTTTGGGATCCAGCCTGATGATTTTTTAGTGAGTACATATTGTAGTGTTCCTTAAAAGGTTTGTAGTAAAAACTTACGTAAAAGTGTCAATGAAAAAGTTTAATTAGGACTGAAAATGTGAAGTTCTGACAACCTTTAAGCAGGGTTGCATTGATTAAAATCAATTATTTAAATCGCGATTTTAATCGTTTGATTAAAATAAAAAAATGATTTGATTTAAATCAAAATTTAAATGTAGTTACATTATGTAAAAACACGCCACTGGCTGTGTAACTGAAGAGGAAATGAGCATACATAAGCAACTGCATACTGTAATAGCATCTTCAGCAGGAGTAGAGCGTATCATTTCATCTTTTAATTCGGTTCATAGGAAATTAGGAAATAAGCTAGGTACCGAGAAGTCTGCAAAACTTGTCTTTCTGCTGAAATCCTTAAATAAAAAACATAAGTAAAACGTTTTCATTATCTATTTATACGTTTAAAAAAATCAAACATAATTTCCTAATAAAATAATAAAAAGAAAACCACTTTAAACAAAAAATTCTATATATAAATCAAAAAATCCGATTTTTTTTTATTTAAATCCGATTTAAATAAAAAAAAATCTGATTAATTTGATTTTTCTAAAAAAAAATAAAAAAAATCAGCAACCCTGCCTTTAAGACATGCACCTTTTTATCGACATAAAAAATTTATGTTTTTTTTTTCCAAAAACGATTATTCCCCGAGACATCTACAAAGTACACCTTTTTCGCCTAAAAACTTAAGAGGAAAAGATATTTATGTGAGGAAAAATAATACATCTAGACCCATAAAAGTTATGACGTTTTAAATCATGTGAAATGCCGTAGGTAGCCCCCTTATAGAATCACATCAAAGTTATGCCAATATTTGGATTCCTCGCCCAAAATAAACCCAGGTACCAAATTTTGTGCTAATCTGTAAATTCGTTCAAAAGTTATTTGGAAAAATGTAAAATTAAATTCAAATTTAGACACCCTGTATCTTTTTAGGTATGCCTTTTTGACCTTACATATATGAACTTTTCATCTTATTTTTATGTTTTCAGCCCTAGAAACCTGCACGTTGTTTTTTGAAACACCCTTTATATATATCTATAAGATTTTAGATTTCTTCATGTATAACGTTTAGTATGCTGTAAGCTGCCACTAAGAATTTTATACTCATAGAAATAATATGTGACATAAGTGTCTACAGACTTTTTTGTTACTGTAGGCTATTGAAAATTGGTGACGATGAAAAGACATTTTTCTTTTTATTTTCAGATGTCAATGTGTGATTCACCATTAAGGGAGTTATCAAACCCAGGTGCTAGTGGTTCAATTTTTTATTTAACTACCGATGATGAATTTATTATTAAGACTGTACAGCATAAAGAGGGGGAGTTCTTACAGAAGTTGTTACCTGGTAAGTCCGATTTTAATATATTAACACCCTTAAAACATAACCGTTTTTTTTTCTTTAGGTTATTATATGAATCTTAATCAAAACCCTAGAACGTTATTACCTAAATTTTTTGGACTATATTGTTATCAATGTAATAGTAAAAACGTAAGACTGGTAATCATGAATAATTTATTACCTAGCAATGTGGTCATGCATCAAAAGTATGATCTCAAGGGAAGCACCTACAAAAGAAAAGTGAGAAATTCTTTCAGCATACTCGAATGACAAATAAATAAATGTGAACTTTTAGGCATCGAAAGCGGAAAGACAGAAAAGGTCACCGACATTTAAAGACTTAGATTTTATGGAACATCACCAGGAAGGTATACTAATGGAGTCGGACACGTATAGCGCTTTAGTGAAAACAATCCAAAGAGACTGTAGGGTATTAGAAAGTTTTAAAATTATGGATTACAGTTTACTGCTGGCCATACACAACTTGGATCAAGCACAAAGGGAAAAGTTGGTAAGCAATTAGATTGATTTCCTCAAGAACTCATTGAACTATATATAAGCTTGCAATTCGAGATGTATATATTGAGATATATTGCTGTAGGCTAAAGGAATATCACAGTGGTTGCATTATTTCCTTATATTTATCATTTTGTCGGTCTCCGCACGTAGTGGCTTAACTGCCAAAAATTCAAAATATGAGTTACGCCCTTTATATGCATAATTTAACATCCTCTTTCATCTCACGACGTGGCGTAAATGTATCTCCAGTACTTACGTCAGGATAATTAATTCTTAAATTGGTGTAGCTATTAAAAGTTACAGAGTGTGTCTCACACAGAGGCATATATATACTTTACGCCACTTTGTGAGAAACGTACATGGAGATTTTTATTTTCCAAAATGTGGCGTAACTTAATTTACGCCACTTCGTGATGCGCGAATTTTTAAATAACCGCACACATCTTTTGGCGTATCTGATTAACACATGAGTAAATAGGCCTCAAATCCTAACCTAGAAATATCAGCTGTGTTGTACTGCGACTCCAATTCGATACTTTCGCTTAAAAAGTCGTTTTGTTTTAACAATAAGTTAAGTTTACGCATTTTACAATACTATTCTGACACGACAAATAGAAAAATTTGTGCTATATGCATAAGCTGTTTTACGTTTGCATGACATGGATGTACACGCGCGGCCCTTGAAATCGTTGCAATACGTGCGGACGCAAAGGCGTCCAACTGACAACGTTGCAATTACCCCTCCCCTCTCTTGCGGTTTGAAAGCCAGCGATAACCCTAAAAGCGTAAGTGACGGCAAATCTAACATCTTATTACGCGACATTACCTTACGTGACATTACCAGTTACAGTGCAAAAAACAGTAAATTCGGCACTGTTAGGTTGGCCTTAGATTGCCTGAATAATAGTGGAAAATCTTACAACCTTGCCCACGGATATTGGCGGCTTTTTTTCGCAAAAGTCTTTCGACAACCTCGAATAGAGCAGTTCTAAAAACCGAAGGAGGTGGTAAATCTCTTAATTGAGTGTCGTACTTTCCTCTGGTACCAAAAAAAACTTCGAAAATCCGATATCTAAGAGAAATTCCTGATTCACGATTAACCACTTTCGAGAAATGGGACGGCTGTAGAATCAACGAAACCGACGGAAAATCCTCTGAAACCACTATTGGAAATTGCTTGTTTTTTCCCATTTCTCGATTTTTCGGGGGCCCGGGAAGCATCAGAATCTCACCCGAAGACTCCAGGGAAGCTTTAAAAATTGAAATAAATCAAAGATTTGGTTCGCGGTTAAGATAAAGAAGTGTAATAAACCAATGTAAAAAACCACTACGAGATTCTTCTATAATAACACAATCATACTTGGATATTATACCTTATTTACTAATACCACTTTGACAATCAAAGAAATCCGTGTAATTTCACGTTACGTGAATCTCAAAACACCAAGGAACTGTGTAAAACTTTAAATCCACTTATTATTAAGTTTATTCACTCATTAGAACAAAATTACATATTAAAGAAATACATCTTTGTAGAATAAACTTCAAATCCTCTGAAGCATTGCTTGTCTGAGGAAAGTGTAAATATACATTATGTACATATTATTTATTTAATTATTATTATCTATTTAATAAAATTAATTTTATTAAAGTAATTAGAAATTAACAAATTATTATAATGATAATCCAGCGATTTATTAACCTATTTTCGTTGACTGGCGTGTTAACGCAATTTTTATTTTCTACGGGAGGAGCGGTGTGGTACGAGGGAACATAGGGGAAGTTATTGGCGCAACATTGCCGCACTTACCCGAAATTCTTGATTTCTTACTCATTTCTCGTGCCTAGTGGAACGATTTATGAGACCGCGCGTGTACCTATCACTCCTATCAGTGCAATGGAACGATGGTACATCAAATGTGGTGTTGTGGAAAGAACTTGAAACAGAAAAATACAGACAGTTTAAAATAGGAAATAAGATATCAATGTTGTATAAACGAAGATGGTATAAAGGAATTTTCTTTGTTTCATTAATTTACGATTTAGGTATAGGGATATAGAGGCAAAGCAACGGTGCGCGCGGTTGTCTCATGGATAGGTGACCCTTTTTAAATTATTTTGCCTAATAAAACTTCTTTTTCCTGTTTTTCAAAAAATATAACGTGTCCCTTGGCAGTGAAGTTTCTTTTTATAACAATTATTGTGCTTTATTTGCCGAGGCCTTACAGGCCTCGGCATCTAAATTTTACATTTATTGAACTTCAGTGCCTTGGTACATAAATAACTATTAATTTGTCAAAATTTGCATTAATAAATATTCTTTAAATAGCCTTTAATTTGGCATAACTAAACAACAAACAATTTACAGATTTCACAAAGTGGCGTAACTGCTCAAAATATTTTTTTCTCAAAAATGAAAAAATCTGCAAGTCGTTTAATATTGTCGTGTTTAAGCTTCATATCACCGGCATCTTTGAAAAAAGTTTCGTTAGATTTAGTAAAATTTTTGCCTTTACCAGATATAGGTATGACTGATTATTTCATGCTATTTTTAGTTTTTTAGCTCTATTGTAAAATTATCAAAAAGCTAGTTACACCACTACGTGCGGAGACCGACGATTTATATAAAAATTAAAATGAAAAATAATATTTGGAAAAGTGTGTTTTGAAAACTACAGATTAGGCTGATGTCGTTTACCCTTACAAAGTCTGTTACTAATTTGCAGGAGAAGAAATCTCAAGAAAAACTGGAGGCGGCCCAGCGGGGCGAGGCCGGCGATCCAACCGGTGCATTTATAAAAGAGGAGAGGCAAACGGAAAAAGAGGATAGAATAGGAGCAGCGGCATTGTTGAATAGGAGCCGTTCGATAAATAGGCAGAGGCTAGTGGCACACTCAACGGCAATGGAGAGTATCCAAGCTGAATCGGAACCCATCGATGAGGATGACGATACTCCGTAAGTTACAAAAATTCTTCAAATTTTTATACTCCTTTAATATGGTTGCGACTTTTCCCTGTACAATATTTCGGCTTCGGTTTGAACATAGAACTTAAAACTTGACATATTTTAATTACATCAAAAAATCATATTTTAATCACCTATACTAGGTCTACAGCGCATCCCAAATTTGACCCTCACCATTGGGATCTCAGTGACTAAAAGAGATAGAGAGTAAATTAAATGGGGAAAATTTTCGACAATTTTATGGTCAATCTGTTGCTGTTGAGACACCAAGGCTAACTGCGATTGTTAGAGTTATTTTTTGTCATGACCTTAAAAAACGTGCTTTTAAACTTTTACGTGTTATAACTAATGAAAAAATCATTAGTGCGACACATCATTGGAAAGATAATTTCATGTAGGTTTCAAATTTGTACAAATTCAAAATGGTGCCCATACATAAGAAAATCACAGGTTGTCATATAGCGAAAAAGAATACCTTTTTAAAATACTGACATTACCGTTAAAAAGGTTGAATAAAAGTGCCTTAATAAAGTCCCATGGGTTGAAAACCATCAATTTAAAAGATATTGAACAAAAACGAAAATGGGAAATTAACTCGTAAATAATTGCAGTTAGCCTTGGTTTGACCATAAAATGGTCTAAAACATTCCCCTATCGATCCCTTGTAGTTACAGAGACACAGAGATCCCAATGGTAAGGTGGGTGAATTCAGTGTCGGTTCTAGGATTTTGTCAAAGGGGGCTTGAGTGAAGGAAAAGTGTATTTTATATACAGCCTGTCTACTTTTAAACATATACAAATCTATAAAATCTTTGTTTTTGGAGGATAATCACCTGAACTTTTTTTTGTTTGAAAGGCCTTCAAAAACAGCCTCTTTTGACCTTCCTACCATTTTCAAAATGCAATTCCATGGCCAGTTACGATTTTTTTATACCCCCGATTTTCACGAAAACCATTTAGCAATTTTTTTTATTTAAAATCTGACACCATAGCTTTAATCAGGATACAGAAAACAAAAAAAAGTCCAGGCCAAAAATGAAGATTTTTATGGATTTGTACATATGTTTAAAAGTAGACACCCTGTATCTAATGTAGGTGGAAATTTTTCGAATTTTGGAGGTAAATACTGAAGAATATTGTGCAGTTGTTTTTTCTTTTCTTTATGAGGCCATAATCATAATCAAGAAATACTTGACTCTTTATTTTTTTAGAGAGGCAAAAGTGTTGACAATGTTATTGTTTATTGTTAACGACAATGCAGTTATTATCAAACAACACTTATTAGCCTTGGTAATGTAGAAGTAGAAGTAAAAATATTTAGTAGGTACCTATAAAATTTTTGAGACACTATAAATTATTATGGTATATCAAAAGACCACATTATATATCTTTTACATAAAACACGTTTTTCCGAGCAGTAGTGTCACCAATAGAAATTTGTTTTGAGGTTGGCTCTTAAAAAACAAGCAAAAATGCACTGGGCAGGCGAAATTTTTTAGAAATATTAATGAAAAATAAATAGTTTAAGTGAAGCATAGGAAATGATGCTGTCTTATACGAATATGTATTTTTAATACAATTCTTTTAAATAGACCATATGAAACTACTTTTTATTTAAGAGTTCATTCATAAACCCAATTTTCTAATATCTGACACCCATGGGAGGGGTGGGGTGGAACCCTTTTAGCCCCCCCCCCCCATTGGGACCGCCACTGGGCGGATTCTATCATAATCTATTTACACACTGTAATGTTATGTATGGCTGCGGCCAATTTGAACTTGCAATGTCTTGGGGCTACATCGCTAGCCGCCAGCCGCTTTCGTCTGCCTTCCCTTCCCAGTCGGCTCTTTTGAAACGCGATGCACGGGACGGTAAAGCGCGGTGTTACCGGATGTCGCCGGATCTCCCTCATTTCGGCATAGAGTTTAGACGGTCTTGCAAGTTCAAATTGGCCGCAGCTGTACAATAGTGACAAAAGTCGTATATGTTAATATATAAGGGTAGTGCCCCCTTGTTAGATCGCCTTACTTTCAGACTTGATTGTAAGAAAAAAGCTTACATGAACATGGGGTCTAAAGAGCTTTATAAGGACAGGGCATTAAAGTTTTGATTAATAAAAAAATTTTTCTTTGAGCATGCCATTACCATGCTGTTTAGTAATTGTTTTGGAGTATTTAGAAAGTCAATAAAAATATCAGATACCAAACAACTTGCCATTCAGTAATGTTCCTATTTAAAAAATCTTTTATTTTTCTGGGGCTTCAGTGTCTTGGTGGTGCGCTCAAATATAATAAAAGCCATTTTTTCCAAATCTAGCAAGTTTCTTTTAACACTGAAATTTTTTTTATTTTTTAAGTAAAATCTATCAAAGAATTTTTTAAAAATGAAGTATGCAGTGCCATAGGAGGTTCGGATAAAAAGTGGTAAAGGCACTTATGATTTTATACTGGGCTGGCAACTCTAAAAGTGTCGTCTGGCGAAAAATGTCAATCAAGTAAGTATAAGAGGCATAGGTATAAGGATGACCTTCATAACTATCTCCCTTGTTCTTATTTGATTTCTTATTGCAGTTATATTCTTACACATTGTACCTACCTGATTTGTAATTTCGACTATATTCTTACTCATATTCCAGAAGACACCTTTAGTGTTGCCAGTATAATAATAACTAGGGAGTCTACCCTTCTCAAAATGTTATAAATTTTTAAAAACTAAAAAAATAATAAATAAAACTTAAACACTTTGTTATAAAGTATCGAATGGCATCATATTATTTTCATAGGAACTTTTTTCTTATGCTCTAGCAATGGTTAAATTTTGCCAAAAAAAATTATAAGGAGACACTCTTTATGAATATGTGTATTCTGAGAATTTGAAACAATCAAAAGTGGAATGCTACGAACTTTAAAGTTCGAAATATTGACCGTCAATATTTTGACTTATAAGTCGAAGCTTTAAAGTTTCGAGTTATAGGTCGAAATATTAGTTCAATATTTCGACTTATAAGTCGAAATTTTAAAGTTTCGACTTATAAGTCCAAATTTTAGGAGTGGATCTAGAAAAAAAGGAGAGTCCCTTCCAGGCCTTCGTAGAATGCTGCGAAAATATTAATGTACTCCTTCAATTTCAGGCTTGGTGGTATTCCAGCTAGAAACGCAAAAGGCGAAAGGTTGTTATTGTACATTGGTATTATTGACATTTTACAAAGTTATAGGTTTAAGAAAAAGCTAGAACATACATGGAAATCGATGATCCATGATGGTGTAAGTTGGTACTTTTCTAAACTACGCAACTGAAACTAATTACCAAAATCTCTTTTAGGACACTGTTTCTGTACATAGACCTAGTTTTTATGCTCAGCGATTCCAGAATTTTATGGCAGAGACTGTTTTTAAGAAGATACCATCACGTAAGTTTCAGTTCATCATTAATCATTATTAACTTTATTGTGTGTTTTCTATCTCTCCATACTTAATCATCGGTGTCAAGCATTGAGAAGATGTTCATGGGTATTATCACAGACTTATATAGCTTCGCTACAGACTGTGTATATTAGGTGAACCCAAATGGATGCCAAGTCCCTCGAGTTGGCATCCACCTTGGGAATTGGTACAAATAGTTCCACTACCGTTTTATAGAGGCCCCCGAGTACTACATCTTCCCACTCGATCATTGCCAAATGTCATCTATTCGGCAGATTTTAGGGATAAAAACACAGTTGCCACCATAGATACAAGCAGATCAGGGACCCTTTAAAGTAAGGGGACCCAGCATTATACTTTCCAAAGTGAGGCCGTTTCTTTCCCCATTCTAATGGTCTCAATGATGCCAACTATGCCATTTTATTGGAGAATCTATGAATATTAACAGGTACTTTGATTGTTAGTAAAAATTAATAATGGTTTCCATGATTTCTAAAAATTAGACTTGGCAATGTTCTGTCAACAAACACAGAATATGGCAACTGCCAAATGAATCAAATTTATTTTATATTTGTATTTGGTTTCCTGCAATTATTTCCAGGAATTCAAGTAATATAAGGATGGAAAGTCAGTGCCAATTTTGCTTATTTGAGAATTTGTCGCTATTGCACCTTGTTACCAGGTTCCTCAAACCATTTGTAATATGTAGATATAATTTGAACTTTCTTCCCTTGTTGAATGTATCTACCCAAAGAACTTTCACAGATTTCGGGATGCACTAATAAGATTAGGTCTTGTACTTAGTTCTAATCATGTAGTTTTTCTCGGTGCTCATTTTTGTAATTTTATTTCTCTCCCAAGGTACCTAACAAACGTAAAATAAACTTATAGTTGTAGATAAAAACTGTTTAAAAAAAGACCTGACTGAAGCTACCTGCTTAATAATTTAAAATTTAGGAAATACCATTTTTGTTTTGAACTACTTACTTATTTGTAATGCCCACGTAATGGGAATTGTAGGATTACTTAAGGTGAGACAAGAAAAATCAGGTTGCAATTATTGGGACTACTACAGGCGGCCACATTACCTTTAATTGACTATCTGGAAGTCAGAAAACTTAAAAATTGTGAACTATGATGGGAAATATTTTGCCTCCTTTGGAATCTATGGCACTGGCATGTCACATAAAACATAACATAACCTTGTACCAGCCCGCACTTATGTGGTCTCCTTGGAGTATACAGAAAACAAGGCTTCACTTTTCCTATGTGATGGACTGTGACATGCTAGGTCCCCTTATTTTAAAGAGTCCCTGAAGCAGATGAATAATTATAGGTCTGCGATATAAGGAATAAACTCGTTTTTAGTCGAAAAGAAACGAGAAAGATGTTCAGGTGTATTTATAAGCATGTTTAAAGTTGTCTGAAAAACTACCCCTACACCCCTTTAGAGAAAAAACAACACAGCAATATTTATCATATTATTCATTACAACAATTTTTAAATATTTTGCCCCCGTCCAAAATAGTACACAGTGTCCCAAATTTAACTCATTTCGTGGGTTTTCCTATTTCCCGAAAATATAGGCAAAAAACAGCTAGGGTATATAGAGCACGACTTTGAGGTGAATTAAAAATATCGCAAACCGTATCTTGATATCTCCATTAGTTTACAGGATGCTTTTCTTTCTTGGCATTTCTTAAACATGCCTTAAGTTTTCGTGGTTTTCATCATTTCTCCAAAAGCGTCCAATTTGGGACACCCTGTATTATTTCGGTTGGGGGCCGAGGTTTTGAAAATTTGTTGTAATCAATGTACTATACATATAAACAATATGCAATGTTGTTATTTTTTCATAAACCCTCAAATTTTACCCAATTTCAGTTAACCGATTTTTCACGAGCATCATGCAGTCTTCAACACTAGATTTAACAAACTTTTATCAAAAATAAAGGATACAATTACATATCGGCAATAACTAAATCAATATTTTATTTTTTTATGCTTTTCTTTCTTGGCATTTCTTAAACATGCTTTAAGTTTTTGCGGTTTTCGTCATTTCCCCAAAAGCGTCCAATTTGGGACACCCTGTATTATTTCGGTTGTGGGCCGAGGTTTTGAAAATTTGTTGTAATCAATGTACTATATAAACAATATTATGCAATGTTGTTATTTTTTCATAAACCCTCAAATTTTACTCGATTTCAGTTAACCGATTTTTCATGAGCATCATGCAGTCTTCAACACTAGATTTAACAAACTTTTATCAAAAATAAAAGATACAATTACATATCGGCAATAACTAAATCAATATTTTATTTTTTTATGCTTTTCTTTCTTGGCATTTCTTAAAGATGCCTTAAGTTTTTGTGGTTTTCATCATTTCCCCAAAAGCGTCCAATTTGGGACACCCTGTATTATTTCGGTTGGGGGCAGACTCGGAGGCAGAGGTTTTGAAAATTTGTTGTAATCAATGTACTATATAAACAATATGCAATGTTGTTATTTTTCATAAACCCTTAAATTTTACTCAATCTCAGTTAACCGATTTTTCACGGGCATCCTGCAGTCTTCAACACTAGATTTAACAAACTTTTATTAAAAATAAAAGATACAATTACATATCGGCAATAACTAAATCAATATTTTAAGTTGGGTGAGATAGCTACAACACCAGAGAACATGCTTGGACCAAATTTCAACTAAATCCTTTCACTAGATTTAACAAAATGGTGATCTTTGTGCAAGAGAAGTAATTAAGTTTCTCAATAGTTGAAATTAAAGTTAAATTCTCTACCCCTCACCTTCACCTACCATTTTTTCAACCGTGAATTCGTGAATCTGGTTCATTAAGAAGGTCCTTTCCAAAAACAGCCAGGATAGGACAATGAAGTTATCATTTTTTTCCTTAGATGGGCACTGAGGGTAGTTTTCGCCCAACAAATTGTTTCAACTGCGAATTCGTTCATCTTGAATCATTAGGAACTTTTTTTTCTAAAAACGGCGAAGATATGACAATGAAGTTATCATTTTTTTCCTTAGAGGGGTGCTGGGGGTAGATTTCGCCCAACAAATCTTTCAACCGTGAATTCGTGCATCTGGAAGCCATTATGAACTTCCTTTTCCTTTCTAAACACGACGAAGATAGGCCAATGAAGTTATCATTTTCTCCCTTAGAGGGGTGCTGAGGTTTAGTTTTCGCCCAACAAGTTTTTCAACCGCAAATTTGTGCATCTTAAATCATTAGGAACGTCCTTTCTAAAAACAACAAGAATCGGACAATGAAGTTGTAGTTTTTTTTCTTAGAGGGCTACAGGGGTTAGTTTTCACCCAAAAATTTTTTGGACCACGATACTCTCTTCGGGGGTGGGGAGGGGTAGTTTTTGTCAGACAAATTTTTTCTGCCACGGTTCCAAGTACAGTTGGCAGCAGAGAACACCGAATGACGTAAAGCCGTTTTCATGAGACTTTTGGAGTAATAATGCCCAAAATGTATTCAATAAACAACGGATTCAAGCTCAGACCGAAGGACGAAGCGACCGCCGAACGCAACGTTGCCAAATGTCAACACGCAATCCAAATATCCCATGGAAATGGATTTTTAGCATTCGTCGATGAGTTTTCATGGCCCAGTTGCTTTTCAAGACTACCGAATCATCGTCGCTAAGCTGACCGATTATATTTTTATTCGAATTTCCCACAGCTCAAACAATTGGGTCCTCAGGCCCCAGGCACAGACTCTAGCGAAGCTATATAGGTCTGTGTTATTATGGTCTGCTAAGTGTATATTAGAGAACATGATAAAATACATAAAAATATTTATTCATTCACATTAATTTTGTAGAACTGACTAGGCTAGTCATGTTCTCTATTATTGTCATATAAAAGCTGTGTAGATTATGTACCCCTGCCCCAGATGTTATTAATATGTAGTTAATTTAACGTGTAAAGGATCAACGTCATATTTATTAAGAGGTGGCTACTCGGCTAAGAAATTTTATTAATAAATATGTATACTATTATCAGAAATCAATATATGTATCATAAGCATGGGTAAATTGCCTTCATTACTTATTTCCTTCTGATGTTTTTATATATTAAAATTGACGTCAAGGCATGTGCGAAATCTCCTAAGTGAAAGGGCGTGTCGGTCACTTTATACATGGAGCTAGATTGACAGGTATAAAACATTTGTCACAAAAAATTACCATAACAAAAAGTTAAAAATTTGCTCCGTTTAGGCTCAGCAGTATAAACATCACTAAAACTCCAAAACAAGTAGTGATTTTTTAAAGATAAATTACGTCGCACATTGCTACCTATAAAAGGAAAAGGATTTTTTCCAAAAATTAAACAAAAGTCAGTAGTGTTGTGACTGCTCTCAAGGCTCGCGGCGAATTAGTTTTTCGTGAGTTTGCTATATATATTTACTTGTCCTTTTATCATGTTTATTTCTTTTCTCCGTCAATTTGTATTTAATGTTTGACATTAAGGATCTGGTCAATCCAGAAGGGTTATCTAATGTACAAAGTGTAAGAAAATAGCCATAACAATAAATCAATTAAGTATAGAGGGGTATGTATAAAGGTCATTTTGCCACTACGTCCTATCACATTTTGTTGCCTCCTGTTTTTACATGTTTTCTTCCTACTATTCAATTAGGTGGGGAGACTCTGTGGAGGCATAGCACATCTAATATACCATTTTCCATTCTTACCACCTCCCACTAGTTCATTTCCTAATAATTGTAATATTTTATCATAATCATATTGTATTCACTATTTGCTCATGCCTCGCCTCACCCTGATTGCAATGTTTTATCGTACTCAAGAAGTGCAATTCTACCTTGGTACCTATCTCTCTTGTCCTTATTTTATATTATTTCTGATTAGGTCTATATTCTTATTGTATGTCAGACAACACTTCTGTAGTGACCCAATCGGTATACCTATAATAATATGTTATAATGATATTGCTCAATACTAAACCAAGCTGCCTTTGAACAAACTAAGCTGCCTCTGAAAGTTTCTTGTGAACACTGTCAGGATATTCCCCGAGTAGCCATCGATCATAAAGTAGTATCACGTAGGATCGAGTAGTACTCTGACTCTCTCTATGTGTGTGTTTCAATGCTTCGTGTAGTGGACCTGCCTGAAATAAAGGGCAACCATCGCAAATTCCGCACCCTGGTTACCAGCTACATAGGTAAAGTTGGACCTGTCACTTGTATGTTTCCGCTGTTTTTGTTTTCTCCTATTTGTTTATTTTGCCACTGTTTGATTTTTTGTTACGTTTTTATTTGCCGATGTCCCTCATCCCAAGGCGCACGAGGGCACTGCATAGGAATATTAGAAACCGATCACCTCGTTTCATAGATAAGTTTTGTAGTCACATAAAAGAGATTCTATGAAGAGTATCTTTTATTAATCATACAAACCTTGTCTATCGAAAAGGATAAACAAGGATACAAATCAAGGGTACTTTCTGCATAATAGTAAAAATTAAGCTAGAGTGAAACAAGATTCAGGTTTATCGTACAAAATTATTTTGCTGTGAACAATGGAAAATCTGGCAATAGCTAAACATCAACTTCAAATTGATTGAACATAGGTACTGATAAACCGGATTTTGTGATGGAAATAATTCCTTGTTATTTGTAGAAAGTTTGTATAAAACTTAAATGAAAGGGTTTCAAACAAAGAGAACATGCTTTTATTTATTTTAACTTGCTTTTTTGGCTCTATATTATTAACTCATTATTATAAATATCTACATAAAAAGGTAATGTTTGTTTCTTGTTTTATGTTTACTGTGCAATAATTTGTGTTTTGATGTCAATGCTTTGTTTGAAGAATACATCTTCCGCTTTAAATCAATGTTGATTTTCTTTATCTCTTTTTGTTTGATTTTTTCACAAACATCAGCGTTTTGTTTGATAAGATCAACAAATATTAATTGATTTGATTGTTTCAGCCCTCAAGCACTCACCCTCAAAAAGGAAATCACTATCAAGGCCTTTGCGACATGAAGAAATTGACGCCAACAGTGAGTATATTTGTTCATTTAAATACCTATTGTTTGTTTTCATTAACTTCATGAGAACACTAACAGCATTAACTAAATTGGAGTAAATGATTAATCTTTAGCGAAATAATATTGACAATACTGCTTTTGGATATCTCATTGAATATTTATATTGCTACGCTATTCGTGTTGGTAACTTATTTTGGTGCTGGGTTATGCAGTGCCTGTGCAGGCGCAGTCTAGTGCGGTCCAACAGAACGGGAACAAAGCAGGTGAGTAATCAAAAGTTAGCTATGCAAGAAAATTTTTAGTTTTCACTTTAATTTCGGTATAGGGCAAACTATTAAGTACATGATCTAGTTTGGATAGAGTTCATGGAAAATTAAATAGAAAATGTCATAAAAGTAGATTTTTTAGTTTACAGAAGTGCACTTTAAAAATAATATCACAACACAACAAAATATTTGATACGATTATGTACGCCTTAAAGGTTGTCACTTAATAATGCTAATAATGTGATGCTACCTGGAACATTTAATTGTGTTAACCTGAAATGTTCCCAAAACATGAAAAAATATACATTAAAATAATAATCTTATCGAATATTTCAATTAATTCAGCACTTGTGGATGTAACAAATTTTTAGTCCCATCTTATAAATTTTAAATTCAAGTGACAAAAATTAAATGTGGTTATAGGTTTCAAAAACTGAAACTCGTACTTATTAATTTTTAAATTCAAGTCATGCATCGCTTTCATCTATAAGATTGGCTATCGTTGCTTTAAGTGGATTGTCATCAGTCGTCATAGCATCTGTGTAAGGATCAACGATTTTGTTTTTTTGCTTAGGAATGTGGGTTTAAACTGGATCGGTGGTGACTGGAATTTTTCTTTGTCTTTGGTTTCATTGTTTTTTTTAATTACTTATGTATATGATTATCTTTTTAGGGCATTAAACATATATTGAAATTAGACATTTAAAAATATAAAATTCCCTGGCAATTTGCGTGTATGATGGAATTTAAATTTGCCAGGTCAGTCTCATTAGTGTATTCCCTTAACTTCAAAGTAATTTTCCAATAAACTGATTTCCCAAAAATCCCCTTTGCAGTTTAAGCAAAGTCTAGAGAATACTATAAGTCGGATCAGTCCTTTGAAGTCCTCAAAAAGCCGCCGATTTTTTGCGACTGGTCGTAAATTAATGTCAGCTTGCCACTCTGTTATTTACGAGGGTGGACTATCCAAAACACCGTAAAGCTGGTTGCACCAAGTTATAAGGGGGCACCTCTATATTGACTTTCCATTATGCATAATAGGAGTAATAGGTATAGCAGAAAAATAAGGAGCATAAATATGCAGGTATTTTACTTTTTCCGTTTAAATAACGTAAGATATACCTAACTAAACATAGGGTAAGTAAAAATATACATAAGTGTGTACTTAGGAGCAAACAAAATTATTTACATAGTATAAAAGTTTTGTAAAATTGTAAGTTTTGGATTTGATTTATTTTGTCTTTGGGTTTTTAATTCCCTATTTGCAAATTTAAGTCTGTATACTCCAGTCTGAATAAAATAGAAAGTAAGTCAGTCTTGCGCAATGCGGCATTTGGATCGATGATCAAAAACAGAGTTGCCAAACGTGGCATATAAAGCTTTCTTTCCACGTTGAAATATAACTCATAACCCGCGATTTCTGATCACTTGCCTCGTTGATATGGCAACCTCGAATTCCAGGTTCTCCTTCTGTCAGCTCTAGCGCCTCTGATTAGCTTAAAGGCCGGAGCCGCGCCAAATATCTATTTTTAAAGGGTCCGCAATCCATGGGCGCATCACGTCGCGAATACCTTCTCCCGTGCATACTGAAAACCGCGGTTTTGCATTACGGCAGGGGGCGAGTGCTGTAGATTGTGCCACCTTATTTCGGAGTGTTTATTGTAATAATTATACGTTAAAAATGCAAGAAACACCTTCATTTATGCCATTTAGGGAATTTTAAACAATATGGGGACGCCCATGGTGGCTTTCATAGAAATAATCGGCGAATTCTATACTGCCCATGACTGACCTACTTTCTATTTTATCCAAACTGAAGTATAGTAAATACGAACTCACGTATATAATTAAACCAAATAGTCATGGGGAAAATTTGCACACAGATATAATATGTATTTTACCGATCGGAATTCCTTTAGTAGGCTAGAACCTAAGCCATCCTGATGCGATAAGTCATTAAATTTTGATAAAATATTTTCTAAATTAATTATATTATATTCACTAAATTCTTGTGGAGGTACTGTCAAACTGCCAAATGGTCCTGAACTGCCTTCATAGACTTTTAGTTCACAAAATATTGTTGACTTGTCTCTGCCTGCCAAATTACGCATACGAATATACCTCTAACAATAAGCTTCTGGTAATAATCTTAATGAAACAGCAGTTGTTAATAAACTTTTTCCAGACGAAGTGAATCATTGGCCATCAAAATGTGTCTTACAAATTTTTATACATTTATGTGCTTCTTCAGGTGCAATAGTCGCAAATTTATGGTCTTTGAGGAACCCTAAAGCCTTATCCTATTGCTGACATCTGTAAAATATCAATATTTTTATTTACAGCAAAGAAAGAAATATAACTAATTGATTAAGACATTTTTCTTAATTATACGTCAAATTAAATCTTACCTTTCAGGGTCTTTAGGAATTCGAAAAAAGGACACACAGATTTTGAATTGCTTTTACAGCCATCCGCACTGCAATAAGAACCGTGATAAACCATCACTACTCAGAATTGGCAACGGTATTGGATATAATTTACGCGCACCCGGTACAATACGAAGCACCGTTCCGAGAGACACTGTGTAAAAAAGTGACGCTCGGAATCGCCCGCTCAGCGGGATATTGATCGAGGGCTCAGGCGAAGGGAGTGGAATCGGCCAGGAGGGAAATATTTGTTTACACAGGCCAAGTGAGCGGACTTATAGTATTCTCTAGACTTTGGTTTAAGTGCCAGCTATTTTACAATCGATAAAATAAATAAATTAGTAATATCAATAATTATGACAAGCCATTTTAAACTGCAAAAAGCATAGACTTTTCTAACTTTTTTTGATGGCTTGTAATTTCAAAAAGATGGAAATGTAAATAGCAATTTTTTCATGTATGCAAAACATTCTAGGTAGTAGAGACTTAAGGGCCAATATTCACACTGTTCACTATTCGTACTGAGCAAAGCAAAGCATTACAAAAATGGAAAATCTTAGTCATTTAAAAAGTACGTTTATTTGCAATGGAGTGTTGTAAAATGTGACAGTTGTCACTCATGATGATATCATAGTATTGCTTATAGAAGTTTAGACAAACAATCAAGGGATAGAACTTATGTCACTTTGTTCGAATTCCTAGTGTTTTCACCACTTTGACAAAAAATCGTAATTACAAATATTGGCATTAAAGTCTCGTCATGTCAGTGAACACGATGGGCCTGTTTCACGAGGTTGAAGTAAAATAATTTTCATGGTTAAAAAAGACCATATTCCGTATGTACTTTTTATGAAGTCAATTCTGATTTTTCATTAATATGCACGCAATTTATTCTTGGTGTCATCACATGTGGCATTTTAGAGAGTATATACCGATTGGCCCTGTTGTCATAACCATGATTGTCATTCTCAATATTCAAAATTTTGAAATAGGTATATTTAATGATACAAAAAAAAAAGAAAAATATTTTTTGTTATAAATATTATTATATTATATATAATAATATATTATATTGTACTTATAAAAATAAAACTGAATTAGAGACCTTTAATAAGTACAGTCAGGTAATAAGTCACAGTGAGTACCCGCACAATAAGCGTTTAGTGAAAGAGATGCAACCTGTATCAAATTAATCAGTGTGGTCTCAACAACAATATTATTTTCATTGTTCTGCTTGGTCCACCTCAGATTGTTGTCATTCACTTTTGACAGCTGGTGCTCTTCTTTATATTCCTGCACTGGATGACAAAAGTTTAAATATAGTGAAAATACGAACTATTCCCACTCCAAGGTGCCATCAATCATGTTATGGTTTATTGTTTTGAATTGGTACTGTTTTTTTTTTTAAATTCGACAAATATTTCACTGTTATAAGACTGACTATGAGCAAGGGATATAGCATTTCTAAGCGGCGGCACACCTTGGGGAAGGGGAACAACCACCACAGCCCTTCCCAATGTTGCTCTGGGTGCACCGCTATACCCGATCACACTAATGGGGAACTTGAACAATTTTTTTTACTTCTTTAATATATTTGTCTAGAAAGAGCACATACCAAATATCAGCCCTCAAATCGCAATATTTAATTTGCAATAAATAATTAAAATTGTGACTGCAAGCTATTCATTTGAAACGACACGAAAAGCGCTGGAATTGTTGTGACGTCACACTGCTCGATCGATCAGAAGGCAGTGACAGGAGTGACAGCTACACAGAATTAGGAAAGGAAGAATGGAAATTGAACGTTAAAATAAACAGTTCGGCAACCCATTTCCAGAGGGATCTGATGTAGGTCAAAAATAAAAACCACCTAAAAGTTTAAATTTAACAAGCACTTCTTTACCTGAATGGTGAGGCCACGGGACTAGTAATTCGTAGGTCCCGGGTTCAATCGCACAAGAAGTTTTTTTTTTAATTATCACTGCATTATATACCCCGATTACTGTAAGAAGTCCCGATTTTGTCAGATGACATTCTCCACAAAATCCCTAGGAATTTTCTGTTAACCATGGGTATAACATTGGTATATGTGTCTCAACCAGTTAATGACGTCACTCATTGATTTATAATGTGAAAAGTTACCCAAGTGACGCGAAAAAAGAGCATAATAAAATAAAAACCCTATTGCAATCACGATTATACCGCTATAAATAACAATAACTATGACTACAACTCATTTTAATAATAATTTCAAACGTCATGGAAACACTTTTCATTTTGGTATTTTGTAATAATCAGCTGCTTTTGGCAGCGTCTATGGGCGGACTCAGGCAAATTTAGCTTCGGTGTGTCAAGTGACAGTGAAGGTTTTCCAGATCGTTCAAACTGGTTCAAACATTCGGCAATGAAAATATTCGCGGGTTTTCTACGTTTCGTGAGTTTTACCATCATCTGTGTTGTTCTTGTTCGTGTTACTTTTTGTGTTATTAGTGCAAATGGGCTAGTTACTGACCTGAACTTATGACCCGGTTGCAGTTTTTGCTGCATTGGTGCCAACTTAGGATATCGAAATTACCAATTGACAGTCCCAGTAAGGACTTCTTAAAATAATTTGAGTATACCTCTTATATTTATCACTAATTATAATTTTTAGTAATAATTGGACAATAATGGTTATTATGAAGATTATTACACACAATCTACTCCATAGTGTATTTAAATTCAAAGTACTTACCTACCTAATATGAAATTGTCAGTAGCAGGAAAAATGTAATACATTGCTCCTTGGCCAAAAAAGTGCGCTTACGCATCTCGCAATGTAAATAGCTATTTAATACAGCACACTCTTTTCAAACATTATCAACAATATCAAGACTGAGATAGACTATAATAAGACGGATAGACAAGGATGGGACGTTCTCATTGATCTTTCTAAACAAAGCTTGCATGGTGCTGTAGTTTTCATACATAGTTTATACATGGTGCCGCCGCCCACCAAAGGAGCCACCACCAACGAGCTACTTGACGTCACAACCAAGGAGGGCGCGTTACAAGAATGATTTGAATTACGCAATTTTTAATTGCTTATATTTATTACATAAAAATAAAAAATGAGTTTTTTGTGAACTGTGGTCCATTTAATGGCAATGAATTACGTTTGAAAGTAATATTTTTCAAATTTAATTGTTGTGCAAGTTCCCCATTGTCTCGCCCACACCCCTACTACACACCCCAATGTACCCGGACCTGTTTCTCTCTTCCATGCCGCGCAGCGAGCCCCCTAGAGCCGTCCACACTTGCGACTAGGCAGTCACCGCCGGCCGTCGCTCTGGCCGCTGTTCCTCCCCCTTACCCAGCGGCCGCGGCCCCCCTCACCTCCCCGCCCGCCGCCTACCCGGCCGTGCTGGCCGGCCGGTCGCCCGCCGTCCCCTCCGACGCCAAGCCGAAAGTGCCGCCGCCCGTGCCACCGAGGGGCACGCCCCGCGGAAAGAGGGGCAGCGACGCCAGCGGGAAAGGTGTGCGCAGCCTCCGGCCGTCCCCCGTCCTCCGATATTTCAACGGCGAGGCGAAGGGTTTGTCGAGCATTATGATCGGGGGGGATGTGTTGTGTGTGGAGGTGGTCGGGCCAAGTCCGAAGAGGTTGACGTATAGGGATTTAAATGGGCAGGTTGATGGGGAAATTGATGGGGAAATTGAACAGTTTGTTTGACCAACACCACCTCTACTAAAGCCAAACAACAATAGCGCTACGTCACTGTGACGTCGCTTTCTAGAGGCTATCAGTTAAGTTGTCAAATAATGTCAGTCGTGCTTCTTGCGATAGAACTTATTTGTTTATTTACAACATCTTACAGAATCATATTCTTGCATCATTTGTTGTGCTCGGCATTGTGTAACTGAAAATGGTGAACAAATGTTGTGTACCAGGCTGTCCCGGTAACTATAAAAGCATCGATAAAAGCAGTAGTGAAAAGGCGTACACACTTTCATGTTTCCTAAGTGCGATAACTTACGTAATCAGCGGATTCGGGCTATTCACAGGGAGGATTTTCAAGTTTCAGCACACACTATCGAGAGTATTTACCTTCACTCTTCAAGAGGTTTAAATATTAAACAATATCTGCTTCTGTACGACTAGCTATTCTCATAATACGTTCGATCAAAATAGCTACACCTACATAGGTATGTACAGTTCTTCCAGTATTAATTTAAACAGAAAAAACTGTCGGCAAATGCCTTGTAATTTTGAAAATAAATGCTCAGAAATTTGCAGCTGTATAGCGGCGGCTTGTTTTGCCGACTTGAGTTTTGTTTGCTATTTCAAAATGGGGTGACAAATATTGCCATGCCGTCATGCCCCATTTTACATTAGGTATACACCTATACCTACTTGTCTTATAACTAATATACGCACAAATATTTCCTCTGCAATAAATTAAATTTGCGTTAATCAAGCAAATTTTCCTTTATCGCAGGTTTGTCACAAGCATATTTTGGAATCCGATATTTTGCGGTTACGGTTCCCCAGTAAATATCCTGTATTATTTGTTATGTACAGTTTTGTGATTTTGAAAAAATTGCTGGCATTTGAAAATTTGTTAAATGAAAAAAATTAGAGACCTTTAGTTTGCTCAATTATTTGCCAGAAAAATTCAAACTATGATATTTCCCCTGATTCTGACTGCAAAGTTCACTCTACTTCTCATCTGTGGCAGAAAATTATTTCTGTTACTGCTGATAATAAAAGAAATTGAAATCGAAAACTTGAAACACTCACCAAAATCTATGCAGAGAAACAAGTCATGCCTATCGAACATAAAAAATACCTACGTAAAACAGAACATATGATCTAAAATAAGAGGCTCACAAATGAACTACCTATAATATTATGTAAGTACTTATTAAGATGTATATGGTACGCGACTGCCGGACTTTATTTTCCATTTATCGTAATCAAATTTCTTTCAATTTTGTAACTGGTCAAAACTTTGTTTCTTTCACATATTTTCATAAAATAAACCTTATAATAAACATTATATATATTAAACATGTTCATTAAAATGTGTTTCTATGTCTTTCTCTCTATACCTACCTGGAATCTGATATACAAAGGTGATAAAATTTGTACCTATTTAATCTATTTTTCAAATCTTCCCTTGCTTTAAAATATGTGTTTACTCTGCCTCTTAAGCGTGACGTCACTCTGTTGTTGTTTGGCTTTAGTAGAGGTGGTGTTGGTTTAACTTCTGACAAGAAACACATCCTGATTACTGATAACGAAATATCATTCGCAACAATAGGAATAGGAATCATATTTGTTGCAAACAGCATAACTTATTCCCACTACCATGTGTTCTCATATTTGAGGCTTACTTGTAATCGGATTCATTTCAATCGGATCTAGTTGCCATATGAGATAAATGTAGTCTATGACAGACCTGGACCAACACTATATTAAAGACCTGTGCAGAGTGCTGAGTCAAGCGATCTCCACTGTCACCATACAATGAAAAAAATCAACATGCAAATGTGTCTGTTACAACGAATTTACTATCCAAAATAAAATAAAATGCTTATTGTATTTGTCATGTCCTTTTAATTTAAGAAGTTTACATGACATATTTCCATACATTTTCTTAAGAAAAGCTAGTCATGGATAGTTGCATTAGATTTTTCCTGTAGCAACTTATACCACGCAAAAGAGACGTCCGACCGTAATAATTTGGCAGCCATTTTTAACCCTAAATGAGACGTGATATTTGAAATAATTCGGGTGGGCTCCATAAATAAGGTAATGTCTTGGTTTGTCGTTTTGTGTAAAATGGAAATTATTTTAGTTCAAAGTACAACATAGATCCAAGATTTTTGTTGGTTCTGGTTTTGCAGGTTGAGAAATTATACAACTCATCATAAAGATAACTAATAGAATTATTATTGTACATTATACCTTATACAATAGCTACAGTAAAAAACATGAAAATATTTTTAATTGCCTAACATTTCTTTGAATACTTTTAATAATAATAACATATTTTCCAGGAACATATCTATATTTATTTCTGAATTTTTAGGCGGCTAGTTTTATTCCTTAGAACTTCTTCTTTTTGTTTGTTTAAAATATACAAGCAAAAGAAAACATGGTAAATTTTTGTTTCTACCACTTTAGTCTTTGCTTCAAAAATACAAGTGAAGTGATTTCTAATTACGCTCTTCTTTGATAAACTTTAATAATTTTGCTGGTGGTGATCTGCAGTTACAGGTTTACTTGCTCCTGAATCCATTTCTTCGGTTAATTCTATTTGCTTCAGAAATGCGGCTCTCTTCGTCGTATTCGAGAATTACAATGTCTCCATTTTCCTCATCTCCATGATTCTTGAACCGGAATGAATTTCTTTGGTGCTCTTATCAATTTTGACGCCACTGCTTCTTCGGTTAGATTTATAGATGGTAGAGCGCCACTTTTCGCGTTCTTTCGTGTTGCATTAAAAAATCCTGTTCATGAAAATTAATAGAACACACATACAAAGAGTCCTTCCAGGGAATATTATTGTCGATGACATCTAGAGTACCAAGCCACTTTCTAAATTTACTTTCGTCTCTTGAAAACCTAAAAATTAGCAAGATATCAGAAAATGATGAAAACACAATATTATTTAGAAAAAAAGTTACTTCTGGATGTAAAAGTCTCTTCGCGTTTCTACAGTGCATTACCAAGTCATTTTTTGATCTCGTAGCTATTAACCGTACAAAATATAAAGAAAAAGTGGCGATTTAAAAACACATCTCAAAAAAGCATGTCACAGTGACTTTTATGATTTTACCGGCGCTTTCAAGAAGGAAAATGCAATTTCATTCATACAGTATAAAAACATTTAAACAAGGAATAAAATAGCCACCATTCAATCTGCTAATATAGGGTATATGTTAATATACAGGGTATGTGCTGTAACCACGGAATATCCCCTTGTAACCTATAAGTCGTCATTTTCTCCGCCAAGTAGCACTAGCAGAGATTGCTAACAATAATGAAATTATGATGTCATGCTCGGGTCTTCGATATAGTGTTGGTGCAGGACAGACAGGATCCTCAGCTAGTAGATACAAGGTGGTGCAAAATGAAGTATTGGTCTCCACTTTATAAATTACAATTATTATCTAAATCACATACATGCGTATCCATTATATTTGAGGAGGTCTTGTTTTTTCTTTCTTAATAATGCTCGACAAACACTTGCTTTTTCCACATGAATTTACAGGAGGACTGTTGTCTCGCTTTTTGATGTTTTATTTTTTACGCCTTTGTTGCTAGGTTCTCGTTTTAATGTATACTTTGCAATCATTCTCTACAGAGCAGGCCTGATAATCTACTGTTTGTTCTGTGTGCTTGTTTTGTACACTAGGTAGTGATTTTGTAAGCATCATTTTATATTTTTATTTAGTATCAACAACCTATGTTTTTATTTTGTAGGGGGCTTGCCAAACCGCAAATAGTAGAAATTTGAAACACTTGAACTCTAACAACTCACTTGCCTGCACTCTACTTTAATGCACTTTTTCCTCCTTGCTAACACTCCACGTTACGTTTTTGTGATGATTTTGCATTTACTGTTTTCATTAGCTTATTAACAATTCTATTTAGAACATGTTTTTGTAGTAATTTGTATAGTTTTTTTGATGTTGCGGAGTGTGGAATTTACTGTACAATCCAAGTGTTGACCAAAAGTTGCACGATTGGTTCCACAATCCCATACTCCTTGTCCCCTCCACAAAGTCGCTAGACTGTAGCTTCCGCTCGTGCGTAGGTGTAGTGCCGAGCTGCTGCAGCACACCGCCGCCCACTTATTCGGAGGGTCTGGAAGTCGAGGGGGGTGCCACCCCGCCCACTGGCACGGCCTCGGCCCCGCTGGCGACCAGGGTGCGGCACCAGGCGGCCCATGCGGCGCATCATCAGGTCACGAGGGGGTACAAGGAGGAAACAGTAAGGTAAGATTGTACTAAGAGGTTAGCTATTTCGGGAACGTCTGGATAATCTCGTTTGATTCAATTTTCTATATTATAGACCGGGAGATAGTGACAAATTTTTGGACGTGATTTTACTCAGTATGCCTTGCAAAGGGCATTATGTGGCACATATTGTCACAATAATAAGGTATGAATCAGAGAGTCATCCTGGGTTCTTCATGTGAAAAACTGAGTTTTCAATTATTCGATAAATATGCGTTTTGATATGATTTTATACAGGCTGCCATGTGTTTTATAATGAAGTTCAAAATGGAAAATTCCTCGGAAAACCATAGGCATACCGTTAGAGTGGGTCCAAAGGGCTATTATTGCCACGTGATCTTGTATTTTAATAATTAATTTTTCCACGTTTCTGAACAGGCTGCCAATGAGAAGTATGCAAGTTCTTGTTATGAAACTGCTGAAGAAAAGATGGCATACCGTTTGCGCATGTCCCAGTACACTTTACATCGAATAACTCGTTTAAATGACATCAATTTAGACAGTACTTGGACATACACGAAAGGTATGCCATCCTTTTTTCAGCATTTTCATAATAAGAACTTGCATACTTCTTATTGGCAGCCTGTTCAGAAACGTGGAAAAATTAATTATTAAAATACAAGATCACGTGGCAATAATACCCCTTTGGACCCACCTTAACGGTATGCCTATGGTTTTCCGAGGAATTTTGTGTTTTGAACTTCATTATAAATCACATGGCAGCCTGTATAAAATCACATCAAAACGCATATTTTTCGAATAATTGAAAACTCAGTTTTTCACTTGAAGAACCCAGGATGACTCTCTGATTCACACCTTATTATTGTGAGAATATGTACCACATAATGCCCTTTGCAAGGCATACTGAGTAAAATCACGTCCAAAAATCTGTCACCATCTCCCAGTCTATTAGCCAGAATATGTTGTGAAAAATGAAATGGAGGACTAATTTCATAAATGCCTACCATTAAAAGAACGAAACTTTGAATGTTAACTCAAAAACTTCAACAACTTTGTTTTTCTGAGCTTTCAGAGAATAAATTTTCCTGCTTTCTCAAATATATTGTCAAGTCAAAGTGAAATGATAGAAACGAGAGCTTATATACTCTAAATAGAGTAATTTCTCTAGAAATAAACATTTCTCTAGAAATAAACATTAATAAAGTTAAAATAGGCAATGGGGCCTCATCTTTTAAACATTTACCCGATAAAATTTCAAAAAAACGAGTTTGTTTGAACATCCACAATTATGATGATGAGGCGTGTTTTGACAACAGAAGAATGTTCCCTACCCCCCTGCGCGCATGTTTTCACATGAGCACAAAAGACCACGAAAAAGGACCGTTCCCTTGAAAATGCTGAATATGCTCAAAAGTGGTAACACGAAAGACACTTCTGACATATTAAGAATTTGGGAATGTCGCAATCTTCAACATCTACTGGCATCGCTGAAAGCTGAGAGTAAAAACGCAAGCCAGCCAAAACCACCATCATATTCCTGATATACAGAGTGAGTTAGAATGTATAGTAAATACTTTAAAGGAGTGTTCGGCAGGTGGTTTTAAGTCGGGTCTTTCATATAAAATTTTTCGATTTGGGCTTTCCTTGCCAAGTTATTCGGGTCTACAGGATGACCCAAAAGTATTTTTTTATTTATTTCTCAATAACGGCGCTACTTAAAAATTTGAAATTTGGTATGTGTTATATACTTACTGGAAGACGCCTTAGGGTACTTTATTCATTTACACAGTGCCCTAAAAAAGGGTAAACACCTTGGTAAAAACTAACAACCCCTATTAATTTTTTTGCTCAAACTTTTTTGAGGTTATCTTTTTGGTCTTGCAGGTCCATCATTTCCGTGTATCTTTTCATTTTTCAACAAAAGTGTACTCTTGTTTCATAACGATAAAATCAACCGTTTGTGTTGAAATCAGGGACTCTTTACTATCACCACAGACTAACGTTGCAAATCTATTTATTCTGTGCTATCACATAGGAAAAGTGAAGCCTTGTTTTCTGTATATCTCCAAGGAGACCACATAAGTGGGATGGTACAAGGTTATGTTATATGTCAGTGTCCACCTGCCATCAGGTTTTATGTGACATGCCAGTGCCATAGATTCCAAAGGAGGCAAAATATTTCCCATCATAGTTCACAATTTTTAAGTTTTCTAACTTCCAGATAGGCAATTAAAGGTAATGCGGCCGCCTGTAGTAGTCCCAATAATATTGCAACCAGATTTTTCTTGTCGCACCTTTAGTAATCCTACAATTCCCATTACGTGGGCATTACGTATAAGTAAGTAGTTCAAAACAAAAATGGTATTTCCTAAATTTTAAATTATTAAGCAGGTAGCTTCAGTCAGGTCTTTTTTTAAACAGTTTTTATCTACAACTATAAGTTTATTTTACGTTTGTGAGGTACCTTGGAAAAAATTACAAAAATGAGCACCGAGAAAAACTACACGATTAGAACTAAGTACATGACCTAATCTTATTAGTCCATCCTGAAATCTGTGAAAGTTCTTTGGGTAGATACATTCAACAAGGGAAGAAAGTTCAAGTACACATATTATTACAAATGGATTCAGGAACCTGGTAACAAGGTGCAATAGCGACAAATTCTCAAATAAGCAAAATCGGCACTGACTTACCATACTTATATTACTTAAATTCCTGTAAATAATTGCAGGAAACCAAATTCAAATATAAAATAAATTTGATTCATTTGGCACTTGCCATATTCTGTGTTTGTACTTGGCATCATTGAGACCATTAGAATGGGGAAAGAAACGGCCTCACTTTAGAAAGTATAATGCTGGGTCCCCTTATTTTAAAGGGTCCCTGATAAAGGGTCCCTGGTTGAAATTGGCAAAACGTGCCCCAAAACACCTGTTAACTTCAACATTCAAATTTTTACCTACTGCTTTCAAACATTACACATCGACTGTACCATTTAAACAGAAAAAAATTTCCTAGGAACAATGTACCAAAACTTACTAGCTTTCAAAAAAGAAAGGAGTGAATTTAACAACATTTAAATACCCTATTTCAAGAAAACCAATGCTGTTTTGACCAATGTCCAATTGCTATTTCTTTCCTTATTTTGAATGAACAGTCGATCTGTAAACATTTGAAAGCGGTAGGTAAAAATTTTATGTTTCGAATGTTGAAGTTATAACAGGTGTTTTGGGGCACGTTTTGCCAATTTCACCGCAAGCGGTTGATTTTATCGTTATGAAACAAGAGTACACTTTTGTTGCAAAATGAAAAGATACACTGAAATGATGGACCTTCAAGACCAAAAAGATAACCTCAAAAAAGTTTGAGCAAACAAATTAATAGGGGTTGTTAGTTTTTACCCTTTTTTAGGGCACTCTGTAAATGAATAAACTACCCTAAGGCGTCTTCCAGTAAGTAGATAACACATACCAAATTTTTAAGTAGCGCCGTTATTGAGATATAAATAAAAAAAATACTTTGGGTCACCCTGTACACCCGAAAAACTTGGCAAGGAAAGCCCAAATCGAAAAATTTTATATGAAAGGCCCCCCTTAAAACCAGCTGTCAAACACCCCTTAAAGTATTTACTATACATTCTGACTCACCCTGTATATTCGAACATTTTCAGCACTTTGATAATATTCTTGAGCATTTTAGGAATGTGCTCGAGAATTTTCAGAAAAATCAGAATTTTCTGAATAAACCTTGTTAACCTCTGAAAAAAGCTGTTCATTTGGCTACAATGAAACACCGATATTATGCCTTTTATTTTCAATAGTGCTCATTCATACTTGCTAAAAATGCTCAAAATATAAATGCTCATGCATTTTGCATGTCTAAACAAGACAAAATAGTGATTCAGGTTCAAAAATTCAGAAGTAACTTGGAATAATTCAAATAAAAAAAATAATTTTATGTTTTGGTGTTGTGTTATACAGTGGCCTGTAATTATATATATATATATATATATATATATATATATATATATATATGGATCTACCAGGTGTTCCAACTTGTCAAATTATTAGTATTTTCTTAATAAAATTTTTGCCTTCGAGTTCCCCTGGCCGATATTAAAGTAGGTTACCCTGTAATGGTTATCAATTATTATCTTTTTTATTTTGTCATTACTTTTAATAATAATTATTAATTTTTGCTTCATTTTAATTATGTGTGAGGCCTTTTACTATGAAGGTATTGATTTTTAAATAGCTCCTTTTGGGGGCCCTGACACAGTGCAGTGGATTACCTAACCTTAATTTTTTGCTTAAGTACCATAATAATAATCGCTACTGAGAGTCGAACAAAACAAAATTATTTATAAATGTCCCCTAATAATGAACAATTTCTGACATTAATAAAGATAAACAAAGTACCTTATTGCTCCGTAAAATGCAATAAAGACTTTTGTCCTTGCAAATTGATATAGATAGATAAAATTTATTTGCGAAAAAAAAAAAAAACCAACACATTACATGTTTTGGCATCGTCAAACACATTAAAATTATATGTATAAAATTTAATTGCATTGTATTATTGTGTAACTACATTCTACCACCCCTCCACATAGGCTAACCGTCAATATTCCAACAGCTGTTTTTGAGAAATTCATCAATATTATATAAAAAGTACCTACCACTTTTTTCTCAATCACTGCAGGAAATAAGTTTTAATGCCATTCATGGATGATTTTTAGTTTAAAGAATGTCACTTTGACACCTCCTCTTTCCCAGCATAACGGACATCAAGCTGGAGTCGCGGGCAGAGACCAAATCGTCCCTTAGCGTCGAGTCGGGCGGGTCGAGCGGCGCCGGCCACTCGTCGTCCCATTCGGCGCGCGGCCTGGCGTGGACGCCGCCGGCCTCCGTCGAGGGTTCGACTCCGACCTGGACCGAAGGTACACCCTCGTTTACTGAGTCGTCGAGTAGCGGGGACATGGGTGAGTGGTCGTCCCGGAGCGTCAGACTGGGCGAGAGCGCATGCCTAAATAAAGATGGATGCGGTCATTTGATTGTTACAATGTGATTAAAGCATTAAAGCGCAGGAAATTTCGAGTATCTTCCGTTGAACTCAAAACAATGGGGCATTCAGTTTTCAGATTGACTGGTCTTGCGGTAGTCATCGGAATCTTGATCTGATGGGAACGAAATTTGTGATGATTGGATGCAAAAATGTCTCGTGCACGTTTGGCTGTGTCGACAATTTACTATAATTTATGATAACTTCAAAAAATACCTTCCACATAACGGGAAAGAGTTGCCATAGGACACATGTTTACATTTGTTTGTAATGCTAAAAGTATAAAATTTAATTAAATAACTGCTTAGTATGCCTTGTGTTTGTTTTGTTGTTAATGGGCCTTTTTGACTGGGTTGAAGTTAAGTATTTGTATGACTAAAAAGACAGAGCATATTCAGTGTTCATGTAGTAGAGCCCGATTTTTCATTAAGGTACAACAGAATTTTTTTATTGGACAAAAAAGTTGTAAAAATGTTTAAATATCAGGCCAGATTTTGGAACAATGATGATATGTCCCGATTTGCCCTGTTGCCATAATTATTATTGTTAATTTGAAATATGAAAAAACGACATTAGAACTAGGTACAGGGTGTCCCATTTTGGGTGTTGTTCTCAAAAATCTCGGTTATTATTAAAGCTAGAGGGTTGCGGTTTTCACGTCACTGTACTACTTTTTTGAGAGGAATTTGGTGGACCAATCAGATTTTAGATAAGTTTTATAGTTTCCGCGCATTGGCGCAGGACTGAAATTTTCGATTTTTTGGAAACCTCTCTCCTGGCTACAACTTATATATATCGACAAATTTTGGCGTAGAATCGAATGGAATAATTAGTTTTTTGGTAGCTTTAATAGTTTTTGAGAGATGAACCAAAGTTATATATATTTTTTTAAATGGAAACCATAGTTCACATCTCAAAAACTATTAACGCTACCAAAAAAACTAATTATTCCATTCGATTCTACGCCAAAAGATCTATAAAAATAGTTGATTAAATTTGAAGTTGTAGCCAGGAGAGAGGTTTCCAAAAAATCGAAAATTTCAGTCCTGCGCCGATGCGCGGAAACTATAAAACTTATCTAAAATCTGACTAAACGTGGAGTCTACGCTTATAAAGCATTTAATTTTTATTTAGGTACTGCAGGCAGGTGCTCGTTGCTTTAGGGTTTTGAGGTTTCAAATTTATAAAATAATACCTTATTCAATACTAACTGTTTATTAGCACTAATTACATAATAGAAACACATGTAAACAAAGCAAAAATAATTTTTTTCGGCGAAACCTTGTAAAATAAATAAATCCATGCAAAAATAACAGAAACTTCTTTTCCGACCAAGGTTTATTTTACTACTGTTGCTATTTTGGAACCAATCACCTGTTTTGTTCGCATAACTTGACAATAATTAGAATCAGATACATGGAAAAAGTTTGCCAGAAAACCATGGAAGGTATATTTTGTTTTATTGGAAGTGCTCAAAATTGGTCAATAATGAAACTGACATTGAATTATCAGACTCCTATAGATGATAGAGACTCTGGAAATTACTTTCTTATTGCGATATGTTATATAATTTCAGATACAGCGGAATGAAAGAGTGTCACCAAATGTGTTTCATGGAATTTCCAACATTTTAAGGTGGCAGTTTCATACATGAGTGTATTTTTAATTATTAGGTTTTCAAAATACAATGGCACCTCAAACACTTTATTATATTGCACATATTTAGACAAAAAGTCAGCCAAATCTGAAGCATCGCATGCATAAACAATGTACCTAAATTGCCTCGTAAATTTATTTTGTAGGTACATGGTTTTCTGAAAGCAGTACATCAGATTTGGCTGATGATTTCTTGTCCAAATATGCACGATATAATATAGTGTCTTTCTTAGCGATCTGAAAAAACACCACTCTATATGAGTTTATTTGTAAATGATTTAATTTTTAGTGATCATTTATTTACATATAAAAAAACGTTAAATCTATTATTGATTTATTTTTAAGTTATGTCTCATTCATGATCTGTATGTATTATTTAGGCATGTGGGTGAGAGCTTGTCGCGACCGCGCCCCTGTAGTTTGACCTCCTTCTCTTTCCTTCCATCTTTGCCTTGTATTTTCTATTTGATGACAAGTGGCGATTGGAATTTCCCATTGTAGCCTTTTCAGCACCTACTTGCTTGTTTATTAGATTAGATTATTGATTATTCAATATTATTTTACTACTACGTTGTCCCGCTTTTCGTTGTTTACCTTTCCCTTGTTGAAATATTTTAATTTCATCTGTAGATGAAGCTGAGGTTTTTTAATGTAGTGTGTAAGCATTTTTGTAATAATCAATAACACTAATCTAGTAGTTTTTTTAATTTTTCTGTATATCTTCAAATCAAGAAAGAGATTTTTACTAGAAAGCTTGAATGACATAAATAAAAAAAGTCACAGCATATTGGACTTAATGACTAATCCAGGAGATTTAATATGTATTGTTTGGTTCTTGATTTGAAGCTAATTTTTCTTAGTACAACTTTTTCCTGGTGATAATTAAGCTGCAATGGAGAAAGTTGTTTTAAGTTGATATTTGGTAGTTTATAAAAGGATATTTAGGATGTCCGACCACTCCATTGCGAAAAGGTTCCAACACGTCATCGAAACACCGCAAGAAATCTCTGGAACACGCTATGAACTGCCTAACGTCGGAAATGGTGAGTCCTAAGCGCTAGATTTGTATACTAACGCCAGAATAACAGTACTTTGTGCAATCAGAGCATCTCATAGCATCATCAAGTTTCATTACAAAGACACTACAGAGTGGCCTAAAAGATTAACACATAAACTGATATATCATGTTAAATCAGTTGTTATTACACAAAAATTAACATATAATATTTTCACACGCTATTATAAGTAAAACATTTTAAGGCAAGTAGACAGATTTTTGAGGATATTAGGTTTTGTGTTAATGTGCTAGTAGATCGAACAACATTGATTTTTATTACTTTTTTACTTTGTAGTTAAATTATAGTGCTATAAATGGATTTTCCTATATCGAACTTTTATAGGTAATATTCAAATAACTGTCCATTATTTTAATTAAAATTTAAATTAAGAAAATATTATATATCAACAATTTAATTTTCACTAGTATTTTGGTCAACACAAAATTTAGAGGAACCAAAAATTGCTATTTGACTTAAATTTTGCAAATTAGAAAGTTAATTTTGATGCATGTAACCATCACGAAATTGTTCGTCTGTGTACACAACCCCATCGATTATGATTATTCTTTAACCCCAAAATGCATGCTTTGTTTTTTACATATAATCTCTTTAGTTTAGCTTTTTTGTTCTCTTTTTTTAGCTACTAGAGAGTAGAAACAACGCTAACATTGCATCTGCTCAATACCTAATACCAGGCGTGCCGGTCCCAGAGACATTTGTTGTTTGCTATAATATTGGTTCTATTAACCAAGGCGATTGAGATTATTGCCTGCGATATTTTTTTAGATCTGTATATTTTGCGATAGGGTAGGACATATTTTTGGTAGATGCCGATTTAATTTATTTTATTCTAGTTAACTTATTTAGCTGTACTTTTATTGTGCATGTTAAGCTACCCTTTAGAAAACAAGATAGTTAATTTTATTGGTATCTTAATGAGGTAAAGGGATAGTTTGCGACTACCTGTTTTTTCATAGATATTATTTACATTCCATCATATTTTTCTTTTGTGATTCAAATGATTCGATTTTATCTATTTTCATATTTCTAGTCAAAGAATTATTATTATTTGTTAAACTTACTTACTTAAACAAACAAATTTGAATGTGGTCTTTTTTACATTCTTCCTCACTAACTGATCATGGACTTAATTTTCTTTCTACTGTGGTTTTCAATTTGAATTTATTTTACTATTTGAGCAAAATTCGATTTTGATTTATAAAATTTTTTTTTAATAATGCCAACTGTCGTTTTCTAATAATTGGTGCAGACAATACCGCCCTTGTTTATGGAATCCCTAGTTAGCCAATGTGTGACAGAGTCATAAGGATACGAGAGCAATATTGAATACAAGCAATAGATGGCCCCAAAAATTAAAGTGATCCAGTCATTGCCTACTAATTTTCTTATATTAAAATGTACCAAAAAATAGCTGGACAACTTTATTTTTTGCAAAATCTGTCCCCTGTATCTGTCACATCCTTATGTCTGTGTGAAATATTCAGATATTGGCTAACTAGGGTATCCATAAACAAGGATACCGCCATTAAACCTTAAATCGAACAAGTACACATCAGATGTAAATAAACAAAGTTAAATTGATGAATGACACGTAGCACAAAAGTTTCAAAACTTTAAAATGAACAAAAAGTTTACTATGTTGGTACCTGTCTAAATTATTGACTTGAATATTTAGAGACAAGAAAAGTGGGATACTTTAAAATTCCCTGGTGTACCTACAGTTGGTAATAGTTTGCTGGCTGGGTTCTGGATGAACCAAGAAAAATCACCTCCCAGTATATGATTTTACTTTCGGTGCACAAAATTTAACTCAAAATTAGTTATGGTTGACAATAATAATTATAAAGTAAAATTAAGTTCCTAGTCAGTGCCCAGTAATTATAGATTTTGACCTGTAAAAACTATGTAAGTCATCTATTTCATATTTTGGTTTGGATTTGGCCTTGTCCGAAAAAATTTGTGTTAAATAAGTGTTAATTTCAGTTACATTGTTTTATCAGTTTTTGAAATTAGGTCTAAAATCGGTCTTCATTTTAAATTTGCATAGGTATAGAGTATGTCTGCGGATTGAGTTAATAAGAGAAAAACAATTTATAACATTTATCGAAAAATTTTTCCTTTACAAAAACTTGCTTGCAAAAGAAATAGGGCTGGCATATAGTAGTTTGTCCTCAAATCTACAGATTAGCCAGAAAGCAAATTTTCAAATAGGTACAAAATTGAAGCACAAGATACAGGTACAGAAGTACAGGTACAGAAGTACCTGGCCATGGTCCGAATCATGCTTATTGCGCTAACAGCACGCTCACAGACAGTCCGGATTACGTTTACAGCGCTTACAAAGTGACACATAAAGCATATGACGTTCTCGGTGATGTCACAAGTTGGCACTTAACGTGCCAATAGTGTGAGAACCATGAACTTATAAATAAAATAACTTCAATTTTATAAGGTTTTGGATATGTTTGGTATTCGTTTTATCTTGTCCTGGCGCAAAAAGTGCAAAATTTTGCTTGAGAAGACAATGGAAATAATTACCTCCCTACTCTGTGCTTGTTTCCAACCAGTTAGAGGGAACGTCTACAAATATGTAATAATATGTTTTGTGAAGTATCATATGGATTATTACAAATTAAACTTAATTCGTATAGTCTTCATTATAACTAGGTAGGTACTAGAAGAAGATGAAGAATCGATAAAACGTTCTGGATCACTGCTATCGCCTTCACAAATGGAAACAGCTTCTTCAATAATTGTCTTTTTTTCTTCATCTGTGATGAAAATTTTAATTTTGACACCACAGTAATATGCCTCCGATTAATTTTCTGGGTCACTGTAGTCGTAAACGCTGACAATAATTTCAGCAGTAGGCTCTGCCCACTTTTCGCTGATGAACTTTACTATACCTCTATTTCCAATTTTACAGAGACCTATAACTATAAGTTGTTTTGATTTACCACTATATGCGTTTTTATGCATAACTCTTTCGGAAAAATCAAAGTTTTCTTCTCTTGTTAACACAATCTGTGGTCATACACAAATTGTTGTCTTTCGCAATACACCCTTTAAGGCTGTTAAAGGTTGATTTTGCTAATATTCACGCCTTTTACAATAATTTGCAAGTATGAGCTTCAGAAATTGATATACGCACACTAGTTTGGTTAGTGTAGTCGATGAGTGAAAGATTTTGAAAAGGTGGAAAAATATTTTCTTCTATGTCCTTCACCCAACGTGGATTCGACCTGGACCGACACTATATTAAAGACCTGTGCATAGCGCTGTTTCAAGCAATCGCCACTGGCATCACACGACGAAAAAAATCGATGGGTGTATTATTAACATACCTATTAAGTGACGGTTTAGGTTATAAGTAAGCCCATTGTTACGAACACTGACACGTAATAACTGACATGTAATAAAAAAAATTACGTATCTGTTCTTAATTAAAACGCAATTATCACGGGTGCCTTGTTAGCGCGGCATCCGCGTCACCATAGCAACTAACCAACATACTAATTGTTGCCTGTCAGATAATCAGAAGTATAGTTTATCTATTATAATAGTTTTTCTTTCGTCGAAGAAAAATTATAATACAAAACTCGAGTTGTAAGCTTATTACATACTCGTGGAATTACAGCACTCGCAGCTGCGCGGCTCGTGCGCAACTTTTCCACTCATACGTAATAATCTGTTTACAACTCTCGCTATGTAATATACTATAACATCCAAAATAAAATAAAATGCTTGTTTGTTATGTTCCTTTCATTTGACAAGCTTACACGGCATACATTCATAGATTTTATTAAGAAAAGCGAGTCTAAGAAGCAAGCAAGGGTATTTTGGTACCTTTTGGTTGGAAATGAAGTCCATGGCTAGTTGTAGTAAGTAAGTATAGAACGCATTAGATTTTTCAGTTTCTTCTTTAGATAGTGGACCACTGGTCCATTTTGGGGCTTTAAATTTTTTTTTAATTTTCATTCTTGCATACGTTACAAAATACTTGTCTAAAATATATTATCTAGAATTCCCACTTCTTCAACTGGCTGAACAGATTATCCCATAATGCCAAAAGTGTTTATTCTTCTGCAATTCACATAATGGTCTGTGCATACGATTTTCTTCATGAGCATCGAAATTTCATGTTATCACATACAAATCTACCTATAAAAGCTCTGTTAATATGACAAAACTGCGAAATATTGAATGCAAAGAGAATTCGTGACCATAAAAAGGACGGAAATGGTAATAAAGCTGGATATTTAAAATATGGGACATTCAAAACGTCAGAAACTGACTTACCTATAACCACAGAATGCCCCTGTTATAACCTATAATAAGTCGCCATTTTTTGCGTCGTGCAGCGCCACCCCAGTCCGCAGACAATGAAATATGATGTCATGCTCGGGTCTATAATATAGTGTCGGTCCAGGGTAGACATGCTGCCATAATCATAGAGACCTGTTTATATTTTGCCACTAGAAGATGACAATAACCGCAAACAAATACCAAGAAGGAAACTATCGCGGTGTTTCCATTTTGACAGTACTCAAAAGTTTGAACACAAAGTCGTAACTTCAGAATAAGCACCTTTTGAGATAACTATGTTTTTTTTTTTTAATTTTTGGAAGTGGCATTTTATAGACACGGAAGTGCTCATAACACCCTCTATATGCTTTAGACCAAATTCCAAAAAAGACCACTGTGTACCACAAAACTGAATTTTGTAATTTAAATGCATTCTTTTTTGGAATGTTTGTGAACTCACTACTGCTGCTTGTTCGTTTACCTTGTGTACACTGACGCTGGCTCTAACTCTAAAAAACAATAATTATCGTTTGGTTTCGGACGATTCAGGAACAATTGAGGACGCGCGTCGATTTGGATTATGAATGAGTGTGACACGAGTATTGGCAGAGTGTAATAGCACTGATCCATTTCATCTCTGTCCCAATGAGCGTGTTAGCTTTCTATCAGAACGAGCATATTATAACTATTAAGCCTAACAAACACTCATCAAGATGTGTTAGTATTTGTTTGTGGTGGCGATTAAAATCATCCATCCTTCATCGATGTAGGTGAGCACAACGAAATTATTAGGAAGGGAAAATTATATATTTGTGACCAGACAGAAAATAAGAAATTCATTTGACATTTTTGTTGATGGGGATCTATCCTCAGTAGCGCCTCTTTTCCATAAATACAGATATCTTATACTTGACTTACTTTGGATATTGTCAAGCTTATTAGAGAATCAACCAAACCAATATTAGCTTGCCTTCACTAAAGCATTCTGAAACAAAACTTACTTAAATCCAACTTAAAGTTTGGTGATATTTTCCACACATTTAACTATAGAGACATTTTTGTATTGGACCCTCTCTTAATTTCGTTGGCTCCACCTGCTTAAAAAAATTAACTTGGTTTTTACATATTGTGTGTTCTTGGGTTAGTGTTTTCTGCTTTTCTAATAACAGTGTGCTGACAAATTGCATACTGAAAATAATTCTTCTTTATAGCGAATTGAGAAACGTTCTATATTTATTTTGAAGAGAAAATGGTGGGATTAAAAACCAAGTTAACGACTTTTCCAGTTTATGCAGTATTTTATTTCTCACACTGGGAAGTTTTATGTTGGTGATTAACATTTGGGAAAATTGTTCAATGCATAATGTAAGATTATTTTCATCACTGTCGAGTCTACAGTGGGTTAGGAATATGCACATTTTTAGGTGACTTCCTGAAAACGATTTGTAAACTTATAAAATTGTAATTACTATGTTGTTGTTTGTGGGAAAGGGATCTCCTAGCCCATTACAGACATTTCCTAATTTTATACTTATGTATTTGTCTTCCTCTGTATTATTCACGACATTCCAGTGTTTATGGAAAAGTAGATAGACAACTAGAAACAGTAGAATTAGTGTGATACTATATTGAAATGCAATATTTTCAAATTTTTAAAATGTAAAAATGTAAAAATCAGTGTTTGTTAATAATGTTATCTGTTCAAAATATATAAGCTTATTTCTCAAATCTGAATGTAATTAAAAATGTTATCAATTATTATCATCAATTTATGGCAACAACTGTCTATTTAGCTTGTTCTCTTTTTTTGAACACACTATTGGAACCTATAATACTCTATAATATATCTGACAAATTTAGTAGTATCCAATACATAAACGGTCTTTCTTCAATGTTTCCCCAAAACCTTTTAAAATAGTTTTTTTATTTCTTATATTGATCAATAGTGAAGTGTGTGTATGTTGTAAGGCTCAATTATTGTATAGGCCAGTATGTGACACATTGCATTTTTTAAATTGTGATACAACAGAATATTCGTGTTGTGATGTGCCACATTGTGTTTTTGTTTACAGACAAAGTGCATTGTTATGAGCCTTTAACAGAATTTAAGTTTCAATGAGCTAAAAATAAACAGGTGTAATATAAAAACTGTTAAATGATGTAAATTGTAAATTATATTATTTTTATATTTACTTTGTGTATTATGGAGGTACTTATAACAAAAAAATATAATTAGGATTGGGTACTAGAAAATTATAAATTATAGTCTAATTATTTTGGACTTTTGATATAATTTCATGGGTCTCTAGAAGCTTATATTTTTATCAAGTGTTATTTGTGCTTCAAAAACATTGCGATTCGCATGAGTCATGCATTGAATACAGACTAGGATGCCTTCTTTTTAAATTTTCTTAAAGCTTTAAAGCTGTTAGTTCACGGAACTGCATTTTTGCGAATAAATTTCAGTGATATAGTTTACAAACATTACCATTTGGGAAAATTCGAAATTAAGTAGAAGCATAGATCTAAAAAATGGTTCTATTTTTATTATACACACTTTAACAGGTGACTATTAAAAAGGCGGTTATAAAAAATTACATGAAAGTTTCATTTTTAAGATGTCTTAAAAATGTAGGGTCTTCCTGAACATGGGGGCAGCGGATGTAACTCAACATATGGGTTTTTTTGAATTCTAACAAGAATACCTACCTTTGCTTCACAAAAATATTTTATGAAACTAAGGCACATATTCAATTTTGAAAAATCATCACAAACAAAAAGGTTTCACAAATCATCAAAAACAAAAAGGTTTAAGGGCTGCGGGGCCCTCTTAACAGTTGCGTAACAAACAACAGTTGCTATGAAAATGTTCAAAAATTATTAAAATCAATACAGCAATAAGAAAGTTAAACAAAGAAATGTGATTTAGGGGGTCCTCTGGGAAGAAATTTTATATGAAGATGTGGCATTTTTTTATGAGATCTATCAGCTTCCCAGCCATTGCCCACATGTTCTGGCACAGCCTGTGGAGATACTACAATTGATAAATTAAAAACAAACAAATGCTTTGGTTGTTGTTGGGTACTTTCTGATGACTTGCACTACTGGTCGACCTTTACTTTGTCAAGGAGGTTATGCAAAAAAAAATATAAATTAGAAATGGGTGTTATTCTTGTGTATTTTAGAATTTGTCTGTGATATAATTCAGTATTTGTTTGCAATGTTTTAAAAAATGTAGTTTCGACACCTTTTGGTATATTTTAATTTCTGAGGAGCTGCTAGTGAAAAAATATTTATTTTTGAAAAGTCATCCTAGTGTGTATATTGCTTAATACTGTTTGATATTGTATTTGGCTAGGTGACCCAACATGTATATTTTGGTTGATAGTTCTTAAATATCAAATGATTCAAATGGTATTTTCCTTTAGTTGAATTTGTCAGAAATACTTTTTAAATATTGTTTAAAATGCATAGTGAGATATAAGGCTTTCGAAATATAAATATTTCAACACTCAGTAATGCTTTCATTTATGCAACACATTCCTCTACTTCCTTACACACCACTTAGTTACTTCTGTGATATTGTAGTATGAACAATTTTTCTATATTTGATTTTTTAAAGCCGTATACTTTTATAGGTAAATGCCGAAGCATGCTTTTTGGGTTAGTTTTTTTTTATTTTTCTAACCAGTGGAATTTTGTTTTTAGACCCATCTTTGAGAATGGTGAAGCGATAATTTTACTGCCAAATAATACCAAATGGTTACTGGTCAAGATACAGGTAAGATGCAAAATTACACTTGGGCTACCGCTGAGAGTTCTTTGCTTGATGAAAAAGGAGAAGCCTAATTATGCCGCTTGTAATAGGCCCAGATATTTAAGCGATTATTTAAAAAAAAACGCAAATTGTGGCCAAAATAATATAGTTGCTGTATAAGACAAAAGCTCTAAAGTACACAACTAGTCACGTAAATTTATTTCTATAGATAATTAGTGCAATAATTATTATTTGAACTGTTTATTTCGTCACAATTAACAATGTCCTATTTTTTATTATGCTCTATAATAAAAAGCTAGGTATATAAATTTAATTATAAATGTTTCCATAAACTGTACTTATTACTATATGAGTAATAGTTTACACTGTTATAGGAAAGCTGTGTTATGGGTAAACCTTATTCCAAAACCATAAAAACCATTCCAAATGTAAATAGCAATATTTAAGAATAAGTTATTTTACCTTTAGGTACAAAGAATCGTAATCTTACCATGATATTTTGGATATATTATTAATTTGTGTGGTAACTAGTGATTTCCATAGAAGATATTTTTATTTTTTGTTATTTAAACATTGTGTATACAAATGGATTTTGTTAAATAAAATTGATAAAATAATTTTTTCTTTCCTTGGATAATGTGGAGGCTTTAGAATGGAAATACAATAGTATAAAAAAGTACTTTATTAAAATTTTTTTAAACACTGCATAACAATATTTCGCAACTTCATTCTTAAATTTTCATCAGCGTTGCATACAACATGAGTATTATTATCTTCTAACTGTATTAATGCATCTTCGTCTTGCTAAAATAAAAACAAAATACTAGGAAAAGTATACCTAATTATTTCAGAATCTTACCAAATGTATCACTACTATATTTCCCCCTAAAGACTCTACTTTTGCATTCGTAATGCCTTCTTGGCTCAACTTTTGTAAAAATTCTGTAACGTTCAGTGATCCCCACTCATATTTAACATTTGTGTTTAAAAGTTTTTCCTTCTCAGCTTCCTGCCATTAAAGAAACTTTAGTGGTAATTTCTATTACATATAAATAAATACACTCTGTTAAATACCTGAATATTGTGAACATTGTCTTTCACATTCAAAGCTCCAGTGATAGTGGATAAACTTATTCCAGGCTTGACCTCAACTGGAGCAATATGTTGTGCTAAATTTGTTTCTAGATAAACTTGGCCCTGTTTTCTCTTAAGTGGCAAATTTATCACCTGAGAAGAAACGCAGTATCAAAATAAATACAGTGTGTTACATGAAAGTTGATCAGTCCATTAACCGAAGATTCACATTGAAAGAGCTACATCGTTTTAACGTTACCGTTGACTGACGTATTTATAGACTTCTCACGGCTATAGCTTCATGTCCTGGAAAACAGATGGCTCTGATGGCTAACAATGTATTCTGCATTGTATTTTATCTCCGGAAAGCGCATGGTGAGCCAAAAATGTGTCAGACGTGAGCAGTCTTTAATAATATATCAGTCAACGACATTACTAATAATAATTAAATATGACATTCGGGAACTAATATCTCAAATTCAATTACATTTCCAAAAATCCTCCAGATGACAAAAATTATGCCGAATTGCCACTTTTTACATTGCCACAAACAGTGTGTCCCATTTTTCATGTTAACACCCCTGAAAACCTCAGTAGGCTGGGAGAATTGAATGGGTGATTTTTTTTATAGATATGTCCCTGAAAGGTCATCATTTGCGAAGTACTGGTTTGACCTTGCCGCAAAATCCTCGCCTGCGAATTTTTAAAGGGGTGCGTTTTCGAAAAAACCATATTAGGCATTTTTTTTATTTAAAATCTAACACCACAGCTTTAATCAGGACACACCGAAACCCCCATATACCAAATTTTGACAAAAAATATACAGGGAATTCCATTCTGGAGGAAGTCAAAATTGAGCAAAATAGGAATTTTAAAGGCATCTGGCGAGTCAAGTGTGCCATGGAATTACTTCGAAACAGTTGAATGAGGACCACTCACAGTGTTGATGTGCAAAGATCCAATAAAAAATATAAAATGTGTTCTATGTGCCAACTCAAAATGCTCAATTTTTTGAATCTTTATATGGGACAAAAATCGAGTATATTAAAACTACCTCGGACACTATAAACGAACTAAGTCTAAAAAATACAGAAGCCTGCCAGTCAGTAAGTTCATACCTATCAGTTAAGGTGGCTGATGTGCCACAACAGGAAACACACAGAAAACGTATCATCTTAGACAATGACTTTGTTGAGAATAATAATTTAAATTAGTCCAATAATTTAAATTGTTTCTTATTTGTTGGTAAAAATTTGGTAACAATAAAATTACTCTTGCGTTTATTAAGATTTTTCAAAAATTCCACAGCACTCATGACCCGTACAAAGGTTCATAAAAATTCAAAGGTCAAACCAATACTTCGCAACTGATAACCTTTCAGGAACATATCTATAAAAAAAAATTCACCCGTTCAATTGCCCTAGCCTACTTAGACTTTCAGGGATGTTAACATGAAGAACGGGACACACTGTATGTGCCACTTTCCTGTGTTTCTAGGTACTAAAAATTTCTTTGATTTGCAACTATTATTTTCTTTGGACTAAATCCTAAATCAGTCTTATCGATTTCTAAGTCTTAAAATATATAGAGTGATCCAACTTTTAGTCACAAAACTTTAAGAATCTATAGAAAATGTCAAAATAGGTAGATTTTAAACATGTATCGAAATCCTAACGGTTTTCGCCAGGGCTTCAAAGTTTAATTTTTTTCAAGTTTTCTTTTATTTTTCCTAAAGGAAGAGCGTTAACTCAAACATATTCGGTACAGTTTAGACACTCATTAAATACTATAAATTAAAAATAATTCAGCCTATCTACTTCCACCAGTGCCGGAGACACGGGGGTCAACCATCATATTTCTTAATAAAAAAATGATACGCCACTGGAAAAGTAATTTTTTTGCCAGAAGAAAATCAAAGTAGGTCTAAGCTTTCAACATTTTGCACACCTACTGAGTTTTTAATTCTGAACAATTTCTGTAAAACTTATACAGGGACCGGCAGAAAGTTTGACACAAAAATTTAATGTTTTTAAACTCTGATTTCGATTAATTTAAATTTCTAGCTGCTAATCGAACAAAATTAAAGTTTAGTAGCAAATTCATGTGTTATCCGATGATAAGTTGCCCTTGCGGTATTTTTTTTTTGTAATACACAGGGTGGTCGAAAAAAATACAAAAAAAAGTTAAATTTCTTTTTTTTTACTAGATGGGTGTGACTTTAAATCTGACATCCACCTTTGATTCCAAACGACTTTTGTAAGTAACTTTTTATCGTATTTTAAAAAATAAGGGCACTTTCCTCTCGAGTTATTTTGACATTTTTGAATCTACCTTGTATCCAAAAAGAGATATTTAAATTTGGATATGTGCGTTTTGTGTTTGAAATGATGCACCAACTTTTATCAAGAATAAATTTTTTTTAAAAATTAATAATAAAAAAGTTTTCCATTTGTGTCCAACTTTCTGCCGGTCACTGTATAAAGATGAAAAAGAGAAAGAAGTGTATAAAGGCCACTGGTGCGAAAAATTAGTATTTTTTTAATTCCCAGGCACATGATGTTTCGAATCTAGAAACCTTTTTGTAGGTCTTAGGTTCAAATGTTATTAAGGAAAGTTGTTCCGAATTAAAATCTCAGTACTTGTGCAAAATGTCGAAAGCCTAGACCTACTTTTATTTTCGTCTGCAAATAAAATTAAAACTCACGAAAGTGAATTTTCCAAAAATGGTACAAGTCAAGAATAGTTTTTTCTTATAATTGATTGGGAAGTTTAGTAAAGGCAAAAAAAAGATTACTTTTCCTACCATTTTTTATTAAAAAATATGATGGTTGACCTCTGTTTCTCCGGCACTGGTAGAAGTAGATGGGCTGAATTATTTTTAATTTATAGTATTTAATAAGTGTCTAAACTGTACCAAATACGTTTGATTTACCTGTCTTCCTTTGGTAAAAATAAAAGAAAATATGAAAAAAAAAAAACTTTGACGCCCTGTATATCAAAAACCGATAGGATTTCGATACATGTTGATAAGAATAAAATCTACTTTGACGTTTTCTATATATTCCTAAAGTTTTGTCACAAAAAGTTGGACCTGTATATTAGTTTGGTAGGTAAATGACCAATGAATAAAGAACCCCAGGAAGGAGTCAAAGCTCTATCGACATTATAGAATACATGAGGCGGAAATCGCCCTGTACAGGAACCAAGTTTTGACATAATAAATATTTTGATATCTGACACGGTGATAGGTGCTAGTATGACATGTGGTGCTTCGATACTTTTTCCAGTTACTATGCTTAGTTGTGCGGCTTGTAGCTCTCCCTGACAGCCAAAACTAAATCTTTGACAATAATAATTCAACAGTAAATAATTTTGTAGTTTAAATTAACTTTTGAGTCCATGCGCCAAGGTGGCATAGGCGTTTGTGTAGGTACCTACTTCTTAATTGGAAATTTAAAATTAGAATTGCTATATTATCAAGGATTTTTGGCCTGTATTGTAGGTACTGATTTTACAAAAAATGAAGATTTTTTCCGTGATTAGTTTGTTGAAACAACTTAATGATGCACGCCACTGTGAAACCAGAAAGGCATCCCGCCATATGCAGAAACTATCCGGGTTGTGTGTTAATCCCAAACATGCTCCTTTCTGGGGTTCTTTATTCATTGTAAATGACTGGCACTTACACAAAAAAATTACTATAAAGTGTGTCCCCGGATTGTTGTATTCAGCTCTGCTTCGTTTGAAACTAATTTGTGACACATATTTATTTTACTTTCAAAAAATCATGTATGCCTTGTAAATTTTGAAAAAACTAATTTTTCACACCAGTAGAGTGTCCTTTTTCTAGGTTTTATGATAAAATATTACAGAGGAAACTTGTTCAGAATGAAAAACTGAATAGGTATGCAAAATTTCCAAGTCTTTGCCTACTTTGATTTTTTTTACCATTTTCTACTTTCTGTTAGGAAAGTGCCCTTTTGTAGCTTTCACCTCAAAATGTTATAACGAAAACTTGTTCATGATGAAAAATTGTGTAGCTGTGAAGAATTTCGAAAGCCTAAGCCTACTTCGATTTTTATGAATTTTAAGTTTTTTAGCAGGCCTAGACTTTTGAAATTTTGCAAACCTTCTCTCTTTTTCATTCTAAACAAGTTTACTTAATAACATTTTGTCAAAAAATCTACAAAAATAGCACTTTACTGGAGTGAAAAATAAGTATTTTAAAAATTTCCAAGGCATACACGATTTTTTTGAAAGAAGTAAAACAATATGACAATTTAGTTTCAAACCAAGCAGGACTAAACTCCAAAAGGTCAAATTAATATGAACTCGAAATTTTTTTGTTATTCACAAGAGTCATCCAAACAATCTGGGGTCACTCTGTATAAGGAAGGAATCGTGTCACATTAATTTTTTTTCTTTCAAAACCTTCTGATTATAGATAGATGATCCACATATTTTTTGTAACTTTATAGGTATATTTGATAAGCAAGCAATGTTTTCTCTAAGCTAAGAAATGAGACAACACAATAGAACAATTTACATTTTTCTGCTAGCCACAAAATTCTCATGAACCCAACCTAATAACAAAAGTTATTTTAAAAATCTTACCTCTCCCCATTTGTATGGTATCAATGTCCTATCTGGACTATTTTCAATAACATATTCTGGTCTCGGAGCTGTAGGAGGTGGCTCTGTATAACACTCCGGAACTACAAGTGTCGTGGGTTTTAAGTCTCTTATCAATTTATTTGCTTGTGTGAAATTCAAAGAAGTATCAATCGCACAATGCGCTATTTTCATTTGTAATGGCTGATATGGGGCTAGAGCATCTATATAGTTGAAGTCAGGCTCTACAATTTAACTTAACCAATTTTTGTATATTTCATAAAAATAAGTTTTTACCAGTGATTACAATACAGTTCCGCGGATTGCTACCCCACATTTCTATAAAATGCACGACATCGCCAAATCGCAGACTTGGGTGTCCACAAAAAACAACACAAGGCTAAAATGGTAACAATATAATAATATCCACAGAGTTTTATTATCTTAAACAAAACATTACCTCTTGAAATTCTGAGCTGAATCCTTCCGAGTAAATATGTTTAAAGTGCTTCAATTTGTTACTTTTCACCAACATCCCATGTGGAAAAGGTTCATCAGGTACGTACACTTTATTTTGCTTAGCGGAGGATAACCATTCTGCTAAAATGTTGGAGTACGCGAGCGACATGTCCGCAACTGGTGAAACGAAAAACATCGGGCAGTTTGATACATTCAGTTCCTGCATTTTTCCCGATAAACATTCAAATAAATCGTAGACGACCCCTGTAGGGTAGCAGGGGATAAGCACATTGCCACCACCTCTAAGAGTCATGCCTAAAAATATAAATAGGTGAAATGAATAGTGAGAGTGAGACAAAAAATAGAGTTAAAATGTAACCCTTTGGGATTCTAGTCACTATAGTAGTGACCTTACAACTTTTTTTCGGTATATTTTACAGAAAAGGCACTTTGTGATATAAAATGACAATTTTTCAAAAATGACGTAATTGTTATAGTAACACTGCTTTTCTTAGTTAGGAAAAGTTAACCTTCGTTATATCACAAATAAGAAATATAGACAAGAAAAACATATATAAACAACATTTATTCAAAACATAATTCAAGCTTAAAGGTATACGGAAAGGAAGAAAATGGATGAAAAATTTTTCCACTGCATTCTTGACTTTCTCAAAACAGGCACAACTTGTTTGTCTTTAGGGAAAGTTGTGGTCTGTGTTGGTCTGATAAGGTAATAACATTAAAAACTACAAAGAATCTCCATGCCCACCTTGATTTTGCCAGAAAATAACTTTATACGTGGTCGTGAAAACTCAGTAATTAGAAAAGCCATGGAATCTTTTATAATCGACCTGGAAAATCAAATTTAACAAATGCTTTGAAAAATGTCATAACAGTAAATAATTGTCTAATGTATTTTGTATTTTCATTCGTCAGAAAAGACTTTTCAGACTCATATTGTTAAGAGAACTATAATCATGCAGCCTCTATTTATTGAAAACAAACTTCTTTTTTTCGTTGCATTTTTATATAAGAGTGTCCTATTTGTGAAGTTAAATTACTCTAATTCTGACACGATCAGCACGCTGCATAATTATCCAAAACGACAAAGTGACCATATCCTCCAGAAGAATTTCAGTTCAACTACATTCACCAAAAGTCCTAGATATGTTTGTGCAAAACTGTATAATCTTTTACCAAATTATATCAAACAAACTGAACACTTACCTATTTTAAAAAATTTTCAGTATTATAATTATATATTTAGAAAACATTTATTCCATAATTGCACATTTATACGTGTAATCAGTAATAATATTCAATAGTAAGTATAAAAACAAATCTAACCTACTCAAAAATATATTTTACCTAACATTATTTTAGCTCCGATGAAGGCCATAAATACTATAAATATGGCCGAAAGCTTGGTTTATTGTAAATGAGTATGATATGATTTTGGCAGAAATACCCGTTATTGTGCTTTCATCAAAATATATGCGATCCTTAGGAACTAGGTACCTATTTAAAAAAATTTTCATTATAATCGTACTTATATCTCGTCGACGTTATAGCCGAGTTTAATTGTAAATTCATTCTGTAGTTTATGAAGAAAATGAGAAATCCAAGTGGGAGAAAAAATAAGTTTGGCCATTGTCAAAGCCTATTTGTTTTTTGACAAATCAAATTAAGCACTTTCTAATAAAACATGCCTAAATCCGCACACTTAGTGGTTCTTACCTTTAAGTTACTTTTTACTAGTTTGGCTAGATAGTGGTATTTTTAACCAAAATTACCACTGGTTAAAGAAGTTCGGTCATTTCTTATTTGTGTGATTTCTTTTATTTCACACTATTCACAGTCTTATACACATTATTTGGTTATTTTATGCATGGAGTGAAAGTACAAAATAAGCAAAGAGATATGTAATTTTTTAAATTAATTTAATAACCCCCAGTAATAGGTACTACTTGGTACTACCTGATCCGTGGCATATACAGTTTGAGTTTTCTTAACATAACCTGGAGGTATTTTTAATTTTCTCTTTCTAATTTCATAGAAAGTTTGGTATAGGGAATAGTAAAAAGAAGAAACAAAAAAGGCAAAAACAATACAATAGTGTGGAAAGACTTTTAACTGTAAATATTTAAAGGGAGAATTTATATTCTGCCATACACCACATACAAGTGCCACTTTGGTTTTAATAATTTATAGTTATATTCTTTATGGATTTTGCTTTTTGTTATTCTTTAATATTTCATTATTCCACGGCTAACAGGGTGAGTCACATCTAAAGGCAGAGCCGAAAACAAAAGGTATAATTCGCTAAAATAAGCACATATGCTTAATGAACATTAGCTCAAAAATGCTTGGTTCTCCATATACAGCGTGTTGAAAATTTTCCAAAAATAACATTTTTCTAATTTCTTTCGAGCCCGTTGAGGAATTTCAACCAAATTTGATACACATTATGCATTGGAGGGTTTCCATTTTGTGCAATAATTTGGCCCCGTTCAGATGACCAGTGGCGTAGATACAAATTCTCTAAATAATTGTAAAAAAAGTAGTAGGTACGGTTCTAAGCAAAACCAAAAATTTTGCATTTTTTGGATAGCCCATTCAATTTGGAACAAAAAGCGCCTCTTGGTATTTTTTATAGGTATCTGTTACAGTTTTTTTCTTAATTTTGGATTTTTTAAACTTGTGCGAAGGCGAAGGCTGGCATTTAAAATAAAGTAAATGACATTTTATTGTTTAATGTGGCAACTGAGCATTGCTTAATGCATATTCCAATTTGACCATACACTTTCCTTTAAAAGTTTTTCTACAAACATTTTTCGTTTCTTTTGCTATTTATTATTTTTAAACAAGCGAAATGGAATTTAATTTTGTCCGTATAGTTATCCATGAAAAACAAGTTTTTGATTATTTTTTTGAAGTGTAAAATTAGTTTTCTTGAAATCGGCATTAAAATGTCTCAAAATCGTCATTAAAAGCACAGAAATCGTACAATAATGTAGCCCATTATTGTACGATTTTTTCAATAAGTAGGCCTTGGCGAGATGTAAACATCAAACGTCAGACGCGGAGAAATCGCCCGTCAAAAGTGACCAAATATTCAAAACCCGGCCGATAAAGGCTCATTTAACTTTTCGTACACATTGCGAAATTGTTTCCTATAGAAGCGCAATCCTTCAGTATACATATTTTAGTAAATTTGAAAATCAATAGATTTCTTGTGTCGGCTGCACAAGAAGCAGCAGTTTGGTTTTTCTGTCAGAAGGTGCCGTACATCATTATACTTGTCGTAGTTAGAGCGATCGGTAAAGTCAAGCAACGCTGCGCGTAGTCGGTTCGTGGACGGGTGATCCACTATTATTATTTTCTTGCCTAATAAAACATTTTTTTTTTCGATATCAAGAAAAATATAATATGTACCTCGGCACTGAAGTTCGGCCAGAGGCCTCAGCAACTAAACTCCACATGAGTCATAAAAAGTTCAACTTCAGTGCCTTGGTACATAAATAACTATTTCTTGAAATCGACATTAAAATGTCCCAAAATCGTCATTAAAAGCACAGAAATCGTGCAATAATGTAGCCCATTATTGTACGTTTTTTTCAATAAGTAGGCCTTGGCGAGATGTACCTAAACATCAAACGTCAGAGGCGGAGAAACCGCCCGTCAAAAGTGACCAAATATTCAAAACCCGGCCGATAAAGGCCCATTTAACTTTTCGTACACATTGCGAAATTGTTTCCTATAGAAGCGCAATCCTTCAGTATACATATTTTAGTAAATTTGAAAAACAATAGATTTGTTGTGTAAGCTGCACAAGAAGCAGCAGTTTGGTTTTTCTGTCAGAAGGTGCCATACATCATTATGCTTGTGCTAGGTAGAGTGATCGGTAAAGTCAAGCAACGCCGCGCGTAGTCGGTTCGTGGACGGGTGATCCCTTATTATTATTTTCTTGCCTAATAAAACTTTTTTTTTCCGATTTCAAGAAAAATATAATATGTACCTCGGCACTGAAGTTCTTTTTATGACTCATGTGGTTTATTTGCCTCGGCCAGAGGCCTCAGCAACTAAACTCCACATGAGTCATAAAAAGTTGAACTTCAGTGCCTTGGTACATAAATAACTATTATTATTGTGTTCTACATTATTTGCAAATGCCTTATAAATTTAGCAACTTGGAATATGGCAATATAATATTTAGTTATGGGTTTTGTGATGGAAATGCTGAGGCTGCTGCAAGGGAATATCAAGGACGATTTCCAAATAGAAACAAGTATCCAGGACCAAGAGTTTTGCAAGAAGCTACAACAGCCTCAGAACTTGCGGATGCTGTTGGCCAAGAGGGTATAGGGGAACCTGGGTAACAGTGAGACATTCAAAATATCCCTGCTCCTATAAATAATTCATAGATGGCACTAGGTGTGCATAATGGCATGAACCAAGGTCAGCTTTCTCCACTACTTTCACTGTTCCCGCCCATTCAGTTTAGAAGTTGTGGTGTTGCTGTGAAGATTGCACGCCAATTCTATTTTTTAACGGTTGGATTGAGCTTCTGCAGGAACTGTCAGAAAACTGCGACGTTTTTTTTTTATTAAATAGGGGCTGTATCCTATAGTGTTGAACAGTGTTTGGTACAGTTAAAATTCAAAAATAATATTCGAGATTAGTATTGTTATCATATTTTCATTTCGCGATACCATGGGTAACAGTGAGACAATGTCATCAGAGGAACAGTGAGACGTATTACTACCCATAGGTATGTCTCACTGTTCCCCATACAATAGATAAATATTGCTTACATTTGTATACTTACAATGTGCTAAAAATTAGATGGTTTTCAATTTAATTACCCATAAAATTGCATACATTCTGTGTATACTTACCTCTTCAACTAAAAGTAAACAGTTACTTCTATTTAGTGTCTCACTGTTCCCCACATTGAAATGACAAGTAGATGGAAGGAGTGTAGAGAGAGAAACTGGCAGCCAAACTTGAGTAAGTGAAATAGTAAATAAATCAGCTGATTCCGGCAAAAACCACATAACACAAAAGAGGTGTTTGTCCTAACTTTCTATTTTTGTGTCCTGTGTTTCAAACGAGTTCCGTTGTCAAACGTCATTTTAATTTTCCTTCTGTCCCAAGTCCCAATACGAATAGGTGTAATTATTGTATTATTTATATTTAATTTGAGTTCGTGTCGTGGTGGCAGTTTCGTATAAAACGGCGATGAGTTTTCTTAGTTGGTGTTTGGTTTAATATTATATTTTTAGATCGGAGAGAAAATTTAATTTAGCTATGTGGCTATATTCTTTCTGTTTAAGTTGTAAATTACAAAAAAGAGGGTCAACTCCTGTTGTGTATTTGGATGTACCAAATGGGGCGGAAAGAATAAGAATAGTGGGGTTTCTTTTCATTCGTAAGTCTTAAAAATCTTTGCTAATAACTTTGCAGTTTTCCAAGAGATAAGGTGATATTAGAGACAAGTGGATTGCAGCAATAAAAAGGAAAAATTTTGTACTATCTACAAGTATTTACTTGCATTTGTAGTCAACAATTTATTGAGAGCAATTTCATAGAGAATTTTGGGCAGCGCAAACTTAAAAAGTATGTAATTACTACAGGTTTTTATTTTCCAAGTCATGATAGAAACTATCAAGGGAAAAACTGGCAAAATATTGTGCTTATGAACCTAGCTCTTCGTAGTCAAAGATGGAATTAATCTTGAGGTTCTGGTCCCTTTAATAAGGTAATTATTTGTAATTCTTTTTGTTAGATGACTAAACATATAAAATGCATATAAAAATATGTAAAAGCTACCTGTCTTACATGCTTTTCCTATTAAATTGAGATTTAAAATTAATAAATCAATTAAGATAAGTAATTAAAGTTGAAAATGTATACCTTATCCTAGATATTTTGTCGTTTTGTTATTTTAAAATAAACTTTTATTTTGTAATTTGTATTTTATTTGTCTCGGTTTACTTCCAGGTACATAAAATTGCCATGTAGGTATTTTTTTTTAATCAAACCACTACTTTTTTCTGTGCAATATTTACATAATTGTGGTTATATAGAAAAATTCTCATTCCTACAAACAAGCCCCGAATTTCGGAATACAGATCATACAATAAAGAGAATTACGGAACATGCCCATTAAATTCGCCCATTAATATGCAACATCCCTATATAACTCCTTTGCCTGAATCAGCTGACACGTTCATTAGGCGTTCCTTGTCTTACTTATTGCAATTTGAAACCTATCTCTCTCTAGAGTTGGCTGCCCCAAACAATGAAAATGGTACCTGAGCGACTTCCATTGTACTTATCAATTCGATGGTTCCCCACCCCTGGGTAACAGTGAGACAAATGTCAAGTGTACTTTCAATTTACTTTAGGACAATAGTAAGACTATGCACTTTTCACATAGGTTTGGAAATCATATATAGGAACAAATTGCTAAAAAAATAATTTTAAAAAAATATTCGAATTTTGAGTTATCATAAAAAGAAAAAGTGTCTCATCGTTACCCAGTCTCCCCTATCGCGATTATGTATTTCTATTGTATTGAAATAAACGTAGAAACTACAGAAAGTTACATTTTTTAATGCTTACTACGAAAGACGATCCCATACAGATCGTCTTTGTTACTACTTACCCACTACAACACAGAGCATACCAAGCATAGAATCTGGATTGCTTATAGGAGTCTGGGTCAGATCCGTCATAATTAGTACATCTGCATTTTTGAGAGCATGGTGATCCATAGGACGCGGATGGGTTGTAAGGGTGCTTGATCCACTTAGGTAAACAATTTTTTCATGGTCAGAAGATATTACCCAATTTGCTGATCCTAAGCAAAATCCTGAACTAGCCGGTATGACTTGCAATGCGCCATAAACATCCTAGGGAATAATAAATTTCTGGCAATAGGTCAATATTCTTTTTTATTTCACTCACAATTTTCTCGTTATATCCGACCATTTGTATTCGAGACAAACTGGCATTTACATTATTCATGTTATATATTTGTTTCCATGATTTTGGCTTAAATGCTTCATTTAAAGGATATGGACATTTATGAACGAAATTCTTCCACTGTGTAGCAAAATTTGATTTAGGACATTGTTCCATATACACAACTATTTCTTCCAATAACAACCTACAGTTACATGCTATTTAATACACTTGAGCATATCTTTACAGCTTATAGTATCATGCATCATGGTAGTTAAGGGAGTTTATATTCAGGGTGTCCCAGGTTTTTTGATCAGGACTTTGACATTTTGTAGAAAAACTCATTATAAAGTGGGCTCCTCATAGACATAGGACCTAAAGTTCTTCGCTTCTGAGATACAGGGAAATTGAATTATGGAAATATCTCCCAAAATAATCAAGCTGCTGAACTGCAATTTGGCACTGCAGTATTTTGGGGGATGAAGAATAAGCTGAAAATGTCAATTTCTACGTATCTCACAGAGGCAGCCACTTGCGCTATTTTTGGATGGTGCTTTTAGTCGTAACTTTTTGAGGTTATCTTTTTGGTCATACAGATCCATCATTTTAGTGCATCCATTTATTCTGCAACAAAAAGATACCCTTGTTTCATAATGGTAAAATCTACTGTTTGCATTGAAATTGACAAAACATGCCCCAAAACACCTGTTAACTCGGACAATTGGAAACATAACATTTTCAGCTACCACTTTCAAATGTTACAGATCAACTGTATCATTTAAAGTAAGACAAAATCCCCAATGAAATAAAAATTATTCGCTTTCAAAATGGAAAGGATTGAATTTGACAAAATTTGGACACCCTATCTCAAGAAAGCTAGTAGTGTTTTGACCAATGTCCATTTGGCATTTTTTTTCCATCATTTTGACCGTACAGTTGATCTGTAGCATTTGAAAGCGGAAGTTGAAGTTAACAGGTGTTTTGGGATACGTTTGATTTTATCGTTATGAAACAAGAGTACCTTTTTGTTGCAGCATAAAAAGATGCACTAAAGTGATGAATCTGCAAGACCAAAAAGATAATATGAAAAAAGTTAGGAGTCAAAGCACTATCCAAAAACAGCGCAAGTGGCGCCCTCTGTGAGATAGGTAGAAATGAACATTTCCAGCTTATTCTCCATCCCAAAAAACAATGCAATGCCAAATTTCAGTTCAGCATCTTGATTATTTTGGGAGATATTGCCATAATTTAATTTCAAAAAGAGAACAACACCCTGTACCTCAGAAACAAGGAACTTTAGGACCCTTTAACACCCTGTACCTCAGAAACGAAGAACTTTAGGACCTATATTTATAAGAGCAACCCATATTATATTGAATTTTTCTACAAAATGTCAAAGTCCTGATCAAAAAACCTGGGACATCCTATATATTTTTTAAATTGTGTATTAAAATAACATTTTATATATATACTGCCGTTTAATAAAAACACACCAACATTTTCATGATTTCAAAATTAGACTTCTGGTGATTATCCCAACTACTTATTTTACTTCCAAAGCCATATCTTCACTATGTGAAAAGATATATCAATTTTTTGTTTGCTGTATATGCAGTTTTTTCAATTTCTCTTGTGTCTGCTGTATCTGCAGCATATACGGCACAACTACATTGTGAATTGTTAAGGTCATTTGCAATAAATTACACTTTTTATAAAGTAAACGCCATAAGTATATTACAAACAGAGACTTGCCATCAATAGACTGCGCGTAACGCATCTAAGGTGTTGTCGACACACTATGCAACCCACAAAACCCTGCGGGGCAATAAATCGTGTCCGGCGTCCGCGAGTTATTACTTCGTTAGGTCCTAAAAAAGATGAACACGGACGACCAATTAAATGGGAACTTTTTAAAACGTTGGTCTCTTTACAACAAACTGAAGGTTGAACAATACATATTAATTTCAGACAAGAAATAATTATGAAAGTGAGATTAGCGGCCCAGATTTTTAGCATAAGTGTAGCAGATTCTCTGTATTTCTGCAACAAAGACCTTTACAGATTCTGAGGGAACTTCAAATTTTGCCGAAAAATTAATGATATATTTGACACTTTAAATTCCAGAAATTTGTTGTCAAAGAGTAGTTTCGGAAAACCGTTGACTCTAGAAAATATTACTTCCTTTACAACGTTTTTTAAAAGTTCCATTCATTATATCATATATTCATACTCTTGATGCACAAAATATTTTAACGACACGTAGAAAGACGGGTTTCAAAGGTCTCATTATATCTATGATAAGTGTTCAGAATATGGTAAACGATCTGATAAACACAAAAATTTTGGATTATTTCTTGACATACAAAGTAAGTCAAGATCATACTGTTTTTCTCAGCTATGAGATCTCGAGGAGGTTATAATAACAATAACTCAACAGCTAAGCAGTTCGAGGACGCCTACAAGAGACTTTTGCTTAAAACAGAAATTTCATCCTCTGCTTTCGCTAATTGTGTACAGGGTGTCCCAGTTAACGTGATAAACCTGATTTTCTCCGTAATTTTAAAGGTAAATTCTTTGTTCGAAAACCAAACTTGTGTAGAATTTTCCGAGGAATTCAAATGTGAAGTCAAACTGAATATACCGGGTGTTGTTAAAAAGTTATTTAAATAAATACCGTTTTCCATAAAATTTTGAAGTTAGATTTTAACACGAAATAACTAAAAAATGTCGGTTTTCATTACTGACTTCCGGTTTTACCGGAAGTGAGCATCACTTTGTCAGATTTTTGAGGCAACCTGTAGATTTTGGGTCTTTTAAGTTCCTTTTGTTCTCCCAATTCCAACCATATATATTTTTATATAGTTATCTCTAACTATATATTTTTAGCATTCCATGCAAGGATGTGAACTTGTCATATTCAACGAAATTTATCAAAAAATAAAAATTTACTGCTTGATTATTTTTAGTGATAACTATATATAGAAATATATATGGTTGGAATTGGGAGAACAAAAGGAACTTAAAAAACCCAAAATATACAGGTTGTCTCAAAAATCTGACAAAGTGATGCTTATTTCCGGTAAGACCGGAAATCAGAAATGAAAACCGACACTTTTTCGCTACTCCCCGTATACTCATTCCTAACATTTCGTGTTAAAATCCAACTTAACAATTTTTTGGAAAACGGTATTTTTGATATAACTTTTTAACAACACCCGGTATATTAAGTTTGACGTCACATTCAAATTCCTCGAAAAATTCTACACAAGTCTGGTTTTCGAACCATGAACTTATCTTTAAAATACGGAGAAAATCGGGTTTATCACCTTAACTGGGACACCCTGTACAAATAGATAATACGTGTATTCTAACAATAAGTAGTGGATGTAGGAAAGAACAGCATGTTGATGATCTACTTGATTTAATAGGTAATGAAGAACATTATGCAGAAAATGAAGACATACTCATACTAGTTTTTCCAAATTGGCCTCTATATTTACCTACTAGACATAACTACGTACATTTCAGGTTTTGTTGCAAGAAAAATAGCTAAGTCTGTTAAATGTTCCATATGTGCAGATGCTGTATTCGCATCAGAGAGTCATTCAAAGCTTTTAACTAGAAAAAATCGTGGAGGATTGTTACACGCCTCAAGTGATGTCATAAAAAATTGCCAAATTGCCGAAAATGTTTTCAGGTTTTTCATCCAATCCTCACCCCATCCCGTTGGAAACAAAATGGTTATCAGCGGTCTTAGAAAGATCATTAACAGTTACAACCCATTTAAAATAGTTTTATATTGTTTTTTGTCGCTAAAATCTATTGAATGAATGCGGCGAGAGCGTACTTCTGCCCCGCAATGAACAGTTGGTTGCCTATCCTATCTTGACAACAGGGGCTTATAGCTAACCGTACGCTACGCGCAGTCTATTGATGGCAAGTCTCTGATTACAAAAAATTACCTAATAATTAATAAGTTAGGATCAAAGTTCAAAGATTTTTTATAGTTTTTTATTTGAAAATTTATCTAAAATATCAGAAATATTGTATATTATACCACAGACCTATATAGCTTCGCTACAGACTGTGCCTCGCCGTATATTTTTAGGCGAACCCAAAAGGATGCCAAGTCCCTGGAGTTGGCATCCTTTGTGGGAATTCGTACAAATATTTCCACTACCGTCCCATAGAGGTCGCTGAGTTCTACATCTTTCCACTCGTCGTTGCCAAATGTCGCCTATCCGGCCCATTTTAGGGATAAAAATACATCTGCATACAAGCAGATGTATTATGTATATAAACACAGACCTATATAGCTTAGCTAAGCTATATACGTCTGTGATATAAATAATATGTTCACAGAAAGAGGCAAGGAAGATGGAATTGGTAGGTAAGGATTTTTGAGATTCATATTGATGTACATATATATACTTACTTAAAATTGCCGGGAAAACTACACCCTGAAAATCTCAGAAGTAAAAAAATTGCCTGACAAAAAACTACCCCTTCCCACCCCCGAAATGTTTTTGGTCGGATCCTCGCCATTTTCAGCCAGAACGTTCAAAGTTTACCCAGACGCACCAATCCGCGGTTGAAAAAAATTGCCGGACAAAACTACCCCCTGCATCCCGTTAGGAAAAAAAAAATGATAACTCCATTGTTTATGGTCCGATTTTCGCCGTTTTCACAAGGATGTTAAAAAAAAGTCAGTCTGAGAAATAAAAAAACTGCCGGAAAAAAAACTACCCCTTCCCACCCCCGAAGTTGTTTTTGATCGGAACCTCGCCATTTTTAGCAAGGACGTTCAAAATTATTCCAGAAGCACCAATCCGCGGTTGAAAAAAATTGCGGGACAAAACTACCCCCTGCATCCCGTTAGGAAAAAAAAATGATAACTCCATTGTTTATGGTCCGATTTTCGCCGTTTTCACAAAAATGTAAAAAAAAGTCAGTCTGAGAAATAAAAAAAATGGCGGAAAAAAAACTACCCCTTTCCACCCCCGAAGTTGTTTTTGATCGGAACCTCGCCATTCTTAGCAAGGACTTTCAAAATTATTCCAGAAGCAACAATCCGCGGTTGAAAAAAATTGCCGGACAAAACTACCCCCTGCATCTCTTTAGGAAAAAAAAAATGATAACTCCATTGTTTATGGTCCGATTTTCGCCGTTTTCACAAGGATGTTAAAAAAAGTCAGTCTCAGAAATAAAAAAAACTGGAAGAAAACAACCACCCCTTCCCACCCCCGAAGTTGTTTTTGATCGGAACCTCGCCATTTTTAGCAAGGACGTTCAAAATTATTCGAGAAGCACCAATCCGCGGTTGAAAAAAATTGCCGGACAAAACTACCCCCTGCATCCCGTTAGGAAAAAAAAATGATAACTCCATTGTTTATGGTCCGATTTTCGCCGTTTTCACAAGGATGTTAAAAAAAGTCAGTCTGAGAAATAAAAAAAACTGCCGAAAAAAACTACCCCTTCCCACCCCCGAAGTAGTTTTTGGTCGGATCCTCGCCGTTTTTAGCAAGGACGTTCAAAATTATTCCAGAAGCACCAATCCACGGTTCAAAAAAATTGCCGGACAAAACAAAACCACCCAGATATCTATTTCGGTGTCTGTGACCCACATAATGCATAGAAACTAGGGAATTTTGGCGCTTTATATTTGATTTTTGACATATGTTTGCTTTTGCGCACGCGCATTTGCGTTTTTATAAAAATCAAAGACAAGTTGAAAGTTGGCCAACTCTTAAATAAACGAAAAAGCAAAAGCTACAGTAAAAGCACTGCACGAATTCACCCGATCATATGCACTATTTCAACTTTTTAAAAATAGAGCAAAAGTTTAAAGATAAAGATAAAGTCGCTGCACGAACCAACCTTTAAAATTTTCCTGACTGAATAACTTGCTACTTAATTTGAAACTTTTGAAGAAACTGCATATATATGGCAAATTTATTATTCAAAATGTTAAAAATTGAATTGCCGTATCTGTGAGATGGGAAACTAAAAACAAAAACACAGGTTTAAACAGAAAACCTATATTTACGAATTTTTGTTATTAGGTATAATCACAGACATATATAGCTTCGCTACAGACAGTGCCTGGGGCCTGGGGACCCAATTGTTTGAGCTGGCACCAACAGAGGGCGCCGCATGCGGGAAATTCGAATAAAAATATAATCGGCGGCCCTGACGACAATAATTCAGTGGCCTTGAATGCACCTAACCCATAAAAAACGCTGTAACGTTGTCAGTGCAAGAACATGTGGATAGAAGCTATATAAGTCTGTGATAGAAGGAATAGCGGGTATACGAGTATTAATAATACGGCAGCCACAATTTGAAATTATTAGATTTATTCCAGATGCACCAATCCGCGATTGGAGAAAATTGTCTGCCAAAAACTACTCCCTGCATCCCTTTAGCGAAATTACTTCATACCTCCAGTAGGGCGTTCAAAAAGTCTCAGAAAAAAAAACTGCGGGAAAAAACTACCCCTTCCCACCCCCGAAGTTATTTTTGGTCAGATCCTCGCCATTTTTAGCAAGGACGTTCAAAATTATTCCAGAAGCACCAATCCGCGGTTGAAAAAAATTGCCGGACAAAACTACCCCCTGCATCCCTTTAGGGAAAAAATGATAGTTCCATTGTTTCTGGTCCGATTTTCGCCGTTTTCACAAGGATGTTAAAAAAAGTCAGTCTCAGAAATAAAAAAAAAACTGCCGGAAAAAAACTACCCCTTCCCACCCCCAAAGTTGTTTTTGATCGGAACCTCGCCATTTTTAGCAAGGACGTTCAAAATTATTCCAGAAGCACCAATCCGCGGTTGAAAAAATTTGCCGGACGAAACTACCCCCTGCATCCCGTTAGGAAAAAAAATGATAACTCCATTGTTTCTGGTCCGATTTTCGCCGTTTTCACAAGGACGTTCAAAAGAGTCTCAGAAGTATAAAAAACTGCCTGACAAAAAACTACCCCTTCCCACCCCCGAAGTTGTTTTTGGTCGAATCCTCGCCGTTTTCAGCAAGGACGATCAAAATTAACCCATACGCACCAATCTGCGGTTGAAAAAATTTACCTGACAAAACTACCCCCTGCACCCCTTTAGGGAAAAAATTGATAACTCCATTGTTTCTGGTCAGATTTTCGCCGTTTTCACAAGGACGTTCAAAAGAGTCTCAGAAGTATAAAAAACTGCCTGACAAAAAACTACCAATCCAGAGACAATGGAGTTATCATTTTTTCCCTAAAGGGATGCAGGGGGTAGTTTTGTCCGGCAATTTTTTTCAACCGCGGATTGGTGCTTCTGGAATAATTTTGAACGTCCTTGTTAAAAATGGCGAGGATCCGACCAAAAACAACTTCGGGGGTGGGAAGGGGTTGTTTTTTCCGGCAGTTTTTTTTTATTTCTGAGACCGACTTTTTTAACATCTTTGTGAAAATGGCGAAAATCGGACCAGAAACAATGGAGTTATCGTTTTTTCCCTAAAGGGATGCAGGGGGTAGTTTTGTCCGGCAATTTTTTTCAACCGCGGATTGGTGCGTCTGGAATAATTTTGAACGTCCTTGCTAAAAATGGCGAGGATCCGACCAAAAACAACTTCGGGGATGGGAAGGGGTAGTTTTTTCCGGCAGTTTTTTTTATTTCTGAGACTGACTTTTTTAACATCCTTGGGAAAACGGCGAAAATCGGAAAAGAAACAATGGAGTTATCATTTTTTTCCCTAAAGGGATGCAGGGGGTAGTTTTGTCCGGCAATTTTTTTCAGCCGCGGATTGGTGCTTCTGGAATAATTTTGAACGTCCTTGCTAAAAATGGCGAGGATCCGACCAAAAACAACTTCGGGGATGGGAAGGGGTAGTTTTTTCCGGCAGTTTTTTTTTATTTCTGAGACTGAATTTTTTAACATCCTTGTGAAAACGGTGAAAATCGGACCAGAAACAATGGAGTTATCATTTTTTCCCCTAAAGGGATGCAGGGGGTAGTTTTGTCCGGCAATTTTTTTGAACCGTGGATTGGTGCTTCTGGAATAATTTTGAACGTCCTTGCTAAAAACGGCGAGGATCCGACCAAAAACAACTTCGGGAGTGGGAAGGGGTAGTTTTTTCCGGCAGTTTTTTTTTATTCCTGAGACTGACTTTTTTTAACATCCTTGTGAAAACGGCGAAAATCGGACCAGAAACAATGGAGTTATCGTTTTTTTCATAAAGGGATGCAGGGGGTAGTTTTGTCCGGCAATTTTTTTCAACCACGGATTGGTGCTTCTGGAATAATTTTGAACGTCCTTGCTAGAAATGGCGAGGATCCGACCAAAAACAACTTCGAGGGTGGGAAGGGGTAGTTTTTTCCGGCAGTTTTTTTTTATTTCTGAGACTGACTTTTTTAACATCCTTGTGAAAACGGCGAAAATCGGACCAGAAACAATGGAGTTATCGTTTTTTTCATAAAGGGATGCAGGGGGTAGTTTTGTCCGGCAATTTTTTTCAACCACGGATTGGTGCTTCTGGAATAATTTTGAACGTCCTTGCTAGAAATGGCGAGGATCCGACCAAAAACAACTTCGAGGGTGGGAAGGGGTAGTTTTTTCCGGCAGTTTTTTTTTATTCCTGAGACTGACTTTTTTTAACATCCTTGTGAAAACGGCGAAAATCGGACCAGAAACAATGGAGTTATCGTTTTTTTCATAAAGGGATGCAGGGGGTAGTTTTGTCCGGCAATTTTTTTCAACCACGGATTGGTGCTTCTGGAATAATTTTGAACGTCCTTGCTAGAAATGGCGAGGATCCGACCAAAAACAACTTCGAGGGTGGGAAGGGGTAGTTTTTTCCGGCAGTTTTTTTTTATTTCTGAGACTGACTTTTTTAACATCCTTGTGAAAACGGCGAAAATCGGACCAGAAACAATGGAGTTATCATTTTTTCCCCTAAAGGGATGCAGGGGGTAGTTTTGTCCGGCAATTTTTTTGAACCGTGGATTGGTGCTTCTGGAATAATTTTGAACGTCCTTGCTAAAAACGGCGAGGATCCGACCAAAAACAACTTCGGGAGTGGGAAGGGGTAGTTTTTTCCGGCAGTTTTTTTTTATTCCTGAGACTGACTTTTTTTAACATCCTTGTGAAAACGGCGAAAATCGGACCAAAAACAATGGAGTTATCGTTTTTTTCATAAAGGGATGCAGGGGGTAGTTTTGTCCGGCAATTTTTTCAACCGCGGATTGGTGCTTCTGGAATAAGTTTTAACGTCCTTGCTAAAAATGGCGAGGATCTGACCAAAAACAACTTCGGGGATGGGAAGGGGTAGTTTTTTCCGGCAGTTTTTTTTTTTATTTCTGAGACTGACTTTTTTAACATCCTTGTGAAAACGGCGAAAATCGGAAAAGAAACAATGGAGTTATCATTTTTTTTCCCTAAAGGGATGCAGGGGGTAGTTTTGTCCGGCAATTTTTTTCAACCGCGGATTGGTGCTTCTGGAATAATTTTGAACGTCCTTGCTAAAAATGGCGAGGATCCGACCAAAAACAACTTCGGGGGTGGAAAGGGGTAGTTTTTTCCGGCATTTTTTTTTATTTCTGAGACTGACTTTTTTAACATCCTTGTGAAAATGGCGAAAATCGGACCAGAAACAATGGAGTTATCATTTTTTCCCCTAAAGGGATGCAGGGGGTGGTTTTGTCCGGCAATTTTTTTGAACCGTGGATTGGTGCTTCTGGAATAATTTTGAACGTCCTTGCTAAAAACGGCGAGGATCCGACCAAAAACTACTTCGGGGGTGGGAAGGGGTAGTTTTTTTCGGCAGTTTTTTTTTATTTCTGAGACGGATTTTTTTAACATCCTTGTGAAAACGGCGAAAATCGGACCAGAAACAATGGAGTTATCATTTTTTCCCTAAAGGGATGCAGGGGGTAGTTTTGTCCGGCAATTTTTTTCAACCGCGGATTGGTGCTTCTGGAATAATTTTGAACGTCGTTGCTAAAAATGGCGATTATCCGACCAAAAACAACTTCGGGGGTGGGAAGGGGTAGTTTTTCTCCAGCAGTTTTTTTTTCTGAGACTGACTTTTTTAACATCCTTGTGAAAACGGCGAAAATCGGACCAGAAACAATGGAGTTATCATTTTTTCCCTAAAGGGATGCAGGGGGTAGTTTTGTCCGGGAATTTTTTTCAACCGCGGATTGGTGCTTCTGGAATAATTTTGAACGTCGTTGCTAAAAATGGCGATTATCCGACCAAAAACAACTTCGGGGGTGGGAAGGGGTAGTTTTTCTCCGGCAGTTTTTTTTTCTGAGACTGACTTTTTTAACATCCTTGTGAAAACGGCGAAAATCGGACCAGAAACAATGGAGTTATCATTTTTTCCCTAAAGGGATGCAGGGGGTAGTTTTGTCCGGCAATTTTTTTCAACCGCGGATTGGTGCTTCTGGAATAATTTTGAGCATCCTTGCTAAAAATGGCGAGGATCCGACCAAAAACAACTTCGGGGGTGGGAAGGGGTAGTTTTTTTCCGGCAGTTTTTTTTTTATTTCTGAGACTGACTTTTTTAACATCCTTGTGAAAACGGCGAAAATCGGACCAGAAACAATGGAACTATCATTTTTTCCCTAAAGGGATGCAGGGGGTAGTTTTGTCCGGCAATTTTTTTCAACCGCGGATTGGTGCTTCTGGAATAATTTTGAACGTCCTTGCTAAAAATGGCGAGGATCTGACCAAAAACACTTCGGGGGTGGGAAGGGGTAGTTTTTTCCCGCAGTTTTTTTTTTCTGAGACTTTTTGAACGCCCTACTGGAGGTATGAAGTAATTTCGCTAAAGGGATGCAGGGAGTAGTTTTTGGCAGACAATTTTCTCCAATCGCGGATTGGTGCATCTGGAATAAATCTAATAATTTCAAATTGTGGCTGCCGTATTATTAATACTCGTATACCCGCTATTCCTTCTATCACAGACTTATATAGCTTCTATCCACATGTTCTTGCACTGACAACGTTGCAGCGTTTTTTATGGGTTAGGTGCATTCAAGGCCACTGAATTATTGTCGTCAGGGCCGCCGATTATATTTTTATTCGAATTTCCCGCATGCGGCGCCCTCTGTTGGTGCCAGTTCAAACAATTGGGTCCCCAGGCCCCAGGCACTGTCTGTAGCGAAGCTATATATGTCTGTGATTATACCTAATAACAAAAATTCGTAAATATAGGTTTTCTGTTTAAACCTGTGTTTTTGTTTTTAGTTTCCCATCTCACAGATACGGCAATTCAATTTTTAACATTTTGAATAATAAATTTGCCATATATATGCAGTTTCTTCAAAAGTTTCAAATTAAGTAGCAAGTTATTCAGTCAGGAAAATTTTAAAGGTTGGTTCGTGCAGCGACTTTATCTTTATCTTTAAACTTTTGCTTTATTTTTAAAAAGTTGAAATAGTGCATATGATCGGGTGAATTCGTGCAGTGCTTTTACTGTAGCTTTTGCTTTTTCGTTTATTTAAGAGTTGGCCAACTTTCAACTTGTCTTTAATTTTTATAAAAACGCAAATGCGCGTGCGCAAAAGCAAACATATGTCAAAAATCAAATATAAAGCGCCAAAATTCCCTAGTTTCTATGCATTATGTGGGTCACAGACACCGAAATAGATATCTGTGTTCACAGAACATTGATAGTAGGTTATGTGGATTTTAGATATATTATTTTCATTACAAAAATATGGCGAAAATCCGAAATAGTCACATCTCCTGCATGACACGACGGCTGCAAACTGTGGAAAAATATTCCTAGATGGACTTCAATTGCGTTTGCAAAAATTATGCATTTATATAGGTAGGTCTGTGTAAACGCGTACTTTATTTCCTTAAAGTAAAATATAAAGCAAAAACTTAAATATAAAGATAAAGTCGCTGCACGAACCAACCTTTAGTAAATTTGGTGTTATATTTGCAAAAAAACTAATTTGGACATTTAAAAATTATGGATGGCAGGAGGTAGACAATACGTCAATTATCTCAAAACCATGTTTTGTCGTTTTCATTAAACGGGGGCAGTATGTATACCTTCCAATTTGAAGTGTTGGTTCAGTAGCGTATACTCTCCCTTGAAATCCTGTGCCTTCTGTTATAAAGGGCAATGCCATCATACACAAATAGTTTGATATCAAAATAACATCCACTTGTGAAAAATCTATAAGTTTATCTAGTGGTGGACAAAATTCAGGTAACGAATCAACAAAGACTCTGTCTCCATTTTCTTTCAGTTCCTAAAACACAGGAGAAGGACCTATAGTTTAAAGAGAGTTTAAGACTAGTGGGAGAAAATACTTAATTACCAAAAATAAATACCCCTTCTAAATCCGGATCCGATACATCTCCAGGCATCCAGCTTGGCAAATTTAAGAGCCTGTTTGACGGTACAAATGAAAGTGGCAAAAAATTTAATACCGACTGCATCGACAGACCACAGTCGAGCATCATGGTTATTTCTCGAAACGTTAGAATGTGGCATGGTTTGTTGGGGTTGTTACTCAAACAGTACTACAGAAGATAATTCGATAATAGGGTGACTTCATTAATAAAAGTACGTATATTATATCAGAAAACTTACAAGTTTCATCCTGTTTTTATATTGTGCTCTTCAGCGGTTTTATAATAAATTATAACATTATTATGTATACGACAGTAATAAAAGATAATGCAAAAATATGAGAATAATCCTGTGCAAAACGTAGAATGCAATTTCAATTTCTACGAATGAAAAAAATAACCTATAACATACATTTTATAACCTAATTTCACACCGGACTCACAGCCACAGACAGAACAGGTTATTTAGCCGGACTGGAATCAGGATAAGGAACCTTTAGAAAGCATTTATTGAATTTGAGACCTTGACGCCATACTGGGGGAATAGATATCAGAGCTGTATTCAGGAAAATAAATTCAGAAATACCGAGTAGTATCAAAGGCATTTTGTAATTTATTTATATAAGGTAGTAAGATACAGTTTAGCATGTAAAATGTGTCAAGCAACAGGCCATTTTGTTGAATTAGTAAAATTACTTCGGTAAAACTAAATAAAATATTTGTTGAAGCAACGAAAAAAGCAGGCATATGAAATTAATAAGGAATTATTTCCGATGAAACTTCATTTATTAGGTTGTAACTAATAACAGAGAAATAATGCTCCCTGTCTCTTTGAAAATACAGGGTTTTCCAGCGGAACGTAACAGACTATATTTATATCGCCGGGATTTTTTTTTTAAAAACGCAAAAATAGGTCAATTTTGTGTGGCAGGGGGACATATTTTGGCATAAAATTGATAGATCTAAGGGCGGCGGTTCATATGTCGCACACCTTTGGAAACGTCTCTCATTTTTCTATACACCTGCACCAGATTTTCGAAAATCGATCGACTTTTAAAAAAGATACTTACATTGTATAAAATGCAAAATATTCATTTTCAATATAATTATTGCCTGGTATTGTCAAACAATGAAGCCGAAAGTGGTGGACGAGGGCCGTAAGTGATAAAAAGGATAACTTCTTTATAAACTGACTGTTTTTGTTAATTTTTTTAACACATACGATTAAAAAAGGATCCAAGAATAGGGTACTTGACGAAATTTTACAAACTTGATAAAACAATTCCTGGACACTTGCCTAAGACCCTACGATTATTTAAAAAATATATATTTTCGCAATTAGCAAGTTATTAAACTTTCTTCCAAATATCGCGGGAAAATACTTATGACGTCAGAAGTGTTTTAAAAAGGCAATTTGGCTACATTGCGATACCACTGAAGTGTTCTGAGACATAACCTTATTCGGCAGTGAAAGTTGAAAATTCAAAATTCTAACCTCAAACTCCCAGACTTATGATGCTCCGTGAAACCACATTTTCGTAAATACCTATTCAATCTTTTTCTGCAAATTTTTTTGGCTAGGTTGGGCCTAAAGTCCGGAATTCGGGCTCAGTACTTATCTAAGCAGTATGGCGCCTTTATAAACACGCGTTCAAGATGGTCCCTAGGCCGAGGTTCTCTCTTTATTAATAACCACATAATTGTGTGTTATGTGTTAATAACTCATAATACTGTACTATTACTACAACATAGAACGTAGGTACAAACCTTTGCAGTTTTATCCCATGAATTTCGGCAGACGCTAATATCGGATTATTAGAAAAAATGTGCTACTAAAAAAGCATCCAATTTCGGCAAATTACGGATTGTCCTTTCAGGGACATTCAGGATCCATGATATAACAACGCGATAACTAGGTCCGCAGACGATAATATAATACTAAATATCAAACTATAATAATAATAAACAAACTATAATACATCGCACAGATATTATCTACTTATGTTTTGATTTAGCGTGATACGGAATGACAGTTGGCATCACGGGATGTCATCTGCCGATCAGAAAACCATACTTGTTAGATGACATGTGGATATATGAATAATGGTTAGATGCATAGGTGGGCGGGTAACGTTGCCACATAAGCGAATATTTCCCCCATTATTGATACCTGAATATTTATAGTATGTTCCGTATACAGATATTTTAACTAAAGTGTTACGTGACAGCAGAGATGAAGGATATAGTTTCCAGCGTGTGCAGCACCAACAGACACCATTTTGCTATAGAGGAATCAATATACGGAACATATTCGTAATAAAAAAGTCTTTATGTGACAAAATTTGTGTGTGCAATTGCGTTAGTTAAATCTCAAAGGTTGCAATACATTATGTAACAGATATTCATAGGCAAGCTGGAGATACTTGAAAAGAAAACTGCAATTTGCCCTTGTTCCACGAATTATTGCAAACGGGCACCGGCAACGTTACAGTTCCGTTTCTCCTGAGAGGCACAGAGTTGCCACGTTTGGCGTTCTGGACAATAGAACGACGAAACTGTCTTTAATTATAATCAACAAATAAGGGTTAAAAGCCGTTTTGTCATTTATTACGTGTTATATTGGTGCATCTACTGTAAACAGAGTACAATTTTAGAGCAATTAAAAATATTGGCAAGTACCCTATTTAGTAGGTAGGAATATAATGTTGCTGAACATATGCTTTCTATCACTTACGGCCCCCGACGCCCCCGACCACCACTTTCGGATTAATTTGTTTAACAATACCAGGAAATAATTGAAAAGGAATGTTTTGCATTTTACATGATGTATCTTTTTGAAAAGTCGATCGATTTTCGAAAATATGATGCAGGTGAATAGAGAATTGAGAGACGTTTCCAAAGGTGTGCGACATGAACCGCCTTCCCATTTAAAATTTTTGAAGGGGTTCAACTCCCCCATATAGCAAAATCACATTGGCGGAACATTCTGATAATATTTTTTCAGAGAACATGCATATTGTAGGAATATTCATAAAAACTGTAGAAACATTATCTGAACATTCGGGCAACATTCAGGTGTTCGCCTTTTAAATGTACTATTTCACGTATTATCATAGCCCAACAATACTCGGTTCAGCTATGGTATTATAAATATTCACAAATATCTTGAATGTATGTTCCACAAATATTCATTGAAGATATTATATTTTAAAACTTTAAAAGCATTTTTTGTATGTTCTCTGTATATCCATTTAATATTCACTTGTATATTATAGGTAAAATAAAAAAACGCTAACCATCGGCGTACTTGGAAATAGTACCTACCTAAAAATAGTGTAAGCTAGAATCTCGGTGACGTCATGATATTCCAGTTATTGCCACTCGTGAACATTCATAAGATAAGTATATCGTGAATGTCTTGTATATACAACCATTTGTGAACATTCATAAGATATTTTGCTGTATGAATATACTATATTTAGGATGTTTCAGCAATATTCCAAAATTGCACGTTCCTAAGGTGAACGTGCATGTAATGTACTTAAGTTAAATGTTCAATTTGTAAATATTTATAGAACCACTAAGTTAGGAATAGGTTACACAAGATATTGTGGAAATATCCCTTCTTATTCAAAACAAACATATGCATCATCATTTGTACATTCATCTAACATATATTTTATTTGTTTTATTAACATATTAGATTTGTTTTATTAACAAATATCTTGGTTATATGCAGTTACTGAACATATTTCGTAAAATATTGTAACAATGTTTTATAAATATGGGGGAATATTTTTGCACATTAGGAACTTATTTTGCATATTCAAAAAATATTAGATGCTATATGCTCAGGGGGTTGCAGATAGATCTATCAATTTTATGCCAAACAAAATTGATCTCTTTTTGAGTTTTTCAAAAAAAAAAATCCCGGCCGTTATAGAGCCTGTTACGTTTCCGCTGGAACACCCTGTATATTAATAATCTTGTCAAGTTTGTAATAGGTAGTCTTAAAAATATTTCTATATATAGTCATTTAATTTGTTTAATACCTCAGAGATCCTTTGTTATTTCTCTGAGGTTATCCAGACAAATTTAATTTTTTATTGGAAAAATTCAGTAAGACATATCCCAAAATTTTGGAAATATAAATTCGTTTCCTTTTCGTATGTCCTCTGTACTAATGGTTACATTTCTGTATTTTAATTTTATATTCTTTAAATCGTTGACTGATATATTATTAAAGACTGCTCACGGCTGTCACGTCTGACACATTTTTGGCTCACCATGCGCTTTCCGGAGATAAAATACAATGCGGAATACATTGTTAGCCATCAGAGCCATCTGTTTTCCAGGACATAAAGCTATAGCCGTGAGAAGTCTTTATAAATATACGTCAGTCAACGTTTAAATGTTTTAAACGACTAAATTTTTTTTGGGCATTTGTTCACAAATAAAGTAGTCCCAATTATTGGTAAATATACCTAACCACTATGATAGTTTTTTTAATTGAGTTCTGAACATAAGAACTCCTGAATAATTATTTTTCTTAAAAATGAAATTTTGTGATATATTTACTTGGTTTATAGTCCAGAATAGGCGCGCGGCTTCATTAATTTCCAATTGTAACCAAAATCGATGGATTTAACTCTATAGAAACATGTGGTACCATTGGTACCAATACCAAATACCAATCATATAAAACCGCGGTGGCGATATTTGGAGCATTATATATATATATTTTAGACTGCATGTTTTTCTGCCTTCGATCGACATTGGTTCGAATCGAGGTCGCGGCAGGCTACTTAGGCCTTATAGAAAAACTGCTCCGATGGCCAAGAGCACTTGACAAAATGTGGATTCACGGTATTGCTCCTTAATAGCTTATTTATCTGTGCGATTTATTAATTATTGTCCTATACTCCTGGGATTACTATGGTTTTCTAAGGTTGTCCGTAGTACTTTAGTGAATGCTATCCTAGTTCTACGCTAGTTTCCACGCTGGCGGACTTTTCCTCAACTCGGACTTTTTGGAAACTTTCGTATATTAATTAAGGCATTGTTCTCTGAACATTTCCTGAAAATTTCAGTTTGTTAAAAATTCCGGGTCAGGGGTCATTTTTGTCTAATTGCACTGGCCTACATGCACAAAGGAGAGTAGGACTTGGGTACCTAGAGGAAGGCGCGCGCTCCCCAATTGAATTCAAACGAATGCCAGGTACTTCTCCGAATTTTTTCAATTTTTTTTTGTATTTCACAGGTTTAATTTGGAGGGTGGGTGCGGGCCTTTGTATGGAGATTTCATAATAATTAATGCATTTCTTTTTCTGAACGTCCCCATTCCAGGGGCCGAGGCCTCTGGCCAAGGCCTACTTATTGAAAAAATTTACAGTAATGGGCTACTTCAGTGCCGATTTCTGAGCTTTTAATGACGATTTTGAGACACTTCACTGCCGATTCCAAGAAAAAAATATTTTGTACTAAAATAAACTTCCTGATATTGATTTACCGTGCTAACCGGCAACGGCGAAAGTGGCAACGCAGCGCCCAACTCGCGACGGCGCGGCGCCGGCGGCGCGCAGGCAAGAGCCGGCCGGCAGCTCTGCTAAATATAACCCGAGCCACCTTCCATTTGGACATCATTGTAGAGAGAGACCGAGAGCGGTCCGGCGAATGTGGAAGTGAGATCGACAATAACTGGGAATGTACATTGAGTTATAAATGCCCATAAATAACGATTCTCCGGACAGACTCCGATCATATGTTTTGTTGTATATTTGGCTTTCGCGGGCTTGTTTTGCGTAGTTGATTGTGCGAGTTAAGTTTGTTTATATAAGGTTTAACGTTTTCAAAATGAACAGTGTAAGTTTTTTTTTTAAGAAATTCGTTTTCGTCAATGGAATTTAAGCAAAAACTGCAAATTAAAGAGATGGACAAGCCGTTACCCGATTTAACTATTATAGAGAAAAATCAAACGGCAGGACAAAAAACGCGATCACGTAAATTCATCAACAATAGTGTCTACTTAAAAAATAATTGGTTGTTCGGGTGTGAAGAAACAAACAAGTTGTTTTGTATGTGTTTTGTTCCGCGGTGAAGAAACTTGGTCAAAAAAGGAAACCAAAGATTTTGAGCACATTTGGGATAAAATGAAGACGAAAGGTACACACGAGTAACATTTTTAATTTTATAGTATGCTGAGTAAAATAAATATAAAAACGCTGCACAATTCAGCATATTATCCAGATACTTACACTGCTTAAACATAATATGAGCAGAAAAAACGGTTTTAAATCAAATAATTAACTGTCTTCGTTTTTGTAGGGCTTTCGAATTGGCACTAACAGGACACAATGAAGCAGAGGCTTCCGAAATTAAGGGCATTTTTCGAGAATTTTTGAACTTTAGTGGGAATATACTTTTTTATTAACATTTACTCAAGCATTTATGACAACCGAGGTGAACTTTTAAAATGGTGTCTCAGTTTTTGTTATTTCTCTGGTTATTTATTCAAAGTAATTCAAACACTCGTTTAAATCTAACTTTGCTTAATAGTCTACATTTTGTGATGGTGTCTGATGTTCATTTTTTCTGAGACGTCAGATGCATATGGAAATAAATGCTACTGGAAAACTTTGGTAAGTTTTCCTGTATTAGTTAGGCGGTGTGAATTTAGCTGCCAATTTTCTGATGGCAACCAAAAATTTTAAGGTTTATTTTTTGATTAAGATTTCTTCATTTTCCAGTTTAAGGTTTTATCAAAATAAATCTATAAAAGTAAGGAAGGGCGAGGCATATTTTTTGCTGCCAGAAAATCGGCTGCTAACTTCACACCGGTTTAGTTAGGCACACTGATTTTTCAAATGTCTTCTGATATTTGGCACCACCTGATATTTGGCACCACCTGTCAGGAGCCGCCACTGTCCTATTCTAATCACATTTTTGAAGGTGTTGTAGGTACCTATATGTTTTATACTAATGACACTGTACCTAATAAAAAAGGCCGTAATTTCCAGAAATTCGTTTCCTTCACTGCGTTTCTGTTTCAAATTATGTCTTCAATCAAAGGAAGGGCTCTGGCTTTTGAGAGGGAGAATCGGTAAGTTACGCCCTTTGGAATTTATAAAATAAAGCAACCCCCTCGAGCAACGCCACCTTACGAAATGAGCGCCCCCGAACAGCCTAATTAAGGCTATTATGGTATTAGTCTCCACAGGAAGTCAAATATTACGAATGGAGCTTCGTGTCGGATGTGCCTCCATCTCCATCGGTTTTTGCGAAGATAGGTGGTATACATGAATAAAAAAAGTGTGTTCCAGAAATACTTTAAAACTAAATTGTAAATACTGTAGGTAGGACCTACCTACTTACACTTAAGTAGATAAGTATACCTTAATTCTTAGTTTTATTTTTCAATTTCAAATTTACGATAATGTAAAAGACTATTCAGATTCCGCCACTTAAAACTATACTCAGGCCCAGACCTGTCACGTTGTTTTAGATTCTATTGCTCACAAAATAAAGTCCTTTGGAAACCTTTCTGATTTCGCAGTCTTCAATCGTTTTGCGATACAAGTAGGTAGGTGGGTTTTGTATTTTACAAGTATTTTATTTATATTTTTTAAATTTTATTAGAGAAGAAACATGTTATAAATGAAAAATTATACCATATGTCGTGTTATAATCGTATTAATTTTTTACTTATCTTTCCCCAGTTTTGCATTTTTATCTTTATACTTTATCGTCGTGTAGGTGAAATTAATTTTTAATAGAATATAATTACAGTGGTCTCCGAATAGATGAAATGACTCTTGTGAAAGTCAAAAAATTCTCGAGTTGAAGTTATTTTTATTTCTTCCATAAATTTAGGTATAGTTTCGAAAAATAGCATATATACCCTATTTACGCATGTGCTTTGAAAATTAAAAAAGTTTCTCTATTCTCAAATTAAGTGCCCTTTGTGTGGGAATTACGTCAAAATGTCATAATGTGATGTGATTTATTTTGGACAGCTTTTCTGAATAAAAATTTGTAGTAAAACGTGCTTGAAAGGATGTCTTCTCTCTGGATACCGCTCGTAGTATAAATTGCTCGTTGCATCTGATTTTCCCCCGGATTGTATAAAACAGACTATCATATCCCATTTTTCATAACTTTCAAATTTCATTGTAGGTATGTTATAAAGTTTATAAATTACACAAAAATAGAAAAATCTTTACCCTGCCTAAACAGCCTAACTGAAAATTTCACAGGTAGGTAACAGTAAACATTTTACCACGGTTGTTTCATTGTCTCACCGTCCAAAGCCTACTTGTTGAAAGGGCGTGCTTCCAATTATACACATGAAATCATAAAAGCTATTAGTAATTGATAACTACTTAAGTAAATCATTAAGTGTTATATATTTTTGGAATGGTAAATTTTTTCTCTATTAAAAAATCAAAAATATACAGGGTGTTCCATTTAAAAAATAATATTTTTATCCGTAACTCTTAAACCATTGACTAGAAAAAAATGTAGTACCAGCATTGGATTCTACATAAAAAAGTGCTTTAAGAATGTTTTTACAGTTTTCGTTTCGAAAACGCACATTTTCGAAAAACGCCCTGTAACTCAAGAACGGTGACAGATATCGATTTGCGGTTTTCGCCATTAAGTTTATCATAAAAAATGAGCCTCAGACACCGACATTAGTTTTCGTCTATCTCCGTCAAAAATAGGAGTTTCCCTTTAAAAGTGTCCAATTTGGCCCACACTGCACAAACTTAAGCTAGTTTTGTAGTATAGGTACAAATAATGAATGGGTTTCTTAATTTCGCTTTTAATACTAATTTATGATTTATGCGTTTTTCAACTGGCTTGGTTTTTTAAATGGCTTTATTTTCATATATATACGCTTATTATAAAGTAGATAGCTATATCTTATCAGCCCATTTATGATTATCTAATCTATTTGGTGGGCCTATACAAAAAATTCGCCGATTTGAACGAATATTACATGTAAAACAACCATTATGACATCGAATGTTTTAGATAAAATAAATTGGAACGTCATACATTAGGTACTCGGAAATCCATATATATCGACGTTAACCTCTCAAGCAATCTGAATTATCTTTTTATATAGCTAATTTAATATCTACCTATCTGATATAATAATAAAAAATAAATCAGTTCTACAAAGTCCAATCCAATTGAAACGCTGACACGACCCACATCCAGACATGGTGAAAGCAAAAGTATTTGTCTTTGTTAAAGAGTTTGAAGGCCTTCCAAAAGATGGTGACCTAAAACTGACCGAAGAAGAACTCCCACCTTTAAAAAATGGAGGTAGGCTATTCAAATTGTTTCATTGAACTAGGTATTTACAAATTAATTGGTTTTTAGAAATATTGGCTGAAGCCGTATATCTTAGTGTTGACCCTTATATGAGAGCCAGAGGCTACCTACAAACCCTAAAACCTGGATCTCCTTTCTTTGGAAGACAAGTGGCAAAGTAAATTCTACACAAAGTTTTCTGGTCTGATAAATTATCTCACAATGAATCTTAATACTTATTCCAGAGTAATTGATAGCAAGAATCCCAAGTTTCCTGTCGGTGAATATGTGGTGGGTCAATTTGGATGGAGGTCACACACTGTCGTCAGTGAGGAACCAAAAGTTCCTGGCATTCCACAAATAACACTATTGCCCCCCTTTGGCATTTTGCCCCGTTCTTTAGGACTTGGTGTACTTGGAGCGACTGGGTAAGCATCGACTAAAATTGCTTGGATTTTATAATACCTATTTCCTCTTTAAATTTCTTTTACAGATAGGTCTGTTATTAGTACTTAGTGTGTATCCTAGCGTATCTCTAAAGTTTGCCCCAAATAGAAAATTTTTTTATTACTAGTTTTTTTTAAATCGTATTTTGGTTATGTTGGTGCATGTTTTGGGTACACTATTCCGCCTACAGAGGGCCGTGATGTCACAACCCATGCCTGTCACATTTGACATTTAATAAATTAAAGATTGGAAGAAATCAGGTTTGCCTTGGAAATATCGGAAAAGGCGTTGAATGAAGGAATAAAAAGGTTATTAACAAAATGTGTACTGTTCGAATTGTATTATTGTCGCTCTATGCCAATTTCCCAAAAGATATCAGGATGTTCGTTGTTTTTTTCAAGTAAGAAAAAACGAATATCCTGATATCTTTGTAAAAATTGGCGCAGGAGCACAATAATACGATACGAACACATTTTCTTAATGACCTTTTCCAATATCTCCAAGGCAAACCCGATTTTCCCCAATTTTTAAATATCATATTTGACAGGTATGGGTTGTGACGTCACGATTCTCTTTAGGCGCAATAGTACACGAAAAAATGCACCAACATAGCCCAAAATCAGATTTTCCAAAAACATAATAATAAACAATTTTCCCATTTGGTGCAAACTTTATGAATAGCACTCACTGTATACCGTAGTATATACCTTTGAATAAAGAACCCCAGGCAGGAGCAAATTTGGGCTTAACACCCGACCGGGACAGTCTCTGCATATGTCGAGATGCCGTTTCCGTTTTTACAGTGGCGCGCACCTTTGAGTTGTTTCGACAAACTAATCAAGGTATAAATCCTCATTTTTCGTGAAATCAGTACCTACAATACAGGCAAAAAAATATAAGGCACGTTTATGTCTTTAAGTTTAGGAATCCTTTCTAATTTTGAAGAAGTAGGTACCTACACAAACGCATATGGTACTTTGGTGCAAGGTCTCAAAAGTTAATTTAAATTAAATAATTACCTACTTACCGATGAATTACTATCCTCAAACATTTTAGTTTTGGCGGTCATGAAAGTGCCACAAAGCTGCACAGCTAAGCATAATAACCCGAAAATGTGTCTAAATACCACATTGTCATATACTATGACACCTCTATCACCCTGTCAAATATCAAAATATTGTGTCAAAACTTGCTTACTACTCAGGGCGATTTCCGTCTCACGTATTTTATAACAGACATATAACTTTGACTCCTTCCTGGGAATCTTTATTCAAAGGTATACAGGGTGAGTTTTTTTCGATGCCCACTATGGGGATCTCGGAAACTAGCAGAGCTAGAGCAAAGGTTAAATGGGGAAATAATTGCAGTTTTGAATGCTCAATCTAATGCCCCTTTTGGATTTTTGAAAAAGTTCATGGCTCACTAGATATTTTGAAAAAAGTGACTTTTTGCTATTTCTTCAGATCTCTGTAGCTCCGTTATTTCTGATTATACAGAAAAACTGTAAAGACAAAAAATGTAGATAATTTTGAGCTTAATACGATAATCTAATCCAATTTTTTATGTTGTTTGTGATTTTTGAGATATGACGTAAACTTGTGTTTTTTTAAATGTAAATCATAGTTGGCTTTGGCCTTATAAAATCGGCCATTTTTTGAGCTTTCCAAAGATATAATACTCAGCATAGTTATTATAAAAAATAAAGGAGCTATGGCTAATTTTCTGATTTTTTTTTTAATTTGCACATAGTCAGCCATGGAATATTTTCATAATTACGTTCTATTTTATAATTAGACATACTTCAAACTTTCTAATATTTTGTTTTTAGCTGGTAACAAAATGTAACAAAATAAAACAAAAATTAAAAAACTCAAATTCAAATTATTATTATTTTAAAAGGTCGCCTTTTAAAATAAAAAAGTTGAAATTGCTTCTAAAAAAGCTACTCTTAGTTCAACAATTGTCTGATACTTTATTTTGTACTGTTCACCACAAAAAGAAATCCAAAACAGACAAATCGGAGGATCGGGGCTGCTAGGAAATAGGTCTATTTCTCCCTATCCAACTATTTGGATAGAGCTGATCTAGGTAATTTCTAACGGCCAAATAATTATGTGATGCAGTTCCATCATGCGAATTTTTGTTTTATTTTGTTACATTTTGTTACCAGCTAAAAATAAAATATTTGAAAGTATATCTTATTATAAAATAGAACGCAATTATTATGAAAATATTCCATGGCTGACTATGTGAAAAATTAAAAAATATCAGAAAATTAGCCATAGATATTTTATTTTTTATAATAACTATGCCCGGTAATATATTTTTGGGAAACTCAAAAAATGGCGGATTTGATAAGGTCACAGCCAACTATAAAAAAAACAAGTTTATGTCATATCTCAAAAATCACAAACAACATAAAAAATTGGATCAGTTTATCTTATTAAGCCCAAAATTATCTACAATTTTTGTCTCCACAGTTTTTCTGTATAATCAGAAATAACGGAGCTACAGAGATCTGATGAAATAGCAAAAAATCACTCTTTTCGAAATATCTAGTGAGCCATGAACTTTTTTAAAAATCCAAAGGGGCATTAGATGGAGCATTCAAAACTGCAATTCTTTCACCATTTAACCTTTGTTCTAGCTCTGCTAGTTTCCGAGATCCCCACGGTGGGCATCGAAAAAAACTCACCCTGCATATACAATTTCCCATGCAGAAACAGCGCCTACTTTGGTTTCCTGGATCTCTGCCAACCAAAATCTGGAGAGACAGTGGTTGTAACTGGTGCTGGGGGTGCGGTGGGCAATCACGTAGGTCAGATTGCCAAAATCAAGGGGTGCAAGGTTATAGGAATTGCTGGATCTGACGAAAAGGCAAAATGGCTCACAAACGAACTTAACTTTGACCATTGTATTAACTACAAGACCGAAAATGTCCAAGAGGAGCTGATAAAAGCCGCACCAAATGGAGTTGATTGTTACTTTGACAACGTAAGTAGATTTGCCCAACAATCTTGCTTGCGTACCTAGAACTTTCTTGCAATTTTTTTTAGGTTGGAGGAGAAATCAGTTCTGTAGTAATAAACCAAATGAATCAGTTTGGCAGAATTTCAGTATGTGGGTCAATTTCCGCTTATAATGACAACGAACTTCCCAAGGGTATCTAAGATTAAATTTTTGTCAATGTTGTTTCTTGAAATATTAATTTTTTTAAGCGTCAATCATCCAACCGTCCATAGTTTCGAAACAACTTAAGATGGAAGGATTTATAGTTAGACGATGGGCTAAACGGTGGAACGAAGGAATTACTCAGAATATGAAATGGATCAAGGAAGGAAAATTGAAATACAAGGAGACAGTAACTGAAGGCTTCGAAAATATGCCAAAGGCTTTCAGGGAGATGTTGGAAGGTGGCAACGTTGGAAAGGCAGTCGTTCGAGTGTAGATACTATTATTATTTATTATGTCTCGAAATCTGTACGAAATGTTTGCAATATATTTTTATACGAAATAGTATGAGGTGAGGCCACTTAGAAAGCAATAGAAGATAATAGTACACACTCTCACTTTACACTTTGATACGCCTATGTTTTTTAAATATTGAAATATAATAGAAGAAGAAGTAAAAAATGGTGGAGGGTACCTTTTAAATATGGCGGCAATACCCAAACCTCATCATAATGACCTTGAGAGGGGTATTTTTTTATTTGGGCGGTCCCACGGGTGTCAAGCTCCGCCCGGCCCTGGCGCTCGCCGCTCCAGAGGCCAGTTCCAGTTCCTTATACAGGGTGAGTCGAAGTTAAACCGCCATACTCAAAATTTGAGTAGTATTTTTAAAAATAAATGGGGTTCTTCATATAACATTTTGTCCAAAAACGCTTCGTTTTCGACATACAGGGCGTCAAAGTTTTCTTTTGAAAACAGAAAAAAAATAGTATTTTCGGTTCCATTTATGCTATCGAATTGAAAATTGGTACTTTTATGTTTTCTGGGACGGCGATTATGAATTTTCTATCAACTTTCTTCTAGCCGCTAGGGCGTTGGCTACGTCGTTACTTTCGAACAAAAGTGTTTTAAACTTTTTTGTCGTTGAAAAATCTGCATTTTAGACAGCGGAATATTAAATTTCATTCGATTTTGAACAAAAAATGTCTCTTGTAAAAATACGAAAACCTTAACCGTTTTCATGAAAAACGCAATTTTGTGTCGCGGTGCGCGTGAATTCGAAAAAATTAAAATTTCGTAGTAGGCTGAGAAATGGGATTTATTCATTTGGAATTCTTTATTTACAGTAGGTATTGTCCTAAATTAACAATTTTTGTGAAATTAGTAATAAAAAGAACTTTAACCAAGACAACTTTATTAGCAAAAACATAACGAAAAAATTATAAAATCTGATATGACACCCTATAAAAATTGTCACAACAATTTTTAAAAAGAAAAACACAAGTGATTATTGTATGTAGAAATGTTTATTTATTCGTACATTCTCATTTCTGGAACATATTATAGTAACTTATTCTTGAGTAGAAAACTTTGGGCTTCCAATTTTGGAAATTGTTATTTGTTCATGTCACAGTTGTTATTAAAAATAGCAAATATAACATAATAGCAAAAACATAACGAAAAAATTATAATAAAGTTGTCTTGGTTAAAGTTATTTTTATTACTAATTTCACAAAAATTGTTAATTTAGGACAATACCTACTGTAAATAAAGAATTCCAAATGAATAAATCCCATTTCTCAGCCTACTACGAAATTTTAATTTTTTCGAATTCACGCGCACCGCGACACAAAATTGCGTTTTTCATGAAAACGGTTAAGGTTTTCGTATTTTTACAAGAGACATTTTTTGTTCAAAATCGAATGAAATTTAATATTCCGCTGTCTAAAATGCAGATTTTTCAACGACAAAAAAGTTTAAAACACTTTTGTTCGAAAGTAACGACGTAGCCAACGCCCTCTAGCGGCTAGAAGAAAGTTGATAGACAATTCATAATCGCCGTCCCAGAAAACATAAAAGTACCAATTTTCAACTCGATAGCATCAATGGAACCGAAAATACTAATTTTTTTCTGTTTTCAAAAGAAAACTTTGACGCACTGTATGTCGAAAACGAAGCGTTTTTGGACAAAATGTTATATGAAGAACCCCATTTATTTTTAAAAATACTACTCAAATTTTGAGTATGGCGGTTTAACTTCGACTCACCCTGTATATTAAACAAATTATATGTTATCGAAAATCTGTAGCGGCTTAGAATAAATAAATACCTATGTTAGATATTAAGTGAAAGCATGACCTATTTGGGAGAAAAGGCTGCAACAGATGAGAATCCGCGTGCTGAAAATAAGTCGAGTCGAAGTTAGGCGAACCGCGGGAGTCAGGCTACTGTAATATAATATACTGAGTTTAAATGTTATAAAATTATTTCTTTGTAATAGAAGATGCTCCGAATTACAAAATGTTACATTACATTATATTACAGACTGACAGATTAAACCAGCATCCAGTATCTAAAAAGTTGACTGTTTCATATATTTAGATAACATATTAAAAGGGTAGATACTATTTTAGAAAAAAAATTCTGTTCATTAGTATAAATAAATAATTATATCATAAAAATGCGAATTAATAGTGATTTAATTGTTTCTTTTGCAACAGAAACCTGAAATATATTTTTTGGAGAGGTTTTTTCTGAAATATAAAATACCTACACTACATATATACAGGGTGTTCCGTAATGATGTGCAAATGTTCGGAGAAAGTGTTCTACAGGATATTTTATGTACATTTTTTTGACTTCAACCTCTCATGCATCTCCCTGCGTCTCTCGCCTTGTCTCCTCGGAGATGAAATATTTTAACAAGAACTTTTTATTGAAAACAAATACAGTGTGTCAGTGTGTCCCAATTTGATACTGGGCACCTCATAAATATATGAAGAGCAAGGAAAACAAATGGTCTCTATTTTTTTATTGGTAGTCCCAAGGGAGAGTATCTCAGAGGTGGTGCTATTTAAATGGGGTAATTATGTCATGGCCTGCTATGATTTTTTTAAAATGGCAAATTTTCAAGGAACCTTATTACTGATTTTTTTACGACAAAATGTTATTAAGAAAACATGTTCAGAATGAGTGGATTCTCAAAATTTCAAAAGTCTAGGCCTACTTTGATTTTTTGCTTTTTCGCCTTTTTCTCCCACTTTTTTCTTAGAAATGTACCCTTTCTGGAGCTTTCACGTCAAAATATTATTAAGGAAATTTGTTCATCGTGAAAAATAAATTTTTGACGTGAAAACTCCAGAAAGGACACTTTTCTAAGACAAAAGTGGGAGATAAATCTAAAAATCAAAGTAGGCCTAGACTTTTGAAATTTAGCGAATCCACTCAGTTTTTCATTCTGAACAAGTTTTATTAATAATATTTTGTGGTAAAAAAATCTCTAACAGGGTTTCTCGAAAATTTGCTATTTTAAAAAATCATAGCAGGCTATGACATAATAACCCCATCCAAATACCACCGCCTATGACTCCTAGGAGATACTCTCCCTTGGGACTACCAATAAGAAAAATTGAGACCATTTGTTTTCCTTGCCCTTCATATATTTCTGAGGTGTCCAGTATCAAGTTGGGACACACTGTGACATATAAGAAACCTATTTTTTCTACTCTTAACTGGCCTATTTTACCTAGGTATAGTATTTGAACTCGCTTGAAACAGCATAAAAAACTCTAATTTGAATATAGGACATAAGCGTCACGCAGTTTTCAAAAATATACATATTCTGCAAGCAACATAATATTTCACTTTTAAAGTTTTTAAGGTTGTCGTCAAAAGTTTAAAATTATGCGTTTTGCTCGCTTCAGATCGAAAAAAGCCATTTTATGGGCCAAAATGTTGAATCACCACGTACGTGCTGTACGTTGAATCTTAACATTAGGTGTGATAAAAACAAAATAAATATAGATATCTCGATAGACTTCAAATGATGCTCGCACCGCAACATGACTGATAACAGGGTAGGTACTTATATCCTACAGCTACTTTGAGATATGCACAGTTTATTATTATGCAAATAGGTGTTCGAGGCCGACACTGAACATAATTAAAAATATGCATAGTTTATTATATGTACTTCGTGGAAGTGGGTGATTTAATGTACTACTTCAATTCTTTAGAATTCGATAAACTATTTATTAAAAAACTGGATCACATGATCTGGTTATCACATTTTTCGGGTATGTGGGTACAAAGATATAAAATCTGTTCAAAATGCAAGCATAAATTATATATATATGGCACAACATTTATAAAAAGTATCAATCTTTATTTTACAAAACAGGTATAGACATGTAGAATTTTTTGATTTATTAAACAATTATGCGATAGTGACAAAAACTGACAACAACTATTTATAAAAAGCCATCAGGCCCAGATTAAACCTTCACAACGGCTTTTCCAGTGTTAACACCTTGCAACATATCTACGAATGCTTTGGGCATATTTTTGAAACCTTCCGTTATTGTTTCTTGGTACTTCAGTTTTCCTTCTTCGATCCACTTAATATTTTGTTCGATGCCTTCGTTCCATCTTTTACTCCACCTGGTAACGATGAATCCTTCCATTTTAAGCTGGTTCATCACAACAGGTGGTTGAATTATTGACGCTGAAAGACCAAAGCAAGAGCGTAGAAACACAAATTTTCAGTTAACAGTTATCACAAATAATCTCACCTTTAGGAACTTTGGAGTCGTTGTATGCTGAAATGGCACCGCATACCGAAATTCGGCCAAATGGGTTCATTTGATTGATTACAGTAGAGCTGATTTCCCCTCCCACATTATCAAAGTAGCAGTCAACGCCATTTGGTGCCACCTTCCTGAGCTCCGCGCCGACATTCTGGGTCTTGTAGTTGATAAAGTGGTCGAATTTGAGGTCATTGGTGAGCCACTTGCCCTTTTCGTCTGAACCGGCGATTCCTACGACCTTGCAGCCCTTGATTTTGGCAATTTGGCCAACATGGCTGCCCACCGCTCCAGCAGCTCCAGACACCACTACCGTTTCTCCAGTCTTAGGTTGGCAGAGTTCCAGAAAGCCAAAGTATGCGGTGTTTCTATGAAGAAAGATTGGATTAAACTTACATCAGGTTGAAGTGTGGTGTTTCTTGTATGATCCCTACCCAGGCATTCCGAGAGTTCCAAGAGCCAAGGACAGGGGTAAATCTCCAAATGGAGGAAGTATTGCGATACTTGGCAATCCACTGGTATCAAATACTTTGGAATCGTTGGCGACAGTATGTGTCCTCCATCCAAATTGACCAACGACGTATTTGCCAACTGGGAATTTTGCGCTTTTGCTTTCTACGATTCTGAAAGTGCGAAATAGAGAGATGTAAATTGATAAAAAAACACAAGTAAGGCATCAACGGAATTATCGGATTATTATTATTTTTATCTAGGTATAGTTAGGTTAAGAGCACCAATGAGAAATGTGATGTAGACTGGCATTCCATAATAGATCGTAAAATATTGAGAAAACTATTGCAATATACCTATTTACATAAATAATTAAGTAATATAAAACACCAGATAAAACACAAATAAAAGCAACATTTTCTAGAGTTATTAATTTTGGTTCAAGCAGTTACGCATTCGATGATAGTCACTTTTCTATTATATGGAAATTTTGTAAATAATAAAACGTTGTAAACACAGCTCTGTATATTTTAAAGGCAGTGCCTCCGAACCGCTGCCGGCATGGGCGGTCCAAAAATAGACTAAGAGAGGCTGTCGATTTTGAGTGACTATCATGACCTCGAAATCTTGCCACACAGAATGCGGGAAACTGAAAAACTGCTGCATCGAATCGGGTTCGAAAACTGAAATGGCGTTTGAACACTATGTCCCATATTTTATGAGATTATCAGGTTTATGTACTTTAAAACAGGCAACGTTAACGCCCAAATTTATAGTACTTACACACAGTGTTACAAAAAAGTAGGTTAATCTGGTTAATCCATTGACCACTGATTCTTTGGGCTAAAATAATGTGATTCTTGTCATGCTATTTTTCATTGAAATGCCTGTACCTCAAGAAAAAAGAAACGAATTTATACAGGGAGTTCTGTAATGATGTGCAAATATTTGGACAGGCAGTTTTCAGAGGCATCTATCATCTAAAATTTTTCGATTTAAGCCTCCCCAGCAAAGTTATTCCAGCCGTAAGAGGAACAAAGAATTTCCTTTTGTTTTTTTTCTCAAAAACGGTTGAATCTAGAAACTTGAATTAAATGGGCCTTTTGGGGCCGGGTTTTGAATCTTTGGTCACTTTTGACTTATTGAAAAAATCGTTCTGAGCTTTTAATGACGATATTGGGACACTTTAATGCCGATTTCAAGAAAAATTACTTTTTGTTCCCTATTTAAAAAAAGTTATTGACACTCACTGTTACATAAGAACATAGCAGGCGGCTGTAATTTTTATCACTTCACACATAATTAAATAAAAAACAAAATGTTTCTGGCAAATCTTAAAAATAAAAATGGTAGGCATGAGTTAAGTTTTTTTATGTAAATAAAAACATTTAGGTGAAGTTATCAAATTTTAATGCCACGAATCTCAGAAACCAAGAACTTTAGAACTCTAGGTTTATATGAGCAACCAACTTAGTATGACTTTCCACAAAATGTCAAAGTCCTGATCAAAAAATCTGGGATACGCACCTACCCTGTATACACCCCGAATGAATGTTATTCTTTTTTTGTTAAATATACTATATTATTATATTATTATTATCCTTGTTCTTGCACTACTTATTATGACTCTAGGGACATTATCTTGTTATACTTATTCAAGTTCAAGTTCAAGGCATAGAAATGTTTAGGTTTGCTCTATGATCTAACCAATAAAAATTCAGCTATAGCTATAATCTAACGGTTTGAGCTCATTAAGTACTTACTTGGCAACTTGAGATCCCATGAAAGTACCGCCAGGCTCTACTCTAACAGAATACGCCCTCATATACGGATCCACACTAAGATACACGGCTTGTGCCAAGAAGTCTAAAAAATAAAATTCGATAAATGGTTTATAAACAAATATCTCCAAATATAAGTTTAGAACGCACCTCCATCTTGAAGTGGTGGCAACTCCTCTTCGACCAATTTCAAGTCGCCCTCTTTGGGTAAACCGTCGAAGCGCTTCGCGAACAGGTACACTTGGGCTTTGACCATTTTCGCTTGTTGATGTAGGTACGAGCGCCACGCGGTGCAAACTGAGTTCCTAAGCATCGCCGGCATCGCGTTTTTAAACGGGCACCGGTTTTATTTCGAGACGAGGTTGCCAAGGTCAATCATTAGATTAGTTGTTTTATCGCGAGTTATCGATGAGCACTGACAATGACCGGCAAAAATATGAAAGATACGAGTGGCACTGGGCGCAGACAAAGATTATTTTGTGGTACTGGCAAGGCAGGTCCGGATTAAGTACAAAAATATAGGCACGTAAAAATGTCCGTTATATCAGTGACTCTAGTTATAAATATTGGAATACTTCACTCATAGTTTTCTAATAGGTACCTACCTCTAGGTCAAATTTAATTATGGGCTATAAACATTTTATTTATTAAATTATTCTAATTAAATACCTGTGCCTCGAGACTGGCGATATGTTGTCTAGTCGGAATCCGCGCAGCGTATATTTTGTAAGGTCGGAAGTATATATTTATGTAGTTCATTTTTTTTTAAAATATTCAAGTTCATTAATTTATTTTTTATAAGAGTGATTAAACTTAAATTCCAAAGAGCAGCTACATACTTTGGCTACTTATAATTTATTTTCATAGATATTTGCTTGTAGATACGATGTATCTACAAGCAAATAAAGATGACAAGCCATATATGGGTGTTTGTGACCGCACTCGCATTATACAGGGAGGTCCATTTGAAATGGAAGCACCCCGTAAAGATAGGTCACAAAAAACTCTACTTTCGTGCAAAATTTCAGGTCTAAATCTCAATTTTCAAGGCCTTGTAGTAAAAAATGACGAAAACTATTTAGCGATTTTTTTATTTAAAATATGACACCACAGCGTTAATAAAGACATCCCAAGACCCCCACATACCAAATTTGAACAAAAAAATACAGGTAATTTCTTTCTGCGGGTTGTCAAAGTTGAGCAAAATAGGAATTTTAAAGACATCTGCTGGCAAGTCACATGTGCCATGTAATCTCCTTAAAACAGTTGAATGGACAACAGGACCACTCAAAGCGTTGAATGATTAATACGTCAGTCAACGCTCAAAGTGTTGGTGTGTAAAGATCCGATAAAAAATATAAAGTCGTTCTCTGTGCCACCTCAAAATACTACATTTTTTTGGTTAAAAAATCGAGTATATCAAAACCGCCCCAGACACTATAAACGGACTATAAGTCTAAGAATACAGAATGAGAGTTAGTAAGTCGCCATATAAGTTAAGGTGGCTGGTGTGCCACAACAGGAAATTCACAGAATATGTAGATATCATTTTAGACAGTGAGAAAGGTCCAATAATTTAAATTATTATTTTTTATTTGTTGGTTGGCATTTTGTATAGGAATAAATTATTTTAGTGTTTATTAATATTTTTTCAATAATTCCAGAGCACCTTGGCCAGTATAAAGTTAAAAAATTCTTCTTTTGCTTAACTCCACATACCAAAATTTTGTTTTTTGCGCTCGACGCGCGTTTCGCTAACCATGTTAGCATCATCAGGAGATGATTAAGTCTGACTTAATCATCTTAAGTCAATACCTATCTGATTTCATGCACTACTATTTCTTTCAGCATTGGCTCTACGTTCCTCATAAGTACCTTCTATCTACATGTCGATAATATCACTATAGCCACTGATAATATAGAGTATCCACAAGAGCTTTTTTTTGTGGAGTGGTTACTACTTTTAGTTAATGTAACCAGCCATTCCCAAAACATCACTGCTTTTGGAAACCTAAAAATATGAGTACATCAAAATATTGTAGTTAATAAGCAAATTAATTATTGTTTTGATTATTTGTCTCCATAAAGTGTAGACAAATATGTTTATTTGATTAAAAAAAGTATTTTTAGTAACCTTTGGAATGTAACCTCACAACGTGTAGAACGTGTCGAATCATCGACAAATAATAACTTGTTATTAAAAATTAAATCAATCACCTTACTTAATCTTCTTTAAATATCCATTGCTATTTTAAATACATTTATCGACTTGTGGTACGTCAATAGAGGGCCAATTTAATGGCGAATTTAGCGGTGATAATAAAAAATATATTATTATATAGGTACCTAATCATGGATTGAAAAAAATTGTGCTATTTAATCCTCATTTTTTTATGAAATCACAAGTTGAAGAAAAGGGCCCTAATCTATACATATGTTTGAAATCACGTATGACTTGATGTTATCAAGCAAGCAAAAATAAATCATTTAATCATTTACATGGCCTACCATTATCCACTTGCCGCAGGGGCGGATTGGCCCATCTGGACACCGGGAAGAATCCCAGTGGACTGAATCATATTAGTCCGAGTGGACTGCTCCATAATATTACATAGACTAAAGACAGAAAAATTGTCGGCTTTCACAAACAAAAAAAAAATTAACTTAAACAGTCGAAAAGTAAACCCTAAATGAAATTGACAGCGACGCAATAATTGCCATAGTTACAGAAAACATAACTTGCTTAAAAAAGAACTGATGTATGAAATTCAAATATTTTACAACAGATGTTTTGATTTTTATATGTAATGCTTATACGTGCAAGCCAAAAATTGGAATCGTAAGGGAACTTTTTAATTTTTGGGCTAAGACGAAACTACTCTGGGGCGATCATCTCTGCTTCCAAAGAGATTCGTAATGAGACGATTAAACGTCGTGATGTCATACCTGTCAAAAATTACATTTAATAATTAAATAAATGGCCAAAATAAGCCTTCTTTGTTATTTTATCGAAAAAAGTTATTTGAAAAAGTTCCTTGGAATTTACCCCTATATGCAAATTCTCGAGCAAAAATTCCGACAATGATACATTTTTTAGTTTTTTAAAAATCTGAACACTAAAATTTTTCAGTGTGTCATATATTGACTTTAGAATTGCTTGTTTATCATCCAAACGTGATATTTTTTAGTTTGCAGTTATGGACCCTCTTGGGTAGTACCTATAATCGGCTAGTTTCAAGAAAAATGCAACAAGGTGCAATTTTGGACGATTTTTCTACTTCTGAACAACCGTTGCCAATTTGGTTAAGTTAGACGATCTTACTAGGTAGATAAATTGTTTCTATAAATTTCAAAAGTCAATCTTTGGTACACTGAAAGAACTGAAAGTTAATAGTTTTTAGATTTTTTCAAAAAATCAGATTTATCATCGTCGGAATTTTTACCTGAAAGTTTGCACGTAGGGGTCAGATTTCAAGCAACTTTTTCAAATAACTTTTTTTCGAAAAAATAACAAAAGTGTGATCTATTTTAGCCATTTATTTAATTAAATGTCATTTTTGACAGATATGTCAAATTACGCCTCATCGTTCAACGGTGTCATTTCTAATCTTTTTGTGTCTCCTGGACCAACATGACGAAAAAAATTGACAGGGTGGATTAAAGTAAAAAACACCATTGTTGCAGAGTTTTTTATAAATAAAATCATGCAAAATGAGTGTTACGACCAATTTAACATCCAAAATTAAATAAAATGCTTATTTGTTATGTTTCTTTGCTTTGACAAGCTTACATTCGTAGATTTTATTAAGAAAAGCGAGTCTAAAAGGCAAGAAAGAGTATTTTGGTACCTTTTGGTTTGAAATGAAGTCCATGGCTTGTTGTAGTGTAAGTAAGCATAGAATGCATTAGATTTTTCAGTTTCTTCTTATATAGTGGACAATTGGTTCGCTTTGGGGCTATAAACAAAATTTTCTATTTTCATTCTTGCATACGTTACAAAATACTCTTCCTAAATATAATATCCAGAAATCTAGCTTCTTCAACTGGTTGAAAAATAGTGTTTATTCTTCTGCAATTTACATAATGGTCTGCGCATAAGATTTTCTTTATGAGCATGGAAATTTCACGTTATCACAAACAAATCTACCTATAAAAGCTCGGCTAATGTGACAAAACTGCGCAATATTGAACGCATAGAGAATTCGTGACAGTAAAAAGGGCGGAAATGGTAATGAAGCTGGATATTTAAAATATGAGACATTCATCAAACCATCAGAAAGTGACATACCTATAACCCCAGAATACCCCTGATATAACCTATATTAAGTCGCCATTTTTTCGTCGAGTAGCGCCACCCGAGTCCGCAAACAACAATGAAATAAGACATCATGCTCGGATCTTTAATATAGTGTCGGTCCAGGTGTCCCTTTAATAATGGTACATAGAGCAACTTCATATACATATTTTATGCCAAAAAATTACCTACTTCCGGTCAAATTTCAATTTTTACCCAGATACAGTTGAAGTTAATTTTTTTAAATTGTATAATTATAGCTATGTCTCCCAAAATAATCAAGCTGCTGAACTGAAATTTGACACTGTTATGTTTTTGGGGATAGAGAATAAGCTGAATATGTCGAGTTATTCGTATCTCTTAGAGGACGCAACTTGCTCAATTTTTGGATCGTGCTTTTACTCGTAACTTGTTTTCAGGTTATCTATATTTTTGGTCTTCCAGGTCCATCATCATAGATATTTTGATTTATGATAACTAGACTTTATACACACAGAGCAATCATCTGGTATATAATAATGTTGATGTATAATTATTATGGCAGTGCCTCCGCTGCCGGCAACGGTGCCCGAAAAATAAACTAATGGCTATTACTTTATGGTAATGGTACAAGTAACTTCTACATCTTAGCGCCTTTGGAAATAGGTACCTCTAAAGTTATGGAACTAGATAGTCATATTTAAAGTGAAATTAACTTTCCCGCTACTCGAGAAAACTACTGTATGGCAGGTTTTACTTCCCACTCTATTTTAAAATTACTACAAAGTTCCAGTCACTACAAAAAAATACTTTAAAGTAACTGTCACTTCTATAGGAACCAAAATGTAAACTACATTTAGTTCCTTACAATCGTTTGAAGGATTCGGTCGTTTTTGCGAAGCGATGAAAATGTCAGCCATTAGAAAGAAGAAAAATTTTAGATACCCATTCACATTTCATAGAACATTAAGAGGGGGTTGCCGACAGCGAAAGTGACGTTAGATTTCGTATTTTTTTAAGTTGTATAGCATAAATCTAATAACATTTTACCTGGCAAAAATTTAGTACAAACATTTATGTCTTCATTTCAATCATAAGATCTTAAAAGCATATGCACTGGAATTATTATTTTTTTCCCAAGGTTTTCATAACCTATAAAACAAAATCTCGAACAAAACACTGCTTGTAAGATCTTATGATTAAAATGAAGACAGAGATGTTTGTACTAAATTTTTGCCGGGTAAAATGTCATTAGATTTTGTGATATACCACTTAAAAAAATACGAAATTTAACCTCACTTTCTATGTCGGCAACCCAGTAGAAAAAACAAACAAATATGGGCGGTTGTTTTTTGAAAAGAAAGCAGAACCACCACATTATCGCAGTCACGTAAGTAGTGAGTCAAAGCGGGTCCCAGTCCAAAATGGCCGCCAAGGTCGTCGTTGTTGCGAAGTCGCGATGGGGTGTTCAAGGTCAAGGGGCGTGGCTAGAATAGCTTCAAGGTTAATTTCCGAGAACCGCTTCAAGGTTAATTTCTGGGAATTGATGTACAAGGTCAAGGGGCGTGGCTAGAATAGCTTCAAGGTTAATTTCCGAGAATCGCTTCAAGGTTAATTTCTGGGAATTGAAGGGGGGCGTGGTTAGGCTTCAAGGTTTCCGAGAATCTCAAGGTTGCTTCAAGGAGGCTTAGAGATTAAAGTGTGTGGCTTCTGGGAATTTGGGTGGGAAGGCATTTCCATTAGCCCCACCCCTCTAGCTTTGATAAAAGACAGAGTTTGCTGTTTGGAGTTCAGTAGCCGAAGATGGCTTGCAGCAAAATGGATTTGGAAACCATCAACAAAGTTGGTTGCTTGTCTCAGAAACCGACGGTAAAGTTAGTGGAATTGGATGAAGGCGTGCCGATGAAAATTCTCTCGGGCAAGGTGGTGCAAACGACGTTCGGGGAGACCATTTTGCTGGAGTTGGAGGAGAGTGTCGTTTTCCTGCCGAACAGAGTGACACAGGCGTTCAAACCGTGCCTCGAACATTTTTCCAGTGAAAAATACGCGTTGGTTTACAAAGGACAACTGGATATGGGAAAAAACAAGGCCAATCAGTTTGAAATATGGTCATTGGGGGAATAGAAAATTAACATGGAATTCTTCAAATAGTAATTTGTGTTATAATCTTGTATTAGTCATAAAAACGTACTTAATAAAGGAATATAAAAGCATCATGCCTGTGTTTGAAAATATCTCATTATTTTTAATAAAGGTTTAAACATCAGCCAGTCTTTTATTATGCGAGTAACATAGCATTGAAACGAATCATATAAATTTCAATCTTTATTTGCTATGAATTAAATAAATGAAACTGTAGCGTATACATATCCCAGCACTTAACGATGTTTACTCCATCGCCCGACCGTAACAAACGGAAGCTGTGGCGCTTGCATCTTACACAGTCGGGAGCTACGCTGGGCGAGGCTCCTGCTAAGCGCCGCGGTGTCTGGCTACGGGCGGCGGCGGCCTGCCAGCGGCGGTGATCGGGCAACCCGGGAGCGGCGTCGAACAACCAACGTGGCGGCGGCGCGGCGTCGGACAGCCAGCGCGGGCGTGGCAGCTCAGCGGCGGCGGCGTCGGCTTTTGGAAAAGGTCCAAGCGTAGCGCAATGCTTGGAAAAGGGGCTTGCAAATCGGCGGTCGGGGCCTGGGTCCAAGCCCCCTGCCAAATGCCGCGGCAGCAAAACCCCCTGCCATTTTGACAAGGGGCCGGATCCCCCCCATACCCAAAGGAATTACGAGGTCCGACGTAAGCGGTTCTACCTCTGGGTAGGGGCGGACCCTATCCTTACGTCGTAATTCAATGCCTCAAACTTTCTGTGCCACCTCAATTTACCGAAAACTAATGGTACTTGTACGGTCAGTATATACAAACGCATATTTGTTTTCGACGGGTGGGTACAGGCAGATCCAAGAAACACCAAGTACCTTAAAGTAAACTTATGCTAAAGTAACATTAACCTAAAGTAAACTTAAACTAATTAAACCTAATGGTGTTTACAAACTCTCGTCACTGCCCCACACAGTTCAAGGCATTGCAGCGAGGAACGCGCAGTGACAATGTTAAAAAAACATCTGATCCCGAACTTTTTTTTTAAAAAAGTCCTCGGTCACCTTTCCCAGCCACTGCCATAGCTGAGTTTCAAATCTGGGAATACGAACTACCTTCACGTCGCATTTCTACCAGACCACCTCGCCAGAAATAAACAAAATTTAGTCAAATATCTGATACAAGCGAAGTCCATTAAAAATTAGAATTCACATGTCTAATATCCCGATGCGGTCAACATAATTTGAACTCTAGTTCGTTAAGAGAACCTCTTCGCTATTTATGTGAGAATCTATGTACCCCGCCGCAGTCGCCATAATTTGAATTTGGTAGATATAAATGGATATCTCCTTTAAGGAACAAAATCAGACAAGTAGGTTAAAAGCAGTTTTATTTTTAAAAAGTATTAACTACAAATATATATAATAACGAAATTGTCATTTTATAATCGTCCACTTTGGTAGATGGCCAATGACCAGAGTCTGGTCCACACTCCCATCCTAGAATGGCTTCTGAATTCTCTTCATATTTTTTTATATTCTTTTGTAGCCATTTCAAAATATGCATATGACGCTCATTATGTATAGGTTCAAATTTATAGGTTAATTTCATATCATTTAGTGCCTTTGTAAAATCCCTCAAATTTTCATATCTTGCAAGATAAGCGGCGGCACATATAAAATCATCAATACATATTAATAAATCTCTATAATTTCTTAAGTTTTTGGTAGGATACGACTGTTCTAAAAGGTATTCTTCACTTAATATGTTAAGAATATACATCTTATATTGGAGCCCAGAGTCCAAACCATGTTTCTTCAGAAGTCCATCAAGCGTAAAATAATTTATTTGTTCAATGTTTTCTGCGTCACATATATTAATGATTTGTATCACGTAATTATCAATATGCTGTTTTTTTTTCCAACATTAAACGATAGGTACAAATTTCATGGAGTTCTTGCTTGGCAACTTTTTCAAACCACTCGTTTGGGATAATAAAATCTTGTTTTTGTAGTATATAAGTCAATGAATCACCATGGCAATGCTGAAATAACACTCTGTGTGAGGCAAGATACGCCTTAAAGTCGATATTTACAAAGGCACTCATATTTACGAATATGTCGATGTGGTTCAGTGTTTGCTCTGCTATGTTTATAAACCATCCGCTCTTTATATACCAAGGCGCAACCGCTAGAAAATTTAATTTTGCAACGAAGCAAAAATTCATGTCCTTGAAACCTACAATCTAGAAAAAAATGTTTCTAATGAAATATATTCCGAGAAGGAAGCTAAATGCTTTTATCAAATAAAAACAGCAGGGTGTCATTGAAAAAACCAACTTAATTGTCATATGACCTTGAAAACGTCATCTGTAAATTTTCTTTTATAAACATTTGATTAGCCCCTTTGATATGCTACGACTTTTATTTGAAACATTTTTTTGTAGATTCCTTAGTTTATAAGATATTCAACTTTCAAGCGCATTACGTAATTATGAGACCAGTTGACTATCACCCAACTCGACCCGACTTTAAAATTGCTTGTGATGCGGGCGAAGGCGAAAGCCGACGCGGTGAGATTATAATCCCGGGTGAAGCCGGGCAATTGTCGATTCTTAGATTCAAGTAGCGCTCGGTATTTTTTTCTTTTATTATGTTCAGGAGAGGTCACTGTGTTGTAGATTATCACACGTTAGGAAAAGGATCACACTAAAAAGGCCGACAATTTTTAAATGATTTTGAATTTTTTTACAAGATAACTTTGAAAGTATAAATAGACATCAAATGTCTTATTAATTTTAAAAGAGTCCAAAATGCAAATAAGGCAACAACAAAGCTCTCTCCCTATTGAAAACTTAGACGCAAAATATCAGTTACTACAAGATGTCTTAAAAAAAGTTCCTAAAATCGGATATTTTCCATTTAAAGCTAATGATGATGTGTATTTTCGATGATGTGAGTTGTGATCGGCAAGATAAGATACGTGAGTTTTATTCGATGGGACGACACAAAGGCGTTGATGTCATATATCTTTGTCAGACTTACTCGAAAATACCTAAACAGCTGGTCCGCGATAACTGTAATGTTATTGTACTATTTCGACAGGATGATATGAACTTACGTCATGTTTTTGATGAGCATGTGTCTCCGGATTTAACTTATGATCAATTTAAAGTTATGTGTAGCGAGTGCTGGAATAATGCTTACGGTACTTTAGTAATTGTAAAAGATTTTGAGTTAAAAAATGGGCGTTACAGAAATGGATTTGATAAGTATATAAAGCTGTAACTCAGCTGGATTAACTAATTTTGAATCATGCCATCAACAACGCAAGATCAATTATTTAAAATGCAGCGTGCGAAGAAAGTCAGTGAACTCGCTCGCGCTGTTAGAAAAAAGTATGTGGCACTCAAATTAGGTAAAATTGAAGAAGACGAATCGATTAAAAAAATGTTCACACCAGTTACGCAATCTCTGAGCAAAATCAAACTACCTAACTTCACAAAAAAATATAAAAAAGAAGAACCGGAAAGCCCACAGTTAAAAAAGGAGGCTGATTTTTTCGATTCCGATGTACAAAATAGTGAACCTGAAGATGTTTCCTATCCTAATATAGCAAAACAATATATACAAGACTACCATGATAATTCAAAGAAAATTGATAAAGTATATGGTCCTGTTTATGACGCATCTCAATCAAAATTTTTGCTAGCCGGTAAAAATATTGATTTTGATAGTAGTGGAGATATAATTGTTAAGGGAAAGAATTTTGAGGGAACATCAGGACTATACGATTTGATTTTTTATACTGATCCAAAATACACAGACGAAGACTTTGCAAAATATATCGATATTTTAAAATTAACTGGGGCACATCTTGATACCAGAGGCAAATTAAAAAGCTCAAAACTATCAAAATATTTTAAAATTATTAGGCCTATTTTCAAACCAGGAAAATCTCCAGCTAAACCAAAAACACGTTCGGGTACTGGTATGCATTTAATTTACAATAAAAAACCAATCGAGTATATTTATTGGGATGATGTGAATGAATTAGTGGATAGATTAATGCTTCTTATTGCTTCTAAAAATGCTGGAAACACCTCTCACGATAATGAAATAACTGCTATAGAGACAGAATTAAAAGAGGCTCACATCATTTCTTAATATAAATACAAGCGCATTACAAGGTTATCACCAGTCACAACATGAGTATTAATAAGTTTGGTCAGTATTCAAGAATTTATTCACGGCCAAGTGTTCACACAGGCGGTTTAACTTTTACTCCTGAAGGTCATATAGATGCGAGAAATTTAAAAATCAGCAATCTTAAGGCTCCGAAAGTATTAGGTGATGCAACTAACAAAAAATACGTCGATGATTCACTTTCTGAAATAAAAAAAGCCTTAGAGTCACATATTGAAATGCAGGAAAAACAACTGCGTGAAATTTTGTATAGAATAAGGGTTTTGGAATATCAAAAACATAATGAAAGCAACGAAAACAAAGCATAGTAAAGAAAAGATTCAAATTGTGAATGAATTACACAGACGAGCATTGAAAAAATACCCTCGTCGTCGGACCATTATTAAAGGATTGGATGACCTCTGGCAGGTTGACCTCGCCCAGTTAGATCAATATACAGCTCACAATAACAAATTTAAGTTTATTCTTGTAGTAATTGACTGTTTTTCCAAGTACGTTTGGTGTGAAGCCCTTAAATCTAAGACTGGTGAAGAAGTGACAAAGGCCTTTGATAAAATACTGAAAAACTCTCAACGGCATCCACGAAACTTGCAAAGTGATCATGGAAAAGAATTCTACAACTCCCATTTACAAATACTCATGAAAAAGTTTAAAATTAATCATTATAGTACCTTTAGCACAACAAAAGCTGCAATAGTGGAGAGGGTTATACGTACGTTAAAGGAACGATTATTTAAATACTTTAGCCTAAATGGCACATATAAGTGGATTGATATATTATCTACAATTGTTGATAAATACAATAACAGAAGACATAGAACTACTGGAATGAGGCCAAAAGATGTAAATAAAAGTAACGAGGCTGCTTTACTTAGAACCTTCAGCTATCCTACAGTTTTTAAAATATCAAAGTTCAAAAAGGGCGATATGGTTCGCATCAGCAAAGCCAAGCATGTTTTTGAGAAGGGCTACACCCCTAATTGGAGCACGGAATTATTTAAAATTGTTAAAACTCAAAAAACCACACCCATAACTTATTTGCTTGAAGATGTGCAGGGGAATCCGATAAAGGGCGGCTTTTACAGCGAGGAATTGCAAAAAGCAGCGAATCCAAATGTTTACCTTGTGGAGAAAGTTTTAAAAAGGAGGGGGGATAAAGTGCTGGTTCGCTGGTTGGGTTTCGATAAAACACATGACTCCTGGATAAGGGCCACAGATGTAGTTTGACACCATGAGTGAATCGGGGTACAGCACTAGCAGCGAAAATAACGAGGTTAATCGTGTTTTGAATAGTTATGATGAAGCGGTCCACAATGAAAAGCAGCTGTTGCTAAGTACACAATTTGTGCTCAAGCCGGAAAATCTGTATGTGATAAACTGTGGACTCAGCCCTCTACGATTCTTCAAACCAGCAGTACAAATTATAAACCTGCTCGATCCATCAAATCCTATATCCATGGACCGTTTTGAATGGTTCCAGTTAACAGTGGAATTCAACAAAATCCTTGAAAAATTGGGTGAAGATGTTGCAATACCACCAAAAGAATTCAGCTCCAATTTGAAATTGAGCGTGTACCCAGGTGTCAACTATTTGATGATTGTGCTTTCTAAAGATGATATTCATTTTTATTTCACTGCTAACGATGTAATGCAATTGCTTACAATTGATTGTAAAATAACCTCAAAAATTAATTTAATATTAAAATATAACTTATTGGATTTTTATTATAATATGTTAGATGAAGTGAATGATTTGTTATTAAAATACAACTATAATATAAATGCTATAGATATTATAAAATCACTATGTACTGTATCAGATAATATTAATGCATACTGTATTTTTGAGCTTCTCTCATTCAACGAGGAGTTTGTATTAGCTGATTTGTATAGGAGGAGGTTTTATTAAATAAAAAACACACAAACATAATAAATCTTTTATTACCCTAATACATTTATTTAGGACTAAAATAATGTGAAGGAATGTGTTTTGTCACATCTTTGAATAAATTCTTGGTGCTACATGGAATACATGAAGTATTGGGTGTATCAGTTGCCCCACCGCATGTTGTACATTTATATTTTATTGACACAGGCATGGTGTTGTATTCAGTTGGAACTTGTGTTAATAAAGTTAACAAATATTGGAACTTCTTTTATATTCACACAAAATTACTCTGGCCTAATCTGAGGTGGATTCCTGAAGGTGATTAATTCTTCTTTATTAATTCGTTCGAAATACTCTTGCCAGTTGACCTCGGGAACATGATTCAACTGCCTCCGACATTTCAACAAGTGCATCCGTAGGCGTGACTTCTTAATTTTATGACTGTTGACATATGGACAGGAAACCAGTCCCTGTTGGTCTGCTAGCTGTTGGCTGAACATGTTGACTTTGGATAATGTTGTAAAGACTGTTAGGTTTCTCTGCTATATATACTCTGCAAGTTGTGGGAGGTATGACTAATATATTAGCAGGGAGGGATTAAATGAAACAATTATTGTTTCTTAGCTATATACAATAGCTTAGTTCTCGATTTGTGGAATACTGTAGTGTCCCCACGGTAGAGTGACAACATTATTAACAAAGTATCGCTTACCATCGAAAGGGCTGAGTGCAATTTTTGTTTGTTTAATACTGAAAACATTATGAGCAAATGAACGAATAGTGCATTGAGTAGCGGTTTTTTGCTTCTTCTTAAATAAGCAATTTGCATAATCCTCGAAAGTTAGATAATTCTTAACAACACCATACTTAATACCCTTTGATTTTTTAATACATTGCTCGCCTTCAATCAGAAACGTGTACATTTTTGACCTAAGACCGACAAAGTGAGTCATTATTTTTCCATTAAGTTCATCTTTCATAAGACCTGGTACTTTTTTATTTACAAGCGGTATATTATACTGATTATCAACCGAATAATCGCTGGTATCGAAACGATGCAAGTCTCGCTTTATGACTTCATCATACACATCATCACATTTTATTTCATAAAGTAAGCTATCCGTATCCGTATAAAGTAGTTTACACTGGTCAGTTGAATATTTTTGCAACATGTAATCATAATGAAAATTATAAACACACGTCTTTGAGATATCGAGTATAGCCATCCCGATGTACAGGGGCTTTGTAAAAACGATTTCAGTTTTATTCAGTTCAATTGCAACTAAATCTGTATCAAAAATTAATCGGCTGTTAAAAGCCGGGCTAGCAATTAAATTCTTAGCTCCGTACCTACCTTCCCATTTTCTAACCAATTTTACATTTCTATGTTTGCGAATATTTTCCATGGTCTTACCGTATACAGCATTAACCATCAATTTAATTACTGTTTTTTCAAAATTAAACTTAGCTTTTGTCCTTAATTCTGTATTAAATTTAATGTAAGGAGCTAGCCAGGCAGACTGACTAAATTTTAAAACCCTATGAATCTTTTTTAAAGTTAAACCGTGACTTAACGCTTGTTTAAGAGCCCTATAGTGTACAACATACTTCTCTTTTGAATTGAGAGTTGTCATAAGTTTGGGAAGTTTAGAATTTGGTGGTTTAGAATGTTCTGCGCAAAACGGTAGGTCTTTATGGGATCATGTAAATTTTCCGGATAGTCTAAATCGACTTCTAAAACGTATCCTTCTGGACTGTTATCCGGAATATTCATCACGTTAATGTTTGTATCAACCCATTGGAAGTTACCGTAAGGAAGAGATTCCCCCATTGCCCACCCGTATAAATTGTTTACATCCAGATAAAGTAAGTATTTGGAAGGATTGTTAGGATCATAATTTTTCATGTATTTGTTGTTTGCCTCAGAATATCTATTACAACATTGGCTTATCCCCCCTCTCACTCCTTTCTCAAAAAACATTAATATATCAATATCTTGAAAGGTTTCTAATCGACACCCAGTATATTTAAGCATACAGTCCCAAGTATATCCCGGTAAAGTGTAGTACCAAGCCGGATCCAAACCATAATTCTTTATACAAGTTTTCCTAAAGTTCTGAAAGATATCGGTAAGTATCATAATGTCCGTCTTGAGATATAGGCCACTATATTCACCTAAACTTTGAATATTAAATTTATCCCAAACTAACTGAGCATGTCTGTAATCGCTTTGACTAATGTGAGTATCGTTTAACTTGCTATAGAATTGCTCGACTGGTGGTAAACACTTTTCATTAAGTTTATTTATGTTATCGATATAATCATAACAAAATATCCCCTTTTTGGTTAACAGATCTAGATTGTTTGAAGATACATCACTAAATTCCTTTTGGGTATTAATAAAGTCCCCTTTATTGAGAGACGATGCTAATGTATCCAACGAGAAGCCTAAAAATTTAAAGGAGTCGATGAATCTAAATTTAACTTCAGTATCGGTATCAGAAACTGTAAAACTAATATATTTTTCCTTGTTTATTGGAAGCAATGTCACATTATGCTTTTTAGCAAGATCTCTTATAATAAAATGACTGTCGTACCCACTAAAGTTATGAAATACTATGGGTACTACAAAGGAGTTTCTGTAATTTAAGTTACACGCTTGGTGGGCGTATCCGCGAAAACGTGATGTCATATGATCATGGTCACGTACTATTATATCGTTAGAATTAAACGGTTTTTCACATATGTGACACGTAGCACTTGCATTTTTTAAACTTATAGATTCACTCATTGGCTCATTATTTTTTAACTTTGAAGCAACAGAGAGTGCTATATTTTCCATTTCATTTGCAAACCAAGTCATGCAATCAATACCACGATAACTCTTATAAAAAGATAATGTATCGTCATAATCACATTTAAAATAGTAGCCTGCGCTAAAAGCTTCATGTTTCTGATATTTAGCAGTATTTAAACACTGTGATTCATCATAAGGTTTTAGAATTGATTCAAAATCAGCATAAATAATAAATGGTACTTTTTCCTTATGGATATAATTTTTAAATTCGATATACTTATTTTTCGGAAATGATACTTTGCAGTTGTTTACATCTTGACAATATTCAATATGTTCATTTAATTTTTCTTGGGATGAGTAATAATTTAAGCATCTATCACAAACAAACATCCTACCTTTATGTTTATTAGTTTGGGATACTATTAATCTCGATAAATGTTTGACCCAACAGTAATGATAATTGATTTCGGTTGTTGATTCATCGATAGGGAGAGCTTCATGCTCACCGACTTTCGGAAAATATGTATCTTGAACTAGAAGTAAATTAGCATGTTTTTCCATTTTGTTTTTAGTTAAGCGAGCCGGAGAAGTTCTAAAAGAACTTGATTTGTCTTCATTTGACACTAACTCTAGAACATACACATTTACCGATATATTATTCAGTTTTTCGAATTTTGCTATTTGGCTTAGAGTTATAGGAAATTCAAGGCCATCTAGGTTTAAAACGGTCGAAGGGTGGGGATATGAGGATGTACGGTGTGGTCTTCCAACAGGTGGATATAGAGCTGATACAACACTCCAAGCAAAACAAAGATTATCATCATTTTGAACGTTAATACAAGCTCTTTTAGATTGTATTGATTCCGGGAGGTTTATGTAAGATCTACCACCGTTTCCCATCTCTACCTTGTTTATGTTAACTTCCAAACTTAAGATTCTGTGAAGAGTCCAACCGGACTCCTGATGTTCGAAGGACTCAATGGCAGCTAAAATTTTTTCAATAATATTGCTTTCAAACCATTGTTTTAACTGTGTTCCTTGATCGATTATTTCATTGTTTGTATTAAAATACTTATTCTCAAGTATCTCCTGATCTCCAGACTTTTTAATAAATTCCCCACAAAAGACAGCATTTACTTTAATTATATTGAATGATCTTAAGATCCTATTAATGCGAGTCTTAAAAACAAAAAACGCGTCTTTAAAAAACTGCAGAATATCTATGTGCTTTAAATTAATTATAACACCCGTGCGTATACGATTATTAAAAATTGATTTTATATCCTCCCACTTTATCCTATCACTTCTACTTTCCCGCTTACGTTGACCTGTTCCAACATGTTGTAATTTTTTTAAGTACACTTTAAATCGTTTCAAATGACTCAAGTTCGTTTGCAATTTAATCCGAGTGCCATGATTACAGTCAGCCTTTTTCAATGCTTTATGAACTAACCGGATGTTTACATTTATTATTTTTTTCCAATGCTCTAAAGTAGCGTCATCAGAATTATTAATAAGCGTAAACAATTTTTCAAGCGTTTTAATAATGTCATCACTTACCGTCCCGATTTCTGCTGACATTTTAAGATGTGTGAGTATTAAAAAGCAATGAGACAAAACCGAGAAGGTTATAACTTAAATAGTAAAGTTTCCCCCGCTCTTTTATTCAAGTTGAAATACATTAACGAGTTCATTTATTTCTCCAGTGAGTTTTGCACCTTAAAATGGAGACGTTCTTTAATCAACTAAATCAGAAATCGTTGATTAAACCATTCATGAAGTATTCAAGTATTATCGTTTAGAAGAGTTTGCACACAGTATACAGAAAGAGTTTCTGTGGAATTTTTTACATTTTACACTGTGCTACCGCAAAGGTTTACAGACAAATTCACTACGCAGCGAATTATAGAAATAAATAGGGAAATTGAGCGTGGACAGAAGGTGTTTTTAATAAGCCTTGGGCCAACAGAAGGAAGAACCACGAATTTTGAATTTTCCCTGGAAGAATGAAAACTTCCGAGATTAGACTGCTGAGTATGTACAATCGAAGGAAACTTCAAATGTATTTGAAATCTATAGATGATTTAAAGCATGAAATTAAAATGTATGAGATAAATAAGAAAATTGCTAATATTAATTTGAATTTAATAAAAACTATTAAAAAGTGAGTGTTGTTTTTTTCCTGTTTCATGTAGAAAATGAAAGTGTATACTTACCTTTTCTTTTCTTATCACTTCCTTTCAGATAGTATCAATATTTCAAAATATTGTTTTTGCTTAGACACTGATCACTTGAATTCTTTTTAATGAGATTTAAGTTTCAAAATGTGTGTTTTAGGTTAAGAAATGATGATCAAATTGGTAAATTATATGTTTATTAAAATATAACTATAATACAATAATAAAATAATAAAATAATATAATAAAATAATATAATATCATTAAAATAAGAGAAAATGTGGGGACTATTAAACGTTCAGAATTTCTTGCACTCTTTGCATGATTTTCACAACTCGTGTCTCGTCTGAATTTAAATTGTCAAGTTCTGAAAGGATCCTTTTTTCCCTTTCTTTCAGTTGTTGAACTTGTCCAACCACTACTTTTAATTGCTCTCTTAGCAAAAGTTTTTGGGACTTTATGTCCCCACATTTTCTCTTGCAAAACACATTTGCCTGCGCTTTTAATTTGTGGAGAAATGCGGTAGGACTTTGACCCCTTATCTTTGAATATTCTTCCTCACTTTGACTTTCGGTTGTTACATCACTAAAAATGCTGATGTTGTCATCATCATCTCGCATCGCTTGCATCCTACGTATGTCTTTCCCTCTGGTGGATTCAGCGAAGGTGTTGGGGGCATTCGACGGTCCGGGTTGAGGCTCGCCTTTTGTCACCGGCTGGATTGTTACCTCAGGGCCCAATGAAACTCCTTCCATCTCAGGATGTCCAGCCGGCTGTAAAACAATAACAATATTAACTTTAAAGATGTAAGATTAGCGAGTGTAAATGTAATAATTACAAGCAAAGGTGATAATGGGCATACACATGTTTCATGCTATTACTAGTTTTTTCTTTTTGTTAACTTTGAGTGTTTGCCCATTATCACCTTTTCTTGTAATTAACTTTAAAGTTTATTTAGGAGAGTAGTGCTTACTCTTATAAGATAGTTCTGTAGTATAGAGATCCCTGTATCTACAACGTTGGGGGCTGATTGCATGCTGTTGGATTTGGGAGTCGCCTGCATTCTTCGTATGTCGTTACCTCTGGTGGATTCATCGAAGGTGTTGGGGGCATTCGATGGTCCGGGTTGAGGCTCACCTTTTGTCACCGGCTGGAGTGTTAATTCAGGTCCCAACAATGAGAATAATTCCATCTCAGGATTCATCTCAGGATTTCCAGCTGGCTGTAAAAAATAGCAATATTAACTTTAGAGTTTATTTAGGAGAGTAGTGCTTACTATTATAAGATAGTCTTGTAGCATGGAGATCCCATTAGATGCAACGTTGGGGGCTGATTTGCTCACTGGTGTTTTCATTTTGATGATGATCAAGCACAACACTGTTATTTCACTGATCAGACTTTCAGATGGAATAATGTCAAACTTTGCAGTTATGGGAATATATAGTGTAAAAATTACTGAGCTTGAGGGGGTACTCAAGAACCAGTGGGTGTGTCGAAAAGCCAATCCACATAGTGCATACACTTTCTTCGTCTAAACGCGCAGGCGTCTTTCCCACAAAGGGGTTGGGCTTATCTCCTTAAAGGTTTGCTGCGCATGTGCAAGTGGGTGGAGCTAACCAGAATTCCCACTCCTCGGGCATGCAAAATCGTTGATTCCAATGTTTACAAAACGCAGATGGTTAACCCTGAGAATGTTTTTGAGACAAAATTTCAGCTCGTCAATTGAATGTTTAAAAACACAGATGTCTAACCTGAGAATGTTGATGTGATCTCTCACGTCGGCCCGCTTTTATAAGATGTTTAGTCTGAAAGAATTTCGATGTTTAAAAAACACAGATGTCTAACCCTGAGAATGTTGATGTGATCTCTCACGTCGACCCGCTTTTATAAGATGTTTAGTCTGAAAGAATTCCGATGTTTAAAAAACACAGATGGTTAACCCTGAGAATGTTAATGTGATCTCTCACGTCGGCGCGCTTTTATAAGATGTTTAGTTATTTTCAAGGAATGACCGCCAGAATACCGGTGAAAATATTGCTGACAAAAATGAAACTACTTTTATTTTCATAACTTTATTATGTGTTAAGACTACACAAATACTATAGCTCCATAACTGATGTTAGCTTTTTAATCCATTGATTTTCCACCAACTTATGGATTAATTTAATCATCCATTTTAAAATCAAGAGTGAGGAACATGCGGCAATAAAATAAACCACACTTTCTAGGGATTGACCTGTTGCAACTTGTTCATTTAACATTTTAGAAATTGGTGTAACCCACTCTGTGTCAGCAACTGTACCATTTTCAAATATCATTCGAAGTTTATACTGTTTGATATTACTTGGTATCTTTGTCATTACAACTTCATCAGTGGTAGTTGTAGGAGTTAATGAAATGCAATTTAATGAATCATCCATACAAATAGCAACATCGTTTACGTCAAACGGTTTATAGACGTATATTATGTTATTGATAATCAGAGAATGAAGTAACAGGTATTCTGCACTCAACATCATTTTCGAAAGTGTGTCCTACTTAAGTTTTCTCTCTCTTTTATAGGAATCAAACAACAAAATGCAAATAAAGGTCTTTATTTAAGTAAAAACTTACAACTTTTAGTAATCGATTAAGTATTTTTCTAACCAAGAATATAATTTTTCACAATTCCTAAAGCTACACATCCATTTTTTATTTTCATTGTGGTGGAGGCACATCGGAATGTCTTTTTCAAATAGCGGCACCTCTATCCAATTGTTTTGCAAATTTCCAACATCAACCACTTTATTGTTGATTATTTCACGTAGAAAACGTTCTTTTTGATGTCCCTTCACGTAAATTATGTGAACGTCTAGTAGAGTAGTTTGCAGTATTTCAACCAATTTGTTATACTCAACATGTCCACTTGAATATTTTATCCCCAGAAAATTTTCTTCTATAACTCGCACGTGCCTCTTATTTAAATTGTTAAGAGACATAAAACTTTTTGGGGGAGCTATAACCATATGCATCACTTGCCCATTAATTTTAATTGTCAATTCCTTGGGATAAAACTCATTCTCCACCATGAAACCTTGAATATCTATTACAGCAATCTTCATCTTAGTTCTCGAATAAAACTGTTGGTATGGTGCTGATGTCCCTGCATTTATATCCGGGATCTGTTTACATCATATAGCTTCTTACAGTTTCGCTCAAGGGCAAAGACTCCACAACTCTATCATGAATAATGATGCAATATGCACGGGTCTTATCTGGAAATCCTTGAGAGCTCTCAATATCCAATTTAACATCAACAGTGCTCATTTTAATTGTTTCATTGCGACGTGAGCAGTCAATAACGAACAGCGTCGCCCGGTCTTTAAAGTCAGCATAATTAAGTAGTGGGCTCTTATCGCGCGTATTCATAAAGCTTGGGTAGAAGTCTCTGTAATTATTGTAAACTTCCAAGTAATCCCTATTGAAATCTTGCCGCAAGCGTTCAAACGGAAAGTATTCACCGTTTATTATAAGGCGTACGTCGGAAATATTTACATGATCAAAGTATGTCGGGTCCTTTTTTGAATTTTCTTTGCGGTCGGTCTGAAAGCCAACAATAACAAACCTTGGGCTTTCTACTGTGGCAGAGGTTTTAACGGACCATATTTCTTTGGTTGCATTTACGGTCAGATTAGGTAATTCATGTAACTCCCATTTGCGAAACGGTATCAAGATGGGTTTATTACTCTTGAGGGCTTGCAATAAGTTATACTTAATTTTATCGTTTGGTATTATATGTTTTACTTTCAGCTCGATGTTAGTAATGGCTACTTCAACCGTTAGATCTGGAGTTGTACCAGGTGTTTGTTCCAGCAATATAGAGTTTTTGTCATTTCGAGCTCTAGTTAACCGTATTGTTTCTTTACCAGAAATTGCATGTTGGTAATCGTTAAAGATGCCAAACAGGTGTTTAAGTGGAACTCTAACACTAAACGTTGAATCTCTATTCAAAATAGTTTTTTTCCCGGGGTACAACCAACTTGAGGTGCGTTTTTCATCGGTGGGGTTGTAGCAAAGATACGCTCTGATACTGCTTAAAATGCCGGGGTCCCTCACAGAATCTACTTCTTGTCCATTGAGTTCGTAAGATATAGAGTCGAAGAAGAAAGCCGCGGCATTATTAACTAATTCACAAGTGCCTTCTCCTTGTGTAGGTTTTATTTCTCCTTTAATAAAAATTGCGGCGTCATACATTAACAACCAAGCATCTCCCTGGTTAATTGTTATTTCAATGATGTCATTATTCATAAAAGACTTGACGAAAGGATAGTAAGCACGGCTTTCTATGCGTTGGATTGACTCATCATACTTTGGACTTTGATACACGTCGAATACATTTGGTGCCAACGACATTATATCCGAGCGACTTTAAAATATTTATGCTTTTAGGTGTAGGCGTCAGGTTGCGAGGTTGACGCTTGTGAGGTTCAGACGAGAGTGTGTTTATAAAGTGGTTTAACTCACTTTTATATGTGAGACCCTCACCGAAAACGAGACCCATTACAAAGGTTTTACTTCTAATCTCACAATTATTTCTTCTCCACGGAAATTTACTAACTGAAAATTTTGATCCAAAATCGATAAGGTTATATTATTTATTTCCCGTTTAGTGACAGGTAAGTAAAGTAGGTTTCTGGGGGTTTCGTCTATGGCGTCCCCCGGATTACATTCAGGAGAAAACTCGTAAATAGTATGAGTAGGTCTGTTGTTATAGTACGCTCCAGAGGTCAAATTGCTGTCAATATGTATTGTTCTGGTTTTGACGATATTCACCGGTAAATCTGATGCGTGGACACTTAGTGGGGGTAGTAAGCGATTGGAATAACCGAGCAATGTGGCAATCGAATCTTTTGGTCGAAAATCAATCGTATATTTATCGCTGTATATTTCACACTGTAGAGTATTAGTATTGGCTTTCAATGAAAAATCAGGTATTTCGTTAAGATTTCTTAAAATTTTAATTATTGTTGTCTCTATGGCAGCAATTTCGTAAGATCCTGTGGGTATTTCTAAAACTTTCAATTCGTTTGCTTGATCGATTAAATAAAATTTATTATTCGGTGTCTCAATATACGGTATCGTATTATATGAATAAAACCCGAGCAACGCTAGCCCGTATTGTAAGGTTGGGTCTAAATAAATGGAATTATTGTAATCAACCGAGAGCACAGAGTTGTAGCCTTTCAACGTGAATAACAACGACATGACTAATAGTTTTAAGTCGGTCAGCTCTTTTTATAAAGAAATTCGAGACAAAGATGTCCACAATTTATTTCATTAAATTTTTGATATGCATCGTTATTATATACAATCTTAACTTTTCCGAAATATTTAACAAGTTCCGTCGGTGGTTTTAAGTTACCGAAACTATCAAAGTATTCAACAATATTATTATCTTTCTTATATGCTACCCAGTGAGTGCCTCTATTGTTTTTAACATCTAAATTAATAATTGCCGATTCATACGCATGTGGTTTGCTTGGAAGTGCATCTCTCATGAATACACCTCTAAAATATGACAACTTTAATTTCCTGGCAAATTTTTCGAGGTCAACGTTAGTTAATGGTCTCTTGGGTAGCTTCACTGGGAGTTTTTTTGTTTCCTTAAAAATAAACCAAAGCCTCGCTTGTTTTTTCTCAAGTAAAGCCCCGATCCGATTGCTTCCATCGCTTTGTTATGACGTTTTTGTTCTTCCATCTTTTTATGCATATCTTTCGCAGCGATCACTGTTTTAGCAATCGCGCTAGCACCACCTGCCACCGATCCAAGAGCTCCCAAAGCACCTAGGATTGGAATCAAAGGAAGAAAGCCACCGCTCGCCTCAAAAGGAATTATTCTGGGGATTCGCACTTTATTCTTTCCACCTACTTTTTTAACTGCCAAACGTGCCGCTTTAATTGCAGCTAGTGTGGTTTTCTTAATTCCTTTTTCATTATTAAGTTGATTTCCGTTAAATGATTTTTTCAATGATTTTTCAACCTTTTTCACTATATCGCGTTTGAATGATTTTTTTAAGCCCATACCTAACTTGCGTTTAGTTTTCATTGTTGTAGTAACAAACCAAGCAGCTGCCTTTTCACCTAGTTTTGCGTCCTTAGACTTAACTCTTTGCCAAGCTTTATTTTCTAACACTCGATCGGCTTTATGTCGATCCTCTAAAGAGGAAGATTTCGAATATTCTATGTCATGTTCCTTGCATGCAGCGTCGAGAGGGTTTATGCCAGGGTCTCCCCTAGCTAATCTCTTGTTTAGCTTAGTTCCAGGTCCGCAATATTGGTATCCAGGAACGTGCAACTCAACTGGTAGATTACTGATAAGGGTATTAACCAAACCGTCTCCTGTGAATGATAACATTAGACTGAATGCAGGTCTTTACATGAAAATATATTTATAAGTTCCAATTTATTTTCCTTGAATTTATTCAACTGTTTACCACATTTATATCCGAGCGCGTTAAGATTTCACTTAAACGAACCTCGGGAAAGTGTGTTTATATAAATTCTGTACAGTATAATTTCGTATAATAAAACGACTTTATTACACACCCGCTTTAATTCACCGCCACATAAACATCGAATCATCGAGGTCTGCGCTGGATAAATCTTAATTTTAATTTAAATAAAGTTTAAAACACTGGCACGTAGCCTGTAAATATTTAAGGTAGTATAATTTTCAATTTAGATTGAGCGTTGCAACTGATGACTCATAACCGCTATTTATGAATGGGTTATTATTTCACGTTCTAAACAGAGTACGTTGCTGTCTTTTATTGCTATCGAATTATGGATCGCTTGATCCAGTTGTGAGTCATACCATTGTTGTTTATTTACAGCAAATAAAGATTGGAATTTGAATTATTTGTTTTATTTACAACAGTTTATCATTACTCATAATAAAAGACTGGCTGATGTTTAAACCTTTATTAAAAATAATGAGATATTTTCAAACACAGGCATGATGCTTTTATATTCCTTTATTAAGTACGTTTTTATGACTAATACAAGATTATAACACAAATTACTATTTGAAGAATTCCATGTTAATTTTCTATTCCCCCAATGACCATATTTCAAACTGATTGGCCTTGTTTTTTCCCATATCCAGTTGTCCTTTGTAAACCAACGCGTATTTTTCACTGGAAAAATGTTCGAGGCACGGTTTGAACGCCTGTGTCACTCTGTTCGGCAGGAAAACGACACTCTCCTCCAACTCCAGCAAAATGGTCTCCCCGAACGTCGTTTGCACCACCTTGCCCGAGAGAATTTTCATCGGCACGCCTTCATCCAATTCCACTAACTTTACCGTCGGTTTCTGAGACAAGCAACCAACTTTGTTGATGGTTTCCAAATCCATTTTGCTGCAAGCCATCTTCGGCTACTGAACTCCAAACAGCAAACTCTGTCTTTTATCAAAGCTAGAGGGGTGGGGCTAATGGAAATGCCTTCCCACCCAAATTCCCAGAAGCCACACACTTTAACCTCTAAGCCTCCTTGAAGCAACCTTGAGATTCTCGGAAACCTTGAAGCCTAACCACGCCCCCCTTCAATTCCCAGAAATTAACCTTGAAGCGATTCTCGGAAATTAACCTTGAAGCTATTCTAGCCACGCCCCTTGACCTTGTACATCAATTCCCAGAAACCTTGAAGCGGTTCTCGGAAATTAACCTTGAAGCTATTCTAGCCACGCCCCTTGACCTTGAACACCCCATCGCGACTTCGCAACAACGACGACCTTGGCGGCCATTTTGGACTGGGACCCGCTTTGACTCACTACTCACGTAATCCGCATTGTATCACGAAGATTTCTCATAGTTTAATCACAGCTTACCCTAACATAGTAAGCTGTGGTTTAATGTCAACATTGTCAATGCACGAAGTAATTTTTGCAAAACCCTTTGAACGAAAATCGTGAATTACCGAATTGGCGTGAGCGCAATGTAAATGATGTTTCCCATTATATTTAGATTTTACATACAGGCCGTATCGATTTTATGTTTCATTTGTTTCGGGCCAGGCCGTTCGATGTGTTTGGCAGTTTTTTCCGATCGGCCGGTTCGCTGTAGTTTGTTTTCTATGCAGATACGATCCACCGCCAGTGAAATATATTATGCGTCGGTGTTCCATTTTAAACCTCGGATAACTAATTGAAAATATTGGCAGTTTTTGTGCATTTTTGGAAATTTGGATAGGTACGAGTTATCTATACCGTCGGACATCGCTCGGTCGTCGGTGCACTTTCCCAACTTTATAGAATCATCAATAATTTCTTTTGGTAAATTCTTCAAAAATTTCCCGTTTATAGGAGCGCGGTGACGATGTTGGAGCATTTAGACTCCAGGTTTTTCTGCATTCGATCAGAAAAAAAGAAGAGTATGAAAAGCTTCAATATATTAGCATACGGTTCTGTCCCTACATTATAGACAGAAGAAAGCTGCGCTGGAGGTCCCCATTATTTGCCAAATTACGACTATCCTTTCTCCCGCTACTGCCGCATCCACTGCCTCGTTCAGGAGCCATCAAAAACTAAAATGGCCACCAACGAGTAAATCCATGTAGAATTATGGAGATGAGCCAGAAATCGGCTACGAGTATTGTTGATTGGCCTGGTCTATGGAAACAATTAAAATTGTCAAACAAATTATTTGATCAATCAGTTTACCCAAACTCGTTTTGTAAGGGGGTTCCCTGCCCGACAAAAAACCAAAAGTACCGCGAAGTAAAATAGTGGCGTCTATAATCTACCCAAGTTATAGAGGCAGTATATACAAACCAAGTCACATGACCGCATTGCGATCGATTACCAGGGTCGGACTAATATATGAGATTCTGCAACAAGACTGCGCGCGATCCTACCTATTTAGGAAACTCGACTGAGGGAAGAGCCGGCCCTGCATTCCACTCGCCGCCTAAACACTTGAGATTTTACGACGGTCACACCAATAAAAGAATAGGTCACAACGATCACGTGGTTGCTAATGTTTTGATTCATTGCCTCTGTAACTTGGATATAGTATAGTGTGAAAAGTCGTGAAAGTCAGGGGAGATATAGGTCTAGCAACTAAGAGAAGATATACTGTGCAGACAAAGCTGTATAGTAATTTGAAAATGGTTGCGAAACAAGTGTTAATTATGGCCATTATTCTTAATTTTTAATAACCGTTTCAAATTGGGTAGAGTGTTTGTCTACTAAGGGGAAATTTACCTACTTGTGGAGGCTGATTGAAAATGTCCATATCAACTTACATACCACCAAGCCAATAACCTATAAGACATTATTCAAAACATTTTGATACTGACTGAAGGATTGTTGACTTTAAATTCTTAATTAGGTTAAACTTTGTTCGTATATGGACAACTTCAATAATCGCTTTGGTTAAATTTGTGCAATAATACTTTAATATTTTTTAATGAAGACAAAAAATGACTTTGAAATACAATATATGTGTCAAATATTGACATATTTCGGAGGGAACCTATGATTGAAAAGAAGGACATTAAATTAACATGGTGTGTTGTGATTGGTCAGTGAGCGTCCGCAAAAGTACTTTTCCGTCGTGTATCAATATCATTTACGTCGATTTTTAAATCCAAATAATTTTAACACACATTTTGCCTTCCATGATCGACTAGAAGTTCATAAGTAATAAGTAGGTACATACCTAACTAACATTTACTATAATGAAAAAATAAACAGTACCTATTTATGATTTTAATTTTCTATAGGTACTTTTTAAATACAGTGTGTCATTACATTACTTTTAAATTCTAAATAAATCGATAAAAGATTATTTTGAGAGATATTTTCAAAAACCTTTATTTTGTTCGAAAGGTCTCTCTTTTGACAAAAGTAATCACTACTTCATCCAGGGACGGCTACGATTTTTTTATACGATTTTTACGAAACCATTTAGCGATTTTTTATTTAAACTCTGGTCCCCTAGCACCAAAATTTCCATATACCAAACATTAACAAAAAATATACGGGGTGTTCGGTTCTACACCGTGTAAAAGTTAAACAAAATAGGGATTTTAAAGGCACCTGGCGAGTCAAGCGTGCCATGCAATTATTTCAAAACAGTTGAAGAATTAACAGGACCACTCAAAGTGTTCATGGACGAAATTGCAAGAAGAAATATACAGCATGTTTTTCTCTACAGCGAAAAATACTTAAGTCCGGGGTTTTCCCAATAGTACTTCCTTCTATGGTTATGCATTTGGCAATACGTTTTTTAGTCTTGCAAGCAATATGTTTTGCTGATTATGATTCTATTTTAGTAGAATATATAGGTATAGCTAAAAAATCGTAGCCGTCCCTGGATTTGCATTTTGACAAAAGTAATAACGTCAAAAGAAGCGTTCTTTGAAGATCTTTCGAACAAAAAAGGTTTTTGGAAACATATCACAAAATAAATTTTGTGTCGATTTGTATAGGTACCTAAGCAGATTCCAACAAAATAAATTAAAAGTAAAAAAATATTTTTAAAAAAAGCTTTTATTTAAATGCGCTAAAAAGAATAAAATAATCTTTTCTTTTAAAACTTTTACTATCAACTTATAACGTCATTCCACAATTTATATGATATAAAAGCTTGTCGCGAGATTTAAGTAGTGGTATTTACTTAGTTTGAAAACTTAAATCTCGCGACAAGCTTTTATATCATATAAATTGTGGAATGACGTTATAAGTTGATAGTAAAAGTTTTAAAAGAAAAGATTATTTTATTCTTTTTAGCGCATTTAAATAAAAGCTTTTTTTAAAAATATTTTTTTACTTTTAATTTATTTTGTAATTTTTAGTTTGGCCAGGTGTCTGAGTCTATTCATCTCAGTTAACGCATCATTGTTGCAAGGTCGTTTGCCGGTTAGTTTAGAACAGTCTAGCTCTTCAATGAGGAGACCTTCTAATGACCATCTTGGGTGTTCCGCCATGTTGGATTTAGAATGACGTCACACATATAATCATGCATTGTCATCCAAATTAAACGTGTGTACAAAATTTCAGCTCGATCGGTTGAAATTTAACTAGTCCGCCATCTTGAGTGTTCCGCCATGTTGGATTTAGAATGACGTCACACATATAATCATGCATTGTCATCCAAATTAAACGTGTGTACAAAATTTCAGCTCGATCGGTTGAAATTTAACTAGTCCGCCATCTTGAGTGTTCCGCCATGTTGGATTTAGAATGACGTCACACATATAATCATGCATTGTCATCCAAATTAAACGTGTGTACAAAATTTCAGCTCGATCGGTTGAAATTTAACTAGTCCGCCATCTTGGGTGATCCGCCATGTTGGATTTAGAATGACGTCACACATATAATCATGCATTGTCATCCAAATTAAACATGTGTACAAAATTTCAGCTCGATCGGTTGAAGATATCTGCTTCAAAATTGAGTTGCAAGATTCCACCCGAACAAATTACATACATACATACATACATTGCAAGTTAAATAAAAGCTTTTAAAATATTGTATGATACACGGTCGAAAAGTAGTTTTTCGTCTCTTGTACAGGATGACCCATCCAAGCGGAAAAAGTGTGTTTCGAGGAGACAGGTTAACATAAAATCGTCACTAAAAAAATGATATTGTAGTAAAAATTAAGGGAATTCGAAGGTATACTCGGATTTTATATACGAGGGTCGGCAAAAAAGTTATCGCGAAAAAACTTTTTTTTTCTCCAAAATAAAAAAAATATATATTACCTACACAACCATTAGAGAACCATAAAGTAGTATTCCTGAATATTTAGTTTTTTTTAAATAACTTCTGGTTATAGCGGAAATGAAAGTGATTTTCTCTATTTTACAACTTACACATTGTATTTAACCATTATAGGATTCCTTTTTTAATTCTGATTCCAACGATATATAATTTGACCTATTTATCTCCAACCATTTCCGAGATAATTATCAGAGAAACTCCATTAAACTAGATACATATTCTCATAATATGGTCAGTGTCTGTTGTTCGATCCGAGTAAGCCAAACAATAACACCAAATTTATGACAAATCAAGTCAGCCATGATAATAAAACTAACAATCAAGTAGGCTGTTAATTCAAAATTTCTATTTATCAGTCAGATTAGTCTAAAATTTTGGTGCTGAAGCTGTTGCTTGTTACAGTTTAAATAAATCTCTCGCTGCATCTCTCTGTGATTTTATACCCAATTTCTATACTTATAATTACTTATAGTTCTATGCCCAATTTTTCTCTTGCTAATCACACTTCCTTTCGATCTTAATCTTCGATACAGCTTACATACAGGGTGGTTCACTTTTATGTGGTAGGACTTTTAAATTCTAAATAAATCGATAAAAGATTATTTTGAGAGATATTTTCAAAAACCTTTATTTTGTTCGAAAGGTCTCTCTTTTGACAAAAGTAATCACTACTTCATCCAGGGACGGCTACGATTTTTTTATACGATTTTTACGAAACCATTTAGCGATTTTTTATTTAAACTCTGGTCCCCTAGCACCAAAATTTCCATATACCAAACATTAACAAAAAATATACGGGGTGTTCGGTTCTACACCGTGTAAAAGTTAAACAAAATAGGGATTTTAAAGGCACCTGGCGAGTCAAGCGTGCCATGCAATTATTTCAAAACAGTTGAAGAATTAACAGGACCACTCAAAGTGTTCATGGACGAAATTGCAAGAAGAAATATACAGCATGTTTTTCTCTACAGCGAAAAATACTTAAGTCCGGGGTTTTCCCAATAGTACTTCCTTCTATGGTTATGCATTTGGCAATACGTTTTTTAGTCTTGCAAGCAATATGTTTTGCTGATTATGATTCTATTTTAGTAGAATATATAGGTATAGCTAAAAAATCGTAGCCGTCCCTGGATTTGCATTTTGACAAAAGTAATAACGTCAAAAGAAGCGTTCTTTGAAGATCTTTCGAACAAAAAAGGTTTTTGGAAACATATCACAAAATAAATTTTGTGTCGATTTGTATAGGTACCTAAGCAGATTCCAACAAAATAAATTAAAAGTAAAAAAATATTTTTAAAAAAAGCTTTTATTTAAATGCGCTAAAAAGAATAAAATAATCTTTTCTTTTAAAACTTTTACTATCAACTTATAACGTCATTCCACAATTTATATGATATAAAAGCTTGTCGCGAGATTTAAGTAGTGGTATTTACTTAGTTTGAAAACTTAAATCTCGCGACAAGCTTTTATATCATATAAATTGTGGAATGACGTTATAAGTTGATAGTAAAAGTTTTAAAAGAAAAGATTATTTTATTCTTTTTAGCGCATTTAAATAAAAGCTTTTTTTAAAAATATTTTTTTACTTTTAATTTATTTTGTAATTTTTAGTTTGGCCAGGTGTCTGAGTCTATTCATCTCAGTTAACGCATCATTGTTGCAAGGTCGTTTGCCGGTTAGTTTAGAACAGTCTAGCTCTTCAATGAGGAGACCTTCTAATGACCATCTTGGGTGTTCCGCCATGTTGGATTTAGAATGACGTCACACATATAATCATGCATTGTCATCCAAATTAAACGTGTGTACAAAATTTCAGCTCGATCGGTTGAAATTTAACTAGTCCGCCATCTTGAGTGTTCCGCCATGTTGGATTTAGAATGACGTCACACATATAATCATGCATTGTCATCCAAATTAAACGTGTGTACAAAATTTCAGCTCGATCGGTTGAAATTTAACTAGTCCGCCATCTTGAGTGTTCCGCCATGTTGGATTTAGAATGACGTCACACATATAATCATGCATTGTCATCCAAATTAAACGTGTGTACAAAATTTCAGCTCGATCGGTTGAAATTTAACTAGTCCGCCATCTTGGGTGATCCGCCATGTTGGATTTAGAATGACGTCACACATATAATCATGCATTGTCATCCAAATTAAACATGTGTACAAAATTTCAGCTCGATCGGTTGAAGATATCTGCTTCAAAATTGAGTTGCAAGATTCCACCCGAACAAATTACATACATACATACATACATTGCAAGTTAAATAAAAGCTTTTAAAATATTGTATGATACACGGTCGAAAAGTAGTTTTTCGTCTCTTGTACAGGATGACCCATCCAAGCGGAAAAAGTGTGTTTCGAGGAGACAGGTTAACATAAAATCGTCACTAAAAAAATGATATTGTAGTAAAAATTAAGGGAATTCGAAGGTATACTCGGATTTTATATACGAGGGTCGGCAAAAAAGTTATCGCGAAAAAACTTTTTTTTTCTCCAAAATAAAAAAAATATATATTACCTACACAACCATTAGAGAACCATAAAGTAGTATTCCTGAATATTTAGTTTTTTTTAAATAACTTCTGGTTATAGCGGAAATGAAAGTGATTTTCTCTATTTTACAACTTACACATTGTATTTAACCATTATAGGATTCCTTTTTTAATTCTGATTCCAACGATATATAATTTGACCTATTTATCTCCAACCATTTCCGAGATAATTATCAGAGAAACTCCATTAAACTAGATACATATTCTCATAATATGGCCAGTGTCTGTTGTTCGATCCGAGTAAGCCAAACAATAACACCAAATTTATGACAAATCAAGTCAGCCATGATAATAAAACTGACAATCAAGTAGGCTGTTAATTCAAAATTTCTATTTATCAGTCAGATTAGTCTAAAATTTTGGTGCTGAAGCTGTTGCTTGTTACAGTTTAAATAAATCTCTCGCTGCATCTCTCTGTGATTTTATACCCAATTTCTATACTTATAATTACTTATAGTTCTATGCCCAATTTTTCTCTTGCTAATCACACTTCCTTTCGATCTTAATCTTCGATACAGCTTACATACAGGGTGGTTCACTTTTATGTGGTAGGACTTTAACATTAGATAGAAAAAGATAATCTAAAATGAAAATTTTATATCAACATATATCGGGGAAAGCTTAGTTTCCGAGATACAGGGTGTTGAAGTGTTGGAAAAAATATGAAGTATTTTTTACACTGTCCGAACCAGTGGAGATATTTAAACCAAATTTGATGTGCAGTACCACCTTTTTGACTACGATATTTAGTGATAATATGAAGGTCCTGAAATAACCAGTGGTGGAGTTATGGGTTTTCACTATCACTAAATTTAAAAAGTAATTAGTACGGACCTGTCTGACATCAACGTAAATTTTTTTCGTAAAGTTCTTTCAATTCTCTACAAAAAGTGTATCTTGACATTTTTTTGTATCTGCCACGGTTGTGTAGTAAATAAATTATTTCGTTTCCATCTCAGCCTTTTTTGCCTAAAAATGTGTTTTCTAAGATTATTTATAAATATCGCAAATAACAGAAATTAATTATGGAACACTTATCGGATTCAGCTATTTAATTTTTAGTTTTATGGAAACAATTTTAAAAATAAACTGGCACTTGGTTTGAGGTACATTACTTTATTATCATTTTAACATTTTTATCAAATCTAAATTATACCACATAAAATGTTATTTAAAAATTGTCTTATTTCCTTTGACTACCAAATCCATCGGCAAAATACTAATGTCCTTTCTGCATCGCCGTACTGGTGAAGATAAGTGTGCCATGGAAAAGAAAATCTTATTGACAGTTAATAATACAATAATCTGTCATCCAGTAGATGAACGTAGCAGCGCCGCAGTTTGTCTTTGTTAATAATTAAAATGCCGTTCCAATTTACAAATGAAGAGCAGGCTGACATCCATTTCTGCTATGGAGTTGCAAATGGGAACTCTGCGGAAGCAGCCAGAGAATACCGGAGGCGATTTCCAAATAGGCGCCATCCGCGTCCCTCGGTGTTTGTTAACATGCACCGGCAATTCAGAACTCGCGGTCTGAGAACTAGAATCGTCGAACGAGGAAATGAAAACAATATCCAACAAGTCAGACGCAACAATGAGATTCTTCGTGAATTCGATAGGAATCCTACAACAAGTAGCAGAAGAGTGTCAGTGGCCCTACGTGTTTCAAAGTCTGCAATTTTGCGAGCTTTAAAAAGAGATCACAGGCATGCGTATCATCTACAACCCGTACAAGGTTTAAGGCCCGGCGATGCAGAAAGAAGATTAGTGTTTTGCCGATGGATTTTGGAGTCAATTGAAGGAAATAGACAATTTTTAAATAACATTTTATGGACGGACGAGTCGTGTTTTACTCGTCGTGGAGTAGTAAACTTTCATAATCAGCATATTTGGGCACAAGAAAACCCACATGCAATCCGGCCAAGAAATTTTCAGGTCGAATTTAGTGTCAATGTTTGGATTGGACTGTACAACCATCATCTGTTTGGACCCTTTTTTTTGCCACAGCGAGTGAATGGTGACAATTTTTTGGAGTTTTTAGTAGCTGAGCATAATAATATGTGGGAAGACATTCCTTTAAACTTAAGATTGTTGGCTTGGTTCCAACTTGACGGCTGTCCTGCACATTTTCACCGAAATGTGAGGAACTGGTTAAATAATAACTTTCCAAATAGGTGGATCGGACGAGGGGGACCGGTCGCTTGGCCACCACGTTCTCCGGACATGACACCTCTGGACTTCTTCGTATGGGGATTTTTAAAAGAACAAGTCTATGCGACTCCTGTAGAAACAAGGGAACAACTTATTGATCGTATCAGAAATGCGTGCGATGAATTGAGAAATGGCAATTTAATCGATGCTGTTCAATCCGTTAGGCGTCGAAGTGAATTATGTGTGCAACAGAATGGATCACATTTTGAACAATTGTTGAATGTTGTACAAATTTAGAATTATAAAAATTATTAAGAAATAATACTAGATTTGATAAAAATGTTAAAATGATAATAAAGTAATGTACCTCAAACCAAGTGCCAGTTTATTTTTAAAATTGTTTCCATAAAATTAAAAATAAAATAGCTGAATCCGATAAGTGTTCCATAATTAATTTCTGTTATTTGCGATATTTATCAATAATCTTAGAAAACACATTTTTAGGCAAAAAAGGCTGAGATGGAAACGAAATAATTTATTTACTACACAACCGTGGCAGATACAAAAAAATGTCAAGATACACTTTTTGTAGAGAATTGAAAGAACTTTACGAAAAAAAAAATTACGTTGATGTGAGACAGGTCCGTACTAATTACTTTTTAAATTTAGTGATAGTGAAAACCCATAACTCCACCACTGGTTATTTCAGGACCTTCATATTATCACTAAATATCGTAGTCAAAAAGGTGGTACTACACATCAAATTTGGTTTAAATATCTCCACTGGTTCGGACAGTGTAAAAAATACTTCATATTTTTTCCAACACTTCAACGCCCTGTATCTCGGAAACTAAGCTTTCCCCGATATATGTTGATATAAAATTTTCATTTTAGATTATCTTTTTCTATCTAATGTTAAAGTCCTACCACATAAAAGTGAACCACCCTGTATAAATGAAGCACTCGGAACATTTCTATTTGGATATTTGCGAGAATACTCCCTCAAAGTTTCTACGTGTCTTTTATCATTTTTATAAAGTCCTTTAAAATATCACAGCAGTCTTCTTTCAAAAACATTTTTAAACTGTAACTAGTAACAGCTTTAGTAACAAAATTTTAAGACTAATCTGGCAGGTAAATAGAAATATTGAACTTATACAGCCTAGATACTTGATGGGCAGTTTTATTATCATGGCTGACTTGATTGTCATAAATTTGGTTTTATTGTTTGGCCTACTCGGATAGAACATCAGACACTGACCATGAGACCATGTATCTAGTTTAATGGAGCTTCTCTGATAAATATCTCGGAAACGGTTGGAGATAAATAAGTCAAATTATATATCGTCGGAATCAGAATTAAAAATGGAATCCTATAATGGTCAAATAGAATATGTAGGTTGTAAAATAGAGAAAATCACTTTCATTTCCGCTATAACCAGAATTTATTTCAAAAAACTAAATATTCAAGAATACTACTTGCAGGTTCTCTAATGGTTGTGTAGGTAAAAATATATTTTTTTATTTTATAGAATTTTCATGACTCATTACTGTTCATTTTTGTTTTGTAAGATTTATACTATTCTTTTAAAAAACAGGTATTATGTACCTACCTACTTACTATATTCTTGATTTGATTTTAGGCTTCTGGTTTTTTATCCACCCTGTATGTTATTTCGAAATATTGAATATGGCTACAGACTTTACAAAACAACCAAAACTTTTTATGAAGAATGACTTTTACTAATAAAATGCATAATAAGAAAGTCTACAAGTATAGTTAGGTCCATCCGGGGACACAATGTATATACCTTTATTGAGACTGTAGATTACAATGCGCCTCTACTAAGTAGTTATATTACAACTCCGCATCTATAGATGTGACATAGTACAAAATCCTAGCCATCCAGAACTTCTTGGAGAAAATGTCGTTGTTTTAATTAGCATATTTCCAACAATTATTCTCTGCTGGTTGCCTGGTTGGAATGCAACAACCCTGCGTAATTTGTGTCCATAAATAAAAAGTGCCCCAGAGCTTATATTCCGGGAATGGCGATGAACTAAGGTACAGTCCGGCATTTGTCTTTGTTTCGTTGAAAAATCATAAAAAAATGGAAAGCGGCGAATGCTGCCATAGTTGTTGGTCAAACGTTGACAAATGATATACAAGAATCTTTTTAACGATTGATAACGCAAAATAATTTTGGGTTAATAACATTGTGGTATCGAACAACATGTTAAAAATCGAAACTGTTATATAATTTTTATTGACACATTATGTCAAAAGCTGAGAAGTTAGTCCGAGTTATTTTTGTTGTTTAGCATCTAAGGCGGCTAGGCGAAACAATATCGTATTCAAACTTTGGCTTGAGCAGGTTTGCATACGCGGATCTGGCGACTCTAAAATAATTAATAATGGTGGTTTGTGGCAGAGTCTTGTCTACTTCAAAAACAATAAATAATTTCATTTTATTTTTTGTGCGTACATTTTTCAAACGTTCAGGATCAAACTGTTTAGATGAATGAAAAACTCGAAGAAGGAAGTAGATAAGCTATTACGAGAGCCAAAAATATTATGTAAATCAACTGGTGGTATTTTTCTTCATTTGTGCTAGTTTATTTTGAAAAAGCACAAATAATGCATTTTTTGACATTTTCAAACAGAATTCTGTCTAAGAAGCTAACAAAATAAAAATTATCTACAAGTTCTACAAATCCTTTTGAAACAAGTCACACAAAGTGTCGATAATAGTTATTTATGTACCAAGGCACTGAAGTTCAACTTTTTATGACTCATGTGGAATTTAGTTGCCGAGGCCTCTGGCTGAGGCAAATAAAGATAAGACACGGCGTCTTCGAACAGATAAACCAAATTGCTGCCTGTTATGCAGCCTCCACAGCAAATCTCTCGACATTCAAACCTACTAAAATATTTATACTGAAAGATTGCCCTGGTATAGGTAACAATTTCGCAATGTGTACGAAAAGTTTAATGGGCCTTTTGTGGCCGGGTTTTGAATATTTGGTCACTTTTGACGCGCGATGGATCCGCGTCTGACGTTTGATGTTTACATCTCGCCAAGGTATACTTATTGAAAAAATCGTACAATAATGGGCTACTTTAATGCCGATTTCTGAGCTTTTAATGACGATTTTGGGACACTTTAATGCCGATTTCAAGAAAAATTATTGAAGTGACTAATTTAAATTTTTAAACACGAAAGTGCTTCCAGCACGCCGACGCTACGCCAGTGATAATAAGAAATCAATTATTGCTATAGAAATAGTATTCCTGTTTAGGCCAGGTTCGTTTCTGAACCTTACCGTCGAAGAAGCTGCGGTCACGCGCCACGGAAACGGCCGCCCCTGATGAGCAATTGCGGTCAGGCCATGATGCTGGGCCACGTCTGGAACATCCGGCTGCCGTGCCTCTCTAGATGGGGATCGTGGGCGATTCCCCCTTATTTAAATTTAATTTGAGCTAATTTCGGATTTTCTCGGGTTTACGAGTACCTACTTCCAAACATCCATTAGTCCTCTCTTTAACGCAGTATTGCCAGATGAAATGCAGAGAGAAGAGTGTAGCTCGGCTACCATCGTGTAAAGCAGGAAAAATATTAGATATGATTTTGAAAATACATAAAACATAGATTTTTTCTAAAAATATCGCAAATGCTCTTTATTACATTTAGTAGGCACCTAGTAGGATTTATGAAAGAGGTAATTTTTGTTCAAAAAATGCAGTCGATCAAGCTCTACAATTAAAGAAATCGGGTCAAATCGTATAATTAATAAACTTTTTACAGATTGACCAAATGGGTCACAATTATACAGGGTGATTCAGTTTTAATCTGCGACACTTCAACAGGTGATAGAAAACCAAAAAATAACCGCACTTTCTTTTATAAACTATATCATTTTAAGGCTTTATTAAAAAGTTACAGGGTGTTAAAGATTAAAGAAACATGCGGTCTTTATTGAATATTTGCCAAACTACACTCACCGGCACGAAAAACGGAGCACTTACAATTTTTATTTAAAAAATGTGAAATTTTAATACTTTGCGATGGTTTATTATTATAATAAGTTAAACGCAAACAACAACATGTTTTAAGTAATTTCTAATAACAATTGGGCGCTTTTTTTTAAATAAAAACTTTTGTTACAATTTAAAAAATTAGAACGATAAACCCACATTGGTGTTGTGGCAAAATGTCCTTAAATGAATCAAAACTTAAACGATTTTTGAGCAAAAACTAATGAGGAGCATTTTTAATAACGGGTATTACCCCCGCGAGCTCGAATGATTGCATGCATTCTCCGTGGCATGCCTAAAATCAAATGGCGAATGTCCTCTTGAGGAATAAGGTCCCATTCCTCTAAAAGAGCTTGTTTCAACTGATTTATGGTTAAAGGAGCAGGAACACGACTTCGCATTCTTCGCCCAAGCATGTCCCAAACATGTTCAATCGGGTTCGCATCTGGACTTAACGCTGGCCACTCCAAAACAGGAATGTTTACATCATTTAAATACTGTTGAGTGATTGTTGCGGTATGAGGTCTGGCATTATCATGCATCAGAAGAAAGTTATTTCCAATAAAATCAACATACGGGACAACAAAATCTTTGAGAATTTCATCAATGTACCTGGCAGCAGTTAAGGAGCCTCTTGGAACGATGTACAACTCAGTGTGTGCCTCCAGAGAAATTCCAGCCCACACCATTACTGAACCTCCTTGGTATCCTACTCTAGGACTGAAGGTACATTCTGCAAAATGCTCTTGTGGTCTTCGCCATACTCTCTCGCGACCATCTGGAGATCGCAGGCTAAACCTGGACTCATCAGTAAATAAAATTCGCCCCCAATCATTTACACCCCAGTGCTCATGATTTCTGGCAAACCGAAGTCGCGCAACACGATGACGCCTAAGAAGCTCTGGACCTGTTGCAGGTCTACGACTGGTAAGATTGGCTTCTCCAAGTCTTCGTCTAACTGTACGTTCGCTTACATTGGTATTCCGAACATGATGAAGTCTATTTCTGATTTCTACAGCTGTAGCACGACGATCTCGTAGACTTTGCAAGAGGATGAAGCGATCATCATGAGCGTTAGTTTTTCGTTGGGGACCAGTTCCAGGTCGTCTGGTGTAAGCTCTAGTTTCCAAAAAACGTGTATAAATACGGTGCACAGTGCTATTGGATACGGCATATTGTTGGGCAACATATCGCTCAGTTCTTCCGTCTTGAAGCAACGCAACAATAGCAGCCGCTGTTTCAGGATTAACAGCCATATTTTTACCTTAAATAAACGCAGTACAGCTTTGAACTGTTTCACTTCTTTAAACTCAGACTTGTCAAAACAATAAAAACAAAAGAAAAGTCATGGCCAACTAAGACTTGTGTACTTTTTAATTTTTGGAAATTTTTATTCAAAACAGTCTAGTCTTGCTTTTCAAATAAACATTTAATTGTTGTTAGATATTACTTAAAACATGTTGTTGTTTGCTTTTAACTTATTATAATAATAAACCATTGCAAAGTATTAAAATTTTACATTTTTTAAATAAAAATTATAAGTGCTCCGTTTTTCGTGCCGGTGAGTGTAGTTGAGATATTTAAGTCATATTTGGTACACGTTATAACGGCATGGGTTAGCATAAAACCTGTTAATATCAAACACCTTGAACAACCAGTGGCGTAGAAGTAGGTAATTAGTATAATATAGTTGTTAGAAAAAAAAAAGAACCACCTTGTATAGCAAGAAAATACATTCAGTTTCTTATGTAAATTTTAATTTTTTGTATGTCTCGTGGTTTCGTGGCAAATTTGGTTTTTTGTATTATTTCGGGGTGTTACTGAAAAATTATCTAAATAATTTGCTCCATAAGTATCACTTAAAGTGGAAATAATGTGTTTGCTACTTGAAATAAAGTAACTTTTTCCTTAGTACATAAAATAACTTTTTCCAATAAACTTACCTATTTAAGGCTATACTTTTGAAGATACAGGGTCTAATACATTTAAGGAAAATACAATTAATGTTACGCTCTGTATCTTGAAAAGTAAAACCTTGAATGGGTATAAGTTTATTGAGAAAAGTTACTGTATTTAAAGTAAAAAACAATTTTTTTCTGCTTTGAGTGATACTTATGGAGCGAAGTTTTAAGCTAGCTTTTCAAAAGTACCCCGAAATAATACGAAAAAATCAAATTTGCTATGAAACCATGACACATATGAAAAAATGCTAAGAGAACGTTTTTGTTTACAATTAAAATTTACATAAGAAATTGAATACATTTTATTGCTATACAAGGTGGTTCATTTTTTTTTCTAAAAACAATTATACTAATTACCTACTTCTACGCCACTGGGTGTTGTTGATATTAACAAGTTTTATGCTAACCGATGCCGTTATAACGTGTACCAAATATGACTTAAATACCTCAACTAGTTTGGTAAATATTCAATAAATTCCACATATTTCTTACAACTTTAACACCCTGTAACTTTTTTATAAGGCCTTAAAATGATATAGCTTATAGAAGAAGGTGCGGTTTTCTATCACCTGTTCAACTGTCGCAGAATGAAACTGAATCACCCTGACATATATAGTACCAACGATCTACATTTAGGTTTCTGATCCGTCGCGTTTCGCGTCAAAACGAAAAGAAAAAAATACAAGCCACACAGTCGGACGGCGGCGGAGTGTGGTCATCGTCGCGCGTCGTCTTTCGTGGGATCGGGCGGTGGAGCGTAGTGCGACTTTTAAAAACTAACTCATTTATTGTTTAATCATAACTCGAAACGTGACTCAAATATTAGTTCTGAATGAAAATTTTATAATACTACTGTGGTGCTTGTTTGAATCGACAGGTATAATAATAATTGTTTAATATTATCATTGTTGATAAAATAAGATATTCCTTGAAAACGTGTTGCTAGGGATATATATATAAAAAATAAAAAAGAACCACAACAGATTAAAGAGTATTACTACTTATTATTTTTGGAGTCAGAAATCAAGAACAATAATTACTAAATTCTAAGTTAACATTCTTCAAATAAGTGGCACACACCATAATACGCCATAATTGGTGACCCCGACGTGATCTTGAAGCAAGAAACATCGAAGAAGAAATTATCGTCGATCCAAAGGAAACAACACAGCCCCAACGGTTCCAGAGGAAGAAACCAGGAAGCAACACAGCCCCTACGTTTCCAGATAGGCCGAAACGAGAAAGCAACACAGCCCCTACGTTTCCAGAGGTGCAGATACGAGGAAGCAACGCAGTCCGAGCCGCAGAAGACCAACAAGTTTGAGAAGAAAATTTCAAATCAAACCTTTTAAATCAGAAGAAAATTCTAATCCAGTACTTATTAATTGTAAGTCAAACTTCACCACAAATTTAAAGAGGGGAGTATTTGTGGTGCTTGTTTGAATCGACAGGTATTATAATAATTGTTTAATATTATCATTGTTGATAAAATAAGATATTCCTTGAAAACGTGTTGCTAGGGATATATATATAAAAAATAAAAAAGAACCACAACAGATTAAAGAGTATTACTACTTATTATTTTTGGAGTCAGAAATCAAGAACAATAATTACTAAATTCTAAGTTAACATTCTTCAAATAAGTGGCACACACCATAATACGCCATACTTACCTAAAAATTTTACTTCATCCACAATTTCATAAATACCTACAACATTGCTTAGGCATAGGCACATAACTAAAATAGCTCGGGGGCAGGGTGGCAGTCAGGACCAGGGCGGGCAGCTTCTCCCCCCCTTGCCCCCCTCGGTACGCCCATGACTGTTTTGCTTCTATGGTTTAGTAATGCTAATGTTACACTAGCGCCTTGGGCTGCGTCCGAACCCAACTGATTCCAAACTATCGAGTCTTTGTCCGGCCAATACCGGCCCTTTCATACCGCTCGCAAAACTAAACTTGTTACTGGATTTCAAAGGACGGCCGGCCCGTTTATATTTAGCGAAAGCGCGGTCGGTCCGCATATTTGACGCGAGCCCTAGGCACTGCGGCAACAGCGACCACGCTAGTCTCCTATTACAACTGCTCGCCGGCGAACACACAAAAGAATGTCCAATCGGACAGGGCCATTCATGCAGACAAATTTATTGCATCGCATTTAAAACTCACCAATGATATATATATTTGACGCGAGCCCTAGGCACTGCGGCAACAGCGACCACGCTAGTCTCCTATTACAACTGCTCGCCGGCGAACACACAAAAGAATGTCCAATCGGACAGGGCCATTCATGCAGACAAATTTATTGCATCGCGTTTAAAACTCACCAATGATATATCTCATTAAAAAATTGACTAAACCTAGGGTATTTTCATTCAAAAGAGTGTCACTCGACTCCTTTCCTGTATTTACTTGGCACTCGATTGTAATAATACAGGTCTGGTTAATTCTTTCTTCTATTCTTAATAATACTTTACCTTCTCTTACACAGTTCAATAACCTTTTAGAAATAAAAAATTCTTTAGATTTAATAGATAAAATTTCCAAAATTAAAATTCCTTCTTCCTCTTTTTTAGTTTCCTTTGATGTAACTAATCTTTTTCCTAGTGTTCCACCACAAGAATGTATTGGTCTCATTAGAGATCTTTTGTTTAATAACTCAAAATTAAATTGTCAAGACATTTTAAACATTTGTTCTCTTATTGATCTTGTTGTTTTTTCCAATTTAACAATGAAATTTTTTCCCAGATCTCTGGTTTAGCTATGGGTTCAAATCTTTCTCCCTTCCTAGCTTCAGTATTTATGAATTCTATTGAAACAAAAGCAAAAAATCATCCTCTTTTCTAAAGTTATTTTTTACTATAGATACGTTGATGATATTCTGATACTTTTCTCAGGTTTACATTCTGATCTTTTGAACTTGTTTGAGTTTTTTAATAACATTCATCCTTCCTTGTCCTTCACTATGGAAATTGAATCTGACAACTCCATTAATTTCCTTGATCTTTCCATCACTAGAAGCTTAGACAATTTAAATTTTTTAGAAAACCAACTACAACAGATAATATTATTTCTTTTGATTCTTACCACCCCTACTACCAGAAAATAGCATCTTTACATTGTTTCTTCCATAGACTTTTTTCTATCCTTCTAGATCTCACAGATTTCAATACAGAATTTAATATATAATATATAAATAGCTCTCAATAATAAATTTCCAAAACATATTATCAACAAAACCTTCTATACCGTACTTTCACCGTTTTAGTAGACATTGCCATGGCTGGGCGGCGCGCCGCCGTGTATTCGGCTAGGTTCGTCAGTCGTTGGCGGGGGGCGGGGCGTGTTTTTTGCTCGCAAAACTCGACTGATAAGCGGTGCGGGACTACTGTGTACTCCCCCCGCCAACGACTGACAAACCTAGCTGGACGCACGGCGACGCGCGGCCTATTCCCCTATGTCTACCAAAACGGTGAAAGTACGGTATACATTTTACTAAATTTCTTAACAAAAACTTAATTTTCAATAATCAACCAGATACAAAATATTTCTCTTTACCTTTTTTAGTAAACATTTCTTTACAAATCAAAATTTTTTTTAAACAATTTAATATTTCTATTTCTTTTAAAACTCATAATCTTATAAAAGATAAATTAGTTAACAATAAAGACTATATTTCACCTTTTGACAGATCAGGTGTATACCTTTTAAAATGTGGATCTAATAATAATTGCCCTATTGTCTACATAGATCAAACAGGCATAAAATTCTGTGTTAGAATCAATGAACGTAATAGAGAAATTTTAAAAAATTTAATAACCCCACTCCTTTCTTCAAATCTTCCTTTTCACATTGTAAATTATTATAAACATGTTTTTAACCCTTCTCAAGATATTTCTCTTCTTCATTATTGTAACAAAGGTGATACTTTAAACTTATTAGAGATTTTGAAAGCTAAACATTCAACTAATTTCCAAATTGTAAACGATCAACTAGAATTTTCCAATTTACAATTCTACAAGTCCTTAAAATTTCTTATTTCTACCAATGACTAGTTCTTTTTTATTGTTGAAAACGATTTGATACCCATTTCTAATTTAAAATATATATATTTTTTATTTCCTCATCAATACAATTTGGCTTACTTTCCCTTTATTATTATTATTATTATTATTAAAATATAATTTTTAATTTTTTGATCCCTATATATTGAGATTTCCCTTCAAAATTTTATATTTGTCATTTTATTCCTTTCAACCTTTTCAACAAAATTTTATTTACACAAATATTTTCTTTAGAAGATATTACTTGATCTCTTGGAAGGTAAGGTTGTTCTTATAAGTTTTTTAGTATTTTGTTCCTTACCTATACATTATTTTTCTAGCTTTGTCAATATTTCTTACCATTTAATTTACTGCTGAAGATGAATCCCTAGTGGTTCGAAACATGTACAGATTTTGCAGTTTTTAATTTTATTAAAAACTATTTGTGGAGTTTTGACTTTAAGATTTTCAATTTTTAATCAGAAGTGTTTGTCTAGAAAGGAAAACGCGATTTTTTGTCGAAGTTAAAAATATAGCTTAATCAACCTTAGCACCCCAGTAACTAGCCTTCGCCATCGCAATATAGCTAGCTGCACTTTGCCTTTTTGGGCTCAAAATGTAGGTATCTTGATTGAAGACCTATTGTTACATAGCGAACTCTTTTCGTTCCAGAGATAAAATATATGAAAACACTATCGAAACTATGTTACTGAGAATAAGCATGTTTGTGGGAAAAATTGTCCGACAACAATAATTTGTGGACGTTACCACCTCAAACATGTAAAAATAACGACTTTAAAAAAATTATTGACAACCCGCTGATTTACTCAAGATGGCTTTAAAAAATATCTAGAATCCAATTTTCACATTGTCCGACAAATATACAGGGTGTTTCATCAAGGGTGAAGAGGTACGAAGAGCCAATTTCTCTCTAAAATGTTTACATTACTCTCTGTCGTATTTGGCTTGGATGAATGGTAAATTTTCTACTTACACAGCTTCATGTTAAAATAGGTTATAATGGGGATTGCTAAATCGTTCTCAGTGTATTCGAACCTATATTCCTTTGAAGTCATAAAACATGTGAAGTGATTTAATTCTTCTAGTAATTTACCACTAGAGACTACTCAGATTTGCCTGGTTTGAAATTAAATGCAATTGGTTTTGTAATAAGGATGGTGCTAGGCACTTTATTTAGCATTGTCAGTAAATATTGTTACCTCCCTGAAGAACTGAGAAAAGTGATAGATCCCGTAATTGAAAGGAATATTTTGATCATCCGGAAAACCTTGTGATGGCCATGTTAGTTAATAGTCCTGAAGCTTTGCGAAAAAATCTTCTTGAGTAATGTGGTCACGAAAAATCGATGAAAAGTATTTCTACGTTCGAAGAAAGTAGCTATTTTGTTGTCAAAGATTTTCGTGGTCAAGCGTGCCATGAAATAAATAAAAATCTGCTTGAGCTTTTCGTAATATGCTATTTTTCTCACTTTTTGTTCCGTTTTGTTCATTTTTGTAAATTTTCAGCTCAAATTGTGTGTTGCGTTTATTAAAAAATGCCTTATATGCTGAGGCCTACGATATGCTTGCCGTATATTTTCAATGTGTTTTGAGGAACGTAAATAAGCTGTCAGGTATTTACGAAAAGCTCAAGCAGATTTTTATTTATTTCATGGCATGCTGGACAACGGAAATCTTTGACAACAAATACTTACCTTCTTCTTTCAGATAACATTTTAATATATTCCTTTGGCCGAAAATAATGAAGATATCGATTTGAACCTTGGGTATCTTTGGTTGTAAATTTAATCTACTTTTCGATTATAACAGAATAAATATCTCATTGCATTTAAAATTTCGGAGAAAATTGTAATAAAAGGGAAATTTTTCAAATTGCGCCCTCTAGCAGTGACCACGAAATTCGAAATGACCTTACTGGACAATCATTTGATAGAAGAAGGAAAGCTCTCTCTAGGGTCTGATGTTACCTGCCGGCGCGCATCAGTAAATCAAGCCTTGGAAGCCCGGATGCAGAGAATACCGTGGTGTAGATAATAGCAAATCAAAGTATTTCTCATTACTATACAGGGTGTTTCATAATTGCATGCTGATCCGGCAGGGGGATATTCCTTGGGCGATTTTAAGACAAAATTTGCATATTAACATAGGTCCGGAAACGCTTCATTTTCGATATACAGGGCGGTAAAAATTGAAGAAAAAATAGTTTTTTCTTCAATATTTCGGAGACTGGTTTAGATATTTTTTTGATATTCAGTACACGATATCTGTGTATAAAAGCAAGTATTTTGACAAAAAAACATTTGTTCTGATTCCACTAGTGGCGTCCCCACAAACAGATCGATACACATTTTTGAGAAAAAAATGTGACGCCAATGCTATTTTTCAAAACAAAAATTATTTTCCTAGTCTTTGTTGTGTGTCTATCAAAAATGAGCTCTTGACTTTTTGGCCTACGACGGACGGTTTCCGAATTAAAAAATAAAAAGCATTTACTTGCTATGCCGCTATGGCAGATTAATTTATTATTGAAATCTTAACAATGAAATTAATTAAATCATATCAGGTGTTGAAAATGTCGACCACCTGCAAGTATGCACGCCTCAACTCTTCTTCTCATAGATTCGCGTACTCGTTGAAAAATTCCTGGCGTATTTCTTATAGTGTTGCAGGAATCTGTTATGCGATTTCTCAGTTCTTCTTCAGTTTGGATTGGGGTGCTATAAACTAAGGTTTTAAGATGGCCCCATAAGAAATAATCTAGACTGTTCAGGTCAGGGGATCTAGGCGGCCATAATTCTGTTCCTGCTCTGCCTATCCAGCGATTATTGTAATTTTGGTCCAAATAGGCACGTGCCAAAACACTAAAATGCGCAGGGGCACCATCGTGCATAAACCACATTCGATTTTGGATTAAAACGGGGACATCTTCCAACAGCACTGGTAAATCATTTTCAAGAAAGTGACGATAATTTTCTCCATTTAATCTTCCTGGCAGAAAAAAGGGTCCAATTAAATAGTCGTCAACAATTCCTGCCCACACATTTACCGAGAATTGTTCTTGGTGATTGACTTCGACGATTGCATGCGGGTTCTCTTCAGCCCAAAAGTGATTGTTGTGGAAGTTTCTAATTGCATTTCGGGAAAAACTGGCTTCATCAGTAAATAATACTTCTCTGTCAGATAGTGGATTTTCAAAAATTTTTTGAATAAACCATTGGCAGAAATTTATACGAAATGGAAAATCCCGAGGCAGTAAGGCCTGAACCCGTTGAATATGGTAAGGGTATAACAAAAAATCGTGAAGTATCCTCCAGACTAAAATATGGGAGATATTCAAATTACTAGCAATTTTCCTTGTGCTTATTTCGGGATTTTGCTCAACTGAATTAAGAACAGCTATTTCAGTTTCTTCTGTTCTTGCGATTCGTTGTGCCCCTTTTAAGTGGTGATCGGGTTTAAAACATCCCTTCTCGCGTAGTCTCCTATGAACGCTTGAAAAAGTTCTTGCATCTGGCACAATTCTTTGCGGAAAACGCTCTGCATACAGTCGCCTGGCTTCAAATGCATTTCCATCCGCAAGACCGTACATGTAATGAATATCGGCAAACTCGGCATTCTCAAACATATTTTCTTATACTTATATCAATCACTCACATTCAGATAAAGTATTGAAGTGAAAAATTTGACACTTGGTTGTAAACACAAAACTAAATCTCAGTGGCCTACTAGATTTTAAATAATAAATTAATCTGCCATAGCGGCATAGCAAGTAAATGCTTTTTATTTTTTAATTCGGAAACCGTCCGTCGTAGGCCAAAAAGTCAAGAGCTCATTTTTGATAGACACACAACAAAGACTAGGAAAATAATTCTTATTTTGAAAAATAGCATTGGCATCACATTTTTTTTTCTCAAAAATGTGTATCGATCTGTTTGTGGGGACGCCACTGGTAGAATCAGAACAAATGTTTTTTTGTCAAAATACTTGCTTTTATACACAGATATCGTGTACTGAATATCAAAAAAATATCTAAACCAGTCTCCGAAATATTGAAGAAAAACCGATTTTTTCTTCAATTTTTACCGCCCTGTATATTGAAAATGAAGCGTTTCCGGACCTATGTTAATATGAAAATTGTGTCTTAAAATCGCCCAAGGAATATCCTCCTGCCGGATCAGCATGCAATTATGAAACACCCTGTATATTTACTTTTGGAAGTGAATGTCGGCACTCATTTCTCAACCTTCAAACGACTTCCTTACGGACAATTTGTCGCGACCTTTGCGACTCCCGCCAACCTCAAACTAACTCCTTAACTCAAGGTTATCTAATAAAGCGCTGTCAAATAATGCCGCGCACAAGTTAATTCTCTTCGCAAACTGCTTACGCCGGCTTTCCGTGGCCCATATAACAAAGTTACGGTAGCGGCGACGCGCGCCCGTACGTTCACTTCAGTTCACAACGAAGATAATCCCTGGTAATGTTTTGCTGTTTGCCCTGTCCGCCTCATGCGAGATCATTTTGGGAATAGGCCTCTCTAGGTATTTAGAAAGGGTTTGTTTGGGTTTGGCGTATGGAGCCAGTGGCGTAGCTTCAAATTATGTCCCCCCCCTCGTCTAAATCAAATTTGGGCCCCCTCAAATTGGAAAATGAAAAAAAAAAAACATACATGAAGGTGAAACTATCACAAAACGTTTTTAAAACAAAAATATATCTACAGAGTGTCCAACTTTAAAACTGTACAAATCCGTAAAATCTTAATTTTTGAAGATAATCGCCTGAACTTTTTTATACCCTCGATTTTCACGAAAACCATTTAGCGATTTTTTTATGATCACACAGCGTTAATCAAAACACCCCAAAATCCCCATACACCAAATTTGAACAAAAAATATACAGGGGGTTCCGTTCTGCAGGGTGTCAAATTTTAGGAAAAAAAATAGAATTTTAAAGGCGGTGTGCGATGGAGATGGAATCCGCTCAAAATAGTCGAATAGTCAACAGGACCACTCAAAGTGTTGGTGTGCAAAGGTTCAATACAAAATATGCAGGGTGTTATTATCTATGCCATCTCAAAGTACTGAAATTTTTGGAACTTTATACTGGTCAAAAATCGAATATATCAAAACTGACAGACACTATAAATGAACTAAGTTATATAACACCTTTGTTATATAACACCTTTTGTTACATAGTCTGGACCCGGCTTTAGACAGTGACTTTGTTGAGAAAGGTTCAATAATTGTTTTTTATTTGTTGGTTGGCATTTTGTTCAGAAATAAATTAGTAAAATAAATAAATGTTTATTATTATTTTTTCAATTATTCCAGCGCATCCCTGCTCCGTATAAAGTTTTTTTTAATTTCAGCATTTTGAGATGGCCCTGAGAAAAATACCCTGTAAATATTGACATTAAATCTTTGCACATCAACATTTTAAGTGGTCCTGTTGACCGTTCAACTGTTTTGAAGGGATTTCATATCACACTTGACTCGTCAGATGCCTTTAAAATTTCTGCTTTGCTCAACTTTGACACCCTGCAGAATGGAACTCCCTGTATATATTTTGTTCAAATTTGGTATATGAGGGTTTTGTGGTGTTTAACCCTGTGGTTTCAGGTTTTAAATAAAAAAATAGCTAAAAGGTTTTCGTGAAAATCGGGGGGGTATAAAAAATCGTAGCAGGCCCTGAATTTGCATCTTGACAATGGTAGAAAGGTCAAAAGAAGCTGTTTTCGAAGGCCTTTTAAACCAAAAAAGTTTAGGCGTACAAAACCTAGATGATATCATAGTCTTTAGTGCAAGAGACGTCGATGAACTTTAATTAGTTCGCTTTTATCCATTGCTGAAACTTCTTCAGCTTCTAGAGAAAGTAATGCTAAATTACTTATTCTGTCTTGGGAACAACAATTCCTCACATAGTTTTTTTTATTGATTTTAATTTGGAGAACGACCGTTCTGAAGAAGCAACAGCTACAGGAAGGGTCAAAAGTATAATATCAAAACAGAACAGAACATGCACGGAGTGTACGCCCGGTCGAGGTTGAGGGGAGTCGAGGGTTCGAGGGCAGGACCCGCAGCTACGCCACTGTATGGAGCATGGGAAAACAGGAAATCATGGAAAAGCTTATAAGACAAGCGAGTATACTAAAGGCGCACTTTATTTAGTACCTACCTAGATTTTGACATTTAAGTTTTCTATGTTCCTAAAATGACCCCTAATAACAGGTGAAGGTAGAGTCGTGGGTATAATCGTAAAAAAATTGAATGTTTTGTTACATTTCCATCATTTGTTTTATTGAGTTTTCAATTTTCGACGAAGATTTTACCCTCTGGTAGACAGGGGCAGTTCATTTCTTGTTAAGATAGATAAACAGTTATACAAACATGAATGTGGAGTGTAGTAGTGTGACTATAAACAGGACAGCGTGAAATAAGAAATACTTAATATTTTTTATTTAACGTAACACATAACAGGTAATGCCATAAGTTATTACTATTATGTATAATAAATGTATGTATAATAAAATGCTCAGTTTACACCTAGAAGTTTACACCTACTTTTCAGAACAAACTACATCACATTCTTCAACATTTCATCTTTTCAGCTTCAACATTTCAGCTGCTGCATACTTCAAGTATTTCCATTTTTTAGTATTACACATTTTGCTTTTGCTATGGAGTAAACTTTCCTCTTTTGGTAACCCCATATGAAAAATTCCAAAGGAAATGGAATAATAATTACTAACACAAATACAGATCAAAAAGGTAAGTGTGACACATCATTGGAATGGGACATTTTGCTTTAGAAAACACACATTTTTACATACAATTTAATTACTTTCGACTCGAAGAGAGAACAAATTCCCAAAACAAAACTGAGAAGAATCACGTGCATTTAGCAAAACCGCTATAGAGATGTAAACGTAAACAGTACCTTTTATGGTTATCGGAACAACTTGTAACCAGATGTTGAAAAAAATACCAAATGGACATTTGTCAAAACAAAACACCATTCGTTTTCTTGAATCAGTGTGTCCAAATTTTGCGGAGTTTCAATCCGTCCCATTTTCAAAGTTATTGGAAAAGTTATTGGCACCTTGATCACAGAGCTTTTTTCTCACTTTATACAGTCAGGGCCGTGTTAAGGTAAAAATTTGCCCGGGGCAAAGTTCTTTTTTGGCGCCCCTCCCAAATCAAAATTATACGAGTATTAACTAAATTAAATAAAATATGTAGACTAAAATCTCTCTTTAACTGTACACCAGAAATGACATTTCTTTATTTGGTAATACAAGGTTGGCATAATTGTTTTGGGCGCCTCCAGGGGCGTATTTCGCATGTCTGACAGAAATGTCAGTTCTTGTGACAGTGGCCTAACCTTAACATTGATATTATATGGTTCTAACCTAACTTCGAACACAGAAACTATAACTATAGCCTTTTTCTGTGCTTCAAAGAACAGAGTTTAATATTAATTTCTATCCACACAAATTTAGAATTCGTGCGCGTCGAACGTAAATTCTGTTGATTATTGTCCTTTCCTCTGTTACCTATCAATAATATCAATATGGACGCCGCTTACGGAATTCTAGGGACATTATTAAATATTTAGGTACCTGTCACAATCTAGTGTACCTACAGTCTACAGTTAAAGAGCGATTTTAGTTTACTTACATATTTTTCATTTATACTTCACAAGAGCAAATAACTTTTAATTTTTACATTTTATTTTGCACCAGAAAGCAGAACCTCATACCAGAAAGAACATTTTTACAATTTACAAGATACGAAAATTCGCCACAATAGAAACGACCAGGTGCTACGTTATTCTAAACACAGTGTGTGATTGTTTAGTACTTTTATAATTTGCCACATCAAGAATTGGACGTTAATATTCAAATTCAAGTTCAACAAAAACAAGTCTTCATTAAAACAGGGTTTTGTTAGATGCTACAGACTCAGGATTAAGCTTTATGAATGTATGTACTTATTGTACTTACCAACTAATTTACGATTAGTATCCAGAAACCAAAAATCTATGTCGATACCTCTAACCCATACAACCCTTTTTACAACGATTCGCGTCAACGTGAAATCGTCAACCGCCGGCCGCCACCGCGTCCTCTCGGGGAGAATAGCGAAATCAATTAAAATATTCCACAACAACATAGACATCGGTAGACGTAGACAAGTTCCGAATTCACAACTTACAAAGATTTCATTAGATATGCGAAATCATCATCGTCCTAGAAAAATCAAAATCGGTAGGTAACTGAAAAATTAAAAAATATTTAAATGTTTTTTGAAGCAGTAAATTATTAGTACTAGCGCCTTTGTTGATTTTGGCGCCCCCTTGAATAGGGCGCCCGGGGCGAACACCCCCTTCGCCCCTCCCTTTAACACGGCCCTGTAAGTATACAGTTGATGTGTAACATTTGAAAGCGGTAGGTAGATTAACGTACAATCAATGCAAAGGGTTGATTTTATTCTTAAGAAACTAGATTACCTTTTGTTTCAGAATGAAAAGATGCACTAAAATGATGGACCAAAAAACAGCGCAAGTGGCGCCCTCTGTGAGATACGTATAAATTATCATCTTCAGCTTATTCTCCATCCCCATGAACATAACATTGCCAAATTTCAGTTCACGAGCTTGATTATTGCAGAGATGCAGCCATAATACAATTTCAAAAAATAAACTGTATCTCGCAGTAACCATTGAGATTTGACCGGTAGTTGTGAAGCTCAATCGTAGTATTTTGGCACAAAAGATATTAAGTTGCTGTATCTACCATGATTAACGGGACACCCTATACACCATCAACATTGTATATGGAGCACTTTTACATTTTTGAAATAAGTATCCCTTATGCCATAATTAATTTAATTAGATCCAGAGGATCACAGGTATATGGTAGGTAGGTATATTATTTCATAATATGTATGTATATTATTTGTTCAGTGTAAATCAGCATATACTTACCAACCTTGCTTGTAAGAACCCTCAGAGAAATAACCAAGGAGAGGGAGTATGAACAAAAAGTAAACAAAACCAACATCTTTTTGGGTGATGCCATGTACTCCAGTGTTTACAGCATTTCATTTCAAAATAGACGGGCTTAATAATGGGCTTAAATGAAGACACACCTTGCATAACATTAAATTAACAAATAATGTAGCTATTTAATTAATTAATTTAATTAAAGTATGCTAATTACCACTTTAATAAAATCTTCAAATCGCGCAACATGGCAACGCCGCTGTCCGCCGCCTCATTTAGTCTCTCTGCATTGTTTGTGTTGTTCACGCCAGTGTGTCATTTTCTCTGATTGGTTACGTGCGTATTTTCCGTATTTTTAAGCGTGTTTTGTTAATTTATAACTATTTATTAATATTTAGGATAATAGTAACTGATTTTATATACAATGGGACGCAGAAAGTGTGTGGTGTGTGGCCAAATTGATATTTCTCAGGACATAACCTATCACAGGTAAAAGTTACATACCGGTTTAGGTACTTTAGTAAATTTCGTGTACATTTTGATACTTTTGCTCCCTTTATACTTGGTTATTTCTCTGAGGGTAAACCCGCAAATTGTCTATTGCACGTTTTCTCTTTTGTTGGCTTTTCTTCTTCGAATCACAAGAGCCAATATTACAATTTACAACTCTACTTTTTCTCTACATTGACTAGGGCACTCGTCAATATAGTATAGAAACCGACATCTCTGGAGCTGGAGTAAGTTGAATAAGCTGAAAAGTAAGGACATCTAGGTATTAACTAAATAACTAAACTAATAAAGTATAAAGCATTTGTTGGTAAACTCATGCCAACTTATAATAAATTAATCAATATTCCTAATCGAAGGAAGTAAAATACCGGCCGAAAAGTAGGTCACCAAAGTGCTGACGTATACATTTCGGCTTCGGCCGCCAATCGATCAATCGGTTTCCTGGCCGCCACTTGGATCACCAACTATAGCGACTCGCTGGCTGAATTGAGGACATATGACCCAGGATCTGAGTTGCTTATTCGGTCTAGAGGGTAGTGACGGCTCCTACTATTAAGCTGGAGAAGGGGCAATAGGTTACCTGGCCTGCCCCTCGCGAGTCTCTGGCGACCTATCACGGGCTGCTGGTGTTATCCTAGATCGGCACCAAGAACTGAGCGATTCGTCTCGGCGCGCCGCTCCACGCGCCACTCGGCTAGAAACGCTCTTAACGCCTATCCTGCGCGAACGCTTTCCTCGTCGCGAGCCACCTCCGCCAAGCCTGGGTCACCGCCGCCAAGATGTTGTCTCTATGGCGAATAAAGCCTTGTTACGAACCCGACGCCCGTCTTTTTCAATTTTGGACTCCCTTACCTGCGTTCCAGTGTACGACAACGAACTACCAGCGCTCGCCGGACCTGCAGCCGATCCTGAAGGGTCCTAAGGGACTACGCGACCCAGCCCAGGGCGCGATAATATTCCGTATACAAATTATATTTGCAATATTCAAAAGTTTCTTCTACAATTCTTGCCAACGAAACTCATTTGAGGTAGCACTCGTCGATATCCAACATTTTAAAATGCACCAAGAATTACCTGGGGTGCCATGTGGTTATGTTTTGGAAATCTGTCTATGCTTCCATGTATATCTTTCTGACAATGCAAGTTATGGCTTTCTAACAATGCAAACTAATTATCGCTAAATCACTCTATATAATGTGTAATGGGACATGGGACTTCGCAATTGTATAAAGGCAGTGAAGTTTATACAAACAATTCGAGGCACACAGAAGTTCCATGCTTTAGCAATTCCCGAACTTCATCCTTAGTGACGTATGAATTACCGATCGAGAACAATAATTTTGTTCAACTGCTCTATGCGATACTTACTATAAATGACAGTATTTAATATTCGTTGTCTGTGAGAACACGGAATACCATTAACAGATCGGGTTGGGATTATATCTTGTGCCTCCAAGTTTGTTGATGCGAGGAAATTCAAAGGTAAGTAAACTCTAACAAAGGCAATGTAAAAATGTTTGTGGTATTTCCCTGTTTTTACGTTTATCTTGTTATCAAAAATGAATGTTGAAATGTTAAATAAAAGATGAGTAGGTACCTACAGCCTCAATGACTAACTACATAGGTAGATTTTCACATGACTCGGTGCACTCGAAATTTTACCCAGTAAAGGTTCGATTATTGCCTACAAACTGAAAGCCTGGCCGTCAGAACGCGGTCTGGAAGCAAAATGTACAGTATATGTTCTTGGATTGAGTTAACAAGAAGAGCAACATTTTAATTTTTGACTTTTTTCACAAAAAAATTCTGGCATATAATTATTTTTCAGTTGTTTCTTCTCAGTATACAGGATGACCAGAAAATGCAAATGACTGAAAATGGAATGAACCGCAATTTGTAATTTTAGAGAGAAATAGGTACTTAATAAAAATTGGTTCTAAGTTAATAAGGACCTCAAATCTGAAATTTAAACTAAATAAAACCTATAGATACTCAAAAAATTTAATTTAAATAACATAATCATTAACTGCGATTTGACACGTGTCAAAAATAAGCGAGCCTCCATTTCAATTTACAGGGTGTCCAACTTTAAAACTGTACAAATCCGTAAAATCTTCATTTTTGGAGATAATCCCCTAAACTTTTTTTTGTTTGAAAGGCCTTCAAAAACCGCTTCTTTTGAACTTTCTGCCATTTTCAAAATGCAAATCCAGGGCCGACTACGATTTTTTTATACCCCCGATTTTCACGAAAACCATTTAGCGATTTTTTTTATTTAAAATCTGACCCCACAGCCTTAATCAGAACATCCCAGAACCCTTATTTTCCAAATACAGGTTGAAAAATATGAAAATTCCTCAAGAGTAAAGTACCCCTATTTTTAGAACTACATCAGAGTGGCACTAAGAAAAGTTGTTTGGAATCTCAAGACAATGTCAAATATGAATTCACAGCCACCTACTCAAAAGAAGAAAATTCACACTTTTTGCATTTTTTATTCGTCCCGCTGTATAATTTTTATTGTTGAATTCTAATTTATTAAATAACTCTTAAATTGTTGCTCTATTAAAATATTTTTATGTTCCACATATTAGATGCTATGTTATGTTTGAAATTGTAGGAGTATTTTACCTGGATACAAAAAAACGACAAACTTTGCAGAACTTTCACTTATTAAGTGTTTTTAAGATGCTAGTTAAATGTAAACAAAAATCATTGGTATCGTACTGTCATGCTCGAAGATGTGTGTGACATTGTCTTGAGATTACAAACAACTTTTCTTAGTGCCACTCTGATGTAGTTCCAAAAATAAGGGTACTTTACTCTTGAGGAATTTTCATATTTTTCAATCTACCCTGTATACGAATCGAAATTTTAAAATTTTTGCGGGTGAATTTTGAGTTTAAGCACAAGCCCCAACTTTTATCAAGAATAATTTTTTTTGAGAAACTTCAAATAAAGAAAATTCCCATTTGTATCCAACTTTCTGGCAGACACTGTATATCACTTGATTTATCTCGTACCTTAACGTCAAAAGTTAGGCTATTCTGTGTGCCAATGACTGGCTAGTAATTTGTGGAAAAAAGATCGGGGAGGGTCCTGAATTTGCATATATTCAAATGTTGTGGCCGGCCCAATTACGTCATAATTGAAACGGAACGAAAGAGCGCCCTGTTACTGCCTGTTTCCGACACGGAGCGGCATGGCCTGCCGCAGACAACTCGCCGCGGGATGGCCTAAAACAAACTAACGTTCGTCATGTAATTTTTCACATGACATAAAAACCGCTGGGAATGTAGAAACTACTTCCACATATCCCCTAACTTTTATGTATTTTATGTTTTTGAATTTTAAATAGAGCAAATAAAAGATATAGGTATCCCTTGAGATATCCATTAGACAATTATTATGAAAAATAATACCTAATATTGAGATAATTCCGAGGAAATCATAAATCATTGGTGGTTGGAGTTCAAATAATGCACCGCAGAATTTTACACAGTCAATAATTATTTTTTTAAAAGAAATGGCTTGTGGCATATGGGACAAAATGCTTTGGTAATTGGCAACACCAAACTAGTTTCCAATATCTAATGGAAATTATGTATGGGTTTTTCGGAGGTGTGCAGACCACGACAGGTACCTGTTTCGGGCTTGTTGGCCCTCATCAGGCAGACGTAGCGCACCTCAGCCGAAAAGACCCATACACGTTGGCTTAATGGAAAAGGAACTAGTATAATGCGGTGAGCATTTACCATCCAACGCCATCTAGCTGGTACTGCCAAAACCAAAGCAATGTGAGTGTACATAACATAATTTCCATTAGATATTGGAAACTAGTTTGGTGTTGCCAATTACCAAAGCATTTTGTCCCATATGCCACAAGCCATTTCTTTTAAAATTTTATTTTGCGTTACTTTACCATTACAGTCTTTTATAGGGTTACCAGATGAAAACTTGCCTACCCAGGACAAGCCTTTGAGCAAATCCGGACAAAATCCGCAAGTCACAATTGTCTTTGTATTTTTTAAGTTTTTAAAAATATTTTTTTTTTTAATTTTTTATTATTTTTTTTTACAAAGTAACAATTTTCCCATTATCTACTGATTGACTGATGCTGGTTATAATTTTCTTTTTACCAATAAAACAAGGCCCAGAGGCAAAAAAAACTTTTATTCACAAAAACTTACAAAGTAAAACAATTTACACGCACACTTTACAGGTATTTTTCGCTGCTTTGTATTTTATTTAAAAAAGTTAAATTTCCTGGGAAAAGCACAAAATCGAAAAACCCTGAACAGCCCATATTTTTAAATTATAAGTAGTCATAAGTATTCCTTTCACAGAAGATAAAAGAAGTCTATTTCTTTCTTTGGTCAGCTGGGCAGCAATAAGTAAAAATATTCTCTCCACCTCGGCATTGTGAGATGGGAGTGCAAAAAGAAATTCGGCTGCTTTTAGTAACTGTGAAAAAGTTTATTATTTTGCAATAATTGTTGTTTATAACCACGCATACTTTAAAATCCTGACGTTTATAAAAAATCCGCCCGGACTCACCCGGACGTAGTAAAAATCCGAATATATTCGGATTAATACATAATTGAGTTCTTGTTCTTATATCAATGCGTCCAAGACTACCGAAATTCATACCATTATTCTTATAAGTAGGTATGTAAATACGGTAGAAGAAGCATGTTTTGCCACTTTTTCTTTTAAATGTTTTATGTCAGTAATGCCAGTTTTAGTCCATAACGAATCATCAGTACAAAACAAAGTACCTACAGGGAAAACAAATAAACACGCGTTTTTACATTGCATTCATAAATCCAGTCAGAAATGTTTTACATAGTTGGCTTAAAATACCTGTTAATTTCTTTCCCTCTGTCTTTTCTGTTTTTTTTTTATTTAGAAGAGGTTTTGGGCGTCCTTTTTCTTTTATTTCCAACTCTTTTTCATAAAACAATATGTGCAGGTTATTTTAGTATTTATTGCAGTAACTACAGAAGTGGAAGCCATTCCCAAGCAGTAAGAAGTGTGAACTTGGAACTGTGCTGAACTTTCCTACCAAACGTCTAGCGCCCACGGAGGAAATCCTTTCATCCCGTCCGAAAAGTAAGTGAGCCGCACAACGAGAAATTTATTTGGACAAATCTATTTTCCGAATACGCAACTCCCACCGCTGCCGCGACCCCGACGTTGACGTTTCTATTCCGGGTTTTTGTGCCGGCCCCGACCGGTTCATTGTTTATCTCGGTTTCCGGCGGGGGTCCGCGCCTTCAATCCCAGGATTTATTACATATGCAATTGACAGGGAAAATGTACAAAGTTTTCCCCTGGAACTTATTTGTCTTAATTCTGGATCGGTGCCCCGGTCATATAAAAACGACAAAAAGCGGTCGCAAGATAATTCTATTTCCAGCTGAGAATGTACAGGGTGCTTCTAAAAGGTATTTTACAACACTATCAGATATATACATATATACGGCCCCGAATTTATTTTAACTTTAAAATGCTTTATGTGTGTGTAGTAACAGAGTGTCGGGAATAGCTATATAGCGTAGAACTCGGGTTTTTCTGGGGATTACTACGCCACTGGAAATATCAGTATTAAAGTTAGTAATTTTGATTAAGCACATCAAAAAGGTACTCCTATCAAAACTCGACAATTTCATTAGTTTTCTAGAAGGCAATTAAAATGTATCTAAATATGTCGATTATGTGGATATTTTATATGAAGCATTAAATCCAAAAAGATGTTTTACTGTTTTATATTTTTAATAACGCGTGTGCTTAAAAATATGAAAAGTCAAATATCTCGGAAACAAATGGACTTATAGAGTTTTGACAAGACTTTGATCAGTTTGATGGCGATGGAGTTGCTTAACTAACATTTAAGCAGATATTTTCAGTAGCGTAGAACTTTGACTTATTATGTAATCCCCAGAAAAGCCCCATCATACCAAATTTGTACTAAGGTAAGTTTACTTAAATCGATTTATCTTGGGCAGCTATTATATTTAGTACCTAGTGTATTGTAAGGACCTTTTAGGGACGCATTTTGCATAAAATTTTAAAAAAATGGTACCAGTTCATAAAGTTTTGACAGTATAGTGTACATTCAAATTATGCAAATTGCATTAACCCAATCCGCTATTATGACAGCAATATACTTAATCCGGACATTTCATAAATAAATGCTTCGAGAAGTGATACTTGTTTCTAGATGAAGAATTTTCATGCAGCATTAAAGTACCTATGCAGTTGTCACTCCAGGTTATGTACAGACAAATTTATTCTTACGTTACATCTCACAGGCTGCTGCCCTCTAGGCTTGGACAAATCATATTAGGCATATTTTTATAAAAATTCTGACTACGCCACACAAACTTTGAGGAAAAATAGGTATCGAACAATAAAAATTCTAGAAACCAAGGAAAATCGCGATAACTACCTATTTTACTTGCTTAAATCAAGTTGCATGGGGAATGAAAACAATTGAAACTATAACTTGCTTTATTACAAATAGGTATCTAAATAAAAAAACTAAAGCAAAAATGAAATTTAACGTTTTTTCTACTAATCCAACATTTACTTCTATAAATATTTTATACCTCATAATTTTTACATTAGGATTTTATATTTAGGTATATGATCCCTATTGACATTAATATTATGTAAATAAATTACAGTTTTAATTGTTTTTAATCCACCTGAAACTTGATTTAAGCGAGAAGGCAGGTAACATATTTTATTTTAAATCTGGATTTTCATTGGTTTCCAGACATTTTATTGTTGGATATTTTCAATGTTCTCAGAGGGGGCGAGGTTGCATCCCCAAAATCGGGGGGAGGGCAATACAACAAAGTTTATAAATAAAAATAAAATATTATAAATGTCGACGACAAAAGTTTCTGTTGGATGTTTCGTTTCGTCTATATTATTTTCGGGATCCTGGCAAACTGTGCTAATTAGAGTTGACAAATTATATAGTAGGTATTAAGGTACTCTTATGAAAACCAATCTGACAGTTGAGAGTCCGAGACTAAAATTTACCACCACCACCAGTTAAAATATCTAATACTGTTGCCACAGTGAATATAATTGAACGACAATTTTATAACCTATTGCTCCTATTGGTTCTAACGTATTATACAATATATTTTTTTGGTTTTCATTTTGCTGGTTCAGTATTGATTTGTTTTTTTTGTTAGTGGTATGCTACACGTCTTTTTGCTCGAGTAATTCAGCGCAGAAGAAATTCTTAAGTTCGGTTGAGCTATTTTGTTTTGTTTGTTATTTTGGGATTAGGGAGTAAATAACACAATTTTTACAATTTATTGAAATACTTTTATGATGCAACCAAAAAAAATCTGATCTCTTAAATAACTATATTAATAATTGCACGGGTTTCTTGGTGAAATACATAGGTATACCTAACCTCTAATTAATAATCAATAGACTTATAATTGTAACGGAAAATCGCCTAGCTGGAAAAAAGAATACGAAATATTTAGCAAACCATTAACGTCCACTATATACATAATTATGATTCACCTGCAAGGGAAGTTATAATAATTAATATAAAATTATTTTAATTATAGGCGGTTGTGGAAAACCTACCTAATCTTAACAGTCGGTTGTACGCATAGAAAATGTGACGGAAGCAAATAAACAAGCTTACTAGAATTGAAGCTGTAGCGTATCTTAAGTGGTCGGTAGTAAAGGACGATTGAAAAATTTGGTAAAAATCTACGGTGGTAAGCCAGAAACTCTATCGGTTTTGGACAGTGGTACAGACATTCATTCATATCTATATACTGTAGACCTCAGGGTGATGGTGTCTGGTTTTACTTTTTAAACAAAAATGCGAAACGGGTTCGGGGTTTTTTGCTGACAGGCTCGATTCCTTTGGATTTCAAGTTTTGTAAAGGTCCAGGCCTCTTGCCCAACCAGCAATGGCCGGCAATTGGGTATTTACTCCTGATATCAACGCGGGACAAATTATCTAACTTTCGACTTAAGTTTTGTAAAGGTCCAGGCCCCTTGCCCTACGAGCAATGGCCGGCAGTTACACTTGATATCAATTGCAAATATAAAATTCTAAACCCAAAAGTTCGGTCGGAAAGAAAAATATTTTTGGCACTAGAAGACTAGAATAAATAAAAGTAAAATGGTCATCACACAAGAGTTTCCTACCTGTACTACTAAGTCAGCGGTCGATCAAAACCGGATAAATTCGTATTTTTCGGTTCCCCTTTTATACCGATTCTGACCGGACCGCTGGGGCCGACAAAAAGAGCCCGTCGAGGCTAAAAACAAGAAAAATGTCACACAACAATAGTCGGCGATGTGACGTAGCCTCCGATTCCAAAACTAAGTAGATAGTAGAAATAAAATCATTAGGTTTTCAAGACACGCGTCTCTAGCCCTAGAAGTAACGATTATTCTCTACTAAATATATTTTACAAAAATATTGCCGCCTAAAATAAATATACCGAATAAAATAATTGGGAAATGCGAAAGATAAGATTTCGTTGAAATGAAAGTGCTTCATTTCATTTTAACGCATACACCTGGGCGGTGAAAATAATAAAAACGATTTGCCGCGGTTCGGTCGGTAAAAAAATGAAAAATACGTTCCTTTCCAAGATAAAAACAACGAACTTCGTTACAGGGTGATTCCGTGTGAAGGGTTTATTCTGTGCCCCTGGCGCGGAATGGTTGGTGAGTGACGCACGATTCTCGCGAAAACATCGACGGGGGAGGATATATAAATCACCGCTTCGCAGACGTCCGTGTTCGCACGCCGCGCGGCTCTGCGCTCTGCGCTTTGTAACTGAGTCGCCAGATTCATCAACGTCGCCACGATCCGTCCAGACGCGGTATTTGTGTAGGTGCGGTCCCAAGGTTAGGAGGAGAGCAACACTGAAAATACAAAATAGGTGTTATATATATACAGTGACCGGCAGAAAGTTGGACACAAATGGAAAACTTTTTTATTATTAATTTCTCAGAAAATTTTATTATTGATAAAAGTTGGTGCATTATTTCAAACTCAAAACGCATATACCAAAATTTAAATATCTCTTTTTGGATACGAGGTAGATTCAAAAATGTCAAAATAGCTCAAGAGTAAACTAAGTCACAGCCACCTAGTCAAAAAAAAAAAAGAAATTTAACTTTTTTGTATTTTTTTCGATCACCCTGTGTATTACAAAAAAACAAAATACCGCAAGCGCAACTTATCATGGGATAACACATGAATTTGCTACTTAACTTTAATTTTGTTCGATTAGCAGCTAGAAATTTAAATTAATCGAAATCAGAGTTTAAAAATATTAAATTGTTGTGTCCATTGAATAAAATAAGTAGTTTTTTTGGCAAATTTTAATAATAAGTAATTTAAATGAAAACAGTAACTACAAATAAATTTGCCAAAAAATTTGTTCAACTCTGTTTGCCTTTGGGACAGCAGCATTTTAGGATTCTCAATAGAGGAGAGGAGATTATCCATTTCATTATCTTCGTTACCCGTTACATTTTTTCTATGTGGTAATTGACATTTATTTTGCACTGAACCGAACTGCTTAAAACTCCTAAGCATTTTTGCCACAGTTGAATAGTTGATGTTTTTGTCTGGATGTCGTTCATTGAAAATATCCGATGTTTCTCGACAAGTATGATAATTATCACCGTGTATTAAAACAATTTCAACTTTATCTTGAACACTAAGTGCAGGCATAGTTGCAGAATGACAATAACGGAGTTTGACATGTAAAATAATTCTTCGCCGACAATTATTGTTTTCAAAGCCAACTTTGCAAGAGTTATTAATGGCCATAGCATGGATTATCCTATTAATCTCGTATTTTGTTCGATAGGTACCTCTAAGCAAATTTATTTTTAGTTACGGTTTTCATTTAAATTACTTATTATTAAAATTTGTCAAAAAAAACTACTTATTTTAATCAATGGACACAAAAATTTAATATTTTTAAACTCTGATTTCGATTAATTTAATTTTCTAGCAAAATTAAAGTTAAGTAACAAATTCATGTGTTATCCGATGATAAGTTGAGCTTGCGGTATTTGTTTTTTTTTGTAATACACAGGGTGATCGAAAAAATACAAAAAAGGTAAATTTCTTTTTTTTTTGACTAGGTGGCTGTGACTTTAAATCTGACATCCACTTTTGATTCCAAACAACTTTTGTAAGTAACTTTTTACCGTATTTTAAAAAATAAGGGTAGTTTACTCTTGGGCTATTTTGACATTTTTGAATCTACCTCGTATCCAAAAAGAGACATTTAAATTTTGGTATGTGCCTCTTGAGTTTTAAATGATGCACCAACTTTTATCAAGAATAAAATTTTCTGAGAAATTAATAATAAAAAAGTTTTCCATTTGCGTCCAACTTTCTGCCGGTCACTGTATATATATACAGGAGTAGGTAACGCCTTACTTGGGGCGCCCCCCTCCACTTTCCTCCTAGGCCCCGCCCCGCACGCTTTGACGCACGGATTGACGTTTTGACACACGCTTTGACGCAAGCTTCGACGTTTTGACGCACGGATTGACGTTTTGACGCACTCTTTGACGCACGGATTGACGTTTTGACGCACGGATTGACGTTTTGATGCACGTTTTGACGCACGGATTGACGTTTTGACGCACGGATTTTTTGCTGACAGGCTCGATTCCTTTGGATTTCAAGTTTTGTAAAGGTCCAGGCCTCTTGCCCAAAGAGCAATGGCCGGCAATTGGGTATTACTCCTGATATCAACGCGGGACAAATTATCTAACTTTCGACTTAAGTTTTGTAAAGGTCCAGGCCCCTTGCCCTGCGAGCAATGGCCGGCAGTTACACTTGATATCAATAAATAATAAAAAAGTTTTCCATTTGTGTCCAACTTTCTGCCGGTCACTGTATATATATACAGGAGTAGGTAACGCCTTACTTGGGGCGCCCCCCTCCACTTTCCTCCTAGGCCCCGCCCACATCAAGCGTGAGTCAAAACGCTAATCCGTGCGTCAAAACGTCAATCCGTGCGTCAAAACGTGCGTCAAAACGTCAATCCGTGCGTCAAAACGTGCGTCAAAACGTCAATCCGTGCGTCAAAGCGTGCGTCAAAACGTCAATCCGTGCGTCAAAACGTCGAAGCTTGCGTCAAAGCGTGTGTCAAAACGTCAATCCGTGCGTCAAAGCGTGCGGGGCGGGGCCTAGGAGGAAAGTGGAGGGGGGCGCCCCAAGTAAGGCGTTACCTACTTACAGGGTGATTTATTCATAACTACATTAATTTTAACAGTGGGTAGGGAAAAATACCCTGAACGCGAAATCGCAATTAAAAAAATTCCAACTTTTTTTAAAGCCTTAATTATTTTTTTCTAAACCACATTTTTGCCTATTTGGCCCTCTATTTACGGCTGCCACTGACTTGTTTTCAGGGCGCATGAGGCATTGGATGACGCTTGCCGTCGTGCGCGTCAGCATTGTTGCCAGATGTACGCAACTATCGTAAATTTAAAGGTATGTTTGCAGTACATAATCATTTGTATTGTAGGCGAATGTTCTGCCAAATGCTTGCGGAAATTATGGACAAAAATGTTAACGCTTACCTATTGTAACGGTTAGTTTTGGCCTGAGACAACTTAAGGGATAAATTCCAACGAGAGAAATAAATGAAACGACTGCGTACGTGACCTTTTGATTTTTGGATACTTTATTAAGTACTTAACTAGGGAGCCTACATGATTTCGTGGACCTCGACACCACTGAGGACGATCTTTTTTCTCGATAGAACAAACTTCACTCACTTTCACTTGGGGCACTAATTTTTCCGCTCACTAGTTCACTGATAATCCTTTTTACTGCACTAAGACGCTCCTAGAGTAAGTATAGTTGTGTTCTGTGAGTTTTCCGCTTCCTCTGAAGAAATAAGAACGTCAACATTAGCCAACCTCTCTGGAATATAGTTGCTTAAATTACCTTACTTTTCGCTTAAGTGGTTACCATCACCAACGACACACTTCTCATTCCTTTATTTCTCGTTATGTTTGCTTTTCATCGTTATTAGGGCTCCATATTGGCAATATAATCGTCTCCGTGGGGGTGGTTCTCGTTGGTTCAGTCGTAAGTACTTGAATCTTTCTAATTTTCTGTTTCTCCTTTCGATCTTTTTAGCTTTTTCGCACATAGTATTGGGTACGCATTACAAATAGTTTGCAAATATGTTTGGGCTTCTTGGGCCTTTTCGTGATGTTATTTGTTTCCCGTATTTCACAGAGCACATCATTCTCCGTACTTTTGTTTGGATATTTTTGAAGGTTATGTCGCATTCATTGACACTAGTTCACTAGTACCTTCGTAGGAAACATTCCTGTAATGTAACGTGGTGAAGTTTCGCACGAGGGCCGTCTTAGTTTCGTTACCTGCCGATAGGTGGCGCGCTGGGCGTGGATTTCTTCTTCCAAATGTCCTAAATAGTTCCGGGGTAGCTTGAGCTTGACTGACATTCTGCAGGCATTCTCCATAAAGGATCATGTCTTTCATTTCCGCATTTGTCTACAGAACCATTTTGGTAAAAAGCAAAAATGTTGCACAAAGAGTACCGCATAAACAGAATGTAGGCAACTCTGGTTTCTGTATCTAGTATATTATGCTGCCGTCTGTTAGAAAGGTTCGCTAGTTACCGTGTCAGAAAGCGCGCTGTAGACTTTTGGTTTTGAACACAGAGAGGAGTGACTGAGAGCTCTACCACAGATTCGGCGATGTTAATAATAAAAAAAATGACGAGATGGCGCCACGGTGCCACCTAGAATAGAAACTATAATAGGCGTCGATGGAGGATCAATCAACGGTATAGGTAATCTGTGATAGAAACCGGCGGCAGATCCTTGACTTGACAAGTTTGACGTAATAAATAATAGTTGTGGAACGCGGATGGGACGCGCGCGTTGTCTTAAATCTCCAAAATCTATCGAATTTCGGAAACAGTTTCAGTATTTTCCAGCCTCTGTTTGTAGACACTGAGTGCGTTTTGTGCGTGTGATTATGACTCGGATTATGAAGGCCTCTTGGATTGTTATAGCGCGTGCTGTGAAAAATCCCAGAAAAGGACGAATCAGAAGTGGCACTTGGCTAATTTAAGAGGGCAGAGGGGTATTTTTATGAGGTGGTGGGGACGGAGAGTATTGCTAGGCCGCCAGATCCTTAGAAAGGTTAAAACATGTAAACATATTTTTCACTATCATTTATTCATTTTGGGTAGGTATACCAATAAAATAAATATGAAAGCAATTAATATTATCTAATGTGTGCCGGTAGTAAAATTATAATGTTTTACAAACCATTTATTCTATTTATCTGAGCCCAGAAAACCTACAACCTGACCCCTGTTTTCTGGGACTTGTTTATGAAAGCGGAATGCTTGACAACAGCGCGGCGCGGCGCCACAGATTCCGTTCTTGCGGTACTGCCAGATCGTCCAGTCGGGAGCCGGTAACCAAGGCAACCCACAAAAATATAATGCAAATTAACTTAGTATAAAATGAAATCGATGATAATTTACTTATAAAAATGTTATTCCTTGATAGTATTTTGGTTGATATTAAATTGTAGGCGATAAAAATAGCTAAATGAATTTAAGGAAATTGTCAGGCATAAAAGCTGACGAAGTCCGGCAACGTCGTTCGTGGTCTACGGCTGGCGCGCCACCTACGCCAGACGCCAGACAGCGTCAGCATGTTCAATAATTGAGGTTAAGCCCCTTATAAAACGTAAACAATAAAACGAAAAACGATTACCAATTTCTAAGTAAAAAAGCCCAGTATTATTATCATGACTGTGATAAAAGTAGCCAGAACAGGGACCAGATAAGGTGTACAATATGTATTCAGCTCAACTTGACTGCTTGTGTTGTTACTTCGAATATTTCGTTGCTGTATTTACACTAGTGCATTGTGCCCCAGAAAACCCACTTTGTGCTTAGGTTTTGTAACGAAATGGCCCCGCAATATTGCTGTGTTCGTGGATGTTCTAACAACACGAGGAATGTTGGAATAAGTTTTTTCAAAATACCTGGGGATGAAAACAGGTAGGTACCTATGTGTAGTTTGTCCCTACCTTGTTACCACAATATTATATCCTTATTATAAATTTTATGTCCTACGTACTACCCCTTTTACTGGAGTATTACCTACCCCAGAAAACCCACAAATGGTTTTCTACTGATAATACCTACCTAACTATTGTTTTTAATTTTTTTCAAGGTGTTATGCATGGATGAGAAAGTGTGGAACGCAGGATTTGTTAGAAAAAACACCCACACAGCTTTTTAATAATTATAATAAGTTTGTTCAATGCACTTTGAAAATAGTATGTTTGCAAACCAGTCGAAGTCTGGGCTAAAGAAAACAGCAATACCAACTGTGTTCTCATCATGTAAGTACCTTCATTGGTAATTATGGAAATTAGTGTATGCACCGCCTGATTTTCTTGACATTTTGGCTACCCCCCTATTTTAGAGGGCGCTGAACACGAATCTGACCTCGGTGTTTTGAGGTCGGACATAGTTTCCGAGAAAGTGAATTTACAAATTTCCTTTTAACACCCCACTTTCACGGCGATATTTATGGTTATAATCCGGATAAATTTTTAGTGTACGCAGCTCAAATTGATCACCACCCTATTGTGCGCCTTCTGCAACATCGAAACTTCGCGAAAACCCGCAAATTTTGAAAGATTTATGCCGTGTTTAGGTAAGTCCGGCCCGGCCGCTGTTTTCGTAAAGTTTCGATGTTGCAGAAGGTGCAAAATAGGGTGGTGATCAGTTTGAGCTAAATTCGTCTCGATTATAACCAAATATCATCGTGAAAAAGTGGGGTGTCAAAAGGAAATTTGAAAATTCACTTTTTCGGAAACTATGTCCGACCTCAAAACACCGAGGTCAGATTCGTGTTCAGGGACCTCGAAAATAGGGGGGTAGCCAAAATTTCAAGAAAATCGGGCGGTGCATACACTAATTTCCATAATTACCCCTTCATTATTAGATAATAATATGTATTTTTTGCTGATACTTGTAATTTTGCTGCATTTAATTTTTTTTACTAGGTTATATCGATGAGGCTTCTTCACAGAGTCCTTCTGTGTCTGTATGCAGCAATTTGACTTTGTTAGAACCTCAACGAGAACTTGATCAACCAGTCTCGATCGCTCAACCTTTGGATCAACCAAGTACACCCCATCTGTCACAGTCACCTATAGGCGATCTCCACAGCATTACCGAATTTTCAGTTGCATCAAAAGGTAATGATCTATATTCACAAACTGTTATTATAGTATACACACCCAAACTTATATGGCATCACGCATTATTTGCGATAATTTTTTTTGTCAAAAAAATTATATGTCGTGGAAAGTCAAAAGTGTTTACTAACAAAAACAGTTAAATGTGAAAAACCCGACAATATAAATTGTAATAAATATTAAGTGATTCCATATTATAAGTTTGGGTGTGTGTATATTGTAATTTTTTTTATTACTTATTTTGTTATTGAATAATTCTATTTTTAGATGCTAGTCAACAACAGTGCGTTAGTGTCTGATCAAGGATCAAATTTACTACAATTTTCAAAATCAGTTGGTATCTCTCCAAACTCTTCACATTTTTATGTCGATAGCGAAAAAATATTTTATATTTTTGATGTGCCGCATCTCTTAAAATCAACACGAAATAATTTTTTCAATTACACATTCGAAACCTCTGAAGGATGTACAAATAAAACGTATATTGACCAAATTTATAATAAACAAAAACATAAGCCTTTGGCTCTTCGGCTGTGTCCAAAATTTACAGATGAACACATTAATTCGAGTCCTTTTAAAAAACTGAAGGTTAGTTTAGCCGTCCAAGTTTTCAGCGCAATGGTAGCTGCGGGGACAATTCCCCCCTTTGGCAAACGCTACAGTGTCATTTGTAGAAAAAATTGATAAGTTATTTGATATCTTAAATTCCAAAAAATATCAGGTAGTAAGAAATACAATACAATACAACCTTTTATAGGAGCAGATTACCAAGTCGATTTTTTTAAAGGAAATGTTTACATATTTTGAGAATATTAAAATTTTAAAACAAAATATAGAGGTTACCAATAAAGTTAAATTTTTGAAAGGGTGGCAAACCACAATAAATTCATTTTTAGGTCTTTGGGAAAAATTTCATTGTTTAGAGTTTAGTTCCTTATACACTCGACGCTTAAATCAAGATTGTCTCGAAAATTTTTTCGGCACTATTAGGCAGCAAGGGGGAAATTGCTTGAATCCAATCCCCATCCAATGCGAAAGGGCTTTCAAAAAATTATTTTGTTTAAATTATTTCCAACACGCGGATGGGGCTAATTGTATTGAGGATTTTGATTCATTATTGTCATATGTAACCACCGAACATACACCAATTTACAACAAAGTTGTTGTGGGAAATGCAAGATCTATTTTTTCTGATTATGGTGCGGTGGCACCAGATTATATTGATTTCGAACTACATGAATCAAATAGTATATCATATGTTTGTGGATATTTATTGAAAGTGCTTGGAACAACATTCATGTGAAGTTTGTATTAAATATTGTAAACGTCATACATTAGGGGATACTGATTTGTTTACTTATTTTAAAGCATACAAATCAAGTGGTAACGAAACCTTTGGACATTTATTTTCACCTCCTGATAATTTCCTCAATTATATTAAAACTCTCGAAGTTAATTTTTGTACCCTCTTTCCAAAGTTTGCTTTAGTAGAAAATGTTGGTGTGAAATTAAAAAATAAGCTGCAAAACATTTCATATCAACATCCATGCCCTAGTTTTAATCATGCCTATTTATTATCCCTTTATGTAAGATTTAGAATCTATTCTTCTTTAAAATTTTTAAATCGTGATATTGTTTCTAATAAAACTAATACAAATTATAAACTTCGAAATTTACAACATTTATAAGTGCTGCCAGGGGTCATTATTTTTAAAAATTAGGCTAAGTTGATAATGTATGTATAAACATATGTAGATATGCCTGTAGTGTGCATATGCATAATATGTACGTAAGTAGTTTTTAATATCTTTTGTATTTATAGGTATTATATTTTATATGTGCTATTGTTTTTGAATTTTTTTTATAGATTTTAGTAATAAACATTTTTGATAAATAACGTTTTTTACTACCAGTGATACGAAGGTCAATCAATTTTGCAAATAGTAATTGTTATGGATCTATATAAAAAAACTAAATTAATTGCCAAGCTATGAGTTTTGACGCAAGTCGATTGCAATATTGTAATATTTCAACCACCCAAGTCCAATAGTTCACTTGATCCTAAATCATAGTTGTTTCTAATTAGTATAGGTAAGTATAAAATAATAAATAGGAAATATTGTGAAATTTCCGTGTACAATAAATAAAATGTATTTTTCTCATTAGTAAAATATTAATATTTATATTTTTTTCATTAGTAAAATACCTACTTAAAATCACTTCTGGAGATCCAAATTTAACTAGATCTAATCCCAGAAAAAACTTTACTATTCTAAAAATTAATTTTGCTATATAAAACACAAAATTTTCTATAGCCCGGACCTGGCCGTGCAATGGGCAAGTTCTACTCTGTCCAAACTACGGTGGGCGTGGCCAATGCGCAGATGTCAACGGCGGAGAGTTCATTTCCTATGCGCGAGAGGGGAAATTGGAACCGCGACATCAAAGGCGCCGAAAGCAAGTGCCACTTCTGATTCGTCCTTTTCTGGGGAAAAATGTAGTGATAAGGGTCTCTTAAGTTAGATGCTGAACACGCCAAGTCCAAGGTGTGCTGACACCCTGTTATTGTCCTGTAAACTAGGTAAATTCATAAACTGAATATTTTAATATTTAATAAATAACGGCAACGTCGCGGCCGGTGCCATGTGCTGCAGCTAACGTCGTAGTCACATGCGTTCAGGTGCGCCTCGTTACGTGGGATTTGGGATAAATTGCCCCATTATTTAAACATGCAGTAAATTTTTTTTTGCGTTTTCGGCTATTTACCTCCCCGATGACGTAGTTAAAATTAATGTATCTATGAATAAATCAGCCTGTATATCTATATCTTATAGCAACCTGCAGGGGCGGATTTAGGCCCGCATGCCTAAATCCGCAACCCAGGCCCCCTTTCACACAAGGGGCCCCGCCGGCCCCAGCCCCACCGCAGTGAAAATTAGAAAAAAAAAATTAACGTAAACGTACCAGTGCGCGACACATTGCCTAAACCTGACACATCCTTTATTTAATTAAAAAATAAGGTAATAAGTCCATTCTATTGAAATGTTTATGTTGGTAGAAATCACAGTTATGAGTACAGTTAGTCACCTTGATTTCTATATTTTTACTGACTTTTCAATTTATAGCGAGGTTTGTAGTTTCTTTAGCAAAATTGTTTAGTGCAGCATTGTAAAAAATAGGGTGTATATACGTGTTTTTAGTGTAGATTTTTCAACGGTATTAATTGTTGTGGCTTATACTTCTAAGCAAACAAAGTAGGATAATAATTTAGAACTATTTTAAGTTTTTGAAGATTTTGGTTGGGGTGTCAGCTACTGACGTTCTGATGTTATGTTTGTACTAAGCCAATGCCTGGTCAGTCCATGGTAAAATCACAAGTCATGCAAAAATGATCTCTAAAGTCTAACAATAAACCTGATAATGGTGTACAAATTTCGCGTCAATGGGTTAAATATTTCCAATACCTAACACCCCTGTCAGCCATTGGCTATACAATTGTCACTGACTATGGCAGACTTCGGACGTTGGGTGATCGCAGTCAACGCTTCGGATTTCGGTCTTCGTCTTCAACAGCATCAGATTTGTCATTCAACGATTCTGAGCCATGTCTTTTTTCAACTATAATGTAATGGTGGAGTGTCAAATTAAAGCTCAAGTCAGTGTAGAATCAAAATCAATTTTTATTCTAGACAAAAACTACAAACCAAAAACTATATACCGTTATATAAAAAATGTAGTGTTGGCCGGTATTACCCACACTCATGGGGTAATACCGACCGCAGGCAGAGATTATCTCAAAACAAAAAACGACAAGAATATTATAATTATTTATTATTCACAAAAGTCACATGATGTTTGTTGTCTTTCCAAATGAGTTTTTCAAAAGTTAACGTTTCTGCGTCTCTCTTGCAAAGACGAACTTGGTATGTTAAACTGCGACCCCCTCTTGTAGCATCCATGGCTGCATGTAAACTTTCTGAAGTTCGCGAAACCTTTTTTTGTTTTTCTGTGTATTTTCGCGGCATCTATTGACTAAAAAATAATATTTTTATGATACATGTCTAGGCCGCCATTATCCCCAACATTGTGCCCGGTATTCCCCCAATATACCTTATTTTGGTTAGTCGGTTAGAAATTTGAAACATGTGAGATTAAGTAAAATTGTTAATTCCGATGTTAATCTACAAGCTCTACTGAATCCACTAATATAGTCTAGGTAGTTCTAGTACTTACTAATGAGCTAATTATTACCTTCAAAGCAACTAACTTCTTACAAGAAAACCTGAGTTTTCAAAAATATCCCTTTAATATCGCAACACGTTCACTCTAAGCTGTCCAACTCAAACTGAAGCTTCGTTTCAATAACATGAGATGGCGTTGGGTGTAGCGGCGGCCAACAATATACGCGCTGGCGAGAAAATTGACGGCCGGAATTACCCCAGGGGCCGCCATTCCCCCACTCTCCCCTACTACGATCTTTACAAGTTTACAATGTCAAGTTAAATTAAATTATTCAAAATAAGTTCAAAGATGTGTAGATAAGAAACGACCCTAGAGAATTTATGCGGTCTGTCAGGGGTAGAGAAGAAACAGTATTTTTAGAAGAAAAATAAAGAGAAAGATAAGGAGAAGAAAAGAGGGAGGGGAAGAGAACAACAATAAATAGAAAACAGATAGAAAATATTAAATGAGAAAAAAAAAACAGTTGGAGCTGAATAAAATGGGAATACATTTACGAGAATCAATATTATCATAGAAACATAAAATAACTAGGTGAATAAACATTACACAAAGATTATTTTTAATAACAACTGTGACATAATTAACAAATAATAATTTACAAAATTGAAAATCCAAAGATTTCTACTCAAGAATAAGTTACTGTATGTTCCAGAAATGAGAATATACGAATAAATAAACATTTCTACATACAATAATCACTTGTGTTTTCCTTTTTAAAAATTGGTGTGATAATTTTTATAGGGTGTTAGGTTTTGGGCTTATCAGATTCAGGCTAAGGGTCTAGCCAAACATCACTATGTCAGTTACTGGATAAAAAAATATAAATTTTAAAATAATGTTTACAAAAAAATATATTGCAGATTTGATTTAAGCTGTTGGTAGTCATTTCCAGTGATGTCTCTCCTACTTACTCCATATTAAGAATCATCAATAAACGCGCCAAATTGATTTTTATAGATTAAAATTTGATAAATCAATCCTTAAGGTGTTTTAGGCACTGGTAAGTTTACGTTACCTACAAAAAAAAATAAGTTAAGCACACAGCATCAATTGTGGGCCCTGCTGCCATCTATCCCGGTCAATCGTACCTATATCAGTTTGAGGCTATTATTTGTTTCTTTATGCTTGAGAAACGCTTCGCTCGAATCAAATGATCTTTCGTTTTGGTGAAGTGTTAATTTATACTTTTTTTGAAGAAGAAAAAGCAGGTTTCTGACTCCCGAAACAAACGGGGGCCCCATAATAGTGTTAGCCCAGGACCCCCATAACTTACGGTCCGCCCCTGGCAACCCGTACTGCGCAAAATAGACGTCCCACCGGGATATTTGGCGGCTATTTTGATACCTAAACGAAGCTGGTAGGTATTTTTAAATGATGCACATACAGGATTGTTCTATAAATTGAAATGCTTCTGATTTTATACAATATTTTATTTGTTGAAGCTACAGTTTTTTCTTCTCTAAATTATCGTAATTCTACAAGGGTTCGCTTGTTGATGGGACCACTGAGTAAAGGAATATATATTATTCTTTTACTCAATGATGGGACCAATCATTCATTTTTCAATGTTTCTTCTAGCATTGACTATCTCTTTATCCTAAGTATCTTCTATATTTCTATATTCAGTATGCGCAAGAGTTTTTTTTGGTGGAATGGTTGCTGCTTCTAGCTAATGTAGGCAGCCATTCCCAAAGCGTGTCTTCTATTGGGAACCTAAAACATGAAGACTGCAAAACATTGAAGTGGAAAAGCTATAACTAATTTGTTTTGATTGTTCCTTCATAAAATGCTGACAAGTAAGGTTCATTTGATAAAAAAACATATTTTTACTAACTAATATAATGTAATCCCACACTCTGGAGGTAAAAGCTTCTTGTCATCTTTTAGATCCATTGAAGACCATCATTTCTTTAGCACAACATGCAGAACAAGGTGGGTCCACGACAACAACTAAACATCAACTAATAACTTGTTTTTAATCCAAAAATGAATAAAAAATGCAATATAAAACATATTTTAAGAGACATGAAATTTTTGAATCTGTCAGTCTGTTACGGAGATATTTTTTCTGATTTTTAGGACAAGAAGGAAAAATGCTTTTATCGCTCCCGTGCCTGAAAACAAAAATAAAGTTGTTTACTGGTATCGCAATAAATGGAAACAGAAACAGAAACCAGTCATTACTCCATATTATTAGACTTATATGTTACAAAAGAACAAATTTTCAGTCGAGTTTTTTCTTTCTATAAGAAGGCTTAAAATCTATGGATTATGGCTGTCCAGTGAACATGTCGGTATATAATAAGACTTCTATAATAGGTACATTTAAGTATAAAGAAATAAAATAGTGTTGAGGTATAATTTCATCAAAGTGCTTCGGAATTTTAAAGTGGGTTCATTTTTTTCTTCACTGTGCAATTTCTATAAATAATTTTCATTTGCTGTACCCAAAAGACGAGATAATCATATGTAGTACATACCTATTATTAAGTCGGACTAATTATTGAGTCACTATCGGTGTTGGTGTAATATAATATGTCAAAAAGTAGGTATCTACATATTTTGCCTTTCGAAAATAGGATATACCTATGCAATGTATTTAACTCCTGCGGAAAACACGCAAGAAGTTGTGTGAAATTTTTGTAGAACCCAAGAAATAAATTAAGTGTTGGTACCTATACATACTACATACATTATTTATCATACCTACTTCTTTATAGCCTCTTACACGTGAAATATATCAAGAGAATTGAGATACAAAGGAAATTTTTATTTTATTTAAATTTTTGCTTCAACAACACTTTTATAAGTGCAAGTTATGACACAAATTTAAAAAAGCATAATTTCTCAAAACTGAGTTGCCGACGAATCATATCTTCTCTATTATTCTTACATAAGATCTTTTTTTGAACATATCACTTAACGCACATATCACTTAACGCTCATATCAGAACGACTCGTTCACATGCTCTCTTTTACCACAAAACTTACCGTACTAATTTTGTCAGTAATTCGCTATTAAATTTATTGCATAAGTTATATAATACTTATTTTAGTCACATAGATATTTAATTTTTCTTTGCATGAAGTTAGAAATGTAAATGAGGTCTTCGGTATGTAGATACTTTTCCTTTAGTTTTTTAAATTTATTTTCTATACTTATTCTTTTAAGTTCTTTTATATCCACCTTACTTGTTTGTGTTCTTTTAGTATAAGTTATTGTATTTCATGTCTAATCTTTCTTTCGCACAACCGTGTTTAATCTGTAGTGTATTCTTGTTAATTGCAGTTTATACTATGTTAGAATGCCTTCTTCGAATAAATAAAATAAATATAAAATAAACACGAAATCGCCTTACCAAGAATAAATTACCAATAATAATTACTATATACCTATTTAAGTAAAATCTTGCAACCTTGTTTTGGCTAGTTTTTTCTTTTCTTTTGGGGTGAACTGCACTGCGCCCAAGAACAAAGGACTGTTGCCTCGTACTTCTGAGCTATTTTAATAAAAGTTAGGAAGTGCAGCGAGAACAGGATGAACTGACAGTGGGAAAATATTAAAACTTCAAATAAATCCTTGTTGCAACTTACAAGGTTCCATAAAGTTTGAACTAAGTTATATTGCACATCTAATTGAGACATCATTGCCAAAAGTAATTCTAACGGACAAAAATGTTTGTACCTATGTCGCAGGTTTTACAGCAGTTATTCACTTGTCAACATTTAGCCGGCTCCTAACGATCTCAGTTTAAATGCAAAGGTTCTACTACGGGAATCGACCCACAACTTGCAAGATTATTTTCTCGTGAAGTAAAACTGGCGGTATGTGCAACGAAAGACATTGTATTCTCGTCTATTTTAAGGAGAAGTTTCTACAGAAATTGTTCAGGGATTTGAAGGGGCATTATTGTGGAAAATCATAGAGGAGATATTTTTCTTTCAAAGGCGGACTTAGGAAGTCAAGACCTTATTACTTTAAATCGTATTTTTAGAAATAAGAAATATATACCTAGTCAGATTATTGGAACACCAAATAACTGGAAGCTATATTTCTAATAATAGTCAAGTTGGATATTGCCAAAAATATAATTGAAAATTACCTTTACGTTAATCTTGATTTGAAACTTCCACAGGCAGAATATGATGAATCTGAGTTTCTTCTGGATGAACCCTACGTTGATTTAACTTGTCAAGAAGTTTCACTGACGCTTGACTCATCCGGAAAACTCAGATTTACCTTTACGTTGGCTGAAAAATATATTGAAAGGATATCTACCTAGATTAGATGGCATACACTTGGATAGGATGGATTTTACCCTCATGTCATAATTATGGATAATTCAGACAAATTACCTTAAAACTCCCTTATATCTATAGAAATGAAACTTAACAAAATAGAAAAAAATACTTTTATTAACGAATTTAAAGCAATAAATACTAACTCGTCTACATCTAATATTATTTGATATAAACTACCAAAGGAAGCAAGTCTAAAGATTCGAACCAATGACATAGGTAATCAGTCAAGTATAAATTCGGTGAAATTAAAAATCGATTAGATAATGATGATTTGATGATACATCCGAAAGACGCATATGGTAAAAATATATTCCCAAAGAAAAAATAATTAGCCTAATACGTCACAATCTTTTGAACTTGAACGTGTCTACTTCAAGGAACAGCATCGACAAAATACAAAGGAATAATTTATTATACGCTCCCAGGAAGGTTCTTGAAGCAAGAGGGCCAGTAACTTTTTCAATATCGGATATTTAGAGAATATGATATACGGCCTTTTAAAGGTCTCCGATTTTGATGCTTTTTACGAGATATTGAATGTTATTGCGATATAAAGACTAAAAGGCTTGTATAGAGCTCTATTTTGTACCCCTTAACAAAATCGCTGCTCCATTGCATCTCGCAGCAATCGACGAGCCAGAAATAAACATAAAACTATGCCAGATACAGCTACCTAAATATTTGTAGGTACTTTAGTCAAAACTTCATTTTTGTAAATTAGTTGTGAGCCTAAGTTTTTAACCTACTGCAGCATATAAACGTATCTTTGAAGAGTGTTATCACAGAATAAATAGCTTCACAACAGAAGACTCGTTAAGGACATGGGCCAAGATAAACAAGTCTCCATTTCAATTTACAACAAAATAGCCAGTATTTTAAATATAAATTGGGTTCTAAAACAATCCCTTTGCTTCGTAGGTTAACGTAAAATCAAATAAAATTCACAATATTTATCTCTATAGAACATATTTCGCGTAAAAGCGAGTATCTTTTTGACACATGACGCTAAACAGTTGTATGTATTACTCGTTAGTCTACCTATGGTATAATCTACTAAGAATATTTACTATAGGTATAGTTTTAAGTCTCTTCTCATTCTTCCCACGGGATCGGAATTATATTGCTTAGGTAGGTACCTTTCAGAGGAAAAATATTTGGTTAGGTTTTGTTCGGAGTTTAGATCGAGTCAGAACCAGTGGTTTATACATTTAGCCGACGTTTCGCAAAATATATATTCCTTTGTAATTTTTCCTTAATTGTCCAAATCCGCATTCAGAGAAACAACACCAAATAAAGAAGGAGTGCTTTTATTGTAACACCCTCTCTCGAGTGGTGCTGGTAAGAAAATTACTCTACAGGGTGTCTCAGGTTTTAATAGGCGCTAGTACTAGTGAAACAAAATGAAACTGTAAACATAGGTCAGAACTGGAGGCCAATGCAAGAGTAACTTGCTATATATATTATTATTATATTATTTATTAATATAAAATTAAAATATTGATATTAATAAAAATTGAAAGCGGGAGTGCATTTTTTCCAATTAAATAAAAATATTTGACTAGTGGAAACTTTGAACAGATAAGCACATTCCATAAGCTGGTCATAAATCAACTTTTATTACATATTTCTTCAAGATGTTTCAAATCGATTGCAAAATTTCACACACAAGAAAAAAAGCAGAAAAGAAAATTTAATTATATATTTTTTAAATATAACTAATACGTTTTTAAAACGGACGAAAAGCAAAAAATAATATAAAAACGGACTAAAATGTATAAAATAATTTATCATATTATAGTGCCATAAAGTTATGTTATCTGTGGTGATAGTGTTTTTAAGGCAAAAGGGAGGAGCGTTTTTATTTATTGCATTGAACTTTGATCACTGTGTATAGATTAGAGTTAGTTGTTACCTGTTAAGACAAGATACTCATGAAATATCTATCTGTCAAATAGATAATAATTTTCATAGTTAAAAGACCTTTACAGGGACGGATGGGGTAGGGTCAACCGGCCCGGGAAGTTTAGTCGTTCCGGCCCAATAAGATATGTTGCAATAAAAAGCAGGTTTATTTTTATTTGGATATTATATACATATAATAAAAATAAATTCTTCACCAAAAACTAAAAAACACCAAAAATTAAAACAGCCGTATTCTCTATAATACAAAAATAACATAAAAATGACAAACTAGACTAGATCTATTATTTGATTTAATAAATTAATGCTTTTTACCACGTTTTTATTAACTCGCTTTCTTTTCCTCCTATTCGTCTGTTCGTCAAATTTTGCAATCGATTATAAACTAATTTTCCGATGAGTTAGAGACTTGAAACTTTAAACATAACTCAGACCAGGACAACAATGCATAATTAATGGGTATATACATATATATACTACATATTATTAATATTTGTTACTATAAAATGAATGAATACCGAATAAATAATGATATTTGACTAATGGAAATTTATCAACAGATAAGCACATGCATTGGTAAGTAAGAAGGATCTGGAATTAATTAATAAACCTGAAATTTGCCACAGGTCTCTGTCATAATCATCAATATGTTTAAAATTGATTGGAAAATTTCAAACAAGAGTAAAAAGCAGAAAATAATAAAATTTAAATATATTATTTTAATATACCACGTTTTTAAAAAGGACTAAAAACTATAAAAGAATATAAAAACTGACTAAAAAATAAAATTTCTCCTAGCCTCATAAAAATTCGAAAAACGTGGGGCGCATGCAGCAGATTGCAGTGTCGAGGGGTAGCTGCCGTTGAGAAAACATATATTTTATACTTAAAAAAAAACTTCTTCATTATGAATTTGATTTAAAAAAGCTTTCTCTATATTCACTATCATAAAAGGCTCTAATCTAGTATCTTGTAATCTACAGTATGTCCGCGTTTGCGTGAACACACTAGAAATCTGTGAAGATATCCCACAGACACTACTATTTTGATTGGATGATTAATTATTCCATGGCTAACTATGTTTTTTAAATAACCAATTTTCAGAATATCATATTAGGCATTCTTTTAAGAACGAAATGGATGGTGCCATCGAATTGGCTATAGCTCAAAACCCTTTGTACAAAATATCAGTAGGTACTCTAAGTTACACAAAGTTCACAAAGTAAGGAAAAAATTCAAAAAAATTAGATTTTCCAGAGTACCCTTATAAACCACAAGACACAGGTTGGAAATCTTTTTTTGTAAATCGATTAACTTTGCCTGAAGTATTATTGTATGTACGTAGTATAGCCAGTCTAGCTCATACAGGGTGTTCGCAAAAAAATCAAATTTGACAAAAAAATCATTTATTAAAAAATTATCAAAAAAATGGATTTTACATTAGGCCCCTCCTAGGTCAAGGTCAACTGTCAAAGATGTAGAAGCTTTGTTTTTGTTTTCATGGCATTCCATTCAAGGCACACCTGATTTGATTGATATGTGATATGTTGATGAATAAATCATAATTAAGGATGGTGGATGATGCCTCCAATTGTTAGGAAATGTTAAAATCAAGTATGTTTTCCAAGGGGGACATAATGCAGTAGAATCCCTAATTTTTCTTTAAATATTTTTTAAATACATGATTTCATCAAATTTGATTTTTTTACGAACACCGTGTATGAGCTGGACTGGCTATAGGTACAATAATACCTCAGACAAAGCTTAATCGATTTGCAAAAAAAGATCACCAACCTGTGCCCTGTGGTTTATACAGGGTACTCTGGAAAATCTGGCCCTACTTTGTGAATGCCCTATATAACTTAGAGTACTGATATTTTGTACAAAAAGTTTTGAGCTATGGCCACCATCCATTTTATTCTTAAAAGAATGCCTAATATGATATTCTGAAAATTGTTCGTTTAAAAAAAACATAGTTACCTATCCATGGAATAATAACCCAGTCGAAATAGGATAGTGTCTGTGAAATACCTTCCTCTGGGTGAATCTAAAAAAATATATGATAAATTTTACTCGGCTCTTCATAGATTTCTACAGTGACATACTGTATTCCTTAACCTATTTTTATATCTTAATGTTGAAAACGACTATTCACATTCAACTTGAGAAATAGGCAATGCCAAAATGTACTGATATGCAGAAGCCAAAGCAGAAGATGCCCCTTGGAATATATTAGGAAGGGAAGAAAGGGCCGGATTGGGCATAGGGACGTCGCGTCATCGTTGACTGCGCTGCGGCCGCGGTGATGATTATTTTGATATTTTGCGTATGCTGTATGCCCGCTAGCTGTCCAGGCCGGCCCAAGTCGGCCCGATTGCGACCGGCCCTTCGGGCATTTGCGCGACTGCCCGACCGTCCCATCCGTCCCTGGACCTTTATTTAGACAGCAATGAACCTATTTTAGGTGGAACATGAAAAAAGGAATGCATATTTTCGGACAAGTCATGAAAATATAAAAAGTCACAGTGGGGGTGTCGCCCTTGTATTGATCACCCTAACAATCACATAGGTATTGGCAATACAAAAACTAAGAAGATGTAAACGGCAACCAAACAAGTTAGTGTCTTTTAGTCCAAGAGCCGGCCGCATGATTTCAACTCTCCTAAGATCATAGAATAAGAAGTTATGTAAAATGTAGAGAGTATATTTCTTCACTTGAGGCGAGTAGTTTGTCTCAGATAATATGAGCCCGAGAAGTTGTGGTTAATTTTTAATTTTTTAATAGATACAACCCGTCCCACGAACATATTTACTACTTTTTCGCAAAAGTCTTTTGATAAATTCGAAAAATGCCGTTCTAAAAATCGAAGGAGGTGGTAAATTTCTTAATTGGGTCTTGTATTTTCCTCCAGTACAGGAAGAAACCTCGAAAATCCGATATTTAACCAAATTACCCGACTCCCAATTTTCAAGTTTCGAGAAACGGGACAGCTGTAGAATTAGCGAAATTAACCGGAAATACTTAGAAACCACTCTTTTTTCCTCATTTTTTGATTTTTCGGTGGCACCGGAAGCATCTGCACTTCGCCTGAAGACTTGAGGGAAGCTTTAAAAATTCCGACTTCAGAGCCCCGAGCTGAAATAACTTAGCTGTAGCTTGGCGAAAAAAGGGCAATTTCTGACAGTTTTCGGACTTTGGCTTTTAGGTGACGGGAAATGCCGACCAATCACGTAAAAAAGATGCGTCCCACCTGCGTTGGTCGTTTTCTTCGCCGAAAACCCTTATAATTAACTCGAAAACGGGAAATAATTTACCTGAAAAAGTTTCGTTAAATATGTTGACCCGTTCTCCGGCCATCTCGCCGTACCGTCAGATCTCCCGAAAAGCGCGGTTGAAAAAAAATTTCCTATGCATCAAACGGTATATGGCACTGACTATAGCGGGACTTCGCACACAACTTGCGTCCTCGAGGTCTAGACTTGCCCCCGTCTTTCGCGCTGTATTTAACAGCGGAGGATTTTCGGGGTCGCGAAAATACGTCTATCGGATTTCTAAAGGACCAAGGGACCCTTTTTTTTATTGTTGCTAAATGTGCTTTCTTTCCTATTTTGTTCTATAATCATAATGAGAGTAGATTTGCCTAAAAATTAACCACAACTTCTTTAAATAACAATGATCGGGCCCATATTAATTGATGAAACCTACTCGCTTCAAGTAAAGAAATATACTGTCTACATGTTCCATTACATCTTATTCTATAATCTTATGAGAGTTGAAATCATGCGGCCGGCTCTCATACTATAGGTAACTATATGAGTAAAAAGGAAAGACATGATGTGGACTCTCATACTTATTTAATTAACTTCATAAGGCCCAATGAAAGATTAGCATACAAGTAACAACGGTATTTTAAATTAAAAAGACAATTTTTTTGAGTCCTGTTTCATAATGGAAGAAAAATTAGATAAAAATCACACCAGCAAACTTCATGAAGTGGTTTTGGTTCATTTACCTCTTGTAGGTGGTAAACAGTTAAACATAATTGTTTTAATGGGTTTTCCCCTTTTCTGGTACCTACCTGGTTGTTACAGTCTTTCCTTATGTGTTGAATTGTACAAAATATGTGTCGCTAGTCGATCTACAACAAAATAGCATTTTTTTCTTAGCACCTAAATTTTTTTCATTTGGGTTGTACTATATGAGAGAAAAAGTTTGACAATAAACTGTTAGATAATATTGTTAATTAATTGAAGGGGGACCCCATGTGGGTTATTCATATTTTAGAAAGGAAATAAAGGAAACAGACCTCAGTCCCACAATTTCTTTTTAATTCAAAAAGCTACCGGTTTCGTAACTCCCAAAGTTACATCATCAGGCTAAAGCTATAATAAAAGGAGAATAAAGCTAAAAAAGGTCAGCTGACCTTTTTTATAAATAAAAGGAGAATAAAGCTAAAAAAGGTCAGCTGACCTTTTTTAGCTTTATTCTCCTTTTATTATAGCTTTAGCCTGATGATGTAACTTTGGGAGTTACGAAACCGGTAGCTTTTTGAATTAAAAAGAAATTGTGGGACTGAGGTCTGTTTCCTTTATTTCCTTTCTAAAATATTGTTAATGCTATAACAGCTTGTTGAGGTCTGTCCTTTTGTTTCTTTTCAATAATGATCGATGAATGGAACCTCGGGGTACCCTTTGCCTGATCGTTGATTTCCTTTGTTCCTGTCAATAATCTCCGCTTCGGGCCTTCGCGTTCAGCAATCAACGGCCGCTGCTTTGTGCGTCAGTGACACGTTAACGAATTGCCGTGCGGAATAGATCACGGGCCCGCGCGCCGCCACCGTACACAACTCAATGAGCCGTGCTGCCCCCACCGGTTCAACTGCGGCTTTAAATTAGAGCCTCTACGCTCTACGCCTCTATGCGGACCCCTCGCGAATCATCGTTAACTTTAACCGTTTGCCCCCAAGCATGAACGCGATTGATTTTTGCTTGGTCGAACTAGCATTTGCGGAGGAAATTGGTATGTTCACAAAATCGACAGGTCCAGGTCTCTAGGAAGAACATGTAGGTATCAATCATAAAACAAAGGCGCTTTAAATCAAATTATTTCCCAAATAAAAATAAAACAGCGACTTTGGCACGGCTAATAAAATGGAGAGTGAAAAGTCATTGCCGTTAGCGACACCCCGCCTACACCCGGTGCCATACGCAGTTTTACGACGCCTATTGTAGGAATACAGAAAATTCAAAGTCATTTTTAACCTATAAGCATATACTTGTATAGCTTTTGGCACGCAATATCTATAATAATGAAAACAATGTATAATAAGTTTTTTAATATCAAGTATTAATATATAAAATGCATTATAAAAGATCTCCCGACTTTAATCCGCTTGACTTTTAATTTTGAGGTCACATGGCAATGTGGAATAGGGATCCATCAAGTAGCTTGAGACTTTTCAATATTACTTGACTTAATTTGAAAGTCAAGTTTATAAATAATCCACTACTTGGCTTGATTTGAATTCTTTTTACTATACTACTTGACTTGAAATCAAGTAATTTCAAGCTACTTAAGGCTTGAGTGCGAACACGAATTATTGTTCTTGCGCGGTAATGTAATAATTTAAAAAATATATAAAAATGAATGTTAATTAGGGGGAGGTCAATCTTAGGTTAGGTACTTAAAACATCTACTGTTAATTCAAATTTAAATAATTTTATTCACAAGCACACCCACTGTAATCTGTGCCTATCTAAAAAAAAACTTGGAGAGTAGGTCCTTCCTATACCAGGGGTTATATAGTCTGTTGTAAGAGTGTTAAAAATTAAGTATAAGTGTGTCTTAATTCACGAATATTGCGAACGAGACTGCTGACTTCAACTAAATTTGCAACCGATGCTCTAAAGTTCCTATAATACGACATAGAATCCATTGTTTAAGTTTTGCTTATTTTATTCATTTTTTCGTTATAATTTTATTTTATTTTATTCCGTTTGTAATACCTATTTAAAATTTAACAAAAAAAGGAATGAATCTAACAGCCAAATTTTTAATATTTATCAACGATTTGTCAAGTAGGTTTGACCAAACTACTTGCTTTTTCAATGGTTGACAAATAATAACTACTTGAGTCGCTAGGTATATGGTACTACAGTCTTGGGCTTGATTTGATTTCAAGTCAAATCATAGTCAAATAACTTGAGAATCAGGTCAAGCTGTGAAACCATAACTTCATCGATCATCATAATCCACTCATCCATAATTCCAAATCAACGCAAAATACGCTAAACAAATCGAGATATTCTTTTTTACTTTATACCTATTTCAGAATACCCATTCCACTGGAACATGCTGATTATGGGAAAATGAATCGTGTTTACTTAGCAATTAACTTTAAAAATTCAGATTCGTTGCTCGATAATTTAATTTAAATCCCTTCGGTGGAGTTGGTGTTGGTGAGATCGTGCGTTTTCCAAACGATGCCACTTTGGGTTCTAATTTCAGTTAGTGAGACGATCCCAAATTGACTGGATATCTTTTAAAATATCACGAAATGCTCCCTTAATATCTACTCATGTTCTGTTTAAAAACGTCAGAACCGGCAGTATTATTGATTAATCTATTAAACCCCAAACCCCAAACAGACAAAAGAAAATAAAACATTCGGAACACTAAATCGAAGCTTATACGATTTTAGATAATTTACAAGTTTCTGTGGCAAGCGCAGCACTGATTTATTAGAATAACGGGACACAACAAAGAATATTCTTATTGCCAGTTTATTACAATCGGCAGTTATTTTGTCATTTTAATTTAATTTTGTCTCTTTAATTAAATTCTCGCTGGTCGATGATTGATTGATTGAAACGATGGCATGGGCACTAAAAACTGATAGGGAGAAATAAGTGTAAGTATAACATAACAAAAAAAATCTGTAGGCAGAACCTACACTTTTTTAGTAGTGGCTGAACATCTCACAAAATTTTGTTTATCATGTGGCATCGTTGCTTATTCTCAACGTGTTCATTATGTGCGTATATAGAACTGTCTCCGTTATATATTTATTCCTACGGCACAATGTGGCGCGTATATTGCGTCGATTTCCTTGCCCATATTTCAGAGTAATACCAGCCATTCGTCATATGGCAGGTGGCACTAATTCGCAATAATAGGTCCTAACCTGCCTAAAGTAATGAGGGGCATTAATATACTTGAGGTGCGGGAATTTATCCAAATAAGAAAGTAGGCGGGAAGATAATAAATCGGTCTAGAGGAGATGTTACGGGCGTTACGGCCATTTTTCAAGGAGAGAGGAATTTCGGGGGGGCCAAATTCGTACCTTTGAAGAGTTTTAATGTTAAACGGAATAGATAATTGCATGTCTAGCTTGACTCCAATTTCCTCTGCGGTCTCAATAATTTGGTCACCCAAAATACCTGCCCCGACATTTACCTTGCGTGGGTACTGGGTTCTAGTAGGTACACTTAAGTGGCGATTTTCCCGAGACCAATATCGGACGACTGAGTGATTGTAACTGTCATGGAGAGAAAACGAGGAGAGGAGAGAAAATGAGGAATCCATTGTACGCGTAGTAATTTCTTACACAAATGCTCGCTACTAATAAGTTTTTTTATCTACTACACACGACCAAGTTACCTAGTTTTTATTAACGTGTCGATCAGTTTACAAAAAAGTCAGAAATGAAAAACCTGAAGCAAAACAAATATCCTTTTAAAATAACAAAAAGTCACTGTCAGAAAAAGGTCTTCGTTTTTTTGCTTGTAACTACGAAGTCGTTAGTTTCAGCCTGCTATTGAAAGTATAAACGTGTTTTAGAAATGGTTTATTCTATCACGGAAAGGTTAGAAATTGTTGCAATTCGTGCTGTAGCTTTTACGCAATAATGATTTCGAGAATTCAACGCCTGCCAATATGAACCAATGAAATGATATGATTTTTGAAATATTAACCAATCAGCGATTATTTCCCTCATACTGCTTGCATCCAATAAGGTAGCTCCTTCCATAAAAATCCAACCAATGATATGCCTCTGCTAGCGATAATTTGCACTAGTGCAATTACCGGTAATATCACTTCGTTGCTTAGCAACCGCGAATCAGTTGGATACAAACACGTACCTACTTCTTAAAGTTTGTGTGTTTCACACTGTTCTAAATTATGCAGCTTATAAATTATGTTGCGGTATTATTAAGCATTATATCAATGAATTTATATAACTTTTACATTGCTAAATTCTTGTTATTTAGACCTCCGCCTCCGTTTAAATTTATGACACATTCAGAAAATAAACCAACGCCGACAGGGTGTAGGTATAATCGCATTTGCCTTGGATACCCAAGCGTCATGTTTGTTTACTCGAACGCTACAGTCGAAGCTGTCAATAAACTCGTTCAAAATGAGTCGTTTTGGAAATGTAAACATAGAAAAAATCAATACAGAAATTATTAAATTATATTCGTGAAATAATCTCGACAAATACCACTCGTGCCGGAAATTTTTCTAGATAATTTTATTCTCAAGTCCTATTTTGCCCATTAGCAAAAACACTCGTACAAATTAGGCTTTTATTTTCTGATAAAATCCCTTGAGCGAAGCTCGAGGGAATTTATACTCGTGATCTTTCTAGGCAAAATAGCGCTTTCGAAAAAATTATCGATAAAATTTCTGGCACATACGTGTGGTATTTTCGTATGTAATATCACTAGTGCCGGAAATTTTATCGATAATTTTTTCGAAAGCGCTATTTTGCCTAGAAAGATCACGAGTATAAATTGGGCTTTTATTTTCTGATACGAGCTTCGCTCTCGGGATTGTATCAGAAGATAAAAGCCCAATTTGTACGAATGGTTTGGCTAATGGGCAAAATAGGGCTTGAGAATAAAATACTTTAGAAAAATTTCCGGCACGAGTGGTATTTGTCGAGATTATTTCACGAATACGATTTAATAATTTCTGTATTGATTTTTTCTATGTTTACATTTCGAAAACGACTCGTTTTGAACGAGTTTATTGACAGCTTCGACTGTAGCGTTCGAGTAAACACACATGACGCTTGGGTATCCAAGGCAAATGCGATTGTACATACCTACACCCTGTCGGCGTTGGTTTATTTTCTGAATGTGTCATAAATTTAAACGGAGGCGGAGGTCTAAATATCAAGAATTTAGCAATGTAAAAGTTACATAAATTCATTGATATAATGCTTAATAATACCGCAACATAATTTATAAGCTGCATAATTTAGAACATAGTGTGAAACACACAAATCTTAAGAAGTAGGTACGTGTTTGTATCCAACAGATTTGCGGTTGCTAAGCAACGAAGTGATAATTTGCACAAGTGCAATTACCGGTAATTGCACTAGTGCAAATTATCGCTAGCAGAGGCATATGATTGGTTGGATTTTTGTGGAAGGAGCTACCTTATTGGATGCAAGCAGTATGAGGGAAATAATCGCTGAAATCCTACTCTCTTATAGTTACGTCTTAGTTACGCTAAACCAATAACATATTCAGAACCGAAAGTTTAATGTAAATGACAGCAGCTGTCAAAATAACTATTTGCAGTTGTTAAATTCTCTTTTTAAATACAACTCGTGGTATGCCTAATAATAGATAATGCCTTTCCTTAATTTATCACTCATTATAATCCCAATGCTAAGAAAATACCACTCCTGCTGCGCAGTCGTGGTATTTTCAGCTTTGGGATTATAATTCGTAAAATTAACGAAAGGTATTATCGATAATAGGCACACCACTTGTTATATTACCCCTGAGAACAAATTGCAACAATTTCTACCCTTTCCGCGAGAGAATATACCATTTTGAAAATACGTTTCCACTTTCAATAGCAGGCGGAAACTAACGATTTCGTGGCAAAAAACGGGAACTTTTTTTGTGATAGTGAATTTTTGTTACATATTTTAAAAAGATATAAGGTTTGAATGCGCATGAACTTTTTTGTTTTGCTTCAGCTTTTTCATTTGTGACTTTTTTGTAAACTGATCGACACGTCAATAAAAACTAGGTTATTTGGTAGTGTGTAGTGGATAAAAAACTTATTAGTAGCGAGCATTTGTGTAATGAAAATTACTACGCGTACGGTGGATTGTCAACTTTCCGTTTTTAGCCAATAATTCTGTCAAATCTCAATATAATTCTAAAAACGATACATCGCTGAATTCGCAATAAAAAGGGCTTTAAAATGATGCGCCACAAGGGGGGTAGTTCCATTTGAAATTTTAAAGTTGGGGTTGCTAGGGATTAGGGGGATGAACATATCGGGTTGGCTTGACTGTCAAAAAAGCTCCCCCCCAAGAACAAAATGAATCGGAATCGTCTCTGTTCACATGCGTGAATTTAAATGCGGTCTTATAATTGACAACCTTGTCGTCAGTGGCGATCGAAGGGATTTAAGGCAGCCGTGTCCCCACGAGGATGCAGTTAAGTTGTGCGAACTGTATTGGACTCATTCCACATAAAAAACAATTCGATAATCTCTCTAAACCGCCGAAGGACACCAAACCAGTCGCTCTTCGAAACAAAAGCGCGGAATCAGTCGGCCGCGGGGGCGGCGCGCCGGAAAAAGTCCACGAGGGGCGCAGTAGCGTGCCGTAGGGGGGGCACGGGGGGGCCTGTGCCCCCCCCCCCCGCCCTCAGCCCTAACCCGCCCTTTGTGCTCTAGTGCAATTTCAAAATTGAACGTACAATCACGACAATATTATGGTCTATTATTTGTATTATTTTTGCGTTGTCCCGGCAAATATTTCCTTTAAAGGAACGGTTGGTAACGCTGCTTTGTTCACTACTTTGCTGCGCCGCCGCTCTAGACTTTCCTCTTTCAGTCTTTCCTCGCTCTTCGAGTCGTCGTTACCTCCACCTCGCAAGTTCATCACTCACCGTTGGTTCTCCTGCTCTCACTGTGTTGCTAAAAATATTTTTCTCCATACTTTGCAACTGCCCTCGAGCAGAAAGGTCGTTTAGCAGTTAGCAGGTTAAACAAAATTTTGAATTTCCAAAGGTGTTCAATAACTCAGGAAAGGACAAATAACTTATCATTACCAGCGCCGGTTTTAGGAGGGTGCTAGGGCAATAATAGCGCCCGGCGATTAATTTTAGGAGGCGGTATAGTTGGTCTAATAACTAAAAATAAATCACATTTTGTTGCTATGTCACTCACGACGCGACACCTTCATTTTGACCGTAGTCTGCAAACATACCATCTGAAACGTTCTCCTATTAATTCAGCATATTATTCATCTGAACGTTGAAGATTTTACTCGCCCCTGGATTTTTGGACGAAAATAAAAATTTCTAAGTGAAAATATCTCAAACGCAGAATATACAACATTGATTCATTCATTGAATATAAATTGGAAAATTGTCATGTAATAATGTGTAACATAGATATATTTATTGAATAATATACATTTATATTGTCAAGTAGCTAACTACCGATTCCACGAGATCTGGCTTTTCCCATACTAGCCCAGGGCTGTAATATGGTTTGGGTGTTGAAGCACCCTACATTGAGAAAACACGAAAAATACATTATACTGTTATGATTTTGTAATTTCCTATACCTCTTTTAAACTATCTGTGCTTTGTATTTCTAAAAATTTTCGCCTAGGGCGCATTTTAGTAACCAAACACCTCTGCTTTCTTTTGTATAGCCTTTTTAAAACGCAATGATTTTTATGGGCTCACACTAAAACAAATTTCGAAATTTCTATTGGTCACAGTTGCTATATAAAAGAATATTGAGTAGGACTTCTTGGCTACAAATGTTATGAGTCATAGTGAACAAAAAAAAATAAAAACCAGTTAACAAGAATATGTTTTGATTGGAATTTATTTTCGTTAATTTAAACTCTTTGACCTTGAATATTTGAAAAATTTTCGCCTGCGGCGCAATTTTTTTCCACAAAGATTCAATTTATATATATATTTTTTAAAGTTTAGTTTTTTGGGCAAAAGTAAAAAATTGAGAGGAAATATAACGCGTTTTTTAAACCCCGGCGGTAGTCAAGCTAAAACCGGCGCTGATCATTACTAGTAATTGAATCAGAAACAGCGAAATTAATCAATTATGATAAGACAAATTTAAATCTGTAAAAACAAAAAGATTATTATTTTAGTTAAGTAGGCTGTGTTATTTTTTTGTTTATAGCTTTACCTAACTCATAAAATATTATATATTTTGTTTATTTTGTTAAAGCAAAAAAAAATTGTACGACTTTTTTTCTGGCGCCCTTAAAATAGCTCGCCCCCTCCGTCCTTTTACCCACGGCACGCTACTGGAGGGGCGTAATGGATGGGGCGGCGGACGTCGCGGTCCCGCCCGTTCGCGGTAGCCGCGCCGCGCCGCGTCGATACGTCCGCCCGCCACCGCCGGCGGTGAGTTACGGCCTGCGGACCGTCCACCCAGGGGCGGATTAGAGCTATGTTGGGCCCTAGGCTAAATTTATTTAAGGACCCCTTGACCCGTCGTAATAAAAAAACTAGGTAAAATTTTAAGTGCCGATAGTTTTTATCAACAATCTTATTTATTTTATAAAAGGACATATTGAAAAAATATTAATTTAACATTTAACTTTATGTACTAAGAACAGAGTAGATACATAGGTACTTATTATTAATTAAATCCTTTTTTTCCTGGGTTTTCTTTTATACTTGCAAAGCTTGCCACAATTTTTTTTTGTTTTTTATCTATCTACCTAAAGTGAGACCTAAAGAGCGAAAAAAATCCAAAAAAAAAACAACAAAATGCATATACCTATTTATACTAAAATCGAGCAATCCCTACGCCCTAAAACCACGTGTTCAATGACGTTCCGCGATTGGTCGGTAGGCTATAAGATTTCACCCGACTCGGCCACAGGGACGAATGCGATCGCAAAAGTGTAGTTATGCGGTTTTATCTTGTTGTTATCAGCTATCTAGACATTGCCACAAATAATTTTATGAATGTTTTGAACCATTTTAATGAAGCCAATATTTTTTTTCCGAAATATTTTGATGTAAACAATTGTAAAACTAAAATTAAATAAAGGTCGTGCCTCATTGCGGCCCTGGCGAATATTTCAACCCACGTGCTCTTGTTTACGCCAGGCTAAGAATTGCTCGATTTTAGTATAGAGAACAAAAACCAAAAACAGAAAGCACACAAATCACCTAAGCTTAATTTTTCAAATTTCAGCAGAAAAACATCAACCTATCTTCAACTTGTCGATAATTCACACGAATTTTGACATTCAGAATCAGTATCAGTGGTATTAGTATTAATGCCTTTTTGAAAAAAAAAAACAATTATTTTAGATGGCGATATAATATGCGATATGCTCGTATTATTCATGCGTCACTGTGCCTATTACCTCCTCTAGCGGTGAGTGGACTAAATAGAGTACCTAACAGCCTAGATGAAAAAATAAGGAGTGCTGTTTTCTTTGTCTGAAATTTGCAATTGCAAAATGTAAAACCTTTTCCAATTTCGAATTCCGATCGAAACACCGAAGTAAGAATGGGCCCCTAAAGCCTTGGGCCCCTAGGCTATAGCCTACTCTGCCTATAGGGTAATCCGCCACTGCGTCCACTCCGCAAGATTCACTGCGGAGGCGGCAGAGGGTGACGGTCCTGCGATTAGACGACTGAGATCTGTGGCATACGATTTGGACAACGAAGATATAACCTCCGAATTTATTTTATTATTAACATTAAATATCTTAACTAGTTTGGTAAATATTCTATAAAGTCCACATATTTTCGAAAACTTTCGAATTTCTTCCGCCAGTCTGTTTACTTCGTGCGCCAAGCAAGTACTTTCTCAAAGTGCTTATGTCATGAGCTTGTTTTTTTACACAATTTTTCGATGAACATTTTAAAACTGACGGTTTTGAACTAGACAAGCGGATAGTTACGGCAACATTATCAAGACTAGCTGAGAGGCGTTGGTCCCGGTCGCACACCCAGCGATTTCCTAACCAACTTTCTACGGCGGTTCAGTAAAACTACCTGGTAGGCGTTGAACCCGATCTCACATCCAGTGGTTTCTACAGAATTTTATTTTGAAGAGATAACGTGATTGGTAGGAAAACTTTTTATACGAAAGTTGTAGAATTTTTTCCGAATCACGACAATCTGTTATTAGTAGAAACAAAAGAGCCTCGTAAACCTACGAAAAAATATATAAACTTGCGTTTTTTTAAATCTATGTGTTTTCCCGTTTCTAATGATATAAATAAATCATACGTCTCTCCTAATGAAGAGTTGATAAGCCCTAGGTATGTAATTAGTAATTAAGAATGAAGTGGCGTAAACTAATAAAAGTTAATGTTATGGCAGGAATTAAATTATTCATTGCCATTACAAGAAAATTCTGATTTATTTATGTCGTTGGAATCTGGAACGTTGGTCGATTGTTCAAATCCTACACAACTTTTTTTATTTTTTTATTATCGTTACCTTCTGCCTCTTAGATATATTTCGGCTCTGATTATCACGAATATAACTTTTAGTAATAATTGAAAAATGGTTATTATGAAGATTACCTATTCATTATTTCTCACAATATACTCTTCTACTCCACTATTAATCAAAATCTCGAGGCCAACGATAAAGACAGGCCACGGCGCTAACGCATAATCGCGTAGTCACGTGACCAACTTAGTCCTATAAAAAGGCATTTTTGGAGATAAGTAGAAAAGCAAATTTCGCAACAATTTGGCGAGTTTTCTTTCATCTATTACTTTATTGGTTTTGTACATCCAGGCTTTCTCTAATTGTTTTTTCAAAATTTTCAACCTGCCTCAGCTGTTTAGGGCTGAGAGTTAAACGGCACTGCACTCAAATATTTTGGCACATTCTCAAAAATTGTTAGGTCAGCACCAATGACGTCAGAACCTATAGATAGGTTTGTTTTGATAAATGCTTGACGCCCAGAACTAATCACAATCTAAGCGCTCCATTAAATTACTCCGAAAATGTCGCGAGATTGTCAGAAATTGCCCCTTTTTGTCGAGCCGTAGCGAACTTATTTCGACTCTGGGCTCGGAGGCTGGCATCGTTAGACCATCCCTCGAGTCTTCAGGTGAGGTTCCGATGCTTCCGGCGCCCCCAAACAAGAAAAAACACGCGATATCTAAGTGTAATTCTGGAGGAACTATCACCGGGAATCACCGGGTGTATAGTTGGTTGATGGTTGACTTTCTGTCTTTGTTTGTAGCATGTTTTTAGAGTAGTATGGATATATGTAATCTTGGAGTCAAAATAAAGGGCATTTTAACAATGGGGCACCAGTAGGGATAATAGGGGGTTTCTAAATCACATTTGCCCTTGAACTCTATGAGTTCAAACTCCCAAAGTCAAATTCCAAGGTGGTGGCATACAGGTAAACAATGTCTAGACGTCTAACCCAACAGATTATATACCTGGGGCGCATTCCAAAATGAATTATCAGGGTGTACATTACTTTTCTAAAAACTTAGAAAATATAGACTAAAATACATTCGACCATGGCCTATGAAAGCGAAAACAAAATTCCGAGACGGCGATTAGCATATTGTTATTCCGAGACGATTATTAGCATATTGTTATGCATGTTATTTTTATACCTGAATTTAAAACCCAATTTAAATTCCAGACAGATTAATCCATTAATTTACTTAAAGGTCAGCAACGAAAAAAAAAAACTGCAACATAATCACGGATGGAAAATTTTCAACACGGGCGTGCGACAGATATTTTTTAAGAACGGATTTATTCATCAATTTAAGGATTGCACAGCTCAAATAGGAATAAATGTAAATTTTAAAATTTGAAAACATATAAGCGTTTATGGACCTTACGCCCAAACGAATAATTAACCAAAAATAGTTATTGAAATCATACATAAAGAGACAAAAATTTCATATACCCACCTCTGCTCAGATGCAAGAAGTAGAGGCTGCATAGTATATATACTAGCTTTATTCAGCTATATTCAAGTTGCTATCTGTGTTCAGTGTAGTGTTTGGTTCCCGACAAAATGTGTTCCCGTAAGTGTAACTGGTAAGTACCTACTTTATACATTTTACTATAGTTCGAATTATCTTGCAGAAATCGAAAAAATAATTACTAAAAAGTTAACAGAGTTGGGGCTGCCTGTCAACGTAAGTGAATTTTATTGGTTGCGTTCAATGCATACCAAATTTTTGTAATCGTTGTCTGTATGCATTCTCTAGTTAGCGCTGTCTTCGGTTATGCATTATCGGTATTATTTAATTTTTAACTCTTGTCCATTCAAAGTTATCAATTAATATTTAGTAATTAAAAGTAATCCTGCAGTATTTGTCACATATAATAATTATTCATTATTACCTAGCTTACTACAAATATATACAGGGTGGTGAAAATTTTGATGCTTAGCATTGGTATCTTGGAAAGATGCAACGTCGCTCAAATTAGGCTAATGTTGCTCTGTTATTAAATGACAGATATCTTAATTCATTATGTCGCGGTGGTGTCGCTTGTACCGACGCTGACTTTTTAGACTGCATGTTTTTCTGCCTTAACCTTGGTTCGAACCGATATTGAGGCAGGGGCATGCACATGTCTTTAACGGAAAACACCGCTATGACCAAGAGAGCTGGACACGGTATTGCTAATTAATAGCGTTATATGTGTGATTTACTAATTGTCCTACACTCACTGGGATTACTACGGTTTTCTAGGGTTTTCCGTAGTACTTGAGCGTATGCTATCCTAGTCCTATCGGGAAAAAATCGACACTAGTCGAAAATGGTAACGAAGACAAAATAATAGTAATTGTCTTCCCCGCACAAGCATGTCGCTGCTTCTGGGATACTCCTAGTTTAGAGTATTGTGAGGGTGAGGATTATTATTATTATTATTATTCGTAATTTATACTCATAAAACTTGGTCATAGTCAATGTGATGACAGTTTCAGAAATTTTCTAGGCCCTAAATTTCGAGCAATCACAGCTGAGATACCCATGGTGGGAATCAAAATTGTCACCACCCTATATTGTCGTTCAACAACCGTTCAATATTCCTCAGCGGCGGTTACAAAAAATTGGTCTGCACTGAATGCAAGCAGTGTTAACTTTTAATTTTTTTTTATAGACTCCAATAATTGAATTAGCAGCTGACGGGGCGGAAATGTCTGTCTTAAAAATAAAATCTACGATATTGTACAAAAATTACCCCCTTGAAGGGGGGTATTATTTAACCGCCATATTTGAAGGGACCCCTCCACCTTTTGTGCTATATAGATTACGGTAAAAATATAAAATTATCTTTAATGATATTTAATTTCAGATTTTTAATTTTTAGGACCAGCAAGTGGGAAAAATAATAATATATATATTTTTTATTAGTTAGTAGGTAGTATATAATGTAGGTAGTATATAATGTAGGTAGTTATATTAATATATAAAATATAAAATACATATTTTTTAAATCGAATTTAACATGGTGGGTAGAGGGATATAGAGTATAAAAGTATACAGAGCGCTTCAGTTGTAAAAGATTTCTCAGCTACTAACATTCTCTGTCCGGCTTTAAGTGTTTTAGTGCCTACAGTTTTCTGAAAATAACTAACCTAATAACTAGCTCGTTTTTAGTGTTTTTAATGCTCGTTTGCTTACAGTGCTCTGTTAGTAAAGGTATTTTCTTTCTTTTTTTTAATTAATAGTAAAGATATTTTCTTTTTTTAAAATTAATAGTAAAGATATTTTTCCAATTTAATAGTGAACAAAATCCAAAATGTCAGTAATCAATATGTGTCGAATCCACGATCGTGAAAATTGCTCTATATGTTTTGAAATGGAAAACAAATTGAAAGCAGGCGGTATACCTGCGTTAGAAAAATTTTTAAAATATGATTTCGAAACGTTTTTAAACGGTGACTCATCCAGTTCGGAATGTTGTCTGGTTGAACAAAACATATCAGATAAGCAATTAACAATGTCAGATGAAGAATTTCTGAATGAAGTCGACCAGGTAATGTCTGATTTTAAGGAACATACTTCTCCTACAGACCTTTTGGATTTTAGTAGCACAGATTGGGAAAATGCCGAACCGAAATTATTTGATCAGAAAATTACTGAACTAGAAAAATATTTGTTTTCTAGTCGATCATTGAAATCAATTAATAAACAAAAGGTAAAATGTAGTGCCGCTAAGACAAAGGCTTTAATATATAACTTTCTTCAAATGAATGAAATGAAGGATAATAAAGAAAAGCTATCAACTATTATAAATCGACAAGCCGATTTATTATTAGATTTATCCAAGTTATTATTAAAAAATAATCTTTTCATAACACCTTAGTTCCTAGTTTATAGTTTTGCTTTTTTTTTAATAGTTTGCTTCTATTAACCCGCCATGGTAGTGTTATGCACCCTTTGTCTTAAAGAATTCAAAAATATACAAACCGTTAAACAGCATCTACGCAAAAATTGCTGTAACAGAAAACATATACAGACAAATATAGAGGATTATATTATAAATCGTAAGTGTTTATAAACTAATGTATTGTTACACAACTTTATATGCTTTAAACAAATTTCAGTCGATAATGTTCTGCCAGCAGATGAAATTAACCCTTCAAAAGCGGGAACAGGATCTAGTACGGATAATTTATTAAAAAACTTGAATTATTTTAACCGCAATTATAATATTGCTATATAACTTTATAAATAATTTCAGGCGATTTTGTTGCAGATAGTAAATATTGCTGTAAATGTAAAATAAATGTGGACAAGAAACAATGGGTAGCTCACGTACGAACCAATAACCACAAAGCAAAATGTTTTACTTTCTTGGAGGAGGGTATTGAAATTTTGCGAAGTGCCTTCAAATATCGAATTGTTACTTACAAAGTGTCACCGAAAAATTACACTATCGATATTAAAACATTTCAAGAGGAGATTAGGAATAAAGTGTTAACTTTACTCAAGGAAGAACAGCTCAGGCATACAGCTATTAAAATCAACTTTGAATTATATGGTATTTATTATTCGAAACCACTAGATCTTATGGATGTTAAGTCTTTCAACACCAAATTCGAAATAATTGTGGATTCTACGGACATTGAAGCTTTATATGGACACTTGTTTGTGGTACTTGCGAAGAAATCGGATGAATTTGCTGAACGTGACTCTGGTAAGAATAAATATAGACCTTGTATAATTATTTTCATTTGTTGTCTAATTATTTTCATTTTCGATATAATAATTTTGATTTTTTTTTCTATAATTTTTAGGATGGATCTTGATACAGATTCTTCACCTAGAAATTAACGTCAATAAATATAATCCTCTACGAATTTCATCATATATTCCGCTACCTAAAGAAATCCAGAAAAAGAGAGCTGTAATCAACATTCGGAACAATGATGAGTGCTGTTTTGGATGGAGTTTAATGGCTGCTGTGCACCAACCGCTAGCAAATGCAGAGAGGACATCATCATACCCTTCTTTTAAGGGAAGGTTTAATTTTAGCGGTATAAACTTTCCTGTCTCAATAAGAGATGTGTCAAAATTTGAGAGTCAAAACAATATCTCAATAAACGTTTTCGGATGTGAACCTTATTATAAGGAAAACAAAACAATGTATGAAATTGTCGGTCCCTTGTACTACACTAAACAAAAGAAAAATCTACATATAAATTTGTTATTGATTGAGGACGGTACAGGTAATCAACACTATTGCTATATAAAAGATTTAGGTAGATTGGTTTCTTCTCAAATATCCAAACATAAATGTAAAAAATATCTATGCGACGGATGTTTACAGAATTTCCCTTCTGCTGAAAAATTGAAAAGGCATATGAAATTTGACTGCAACTTTGTAAGAATTGATTTTCCATCAGATAATTTAATTACAGATAAATTTGGTAATATGATTCCCGAAAATATTTGAAAATTTGAAAATATTCAAAAACAATACAAAGTTCCCTTCGTAATTTACGCTGATTTTGAATGCATTTTAAAACCAGTAAATCGCGATAATCAAGCTTTAGACCCACTTTCTAGTTATACAGTCAAAACAGCTGAACATATACCCCATTCTTTCGCTTACTTTATAAAATGTTCATTTAATGATAATTTATCAAAATTAAAAATTTATAGAGGAGAGAATTGTGCTCAAACATTTATAGATTGGATAGAAAATGACGTAAAAAGAATTTATAATAATTATTTAAGTAAGAACCTTCCCATGATACCTTTATCATTAATTCAACAAAAACAGTATGAAGACTCTACGAATTGTTACATTTGTGGAAAAGTCTTTCAAGATTGTCCAAATTTTAAAAAATGTAAGGACCATAATCATCTTAATGGTGCTTTTAGAGGAGCGGCGCATTCCATTTGTAATTTACCTTTTCAACCACCAACATTTGTTCCGATTATTTTACATAATTTAAAAAATTACGACTCGCATTTGTTTATTAAGTCTTTATGCTTCAATAAAGAGAAAATTGACGTGATAGGTCATACAAAAGAAAAATATATATCCTTTAGTAAACAAATTTTGATGGAAGAAAATGTTAGACTAAAGTTGAAATTCATAGACTCTTTTCAATTTCTACTAGCATCTCTTGAATCTATGGCGGATATATTAGAAGACAACCAATGTATAGAAATTCGTAAGTGTTTTCCAAATGATTTACAATTTCATTACATTAGACAAAAAGGTGTATTTCCATATTCATACGTTGATTCCTATGATAAGTTGTTGGAAGAAGCTTTTCCTGCAATTGATAAGTTTTATAATGAGTTAAAAGATGAAAATATCTCCCAAGATGATTATAAACGAGCTAAAGAGGTATGGGACATATTTAACTGTAAAACTTTAGGTGATTATTCAGATTGCTATCTCCGCTCTGACGTCATGATTTTATGTGACGTGTTTGAAAGCTTTAGAAGTAATTCAATTAGAACCTACCAGCTAGATCCGGCACAGTATCTCACTTCTCCGAGTTTATCTTTCGACGCCATGTTAAAAATGACAGATATAAAATTAGAATTATTGATAGAACCTGATATGATTCATTTTTTCAAAAAGGCCATAAGAGGCGGAGTGAGCACTTGCATTTCGAGAAAATCCGAAGCGAACAATATTTTTTTACAGAATTTTAATCCATCAAAAGAAAACAAATTTATAATGTATTTAGATGCGACAAACTTATATGGTTTTGCTATGAGACAATATCTGCCCGAGAAAGATTTTGTTTGGCTTTCCCAAGATGAAATTGAACAAATCGATATTTTTTCACTTTCCGATACATCACCTGTAGGTTATGTTTTTGAAGTAGATTTAGAATATCCTGAAAATCTTCACAATTTGCATAACGAGCTCCCCTTTTGTCCTGAAAACTTTATACCCCCAAATTCCAAGTGTTCGAAACTAATACCAAATTTAAATAATAAGTATAATTATATTATACACTATTTATATTTGCAGCAATGTCTAAAATTCGGTCTCAAATTAACCAAAATTCATAGAGCTATTAAATTTACTCAATCACCATGGTTAAGAAAATATATCGATAATAATACAAACATAAGAAATGCTGCAAAATCTAAGTTCGAAAAAAATCAAGTAAAATTATTAACAAATAGTATTTATGGAAAAACCATGGAAAATTTGGACAAAAGGGTTGATATTCGCCTCGTGTCTCATTGGGAGCCTAATAAAAATAGTAATTGTGCAGAAAAGTTGATAGCAAAACCACAGTTTAAAGATTTATCTATATTTTCTGAAAATTTAATCGCTGTTCAATTACAAAAAGTATGTATAATGTATGATAAACCAATTTATGTTGGTTTCGCCATTCTAGATCTTTCTAAAATGGTGATGTATAATTTCTACTACAACTACCTTAAACCAAAGTATGGAGACAATGTTGCTCTATTGTATATGGACACCGACTCTTTCATTTTAGAAGTAACAACAGAAAACTTTTACAATGATATAAGAGAAAATTTAGATATTTTCGATACCTCGAATTATGCTCTAAACAATGTTTATAATATTCCTCAAAACTTATCAGTTGTGGGTAAATTTAAGGATGAAATGGCTGGCGAACCAATAGAATCTTTTTATGGTACTGCAGCTAAATCATATTGTGTAAAAACGAAAGATGATATTCTGAAAAAAGCTAAAGGTATTAAGAAAAATACGGTTAGAAAACAACTGGATTTTTCCCATTACAAGGAAGTTGTCGAAAAAAATTCTAAAGTGTATTGTAACATGTATATTTTTAAATCGCATTTACACAATATGTTTACTGAAGTTATAAATAAGTTAGCACTATCATCTGATGATGATAAACGGTATCATATCCCTAGTACTCTAAAAACTCTAGCATGGGGGCATAGAGATATTTCTGATTATGAAACCCTAAAGTTGAAAAAATAATGGATATGTTAATTAAAAACGGTTGTGATTTAACTCTTGAAGACCCCGATACTAATTTAGATAACTTGATAAAAATTGGTGAGTTTTTAGAAGACTACCATGAACCAAAACCCAAGAAAAGTAAAAAATAGCAATTCTTATATAAAGGTAGGATCAGCTTATCGCTTAGTTGATTTCAACATGGCAAACCGAATACAGTTCGATGGGGAGCCTGTAAGTCAGTCTAGTAATTTGAAAAATTTCGAAGAGAGATTGTTAACTTTCAAAAACTGGAAAGGAAAAGTAAATCCGATAGATTTAGCCGGAGCTGGTTTTCATTTTACAGGATGCTTAGATTCATGTCAATGTGTTTATTGTGATGTGGAAATATACAAGTGGGAAATGGAAGATTCTCCATTGATGGAGCATTTCAAATATAATAAATCTTGTGATTTTATACAAGCACTTCGTTTAGCCAGCATGTATAGGAGTAATACAAACCCTGCACCCAGTACCACTAATTTTTCTACTATTTGTGTATGTTTTATTATACTGATTGTATTTTTTGCTCTATTTAAGGGATTTTATTAATATTGTGTTTGTATATTTTTAAATGTACCACTTTATACTTTTATATACTACTACTTTATATATTACTATATTAATAAAATATTTAACTCGTGAGTTGTTTTATTTCTGACATAAAACCACCTCTAAATCGTTCTAGGATTTAGTTGATCCTAAGCTTTCAAGTGATAAAGTTGAAAATGACGTCATTAATAATATTAACAGCCTTAGTGGGCAGCAATCTGTTTATAAACTATTTGCCTCGAGTTAAAGAAGGATATTTATGCTTGAGTGACAACAAAACTGAAAGAAGTGATTGTTATCATCCTATGAAAGTGACAAATTTTAATAATACCGGATATCCAGTGTTTACTTATAAAATAGACAGTGTTCGTTTGACTTATAATAATTATTATAAACTGAAATATATCTTTAACAATAACACAATTCAGACATCCGAGTGGATCGCTTTACAAACAAATCGAGATACTTGTATTTGCAACTACACTTCTTGTTATGTTGCGAGTTATGTTTCAATCAGTTTATTAGCACTATTTATTATATTATTTATCTCATGGATAATATACAGACGCACGTATTAACTTTACAAGAACAGTGGTGGGGGAGATAGGTATATATTCACCCCGTATTTATGCGAGTATTATTAGTGTAAAGACTGTGATTGTGTTAAAATGTCGACTAACGAAAATCAGTACTCTTTCCTAAACGAGTATCTTCAGTTACCCCCCAGTAATAATCTAAAGTGTAAGAGTAGTGATTCTAAACATGATAATGTGATCTTGAATACTCGAATATTCAACTTGAACAAATGTGGTACCAAGTACATCGAAATCGGCTTAAATAGTAATTTCGAATGCTGTGTGAAAATTGGTGGCTATGGTGGCATATCGATTTTGCTTACTGAAGAAGAATGGAGCTTGCTTTTAAAAAATCAGGGATACATATTAAACTATTTTTATTCCCAAGATGATGATATATCTCCTATCGAACTTAAACAACTCAAAATATATTTCGAAAAGCTTGGAGATAATGTACGTGTAATAAAATGTTTAAAAAATGGATATTACGTGTACTTGGGATGTGAAACAGTTTCCAATTTGTGGCAGTTAGTACCTCTCCTTAACAATCGAATAGATGCAGTAAAGAAGCAGCAGTTTGGACAATATTTCGACACGTTTCAATCATCACTCAACCGAAACTATAAGGATGTTGTTAGTACTATTTATAATGTTTTGTTGGCAAGAAAAGATCAAACTATCGAAAATGATTTAATTATGATGGAATTAGTACTACTTCAACCAAACTTGCTGGAGCACAAACTAGAAGTATGAAGAAGGTGACATTTGGAAGCATTAAGATTCATGTTATGGTAAAATGGAGTTTCGCATACAATAAAGCTAGAAAGAACAACTATGAATCTGCAGTACTCGATCGTCTTCGATTTGAAAGAAGAATTCAATTTAGTGAAATTTTATTAAGTAATGTATTAAGTCATAATTATAGATGTAGAATATATGAAACTCGTTTTAAAAACATGTATTGCAAATAAATAGTTTTATAGATATGTTGTATTTGATTTCAGGGGTGGTAAATAATATACTAGAAGTGATTATTAATTTCTTTTATTCTTTCATTAAAAAAATATCATACAAGTAAAAAACATTTGATAATGCGCACATACATTTTTCTTTCGAATGGGAAAAACAGGTTGGTTCTTGATGTTTTAAGGGTGGTTGTTCATCAAGCTCGATGACGGGTCTTGATGAGTATTTTCTAATATATTCAGCTTTCTCGCTTCCTTTAATGTATACTCGATCACTCTTGTCGGTAATGTGTTGAACAATGTTGGAAAATTTGTGTAGAGGAATAAAACCATCCATCCACCTAATTCCATGATGGTTTTCTGTGAGCCAAACTGCTTGTTTATGAAGGTAAGTAGGTAAGAGGTTCATTTGAAATGGCGGTTTAAACACATAATGTGAAATTTTTTTACCATCATAGGCAGCAAATTCTTTAACAATAAATTTATTGTTTTCAACTTTAAATCCTTGCACATCGACTACCACACTCATATTTTTAAATTAGAAAATTCCTTAAAAACTTCTTTTTTCTTTTGATAATAGTCAATATAACTTTTTAATTTTTTTAAATCTCTCTGAAATTGTTCAATCCTCTCTTGAAGGAGCATTGTAAACTAATGGAAAATTTTAGATAACTAACTTTTTATTATTAAATTTGACACATGCGCACTTCAAATTTGTCGCACAATTTTTGTCAGTGGGTTGTAAGCAAATAGTTTATCATGTAGTATTAAACAATAAGCTGATGTTTTGTCAGGTATATCTTTACTTGTTTCAAATTCTACTCTCATTACAATAGGTCCTACTTCGACAGCATCTTTCTGATACATACAATTTATGTATGCAATAGGTGCAATTTCTTTAAATGTTTTAGGCGAGAAAACAGGTTCCACCGATCCATCGTAATAAGATTTTCTGAATGACGAGAACATTTCATAGAGATAGGCATACTTATTATTTTCGAAATCCAAGTACATGTCAGAGTATGGATATTTATCTGAATTCAAAAACACTCTAATATTTCTAAGGTTACAATTATCAAATTTACTCATATCGGCAGTAACATTTCCCCTTTTGTTTGTTTGAAATGCAACAATCACGTGACGCGGTGTTTCAACTTTTGTTGAAGTTTTTACAGGCCAATTATGTCTGGTAGTTTTCAGTAACTCCGGATATTCTATAAGTTCCCAACTTCTAAATGCAATAAAAATTTCATCTCCTTTATTAATTAACTTTGTAAAATATAATTCCCTTTCTATATCAACGATGACGTGAGGTACAACCCACTCTATTTTCGACACCGTTATCTTTGGAATTTCGTTTGGGTCTGTGCTGATGACCGCATTTTTATCATCGTTTGTTCTAACTAAAATTAATTCTTGCCTAGCATTTAAAAGAACCGTTTTAAAATCCTCAAAAAATCCCATTATTGTGTTCATAGGAATGCACACATTAAAGTGTCCTTTGGAGTCAACCAATGTGTTTTCTTGATTTAACAACCAACCGGCATTGTGTAATTTTTTTACTTCATTTTCGGTGTGAGACAGATAACCCTTAATTGTAGAACTTATACCAACATCCCTAACGGAATCGATAGTAACACCATTTAATTGATACCGGATTTCCTTGAATAGGAAAGCAATTCCATTATTTACAAACTCTAATTTTGCTGAAACTTTATCATTCTGATCTGTTAATTTTCCCTCGATGTATAGAAAACTTTCACAGGGTAAAGTATATTTACCAATTTCCTGTATAGAAATAATAATTTCATCATTGTATTCAAATTTTTTCGAAGACTGTGAATCATAAGTATGTAATTCTTTTCGCCAAACAGAATTGTCCACAAGATAGTTTTTATTTATATTTAGGTATTCCATTATTTAACTAACGCAAACCCTAGAGATTTCAAAAATAGTTTATTTTTACGTGTTAACCGCTTGGTATTAACTTTAGTACTGAGTTGACGAGGTTGTCGCTTTTTCTTATAAACTTTAGTACTGACTTGACGAGGATGCCGCGTTTTCTTATAAACTTTAGCTTGTTTAGTATGTAGATTATATCTTACAACCATTATTCTGAAATTTTTTTCACGTGCAGTCTTATCGTAACTGTTTCCCCACTGAAATTAACTAAATCTCCGTCTTGATCGAGTATTTGAATATTGACATTATTTATAATTTTTACATTGACAGGAAAATAAATAATATTCTGAGGTGTTTCTATAATTTTAAAACCTGGTCCTACGCTAGGAAAAAATTGATGAACAATATGGACCGGTGTACCATTATAGTATGAACCTGCCGCTATGCTGCAGTCGATACATATAGCATTCACTTTAATTATTTCTGCTGGATAATCCGACACATGTTTTCCTGGTTCTAGAATACCGTTCTTAAAACCTAAAATTTTTCCGATTGATCCATCATCAAATTGAATCGGTTTCCCATTTTCAATAATGGTATGGAGTGTGTTATTATTAGATGAAATTCTCAGAACAGACTCAATAGTTTCTAATTCCTCACGTACAAATTTATTTATATCATCTAACTCATATGCACCGGAGGGTATAGTTATTGTTACATGTCCACAAGTAAATTTATTATTTCTTTCGTCGATATTAGGAATTGCGTTAAATGTTTCAAAATTTATTAAACCAACAACGTACTCACCATCATCTAAATAAATTGGTGGGTTGAAATTAGCTGACAATACATTTGTCGTACCTGATAAGACTAATGTGAAAGACATGATACTACTTGTACAACCAACTCTTTTCTAACTTACTTAGCACCGTGTCGAATTCTTATAAAGAAATTTTAAAACCAAATGTCCACAATTATTAGAATTATATTTTTGAAATCGGTCATAATTATATGTTATATTATTATTACCATCGCTAAAGAAATATTTTATAACTTCTAGAGGGGGTCTCAAATTCCCGTAACTATCGAAATAATTAATATCTTTTCCTATTTTTATATAACATGTCCAGTGAATACCGTCTCCCCGATCATCATCTAAATTTATAATGCCTGATTCGTATTTTTTTATTTTTTTCGGTAATTGGTTACGCATAAACACATTTCGAAAATAGGGAATTTTTAATATTTCTATATATTTTAACAAATCAATATTGGTGAGTGGGCGGTGTGGTAGTCTTTTTAGCAGTTTTTTTGATATGGTTTTAAGTAAAGACCGCAACCTTGTTTGTAAGGTTTTAAATAAAGTCCTTTTCCAACTTTTAATTGTTCAATGGCTCTGTTATGTCTCTTTGCTTCTTCTAGCGTATCCCTTGCTGCTTTTGCATCGTTGACCGCTTTTGCAATTCCAGCCGCTCCTCCAGTTAGTGCTCCTAATGCTGACAGACCCGCGAACAGAGGAATTAGGGGTAGTAAGCCCCCTTGATATGTTGGGAATTTTATTATACGTCCTCTAGGTTTCTTAATTCGTTTTCGCTTTAATGCTGTTAAAAAGCTGATGTTGCAACTTTTTTAATGTCTGTATGTTTTGTTCCAATAATTGCATTTCTTGCTGTTTTTACAGCATCATTAAATGATATAGCTTTTCCTATTTTAGTTTTCCTCTTTTTATTTCGTAAACCCATTCCTAATTTTCTTTTTACCTTCATTGCACCCGCAACACCTACAGCAGCTATCCGCTCTCCTATTTTACCTGATTTAATTCTTTCTATAGCTTTTTGTTCTAATAGTTTGTCAGCTTGATGCCGATTTTCTAAATCTTCAAACTTTGAGTATGCTATATCGTGTTCTTTACAAGCTTCGTCTAAAGGGTTAATACCGCGATCCCCCCTTAATAACCTCTTTTTGAGTTTGGTCCCAGGACCGCAAAAATTGTATGACGGCAAGTGTAGTTCCACCGGCAACTTATTTATGAATTTATTAAGAAGTCCGGAACCTTTCTTACCGAATAATCTTTTGGAACTAACCAAACCATCGTAGGAGGACATACTTATATAAAGTGTGAGCATGAAGACCGTTAAACAAAATTTTTCTCTTCCTGTTAAAAACCATGATTTGGAAATAGCTACATTCCGGAAACACGGAAATTTATTCCCAGGAAATTGTAAGCGAGCTTTAATTATCGGACCCTCCGGTTGTGGCAAGACAAATGTTATGATTAGTCTAATAGAAGAACCTCATGGTTTACGCTTTGAAAATATATATATTTATTCAAAATCTCTAAATCAGTCAAAATATCAATACCTACGTGAACTCTTCAAACCTCTTAGAAAAATTGGATACTTTGAAAGTGAAAAGGAAGATGAAATAGTGTCGCCAAACGATATAAAATTAAATTCTCTAATAATATTTGATGATGTGGTGTGTTGTAGTCAAAGCGTTATTAGAAATTACTTTTGTTTTGGGCGTCATAAATGTACTGATTGTTTTTATTTATGCCAGACTTATACTGCAATTCCCAAACAACTAATAAGAGATAATGCAAATTTATTAATAATATTTCAACAAGATAATACGAATTTAAAACATATATATGATGATCATGTTAATGTAGATATGACATTTCATCAGTTTAAGGATTTATGTTCCTTGTGTTGGAACGATGAATATGGATTTATTGTGATTGATAAAGATAGTGCATTAAATAATGGGCGCTATAGAAAAGGCTTCGATCAATTTTTTTCTCATATATAATCCCATTAATCTGTAGTAGTAAACAGTACATTATATCACTTCGAAGATGGATGAACAACTAGCAAAAGATTTGGTAAAAACTCGTGAAATTTTAAAGCAGAAATATCGTTCTTTACGTTCAGATAAGTCACAAACTCAGAGGCGTTTGGAAGAAGAATATAAACCAATAACTCAGCCTTTAGAAAAGTTGCTTTCGAATATCAAACAAGAACCTAAAATTAGACCTAAAATTGAACCCAAAGTTGAACAACAGGGGGAAAGTTTTAGAGGAATCCCTTCTTCATCTCCACGAAGCTCTTTACTGGTTCATAAACGGTTACAACCATTATTACCTTTCGGTGGATTGTCGTTTTTGGAAGATAGTTTTATCCCTGAACAAGGAGACCCCTTTGAATCAACTGGTCAAGACACCGTGACCGATAAGACCATTAATGATGCTGTTGAACAAAGCCGACAATATTTTGAGGATTTATCGAGACAACCTGGTTATCAATTATGGCTTGAAGAATTTAATCCTCTTCCACGAACCTACATTGATGGACAGACACGAGGAACCTCTACAGATTATGATTACGTATATGGTATAAAACATGATATACCTACAGGCAAATTTTCGATAGGAAACGCTTTAGTTGATTTTGTTGGAAAAGATATTCAAATATTTAGGAAAAATACACTTCAACCTGATATGAAACGATTGTATGAAGGTACACCTGGACTTTACGAGTTATTGTTTAAACAAAACCCTCTGGGGTATACAAATGTAGACTTGGACAATTATATGGATATTTTGGATAAAACTTCAACATATAGACGAAACAATGATCCTGCCGAACAAGTACAGGGCTCTTTGAATTCCAAATATATAACAATTGTGCGACCGTGGCTCGTTAAAAAGAATATTTTAAAAAATGAAGTATTACGAACATTAGTAGAACCATCTGTGCTCAGAGAGAGATCAATGTCTGCTAGTTCACTGCGGCGACCAACTACAAGATCGGTTACACGATCAAAGAAAGGAGGAGGTATGATGAGTCTATCTAACAAAAAGCTAGATTATGTATATTATAATGATACCAATGAAATTGTCGAAAGACTAAAATTACTTCTGGCATCTCAAATCGCTGGTCATACTGGTCACCATAATGAAATGATGTCTATTGTCGAGGAACTTCGCGAGGCAAAAATTATTCAATAAGTGTAATGTTAAATCTAAATCTTCTTAGTATGTATTGAACATTCAAGTGATAATGACAATCGATAAATTTGGAGCGCACATATTTAAAAAAGGATATCAATCTTTGGATGAATCATCAACATCTTCTAATAAACTTTACAATGTAGTAGATATAAAGAAAGTTAAATTGTACTATAATTTAGTTTTACCATTTATCGGTGATTTTAACAAAAACACTAAAAACTACGCTTTGTTGCAAGATCACAGGGAGAGCTATATTTTTCCTCTTAAGGAATGTAATATTATAAGTGCTGAATTTCCCAGCAGCATAATTTTGTTAATAAATGATCAGAAAATTTCAAATCCTGTCGGAACACAATTACATCTAAAAGATAAAATTTCATTCCAATCAGTGGGTACAAAACCTTTGAAGAGCTTTTATGGTAAATTATTGATAAAGTGTTCAATAGATATAGAATAATGTCGGACCTTAAAAAACAAGTTGTTGAAGAACTTCATAAACCAGCACGAGTACATTATCAGAGAAGGCGTGTAATTGTTAAAGGTCTTAATGATCTTTGGCAAGCTGATTTGGTTGAAATGCTTCCTTATTCTAAATTTAATAAAGGTAATAGATATATTTTAGTTGTAATCAATGTATTCTCTAAATATGTATGGGTACAACCAGTAAAATCTAAAAGTGGGAAAGATGTCGCTACAGCTATGAAAAATGTACTAATTCAGGCTAAAACATCACCTAAAAATCTTCAAACTGATATGGGAAAAGAATTTTATAATAAAGAATTTGGCAAACTTATGACGGAATTTCAAATAAACCATTACAGTTCATTTTCGAATATGAAAGCTAGTGTTGTAGAACGGGTTAATCGTACTCTGAAAAATTCAATGTGGAAACAATTTAGTTTACAAGGGAACTATAAATGGATACCCATATTACAAGAAATCGTCGATAAATATAATAATACAAAACATAGAACAACATCATTTAAACCTAAGAGCGTTAATAAAAACAATGAAAAATCAATATTGAAAGAGGTATATACTTACCCAAAAACCTTTAATATCAGAACATTATTTTCACCTGGTGACTATGTGCGCATCAGTAAACATAGGGAAGCTTTTAAAAAGGGATATACACCAAACTGGTCAAACGAAATATTTAAAGTGAAAAGGATAACTCTCACCAATCCAACTACATATTTGTTAGAAGATGAAAAAGGTGTTGAAATAAAAGGAGGATTTTATGAAAAAGAACTTCAAAAAGTGAAATATCCTGATATATATTTAATTGAAAAAATTGTAAGAAAAAAAGGAAGTAAACTCTATGTTAAATGGTTGGGGATGGATAGTACTAATAACACATGGATTGACAAGAATCAACTTGCATAATATAATTATACTTATTATGAAAAATAAAAATAATTTTCTTTTAGACTAAATCTTTTATTACATCATATATTTTATTTTACAGGTATAAAATAATAATCCACTATCTAAGTACCTAATTTGATAATATAAATTTTCTCTAAAAATTCTATAGTTGTATTCAAAAATAATTGCATTGAATATAGAGGTTTCTTCATCTAAATCTGCAAAGCGTTTTTCTAAGGCTTGATATTCCTCATCCAACTGGGGTTGAGCTTGATATAAATCATAAAGATAAGCTGCTTCTCTACTTTTGTATTTTTTTATAAATTGTGAGTAATTGTCTTCGAACTTAACCAAACATTTTCTCTTTCTTCCTGATGAATAATCAATGTTTGCGCATTCAGACATTTTACACTTTATTATCTACTTAGTTTTAAAACTAGAAAATTTGTAGATTTCATAAAAATACAATGAATGAGAGTATCTGTTACACTAGTCACTATCACCATCACTATCACTGTCATAAAATATATCTATAAGCGTATTAATGTCCAAAACGCTGGCTATGTCTTCAATTGATATATATCTTCCTATTTCCTTTAAATTACTATCCAAATCCAATTTTTTGAGCCCCAAAGCAAAACTTTTTATATCCTTATCTTCCAAAAATTGTTCACACAATTCCAGAGCACTTCCATACCTTTCTGCACGCTCGATACACTCTTCTTCTGGTACAAATTTACCACCTCCATATATCGCCTCATGTTCAGCATCAAATTTTAAGTTGGAAAAAAATTGTCTTAACTTTTCAACACCACTTTGTAGATCATGTACTTCAGGATATTTCGTATAACACATCCACATGTTAGTCTATACTGTTACACATCGTATACAAAACTGAGGAAGCTCGGTATTATTTTATTTAAAAATTCAATTTTGTTGGTGGGGATTAATGGTGGGGTGGGGGCTATATGAACTCCTAATTGCATTAGGTATTTTTATTAAATTAATTAATCAGATTCATATGGAATGTACCCAGATTATGGGACACTTGAGGCCGACATCGCTATCTCTCTCTTTCTCATATATGTAAATAAAAGTGGAATGCTGGACCTATGTTTATTACAAAAATGTATAGGAATGCACGTTTTAGTTGTTATTGCATTTAATTAAAATTAATGGGATGTCAAAAATTAATCTACCTGGTATCTAAATTGGGTTCTAAATTCAGATAACAAATAAATTATGCAAATTACCCTGCAGGTACATGGTCACTTGGGCCGGACGTCTAGACGTTGTTTACCTGTATGCCACTACCTTGGAATTTGACTTTGGGAGTTTGAACTCTAGAGGTCAAGGGCAAATGTGATTTAGAAACCCCCTATTATCCCTACTGGCACCACGTCTATAGGTTTTGACGTCATTGGTCAGCACCTTCCTTTAGCTTAGGTGATATTCTCTATACACTTTAATTGTTTCACTTTCTTGAAAATATGTTAGCCACACATATTTAAGGGTTTTTTTGAAATTAAATCTCAGTTGATCGGCAGCGTGAAAGGCCGAATAGGAACCATATCAGGGCGTGGGTCGACAACGAAAATCCTCGAGTACGTTACAACACTGATTTATTTCGTACAAGGTGAATGGTGAATACAAAATACACAAACCCGAACGTGGTCAACGGTAACGGCTTCCAGCCACCCGGACCGTCTGAACTCGCAGATCTCCCCCAAGCAGTTCACCCGTCTGTGTCTCAGGATCCACTGTCCATGTCTATTCCGGGGGGAGAATTCCCCTTACAGCGCTCACGCGTCGGCGCGAGCGGCACCAATACTCCTGGGCGGCACGGCTTCCACCCAGAGGCCATAATAACACCTGGGCCGTTCCCCTCCACCAGGACACACGCGTACTAGACACAAACTTGTTTCTAAAATATAAACTAAGACGCTTAAAAACACTTTAAACATTTAACTTCTCAAAACCTAAGCTGCCGCTTTCAGTTATGTGACAAATGACATGTAACGTCGGACTAAGATGGTCACGTGATTTTTGTGCGCCATGGCCTGTCTTTATCGTAGGCCTCGTAAAAATCTGAATTATTGTCACTGACTTGTCACAGCGGACGTCATACCGTGGATTTGTTCAAAAACTCATAGCTTTAAAGTGTTAATTGAAAGTGAAATATGAAATTGTGTTAAAAATAGGGAAGTAATGATTCCATATTCCATCGCCAGCGGTTATACAAAGCGTTTAATTTTAAAACTCAAAAATACATGGGATATACAATGTTAAAAAATTGCTATTTGCCATAAATAATTTTTTATTATTGAGACTATTACGGTCCCAGAACTTTTAAAAAATTTAATGGAAAAACGGAAATTTTATTTTGGACTTTTTTTAAAGAAAATATCTTCATAGGCGGTGCTCCAGCGGTTCAACTTTACCACTGGTTAAACTGTCTGTACTAATTTAAAAAAAACACCCTGCATCGTAATGAGAAGCATAAAAAAATAATGTTTTAACTCAAAACAAATAACACTTCACCAAACTAACTCTGAACCTGAACATAAAATAAAATTTTACTCTGGAAACATTTCCCTGGAGAAATCCATGATTTACGATGCCGTAAACGAATAAATAAATATTGGCGACAACGAAGTTAAAAACAAATAAAACGGCGGGTATATGAGAAATCGTTCCGGCGCATACCTTGCCGTCTGGATACACCATCAATTTATTCTGGAACGGCGTCGGTGGCTGTGGCGGCATCGAATTCCGCTCCACTATAAATTTAATTTTCCATGAACCGCCTTTTTATGATCCGTCCGAATAAATCCTTTTGAGGTATCGGGAGCATATTAGATACTCGCCTAGATAACGAGTGCCCTATAAATCCTGCGAGTAGGGGATTAAAAGCTGACTGCCATGCTCGTTGGTTTTTCGGAATACCTATCTCTCGGCAAAGTCTCGGCTCTGGTCGATTTTAGTGAATGCTTCTTTGCCTTGCAAGCCTGACTTTGATTTACTAATAGATACACTATACTATGTGTGTATAAACCTTCGTATACATGTAACTTTCAAATATAACGATCTGGATATCTTTGTGGTGGCCATAAGAGCGAAGCACATCCGACTTAAGTCCCATACCATGAAATGAGAGCATTGGCAACATAAGTTCACCGCGGTCACGTCACTTCGTCGCTGGACTGACATCGTTGTGCGAATAATACGACGAGACAGTGCGCCTCTGTTTTCGAAAAGATTGCCCATAGTGTTGGTGACCATTGTTTTTTGCAAATAACTTTGCATATGCTAGACTAGAACATGTGTGTTGCGGTTGGTGTTTGTAAACAATGGTGGAAGCCGGCTAACCTTTTAGTGGTTTTGTGTAAAAGTTGAAAAGAAAAGGAATTTAATTTTATTAGTTCCTACTGAAATTTGTAGCCCCAATACGCTTAGGCCTTGTTGTATGCCTATAAGTCAAACTGTAATAGTGCCTGGAAATAGGTATAGGCAGGTTTTCTGTGATTGATGGCAGGTGGTGAACTTTTATTCGCTTTTGGCATTCCAAAAGTTGAACATTTAAGAATGAAATCAGTGGCGGCTTGTGTCAATTGTAAATTTCACGCGAGGATACAGATTTCTTAATATAAAGTAGGAAAATGATACTTGGTCAAAAAATGTCATATTTTCACGGTATTTTTATACATATCCAGGAAAGGATAAAAGAAAATAGCAGAAAAGAAAATAGCTAAGATATATTCTTGTCTGGCAAAAAGGTGTAGGGAGTCCAGGGTCTTATTTCACCGCTGGAAAACATAGATCGATGTGACAAAATGAAAATAAAAATAGAAATAAAGTTCTCATCATTTTCAAATGCATCACAAAGAATAGTCTGCGGAATTTTGTCAGCAGATAAATACAGTGTGTCCCAATTTGATACTGGACACCTCAGAACTATATGAAGGACAAGAAAAATAAATGGTATCTATTTTTTTATTGGTAGTCCCAAGGGAGAGTACCTCAGAGGCGGTGGTATTTGGATGGGGTAATTAATTCATGACCTGCTGTGATTTTTTAAAATAATTACGGCGGTGTTTAGCTTATGTTGGACCGGCGAAAGTTTAGCGGTAGCTTTTGTTCTAATTGTGAGGCGTTCCTTTTTATTGTGGTAGATTTCATTTTGGGGGCACTTTAATTATGATTGGGGGCAATTTGTGCTTTGTTAGTAAAACTTTTTGTCTCTGGGAAAATTCAGGACAGCCAGACATATCATTTTTATTTATTATTTTTATAACTATACATATCTGCTCAGTCCAGAAGTGTTGTATATGGCGTTTGATGTGTACAAATATACATATGAGAAATCAAAGGGGTATAAGCGGGATATGTTAAAATGTTATAATCAGGGAACGAAGTAGTGGGAAGTTGGGGAAAATGGGACATTAGATCGGTGACACGCTTCGACTATAGTAGCTTAATCGAATAGTGGGGAGAAAACATAATCGTATAGACCTTCAACATTTACACATAAATGTTGTCGCTTAAATTTCGATAATGCTGCACGCCGCCAATTTGCAACTATAAAAACGTTTGTTGCGACCTCAGGAGAAACGCAATTTTGACGTTTCGAGAAAAATGTTAGCGTATAAACTGCATCCATATGCAAAATATGCATGTTCACACGAGTAGATTCAAATTCATTCGCAAATTCCAGACAAAGCGGTTTTAATTCCGACCCGGAGCAACATACAAAATGCAGTGCGCAAAATCCCCGATGCGAACGAAAAATAGAGGATTCAGTTTGCCGTAATCACGAATGCTTATCCGACTGCAGGGACTCATTTGTCGCGGACGTTGCTATGCAGCACAACAGAATTTCACAACAACCGTTCCGTTGGAGATAGGAGCTGAAGGCACAGGGTGATACGGATCGAACGGGGCGATCGCAGAGTTGCGATTCGCTGTCGAATGGGCTGATTTCATGGAAAAATAAAGGGTTTCAATAAGACGGATCGATGTTAACAGAAAATAAAATAATGTTATTTACAAAATTTTGGTTTCTTAATTGAATTGATGAAAAGTTGTACTTTTCTGCACTAGTGACATTAACTTTGTCAACTAATAATAGAACTACGCTTGTAAAATTTTTGCAGGTATGTACATGTATTAATGGAAAACTTATTTTAGATGAATGTAAGCAAGGTATTGCTTTTCTTTGCTGACTTCCTGGAAGAAGCGAAGAATCATGGACAACATCAGTAGATTGTTATATTGGAAAAAGTCAACACAAGTGCAATAAAAAATATGAAAGTCTACCTTACAGGATTTAGTTGACAAAGACATACCTCAATAATTATTATAGATTGGAGTATTATGAAGGAAGATTTTTGGCAAAAATCAAAACATATTACAAGGGGGGACTATCTGACATGTTAAAAAACGAAAAATACCCTGTATCTCCCAAACGAATCGAGATTCAACTGCCCTCAAAAATCGAGCACAGTACACCTACCTACTCTTTGTCTATCTCTTCACAGAATAGAAGAAACCCCCCAAAAACACGTCCAGTTTGTTACACTCTGTGCATGCGACATGAAAACTGTATTATTTGAGTTTGGAATATTTTCACTAAACTACTTATTTGGGGTTTTGCCATAGAATGCAAAATAATGTTTTTTTTCTTGCAAATTAAAGAAATCTTAAAAATATGAAAGTTTACTTTACAGGATTTAGTTGACAAAGATATACCGACATACCTCAATAACTATTATACATTGGAGTAGTATGAAGGAAGATTTTTGGAAAAAATCAAAACGTATTACAAGGAGGGACTGTCTGACATGTTAAAAAACGAAAAATGCCCTGTATCTCCAAAACGAATCGAGATTTTGAGATTCAACTGCTTTCCACTGCCCTCAAAAATCGAGCACAGTACACCTACCTACTCTTTGTCTATTCTTCGCAGAATAGAAGAAACCCTCCAAAAAAACATCCAGTTTGTTACACTCTGTGCATGCACCATGAAAACTGTATTGAGTTTGGAATATTTTCACTAAATTTAATAGATAACTTATTTGGGGTTTTGCCATAGAATGCAAAATAATGTTTTTTTTTCTTGTAAATTAAATAAATCTTAATTTTTGGGCGGCTGATGCATTATTTTTTTAATTTTTAACTTCCATTAACCACAATCACAAAATATGCTTTTGAAAATTTGGGTTTGGTTTAACCAGCCATATGTTAGTTTTTTTAACTTAACTCTGGTGCACATTGTTTTCTTTTCTGTATTGTTGCTATTGTTAGATATAACAAAAACAGGAAAAACGCAAATAAATCAATTAATGGTATTTTTAATGGATAATATTGGAAATATTTGCTGATATAAAAATAGGTAGGTGTACGTACTGTAGCTTACCCAAACAAAAATATTTTGTTATAAGTTTTGTCAATAAAATTTGAAAAAGTAATACAATAAGTACCTAATTATTTTATCATTGTGTCCTCTGTCATTATAACGGTATGGTAAATAATATATTATTTGTATTTTCCTTTAGCAAGATATACGAGTATAAGGTAGATTTAAATTCTCCAAAAATTAATTTGGAATATCTCAGTAATGAAGAGTGTTCCATCTGTTAAAACCAAAAAAATCTAAAGATATTATTTTCCAGAAACAATATATAATATGTACAGTGAAAAGATTCTAAAGAATTATGTCATTTTTTTTTATGAGGATGCTTCAGCAATCACAATATAATTTACCTAAATGGGTCTAAAGTTCAAGCTATGACCTATCACAGAAAATATAGTAGTATATTTTCTGTGCTACTATAAAAGTTTTTCGACTGAAAACTTGGCTTTATTGCGTTTTACATAAGTTATATTTCTAACATCACCAAGAACTCCAATATTCTAGCGTTACATTTATGAACCGATGCAGGTCTAACTACTATAATAACACATTCTGTAAGTAAGGGCTCGTGAAATTAAAGTAATAAATTTTTTATATTCGGACCATGTAAGTGCTTGACGTCTATAGGATTGACTTTTCTCAGTTTAGTTTATAACCAATCAATGGTGAAAATAGTTCAAATCATAAAAAATAAAAGCTCGTAAAACACGCGGGGCCGCGGGATCCGATAATCCGATTTGTGACGCCACAAAATAGGTTATGTTTATGTTCTCGCAGACTGACAGGCTTGGCATTGAGGTGCGGCGTTGCCAAACATGGTGCCATGGCGGTAAATTTAGGGAAAAATAAAATCCAACATGTAGTTAGGTATATTGAACTTTAAAAATTAATTGCGGCAAAACGGGGGCGAAAAAAAAATACTGCAAGTATATCTCACCCAATACTATCCGATGAGCAAATAAAAAAAAGTGGCGTATTAGTCCATTATGTGTGAAACATAATATCGGCCAAATGTTCGCCAAGGCTCTTCGGCAGCACACCTCCATTCAATGGCCCAAATTTTTGATGCTTGATTTGTTCCTCGATCTTAACTAGATTCTTCGGAAAACCCTACCGTTAGTAGGGATTCATCAGGACAAGTACGACTTGGAAGATTTGACTTGAAAGTCAAGCTTATAAACAATCCACTACTTTACTTGACTTGAATTTTTCTAACTAGGTACTACTTGACAAGTAATTTCAAGCTTCTTGAAGCTTGAGTACGAACAGGATTCGTTGTTACATTTAATGTAAAATAATGCAAACGATTTTATTCATAAGCATAATCTACTGTATCTAATATGTAGGTATAGGGTGTTAAATTTTCGATACATCTGCAGATCATATTTATATTCATATTTTGAAATTCTTTACCTCTTAGAAAAAATCCGTGTACTCCACTAAATTCTATGTGAAAAAATCTATAAGAGTCTATTTTTACCATTTCAACAAGTTAGCGTATAACGGATATACAGGGGGTGGACATGACAAATTTTAAAAATCACCTCAGAGGTATCTCAAAAACTAAGGAGGCAATGAAAATTTCCTATCTTTAAAAATAACCGAAATACCCTGCAAAAGTATCGAAAATGGGACACCCTGTAGAGTGTACAACGTACATTGCTAGCTGAAAAAGTACACTATTCCGGCTAGTTGTTAATTGTTCTAGTCGTCTAATCTTTTGCGAGTATTAAAAAGTAAGTTTAAGTGCCTTAAATATAATTTATTTTACCACACTCGACAATATCAGTGTTTTCCACTTGTTGAACTTAAAAGTTTTCCCAGAAAATTAGCTCATGAGTCAAATGTAGAAGTGCACAGGATTGACATTTTGTCAATAAAGGTTTCATTGTTTTCATGACTAACTCCGTTAACAAGAAAAGCGATGATGGGTAAGCACGCAAAATGAACAAAAAAGTAGTAACCGCATACACGTGTTTCATGCTACTCAAACCATGCTTATCTTTTTGAGTTGGTTAACGCTACACCGTACTGATAATTGCCAAATAGCATGAAACACGTGTACGCAGTTACTACTTTTTTGATCATTTTGAGTGTTTGCCCATTATCACTTTTCTTGTAAATACTTAATCTTACATCTTTAACTTCGTTAAAATCAGAATAAATCAGAAAACAGATTAGGCCGTTTTATTATAGACATGTAGCTGTAGGTATCTTTTAAACGGCTTGTTCCATTTTGATATTTGGCAGATATCCATAGATAATAATAATTATCTCAAATAAATCTGTGAAATAGAGCAATATCCGCAACCGCCAGAGGGCACCACTTATGCCCACCAATATATTTTTTTGTAGGGCCCTTATAATAAAGCTTTCAGTAAAAAGAGAAAATACGGGTCGCTTTATTTTTCGAGTAGAATAACTCTGTACTAAGGGTGGCATTTGATTGTACATAACTCCCATATAATGTAAAAGAAAAATTACCAGGTAGGAAGATTGTTTGTAACTTGAAACAAAGCCAAGAACCATACACGACCTACAAGTAGGCATTACCTCCTATTGGTGATTTGTGATTTACAATCTGAACTATAACCTAAAGTTCCTGTATTTAATTCTGTGGGAAGATGTTTATTATTTACCATTCAAATGATATGTACAAACAGGTCAATCTTTTAGCAGGAAAAACTTGCCTTCGGCAAAATTAACACATCATTTTTATTAAAAATATGTATTGGGATATTATTGTTCCCTACTGCAGACAATTGACTGTTTAAATTGCCAGCGAAAATGATGCCAAAATTTAAGGCAAAATTTAAAACGCAAAAACTATGAATACATTTCCATTCTATTTAAATATTAACACAACTCCTACCTTAAAAACTTGGTAATGAGCATTTTATGGTTGCTAATACTGCAAAGATTTTATGGACAGGCGGAGCACTGAAATTTTTAATAAATTCTAAGTTGTCCCGAACTAATTTAAGTTGAGAATTAGTCATCCACTTCCCGTGGATAATTAAATATTAAATATAGGAATAAATAAAGAGCTGTTATTAATTAAACATTAATTAACTCTTGGTCGCATTTAAAAAGTTCCAGGAAGTTTGATAAAGGGAAATTGGGGCAACCGAATACTAATACACTTTGGAAATTTAATATCTTCAAAAATTCTGAAAATAAATGAGAAAAAGCAAAATACCTAAGAAGAATGACCATAGACAATTTTTTTTATAGTCACTGTTAAGAATCAATTCCAACAAAAGTTGGAATTCCACCATAAATATTTATGGTGTGAAGTTGGTCTTTGTTGCTTACCAATAATTATTGTATTTTACTAACTGTACTGTGTGTATATTAGAATTATTTGTTGCCACGTCACCTGTTAAAAAAATAAAAATCATACTGGTGCGCCTGTTTTCTTAATGAGTGAAGATGAAATCAAGAAGTAAATTTCAATGTTAAAAAGACCTTTATTTGACAAGGTAGGTATGTCGGAAATAGGTAAAATAAAATAATTTGATTTTACTGTCGAAATTCCTACAGCTTATTTAAAAGTATTAGCTATATGCTGTATATAGAGCTAAAAAAGAAATTTTATTTCGTGCAATTTTGGCGTATTTTTTAATGAGATGGGAGATCGGTATATGACAGCAAGAAACTGATAGGTACACCAATAGTAAATTATGTGCATTTAATTTTTAATTGGGATTTTCGCCACCAAAATGATAAAAAGACAACTTTTTCAAGTTGCCTGGAAAATTTATAAATTCTTAACAGTTAATGAACGAAACTTTAAACGTGTAACTCAAAAAATAACTTCAACAAATTTGTTTTCTGAGTTTTCGGAGAATAAATCTTCCTCCTTTCTCAAAGATCATGCCACGTCAAAGTGAAGTGACAGATTGATAAATTTCAGGTTAAAATGTCATGACAACAGAAACAATAGCCTAGCCACCTGCCTGATATTGTACCCTGTGTTCTATCTAATTATCTATACTAACTTCTCTTTGAATAAGTGGCAATAATATTTTACTGAATTCCACTGAACATTCAGCAACACAGTTGTCCGTATTTCCTAGAATAAATGCAGATTCTTTAATTTTTCGTATATTTCCTACTTCTTCTTTGAGAATTGGTTTGGACCTATCCCACAATATCCTATGATTGTTATTAAAAGAATGTTCACATATTTTTGACTTAGAAATTTGATTTTGCCTGATATATTTTTTATGTTCTTTTAAACGAACGTTAAATGGCCTACAAGTCTCCCCAACATAGAACTTTCCACATTCACAAGGAATTTTATAAATGCAATTTTTTAAACTTTGTATCGTATTAAATGGTTTCGTTTTAACTAGCATCGATCTTAATGTATTTTTGGTTTTAAATACTGTTCTGACATTAAAAAGATTGCCTATGCGATTTAGCTTATCTGATAGTCCAGGAATATAAGGAATAATTAAATTTACTGGTCGGTCCACCAGATTTATTTCTCTAATTCTATTAGCATTGTTATTTTGTTGGCAATCCTGTGATTTCGGTGTGGTATGTCGCGAACGACAAATCGATGCAATTATTGGGTTGTGTAGCGACTTTTCTTTTTGCTCGAAGCTATCCGTGTAAGAAATAATATTTGCCAGTGGAAAATCGGTCACAGATGAGCGCATTCATACGAACAATTATTATTATTTAAGTAAAAGTACAAAATATCAGGTGCTTCCAGGTACTTTTTGTAAGGGTGGTGACCAAAAAGATTTATTACACGAATACATTTGAACACTGTAGGAACATTTGTCACCGAAAACCGCTACCCCCGTATAGCTTTCTTATTTTTCGAGATGTTAAACATGTTTGGCATCAAAGTTTAGATGCCAACTTATGTTTTTTTAACAGAATAACATATACGTACCGGCCATAAGTAAAGAAACTCATGTTCCATTATTTTTTATAACTTCTGCGCATCTTCTAGATAGAGAGGATAATTTATCAATATATTCTTGCGAAACATTGTTCCATGCTCTCATGACAGCTTCTAATAGTTCTTCTTTAGATTCCTATTTGCCATCGTTTTCTTCTCTTATTTTCCTATCAATATGATTACAGAGGTTCTCAATAGGGTTAAGATCAGGACTTTGAGCAAGTCACTTCATTACATTTCTTTTTCAGTTATAAATCTTTCTTTTACTATCTTGGCGGTATGCTTCGGATTGCTGTCGTGCTGAAAAATCCACCATAAGGACAAATTCTCTTGAGCAAATGGAAGCATTTGTTCCTTTAAGATGTCTACATAAACAAATCTGTCCATGATTCCACCGATATCAAATAAGGGGCCCACTCCTTGTCCAGGAAAACAACCCCACAACATCACATTCCACCGCCATATTGAATTGTACTCTTACTGTATTTAGGGTTAAACCTCTCATCCTTCAGACATCTTATAGATTGTATTCCAACAGAACTAAACAACTTGAACTTTGTTGGATCAGAAAATATAAAGTTTGACTTCCCAGTTAATATGATTCCTTGCAAATTCTAACCAAGCTTATCTGTTTTTAGCAGAAACAAAAGGCTTCTACGCTGGTCTTCGCCCATAAAGACCGAATTCATTCAACCAACGCCTAATAGATCTTACAGATAAACTTACTTGTCGAGTTTCCTTTTTTATTCTCCCTGCATGCCAAAATGGATTTCTTGAAGAAATCAGGTTTATACTGCGATAGGTAGCCTTATCTGTTTTACGTAGCTTTCCTGATTTTCCAGCATTACTTAAGCTTCTTCGTTGATTGTACGTTGCATTTTTTTGTGATAACACAGCGGTTTAATTTTAATTGCATTGCAACTTCAACTTTTTTCTCGCCAGAGCGAAATTTTTAGATAATTGATTTTCTCATGTCTTCTGACAAACTTTTCCCTTGTTAGAAAAACTGTATTGTTCTAAGAACCATGAAATTTTGGTACCACCAGCTCTAGTAACATATGAAATTAGACTAAATTCAAATGTTTCTTTACATTTGTCCCCCAAAAATCGAGGGAAAAAATGTATTTTGCAACAACGGAATCGTGTCGCGTTTTTGCCATGTTGGAAGTTTCTTAGAGGCCAATAGACATGTACAGGGTTATTCACTGAAAATTGACCCCCCACCTAACTTTTTGTTTTTTAAGATAAAAGGGTGATTCAAAAAACAAAATCAATGGTTCGGCGAATACTTTTTTATGCCATGACCGTTTAGTGTACAGGGTGTTCAAAAAAAGTAGGGCCAATGGCAACTTAATTTTTTTTAATGGAACACCCTTTATATTATTGGATTCTTGAAATCTGCTCATCAAGGCAATCAAAATGATATTAAACTGTGTGGCATTATCTTTTTCCGTTTTTGAAAAAATCCGTTTTCAAATTTTATACTAAATTTATTTAATTCGAATTTGTGGATCTCGTGATAAGGATAGACAATCAATGTAATAACGAAAAATATTTTTTTTAAACAAGAGGGTAATATAGTGATACTCCTTGAACCCTTGATTTTGTTTTTTGAATCACCCTTTTATCTTAAAAAAAAAAGTTAAGTGGGGGGTCAATTCTTAGTGAATAACCCTGTACCTACCTACTCAGCGATTATTTATTTGTTTCTTTACTTTTGGCCGATACCTTATTTATTTTTGCATTTTTGAAATCTGTTCGTCGCAAAGATTAAAATTTTGTAGGTATATATTTTCTTCTTTAATAAGAAAATTTATGTATTAACCAAGGAAGCAAAATTTAATTTCGAGAATATATCAGTAAAACCTGAGAAATCTCTAAAAGTTTGGGATTTTATTACCTTATTCGATTGGGTAAAACAAACATTTTCTAAATCAATGGAGATATCGTTTTCCTTCTTATTTATTCTGGGCGGCTATAGCAAGTTTTGATTATTACTCCTCTTTAGACATCCCTTCCAATCAAATCATATTTGAATTCCTCGTAAAAAATGTCCTTATAATAAATAATGTCGAAACGAACCTCGTATCTCTTATAAATTCGCCGATCCCTGTATTTAGACGACTCGAAATTCTCGCACCTTGTAGAAAGCTACAAAACTGGCAGGAATGTTCAGATGATATTTGGTACAGGAAAAGAAGAAACACAAATATTTTTGTCGGGCGCTATTTTACAATTAATTTTTTTTTTTGGAACAGCAATAATTACAACACGGTTTGGTTCGGTTGCTATGATTGTCGTTATAAATAAAGAATTTATTTTTGGCTTGCCGTTTGACTTCTGTAATATTTTTGTGGGTTTCTAAAAATCTTGTTAAAGAAGGTATTGTCTAAAATATGTTTCTATATAACTTGTAAAATATTATATTATGTACAAGAGGAAACTTGGTTCTTTTCCCCAATTTGCCTCCAGCAGAAACTTGCAATAAAACGTGCCTATTATATTTGACAAAAAGCGAAGTATGTAGAACTATGATGATCTCGAATCGGAAATAAGGGTCCGAAGAAAAATGCTACACTGAAAACTTATCCATTTTATTTTTTATATTTATGCGTGTGCTAGAATAGTATATTTCATTACGAGTCTGGAAATAAAGATTTTTCCGTGCGCTCGTGACAAATTCCCGTGTGAGGCGTAGCCGAACACGGGAAGTCATGCAAGCACGGAAAAATCTATTTCTGGACGTGTAATGAACGTTTTTTTTATTATACTTCTTTGAAAACGGAAACTTAAAACATTTTATCGGCATATTATAATAAATTTAATTGACAAAAAATAAACAATGCAGACAATATAGTGTTTGGTATGTATGATGCGTTTCCAGGGTTACTCTCAAATTATTTCAAAGGTGCTTTGTTGTAAATTAGTTATTGTCAGATAAGGTGAATAAAACGTCAAAAATATTACAGAAATGTATCTAAATATTGAAACACTTACGAATTAAAATACAAAATAGGTACATGTTAAATATCAGAGAACATATAGAGTTGCTTAAATTTAGTTTACTTTGCTGTATATTTATATTTTAAAGCCATATATTCGGTATTTTTATTCAGCGCACGGAAAGTTTTTCCATGCGCCGTTTCCGTGCGCTAGGCCGAAAAACCCCATGTTTCATTATTGCTAAAACAGATGAAAAAAAGGTGTTTTCAAAGAAGTATAACAAAAATATTGTTTCGTAATTTGCAACATCCTTCGTTTGGCAAGACCTAATTCCGCTCGAATTTCCGCCTCTAAGCTGGACGTAACCCGGGGGATTCCGGCCTTAAGTGTCGATTTACAAGATGCCATTGATATTTGCGCAGGCGGGGCGGGGACATATGGCCGTGTTTACGCAAGGTAAACATCACGGATGGTGTTATGCGGGGCCCGTGTCGACAAGAGCTCTGCAAACGACAGGATCCAATCGGAGGCCCGGCCCTGGAAACCGGCGAAATATTAAAGCGGGAATTTGGAGCACGCCGCGTGGCGGTTATCACAAAAATAACATGGCATCGCCTCAAAATATCGCGCGTCAAATCAATAAAACAGCAGGACATATATTTTTACATGTAGTACTTAGGTACTAGTTTGTATTTTGTATAAAATTAGGGATGGGTTTTTGTAACTGTAATTATAAATAAAAAGGGATGTCTTTGCCGCATATCAGGTAAAAACGCAATCAGAAAAAACGCAATTCAGCCAGGATTCGAACCAGAGACTCCTACTGGGGCCGTTGGCTCTTAACCAACAACTAAGCCGGAGCATACGGGTTCCATTGGCTGGGTGCGGTATTTGTTCCAAGCGATTAATTACTATCTCCCTGTTTAATTTATAATAATCACATGGAAACTGATTTAATATAAGATTTTTTTAAGAATGTCATAAGAAAATGGGTACTGTAATCTTTCAAATTCATTTATTTTATGATTAAGGACATTTATTGATATTGACTTATTTGTAATAGCGGTATGTCTGGAATTTCAAAGCTACAGGGGACCCTGACCCAGTTCCAAATACTATCGATTTTACCAATATGATGTATCTCCTGGAGCTGGCCGTAGTTTTGGCTAAATAGTTCGGGTTTAGGTGCTAAATCATGGCTAATGAGTCCCTATCGCGCATTGCTGAAATAGCGATTTTGGCAATTATTTAACGTAATGTGCACAGTTCGGCCAGTTTCTGCCTACGGTGTAAATACGGGAGCTGAAGCCACAAACAAATAATAACATAGTTACAATGCTAGTGCTAGTGGCCGTATACAGGGTGATTCAGTTATGTTGTAAAAAATTGTAAGCTCATGCGGAAAAAATAGCTTAGGTAATACAAAACCGAAATTTAAAAAATTTTAAAGTCGACAAATAAAAATAAAAACTTATTTTCAAAAGTGCATTGAAACACTTAATTAACGGCACTTATTGGGTATTCGTTTCCAGTTCCGCGAATTTATTTATCTATCAGAAATCTACAGGGTGTTCCTCAACCTATACGCATAAACTTGGGAAATTGTAGCAGAGGGCAAATAATAGGCAATTATCGAAAAAAAAGTAATAAACTATTTTTGTTTTAGAGATAGTAAGAATCTCGGGGGACAATGTTTCCAAAACGCCCAAATCTCTTTTCATTTTAGATTAGGCAAATTAGAAAATTGTATTAATTTGATATTTCAGAAAACACGAACTTTTTTAGACGGGCCGAGTACGAATTAAAAAAATCTCAATATATAGGCAGACAAGTTGCAATATCTCGCAATCCAAATTCTAAATCAAAGTTTTAAAATAATAAAAAAAATTGGAGACGCTGATTCTAAAAATGATTCATATAAACCATAGGCGTGCGCAAAAAAAATGTTGTTGAGTTGTATAAATAAAATTCGTTTTTTAAATTCAGTTTCTACAACCCGAATTTTGAAGCGTCTGTCAAAATTTGACAGCGTTGTAATCGCTGCCGTGGTACGTTAAACCGGCGTTGAATAGTACAAGATCCCGAATAAGCTCGACCTAACTTAATCTAACACAATTGTGACAGCGTTTTTTTCATCTTTCACAAGTTTTTCCTTCCAAGTTAAAAAATAACATAAGAAAAGTTTATTTCGATTCAAAGAATCGGTGGTCAATGATTGACCTAACACCATATAATATATGCATGTAAGTATAAGTACGCGAAGCGAAAGAGTGCGTCTGCAGTGAGGAAAGTAAGAGGGGTGAAAATCCGCCCATGAGCAGAACCAGCGCCGAAGGAAGCATAGGCGTGCGGAAAGATTACTTTTTGTCAAAGTAAATAAATTGTTATTTTTACCTATACTTTCATAATATGTGGAAATAATTGATAGAAAAAATGTAATATGAGATTGCGCTTGGCTATGTATTGTACACCCTGAACGACTCATGATCTCGAAAATACTACCGAGTTTTCAAAACTATAAACTTCGAGGCGCACGCCTAAGGATAATCAGTGCTCCTTTCAACGTCGCATGGTTCTAATCATTTCGAATAGGGAAGCGCGCTGCATCGCGTTGTTACAGCCAGCCAATAACAACAATTTATTTCAAATTAAAAAACACAGAACTAGAATTTACTGTAATATAAAATAAAAATGATTTTAGCTGACCATAATAACTGCTCAAAGTTATTTCCTTGATTTTCGATACACAGTTGAGCCCTGCGAATCCAAACCGGGCTGTAATCGAATTGTCTCAGCGGCAGCTTAGTATTCGCCAAACTGTTTGATGTGATATTCCAAATTGCGCTGAAAGCGTTCTGTTCTAGTAGCTGCTCCTCGACGTTATTTAAAATCTGTTCCTCTAGATTCATAATTCGTCTGGGTCTAATGTTTCCCCCATGTTGCTTAGGCTTTGGCCGCAAATTGAATTGCCAGTTTCTCTGACTGGCTGAACCACACGCAAAAAGACCGCACGTCCTGGATGTAATCTTTGAGGAAATCTTTGGGCATAAAGATGCAGCCACTGAATTTTGATGTGCTTCTCCATATGCTAGTACCATGTCCATAAGTTCTTCGTTTGTGAAACTACGTGCCATACTTTTGTTCTAATCGCGTGAAAATAAACACGAATAGCGTCTTACACACGTCATTGAAGACAGCTAACAACAAAGTACTCCTAAATACCGTACGTGCTATTATGACTTGTTATCTTTTTAGTTTTTTATTATCTGTAAAAGTTTTTTCACTGTATCTCCACAACAAAAAATATTGTATTACTTTTTTTTTCGATAATTGGCCATTATTTGTCTTCTGCTACAATTTCCCAAGTTTATGCGTATAGGTTGAGAAACACCCTGTATAATAAAAATGTCGAAATTGAGGAAACCTAAAAGATCGATGAAATTTTTTGTGAAGTTTTTAAATTTGTAGGGAAACATTTTTCTGCTGTTTCGATAAATACAGCATGCGGTCTAAGTAAATAATTTATTACCTTTTTCAATCAATTTAACGTCCAAAAGTGCGGTGAGCAGTAACTAAAACTACGCGCACAACGTGCAAACGCACCAAAACGCACTACATGTCAATACTGTTTAAAGGAGTTGTTTTAAAAAATGCTACCAGCAACTTGACTACGCAGACTACACACAAGTTTAAAAAATCCTAAAATCGTTTTTTCCAGAAAACGTTCAAAAATTAAAGGTTGGATTGTCAAAAAAATATTTTTTATTATACTCCTTTGAAAACACCTTATTTTCATCTGTTTTAGCAATAATGAAAGATGGGGTTTTTCGGGCTAGCGCACGGAAACAGCGCATGGAAAAACTTTCCGTGCGCTGAATAAAAATACCGAATATATGGCTTTAAAATAGAAATATACAGCAAAGTAAACTAAATTTAAGAAACTCTATATGCTCCCTGATATTTAACATGTACCTATTTTGTATTTTAGTGTTTCAATATTTAGATACATTACTGTAATATTTTTGACGTTTTATTCACCTTATCTGACAATAACTAATTTACAACAAAGCACCTTTGAAATAATTTGAGAGTAACCATGGAAACGCATCATACCTACCAAACACTATATTGTCTGCATTGTTTATTTTTTGTCAATTAAATTTATTATAATATGCCGATAAAATGTTTTAAGTTTCCGTTTTCAAAGAAGTATAATAAAAAATATCGTTCATTACACGTCCAGAAATACATTTTTCCGTGCTTGCATGACTTCCCGTGTGAGGCGCAGCCGGAAAAATCTTTACTTCCAGACTCGTAATGAAATATACTATTGCGTCCTCGCTCTGATGTCTAACCGTTTTCGAGAAAAAACGAAAAGTATGGAAAGTTATCTAGCCACTTTTTATCTGTATCTTATGGAAAATCTACCTATCTGTTTTAAATGGCTCTGAGGTTATTATCTGTTTTAAATGGCAAAAAATTATGCAAATGCATCGCACTGTAAACAAATTGACTAGAATGCGAAAAATAAAGACTAAACGTTGACCTACGGATTGGAGTCGCTTATAGTAGAACTTTCCCGGAAGCCCAGTACCTATTATGCTATTATCGTCCACGTAGAGATATTTTCTACCAAGTAATATGAAACCCACTGGAAAGCGGTGTCACGATCGCCGCCACAACAGACCTATCAAAAGCCGTCGATCGCGGGAGTATCGACCAGTCGGCGGTTGGACGGCCTGCCCCCCATTACTTGTAATTACCGTCGAGGCATCAATCACACCATCCCTGACGATCACCACCTCCCAGGTAATAGCATCCCGGGCGGTCGTCAATTTGTCGAGAAATAGCGTTCTCTTATAGTGGTGTGATGCCCCGATAGGTGCCCCAAGAAATTTCTATAAATTTTTAAATTCAAGTCGCTATATTAGAATCTCCGGCTCCGAACCAAATGAATGGGTTCTTTGTAATTCCTTAATGATGTTAATGTAAACATATCCGGGCCTCACAGGTGGCCGAAATTCGTGGAAAAACGAGCGAGCTCTCGCGGAAATTCCACTGCCCTGACCATATAAGGTAATCCTGAAATCACGATTTAAGAAATGGAATGCGTGTAACATGGGGGAATTAGGTATAAATAAGAGATCCAACCCACCTACACCAGGGAGCAGTCTAGTCATAATCCAGTAGAAGTGCAGTAGCGGAACGCGGCCAGCTGGCTGCGGCTCATAGCCCCAGATGCTGCAGAAACCCCTGGTCAAAATCACCAAGGACGAAGTATCCTCCTAAGCACCTAAGTAAGTTTGGACTGGCCAAAGAGTAAGATATTTTTGTTTTTATTCCTTTTTGTCTGAATTGCCCCTTTATTTTGAATTTTGAATTATGTTGAAAACGTTTTAGATGAATTGAATCCTAGTATGTGCATTTTATTTAGTAATTAGGTATTTTAAACCAGAATATTTTAGAGTTAATGTCAGGAATTGAGTCTTTTTATTTTCATCTTATAGTAAGGATTGGGTAAACTTATTTGCAGTTAGGCCAGTTGAGGTAATGAGTGTTTTATCTAGGCTTTATGCTATTTAATAACTTTTATTCATTTTGTACAATTATTCTGAATTTTGGGCCACATTATTTTGGTATTGCCCGCAAGAGTTTTGTCTTTTAATTGAATCATTTTATGCTATAAGCTTAAGTAATTTGATTTACAGTTTATACCAATTTTGTACTGGGAGGTTAAACAATGTTATACAGAGTAATCAATTAATTTTTATGTTATATGGGAATCTTTTGCAATTTTTGAACTTTTAATCTGAACATTGTCATTTTATTGCCATAGTTTATGTATTCGTGCCATTTTGACATATTGTTTTGTGCTCTAATTTAAATTCGATTGTTTAACAGTGTACCTTTTTAAACGTTTGGATTGTGTTACATGAAAAGTGTTATTTATGTATTTCGGATATCTTGAGTGTAGCGTTGTGCGAAATCTTAGATTTTTAAATTATATTATTATTTATTATTTAGACTGTATTTTGTTAACTTAATTTACTGTTTCGTATTTAATCTTAATACATATAGTAAAACTACCCTTTGTTTCCGGTATACACTCTTAGGCCCACACAAAAAGTAAGTATACTGTGAATCACCCTGTAACATACCGCTCGCCAACTACCATCATATACGGGGTGAGCATCACAGTGGGGTGATCGAAGCAGAAATATGGCGGTAAAATTAAACCTGGACTTACAGACCAAAAGAACACCCCTTTCTCAAATTAAAAGTATTTGGTGTAAGTAATATGTCCCTAAAATAAATTGTTGTTATAGCATTCAGTAACATAATTATTATTTGTGCGCTGTTTCCTAACGTACCTATATACTCAACATTTTGGCAGCTCTATTATTGCCAGTGTGGGCATCCTAATTATACTTATACAAATTTAAGATTAATTTGGACGCATTTTTGGTCACAATCTTGTGGGTTCGAGGCCCCATTATTGGTTTTGTCTTGGAGTTTCTCTGGTAGTGTGCCTCAGTCAGGTTTTCTAGGACTCTAGGATTTTGTTATTTATGACTTAACTTGACAATATCTTTGAGAAAGGAGGAGGATTTAAAGCTCAGAACACAAAGTCGTTGAAGTTATTTTTTCAGTTAACGTCCAAAGTTTCGTTCTTTTAATGCTATATATTTATGAATTTTCCTATCAACTTGAAAATGTCGTCCTTTAATCAGTTTGGGCTCAGGTTTCTGTGGCCAAAATCCCAGTTAAAAATTAAATGCATCATGTACCAATTTCTAAAACGAGGCCGCCCTAAGGAGATTACAGGTACCACATATAGTGGAGTCAAATTAGATAAAACATTGACGAATAGGAGAAACAAATCACATACTTCCAAAATTCGGAAATAACCTCTTAGAAGGATCGTCAATATGGGCAAAAAAATCACACCCTTTTCATGAATGGAACATTTTTTTTTGCGAAAAACTACCTGCATAATACCTACTTGACAGCTTTTTTTGTTAATTTCTCTCCTAAATGTTTGTTTTCACGGGATAATATCATTAGTTTAAACATAAAATTACATATAAAAGAGAGGTTCTATAGGGCATACCATTAACCCTCATAAACCTTGCAACCGGCGTTTAAACCTAGGTGAATTTTATCATAATACGAAAAAAATCGGTGTTCTGCGTTATTTGCAAATATTTCTAAATCCGACAGCTCTACGTAAAAAAAGATAGAGGAAGAGTGGATAACTAAATTTTCCGTACAATATTCGTGTTCTATAATTTTCTCCTTAAATATCTGAAATTCAAAAAACACATCGATAAAATACCTACATATCAAGGAGTAACGCAGTCCAATCTTAACGCAGCATTTATTCCATAGCACATTTTATAGCTACATGATGCATCTCCATACCTGGATTCGATGACGATAACCACGGTAAATATGCTCCTTGTATAGTTGCAAATGTTGAAAGAATTACAACTATCTTACTATTAGCTTATTAAATGAAGCAACACTTTGTTTATTCAAAGAACTTTTCCTTTAGAAGCGTCTGAAGCACTTGCGAGTAACGAAGATCTTGGCTCTGTATAAGGCACCTAGGAAGGAAAATTCTTTTATTATAAACAAATATTTGCTTCATTTAATAAGCTAGTAAAGCGTCTAACATAGCGCTGTAATTCCTTCAAGGCTACCTCCAACATTTGCAACTGCAAAGGAGAATAGTTAGACGAGTCAAGACTATTTTAAAATGCAAGATATTTTTTCTGTAAGAGTAAACAATACTCCCTTTTCTTACGGTTATTGTTTTGCAACATCGCCGCTGTTCCGTGCGCGTCTGGCGACGATTTTTTGCGATTTCCCCATCCACCGACATGCCAGGTGGACAAAGGAAAATAAATAGCGAGCAGTGCGACCATTAATCTCTGAAAGGAAAGGATTGCGGCCCGTTACAAACGAATCGGGGACGAACATTTGTTACGTCAACTTAGGTAAATCTTAATACGGGATCCGCGAGGATAAATAGGACAGACATAAATTATGCGTCCCCGGGTTGGCGCCGGGTCCTTTGTTTCAGCTTAATAAAATATCACCAGCCGGAATGATATCTTGAATATGGGGTGACAGATGAAGTCCAAAAGTGGCCCATTCTTCCTTCTTATTTTGGGTCCATCTAAGCCGAGGTCCATCAAAAACGCTTAGCACCTAAAGGAGAAGTATTCATTTTATTTAGAGGGAGACCATTTTCTTGAAGTTCACCCCGAAAAGGCATCAGACTTGGCGTCAATAACTGGCAGTTTTTTAAATTCCGAAGTTGCCGTGTAATTCCACCGTAAAAATTATTCATAATTCCCAAGAATCTAGTTTACTTCTTTTTACTCCGCAGAAGAGAGAAATTTCAGCTTCATTTAGTTCATTACACTTCATTTTCTCCAATCCGGCCTTTTCCGCTAAATAAACCTTGGTTGATTTTATAAAGCAAGTTAAATGTTTAGGCGCTGGAACTGTTGTAATTTGTGAGATATTCGTCTCGAGTAATGAGGATCGTAAATTCGGTGGAATATACACAGAAACGCAGGCCGTTAAATATTATTCGGAAGGTAGTAGATGCGATCACTTAGCTTTTTTGACGTTGCTTAATAATTATAAAATGTCAAGCTCAGTTACGGACAACTGTGGAGCACCTGAAACTCTTTCGAATAACTAGAAGCCTCCCGCACTCATATAAGCGTGCTTAAAGCAAAATCCGTATAGACTGTGAAAATACGAAATTATTTTCGCAATGTATGTATCCTATTTTGGATAGTAAGAAGAAGAAAAACTACAAATATAAAGTGTGTCCCAAAGCAACAGCCTGGTAACTAATTTACATTTTGATTCACAGCTTTTTCTAATCTTCAGGTGGTAGGTTACGTCTTAATCCATTTGTTATGAATATGAGAGAAAGTTTTGACGCAGTAAAGCGTTAATTTTCAAAATGAAGCAGAAGTACATGATGTGTTTGGCTTAAGCCCAAAGCAAGAAATTTTGATTAGCCTTCATTCAAAATTTTCATTCCTTCCCCATGAATATTGCTTACTTTTAGCACAGACCAATCAGTATCAGTAATACAGACAATTCCTTAACGACATGTGTCAAAAGAAGACTCGCTATTTAGCGAAATCTCTCCTAAATACATGAATATTGTGCAATTTATTTGATTTGACTATAATCGACCATGGACCCTTTAAAGTAAGAGGGTCCCTGTAATCTATACAGCAAAGAGATTGTATTAGAACCAAATTAATGCTTAAAATACCGTCTGTCTTTCTGTAAATTAAAATGGAGACTCGCTTATTTTTGACACATGTCCGTAAGGGGGCTTCTGTTGCAAAGCTATTTATTCTGTGCTTTTAGAGATACCTTGCGTTCTCCGAAATTATATTCATTTATTATGTATAACTCAGTAAGAAGTGTTGCTTCTAAAAACACTGATACAATATGAGGCATTTTGGTAAAAATGTATGCTTCGAGTATGTATATGTACTCTCTTGAAGCTACCCGTAAAAAATTTTAAGAAACAGAAACAAGATGTTATCTCAAATAAAAATAAACCAACCAAACGATGCTGGCACTATAAAAGATTAGTAGTGGCAAATCCTCTTCTCGCAATGCATAAACCACTCAGCGTTAGTGCCCCAACAAAGTTTCCCTAATAAAAAATTTATGTTAAGGGTTCATTAAAAGTTTTCGAGTTAAGAAAATAATTTAGAGGTGAGAAAAGTTTAATTAACAATGACGAAATTAATTTGCAGCATAACTATACACGTGCCAAATCCTGTGAATTATTTATAAGTAGGTACGACTGATATTACTACAAATAATAAGGAATAACGATAATCAACTGACTGAGGCATTGGGTAAACTGGCTCGATATTGATATTGAGTTTTATTTACAAACTTCGAGGAACATATACAATACAGGGTCTGTCAAATATATGAAATAATGGGTGTATCTTTTTATTATTTTTTATCTAAATGTTAATTTTCTTGGCGTTTTTTGGTCACCTTGAATTTTTTTCATACGTCATAGTGACGTTGCTTCCATTTTTTTTAAATAGGATCTCTTATTTGATTACCGTCCGTCACCAAGACGGATGAAAAAAATTCAAAGTCATCAAAAAGTGTCAAAAAAATTAACCAAGAAACTTTTATATAAGACAATTTTTTTAAGATCAAAAATAAAAAAATGTACACCCATTCAGATAAATGGTATAAATAATCCATTTGGTCTAATGGATTCTGATGTCAGTGACTATGACTAGGACTAGTGTGTGCAGGAAGTACGAAGATAAAGAGAAGTTGCTCTACAATGCATTTAGTGACAACAGCCTCTTAATTTTTAAGGGATTATGAGACCAAACTCTTTCTAGTACCTATACTTACCTTTCTAGTTACCAGCATATTTAATGAATTGCATGCTTACATGCTTAATCAGGGTAGATTATGAGACAGTCGACTGCATAAGTATATCAAATTTGAACTGCATCCAATTGATGCTTCAAACTTCAGTAACGAAAATACTATAATAACATGAATTCATGCTTCCACTACGCCAAGAGCACTAGTTGTATAGAAATAAAATTAAAAAAAGTTCAAATGATACACAATTGCACGAAAACACGGCCGACACACTTCGTTTATCCCTAAAGCCGATGGGCATTCCCAACAACAAAAACAAAACGAACGTTCCTCCAACTCCTATACTTAGTTCTTATTTAGCAATCGCCGAACTTTTTTAAAGAGTTCGAAGTTCGTTATCCGGATTAGAAAACTTTGCGAAAGAAACGAACCAAAGAAAAGGGGAGCGCTTTGCGTATCTCAAATTTCATCTCGTGCCTAACTAGTCCTTAAGTTTGGCATTGCCAGGTTTGGAGACCATAGGCGCGGGCAAACAATTCGAAACAATATTTTTGTATGTTGTTGAGAGGTTCCGTTTGAGATTGCTTATTCTTGAGATAGGCGAAATCTTAATTCTTGATCAAGAAATAATTGAAATGGTCTCACAGGGAGCGGAGCGTAGGTCCAGATACTTATTGTTTTTACAAAGCGACATTAATCAAATCAAAGTACAAGTAGCAATGAGACAAAAAAATTTAGCGCAAACATAGCAACAACTGAATATTGAAAATTGACAAGGTTACATTCTTTCATTCCAATTACTAGACCACACTTTTGACACAGCTTACCCTAACAGGTAAGCTGTGCTTTTGACTTGATCAAATTATGGACTAGTGAGAATTGAGAGAGGTATTAGGCTGTGAGCCCCTCCAAGGGTCCTCTAAAGACCTACCTCTCAGCCCATAGCCAAAACAAGTCAAAGGTATCGCAATAACCGACCGCTCTGCCCCCCCCGCCCATGTCCTAAGGACCCCTTAAGTGATCGGCTGCGGAGGGTTGCCGCTCTAGTCTTCAGAGGGGCGCTCGGCCGTTCGATTATCTATAACAACTCCTCCGCCTATAATGAAAATATTTGGGCCCTTTGAGGACTGGGACGGTTCGAGTGTTTATATTATGCGGGAGCCCCCGGCTTAATAAAACACACTTTAAGTTCCCCCTTCGGCGTCTCTCTAGGCAATTCCAAGGCGCAATGGGGCCACCATGTTTTTCATCGCGGGTTGTCTGAGATTAATGTCATTTTCGGGGTAAGAACTTCTTCATCATGTTGCGATTGTTTTTAGCACAGTCAATCTGTCGTTAGAGTTCGAAAAAAATCCGGGAAAGCCGAATTTTTGATACTTATATTCCCACCCTACTCGTTCTATTGGACGGAAGAAAAAGTATGAGGACAAAAGGATCTACAAAACAATTTTTGCACATTTTTATCCTGAAAGATTAATTTAAACCAAAAAACTTGTTAACGAAAGATGTAGGTCTTTCTATAAAATCTATAAAAAAGCAATAGTAGGTATTGCTTATTAATTTATTCAAACCGTTCGAGTTACAGGGAGCCTTATGTCGTTACGCATAAAAATTAATTGTTATTTTCGCAGTCCTCATATAGCTTTTGATGTTATCACGAGGAATTGTTGAAAACGTATTATGTTTCTGGAGATTAACGAAAAATTCCGAAATAAATTGTTTTGTAAAATTTATTTATTTATATATGTCTTCCTGAAAAACACTATCTTCTACTTCGAACATGATTTCTTCTTGTTGCGAGTTATGTACTTCGCCGAAGTCTCCAAAAAACCTTTTAGCCAGACACACTTCCTTTATTTTAGTGCCTAAAATTTTTAACATATTATAGAGGCCAGTGTTTCCGCCCCACTGCGTATAAACACACGTTTGTTTTTTCAGTAGGGCAAAGGCAAAACATTGAAGGAACGAGGGTGGCGTCCAATATCATAGCAGGCGCTGTTCCCCGCTCAACGACTGGGACCGCACCCCAGTCATCTTTCAATATTACATAAAACAAAAGCATGTTGTTTCATCATGTTTACGGTCTCGCAGGAATATGGAATTGAAGAGGAAGGAAACGGAGAGAAAACACGCGGACATGGGGGAATTTTGTATGAAAATGACGTTAGGCCGGTTTTGAATCGTATACACGAAGTTGGTAATTCGCGCTGCAACCTGTAAATGAGTCTCAGGGGAAAATTGGAAAGGCCGCAGTCATTATGGGTCGCAAATAAAAGGCAGAGAGGCAAGGATATATTTGTTTCTTTTTTTTTTTGAGCGTGGACGCTTTTATATGTGTGCGGCGAAATGTGTGCACGAAGGGTAAAATGTAGTTTGTTTCTAGCTTCATCATTTGCGCATTGGGACGGGCTGACTAAATTTGAAACCGTGTATTTCAAACAGGATCTTTAATTAAGTATTGCTTGAGCACATAGCTTTTCGTTCTTTTAATGCCAACAGATAATTTTGAAATTTATTTTTCTCTAGCGTTTTTCCTGGCATCGATGTATGAAAGATTTGTAAGATTGAAAGAGAGATAGATACTTTGCTGGACAAAAGAAACGGAAAATAAACTGGACTTCCATTGGGCCCTAGTCCCTCCACCAATTTTTAACCATTCGCGTTGAGCGCGGAGGGCGTTGGCGCCCGCCTAGATAACCGCCATATTGAGTGCATTCTAGGTAATTTAGAGTGCATTCTAGGGGAAAAGCAAAATTTGTGGTGGCAACAGAAAATGACAATTGACAACGGCCAACTACGGCCCACGTGCATTTGACATTTGACAGCCAATGACGTGGCGCCCAATATGGCCGACCTTTCGGTGGGACTTATATATGTGTATAGGAGTGGTGCAAATGATTGTATTGGAAAAGCAGTCCAGTTTATTTTACGAGGGCCATGACAAAGGATTACTTGAGGTATTTATACTGTGCTTATGAATTGACTCAATAAGGTTTAGTTAGATTTTGACATTAATTCAAACCTTAGACAAGGACAGAGAGAGGACACCGCGCCTGTCTACCCTGCCATGTATAGATTTTGTTACGTGATGTTGAACGACGGCCATTTTATATGTGGCAGACAAAGCGAGTACCTACGTTGTGAGTTAATTTCGTGAATTTTTGAATCAAAAGGTGAAAATATACTCTTACGATGGTGAATTGTTCAGTGTTTGGCTGCAAAAGCAGAAGTGAAAAGCAAGAGCCCGGAATTTCGTTTCACAGGTAAATATTTAACAAGCTGTCATTGAAAGATGCCCTAAAACTTTATTTTTTCTCAAAATAACTTCTTCAAATTCTTTCTACCTCTTAGTATGATAAAGTGCATTGTTATGATTGCAAATAGGACCAATATAATAATTTTTTAACATCGTTTTTATAGAAAATTTCCTTATTGATTATGACGGTTTCCGAAAATATGGGATGGTTTCCATGCGCGTGCGTGCATTATTTATTTTATTTTGATTGATTCGAAATCGCCGCAAATAAATACATTTCTGCACTTGACACTAGCTTTATATTTTGGGAAATTAACTACCTTTTCATTTTAACAGTTTTGTGATATGGGCTAAAAACGCGTTTCATGCTACGCCACTGGCCTGTCGTCCGATGTGGCAGTCGGTAACACGGCCGCGGGCGCTGTTAGGCGTCCTCTCTCTTTCCGTTGGGTTCAGTCAACGCTCTTTCCTTGTCTAAGATTCAAACTGATTAACACTAACTAGTACACATGGAAAACAAATTTAATCGAAGGTAGAAAAAAGCTTAATACGAATCCAAAATTTAAAAATCTCTAAAGTCAACAAAAAAACAATTTCAGTGTGTGGCGACCCCGGCTGGTGTGGCGATCCTCGCCACAACAATGAAGATTTGCCATCGCAGTTTGAAGGCCGCCATCATGTGCCACGAAGACCCGTCCTGGACAGACTCGCTGCCCTTGGTTCTTCTCGGCCTGCGCTCCGCTTGGAAGGCGGATATCAGGTCATCTGTTGCCGAGCTGGTATATGGTGAACCACTGCGCGTTCCTGGCGAGTTTCTTTCCCCATCGCCCTCTTCCCTAGAGCCTTCAGACTTCGTGGAACACCTGAGGGGTCTTATGTCTAGACTCCGTCCCGTCCCAGCATCAAGACATGCTTCACCCGGTGTCTTCATCTACCGTGATCTGGCTACCTGCATCCACGTCATGCTACGCACCGACGCCCTCCGCACATCCCTGCAACCCTCGTATACTGGGCCCTACCTAGTTCTGTCCCGAGCCGACAAGACCTTCGACATCATGGTCCAGGGCGAGCGATCAACAGTGTCGTTGGACCGGCTTAAGCCCGCTTACTACCTAGCCGACCAGAATAAGTCTCCTCCGTCCAAGAACAAGAACCCATCATTGTTGACTCCACTCTTCACTTTGCCCTGCGCATCCAGATGGTATAGCACCAAGTCTTTATCTCCATGTCCTCTAACGAACAACTCTCGCTATACAGTTGTCACACGTTCAGGCCGACGTGTTCGTTTCACTGAGTTCTACAAGGCGTAGCAACTCACTCCGCAGGGGGATGGTGTGGCGACCCTCGCTGGTGTGGCGATCCTCGCCACAACAATGAAGATTTGGCCGGTTATAAAAGTAACAAAATACTTAGTAACTAAGTAAACAGTTGTAAAACAGTTTAATAAAATTTGTCAAATCGACAACATAGTTATTATTTTAAGTGGAGTTCGTGCTTATATTATCCAGCACCAACAAACTCCATAAGTGTATTCAAACCCTTAACTAACGACCCACCAGACGGGCGCACAGTAGCAATGTTGTAAACATAGTATATCGTAAATTTACTTATTTTTTAATTTCTCCAAGAAATCACAAACAATTTCGAAATGTCGAGAAAAACGTAAAAGTTCGACAATTTTTCCTAGACTTTTACATTTTTAGGAAAACAGGCGGTGCAGTCGAACTTTGCCGCATATAGTTCCTATAAGAAATCTGTTTTATAAATCCTCAAGTAAAAACGGCGTAGCAGGCCAAGTCTACCTCTGTGCTGCCATACAGGTCCAAATAGAATAATAGCGGACGGGGTGTTTCCGGTCTGCTCCCGTACAGACGCGGTTTTGAAAGCTATATTCGGCAACCGAACAATTTCTGCACGAAAGTCCGATGTTTCTGAACGATACGAACAGCCGGCGCCTACCTTACCTTGCCACCCCTCCTCCGTAGGCCCGCCACCGAAATTCATAAACCGCAGCGTGAATTTTTAATATCCGTTGTGGTGTTTCGCGTTCCGCCCCTCGGCGAAGTTTTTAGGTGTCGCGGGGCGCGGCGGGGCTGAGCGGGCGGCACTTGGACTGGGCCGATGGGGGAGCTTTAATTAATAATTTATAGCTCCGGCTTTTACAGCGATGTTCAGGTGTTCCGCCGCCGAGTTTTCGGCATCATCCCCGCACCAGTAAACGAGTTAGCGCGGTTAATGCCATCCCGTTATCAATCTTGCTTCTGACGCAGGTTTGCGTGCTAATTATTATGAATCTAACATGGGAAATATTAAAATATATTATAACCAACATAAGGAATTTGGCAAATCGAGGTGTTTGATCAAACCAAATGGAGGAAACAAAAGATGTTTATTTTTTGTTCAAAAATTTTTCGTTCCCAAGATCATGGCCATGCAAAGAGGTAATAGTTATTTATGTACCAAGGCATTGAAGTTCAACTTTTTATGACTCATGTGGAATTTAGTTGCCGAGGCAAATAAACCACGTGAGTCATAAAAATAACTTCAGTGCCGAGGTACATATTATATATATTTTTTAAAATCGGAAAAAAAATGTTTTATTAGGCAAGAACGGGATCACCCGTCCATGAACCACCTGCGCGCGGCGTTGCTTGACTTTGACGATCGCTCTACCTAGGACAAGTATAAGGACGTACGGCACCTCCTGACAGAAAAACCAAACTGCTGCTTGTTGTGCAGCCTCCATAACAAATCTATTGATGTTCAAACCTACTAAAATATTTATACTGAAAGATTGCGCTGCTATAGGTAACAATTTCGCAATGTGTACGAAAAGTTAAATGGGTTATTGGCCGGGTTTTGAATATTTGGTCACTTTTGACGGGCGATGGCTCCGCGTTTGACGTTGATGTTTATACATCTCGCCAAGGCCTAATTATTAAAAAAATCGTACAATAATGGGCTACTTCAGTGCCGATTTCTAAGCTTTTAATGACGATTTTGGAACACTTCACTGATGATTTTAAGAAAAAACATCTACCTACAGTAAAATTATTAAACCCGTGCTTTCTCTTTTCGAGTACAGATCCGTATTAAGGGAACAGGGACTCTTAATATAAGGGGCCTTACTTTTGCTCTTTCTGTTATAAGTGTTGAATGGCTTGGATGATTTACCTCTAGAGGGCACTTTCGACAGTGACGTGACTTTTTTTTATTTTATTTATTTATTTATTGCCCAACAGAAAAATCCATTTACAGGACAACATACAAAGATAAATATAAAGGGAACATAGCACCACAGAAAAAATAAAGAAAACTGATTATAAAGTAAGCCCAGCTCAATCAATATAATCAACATAGTATAGGGAGCCCCACGCAGGGTATCTACCCTGTACAGTACAATTATCAGCGGACTAATACTAATACTACCCAACACATAACGTGAAATTATGAAAAGCGCTCAATGGCACAACTCAAAAAGGAAGGCTTGGAGCAATCAAACAGATCACATTCATCAGGCAACATATTATGGAGACTGGATGTAAAATAAATTGGCGACTTAAACATTATATTAGTACGAGCATAGGGAACGTAAAATGTAGATGTTAGCCGTGAATTAGGTCTTGGTACTCGTATGTTTAGTCTAGAAAGAAAAAAAGGAGAATCTATATTGTTTCGGATACAGTTATATAAAAAGGAAACACCAGAAACGGATCGGCGAACTATCAATGAACACATATTAAATTCATTAAGAAGTGCCTGATGGTCATATCCACGAGGAGGGTACATGCCGTGAGTTTTATAATAAAGAAATTTAAGAAATTTTCTTTGAACATACTCTAATTGCTTTTCATGGGTTTCATAAATTGGATGCCAAATAACAGAACAACATTCCAGTTTCGAACGGACGAGTGAAAAGAACAGAGTCTTCAAAGCCGCAATATTTTTTTTCGTTTTTTGACAAGAATTTTAGTGCGAAGCTTAAGAAATTTTCTCACTCGAGACTTATCTAGAATTTCTAAAGATGGGCGTAGTGAATCTTAAGGAAAACAAAAAAATATCTAGTTGTAATTAATTTCATCCCCAGAACCTCAGCCTTGCTTGGTTATAGTTTCTGTGGTGCAAGTACAAGTACTGAATATATTTTCTTTTTCTAGTCATACAAATTATGTAACTGCAACTGCAACCTAGCCTTTAATGTACCTACAAGCCTTACAGGAGTCTTGTCTAGCTCATGGTGTATCTATCTATAATTTCGGGACAGTAGCGGTGAACGAATTCCAGCCTAAATGTTCAGAAAATTTATCGAAACGAATTTTGAACATTTCGAAAATAAAGTTTTTGTTTTCTTGAATAAGGTGTCCCATATATTTTTTTGAATATTAAAATGTTCATAAATAATCCTGGGATTCGATCAAAAGTTATATATTAATTTATTTTTGTTTTTTGTTGCTTATACTAAATAAAAAACAAACAAAAAAAAACAAAAATAAATTAATATATAACTTTTGGTCGAATCCCAGGATTATTTACTTACATTTAATAAGAAAGACCAGGAAAGAAGAGATTTTTTTTCTAATAATAATAAAATTTTCTTTTTTTTAATTGGATTAAAATGTTCAGTAAAAAATATATATTTTTATATAACATTGTCAACTATTCCTTACTACTCATCAAATATCTGAGTTATCACTGTCGATAGGTAAAAATCTCCAATTTATTCCTTTTGGTTTTTTTTATATAAATTATAAATTTACATTGAAGTTAGATCTCTTGTTATCTGTACCTTTGCGCTTTCTTAGGAACATCTCTAATAATATAATAATAATAATAATAATAATAATAATAATAATAACTAGGAGGAAGAGGATTGGCAGATCTCAGCAAGCAATTGAACCAACAAATATTAAATCTGCGTAATTATTTCTACAGGCAGGCCAACAGCTCCACACAACATAGGGCTATATGCGGAGCAGACGTCTCGACACCGCTACGTCTGACGGAACACGAGCGTCAAAATCACCACCGAACCGACAACGATAAACTACAGAGGTGGTTGGGGAAGCCGCTGCACGGGAGGCATCCTAATGAGGTTAACCAGGAACATGTCGACAAGTTAGCGTCGAACTATTGGCTGACCTCGGGACGAATGTTCCCCATACAAGATCAGGTTGTACCAACTCGCAACTACCTAAAATTCATTGTAGGAGATGCATCGGTAGTGGATGACAGATGCAGATACGGGTGCCCAACTTCAGAAACAATCCAGCACATAAGAGGAGGATGTCAGATGTTCGCATCAACAGAATATAAGGAACGACACGATTCGGTTGCCAAGATCTTGCACCAGGAACTGGCGGAAAAACTTCTGCTTGTGCAGGCAGAGAGGATCCCATATTACAGATACACACCGGAGCCTGTTCTTGAGAACAGCAACTACAAGATGTACTGGGATCGTACAGTTCTGACAGATCAACGAGTTGCCCATAACAGACCGGACCTTATAATAGTTGATAAAATTTCTAGGAAGACAACTCTGATTGATGTGGCCATCCCGAACAACAACAACCTGCGTGTGAAGCAAGTCGAGAAGATCGCGAAGTACAGAGAAGAACGAATTAGGAGGCAATGGGAAATGGACAACGTTCAGACGATTCCAATCATCGTGTCAACAACTGGTGTCATACCAAAAAGTTTGCTGAGAAACATCAAAGAGCTGGGTCTAACTGATAATCTTTACAGGTCCATGCAGAAAGCGGTACTACTTGCGACAGCCCGAACCATCAGGAAATTCATGGGGAGTGCAGGAACGTCCAACAACATCAATGTCACCTAAGGCCCGATAACATGGCAAGGGTCTCGTCCGAGCCAGATCCTTATGGTATCCGGGATACCCGGGATCTGAGTGAATGTTCCCCAGAGAGGGAGTGCGAATGTCTTTTGGCTAAGTCGATAATAATAATAATAATAATAATTCTCACCCTCACAATACTCCAAACTAGGAGTACATGCATGTACGAATACCGTACTTTCACCGTTTTAGTATACATAGGGCGGAGCCGCCGTGTATACGGCTAGGTTCGTCAGTCGTTGGCGGGGGGCGGGGCGTGTTTTTTGCTCGCAAAACTCGACTGATAAGCGATGCGGGACTACTGTGTACTCCCCCCGCCAACGACTGACAAACCTAGCTGGACTCACGGCGACGCGCGGCATATTCCCCAATGTCTACCAAAACGGTGAAAGTACGGCATATCCCACTCAGTTCTATATAATTTTCGGAGGTAAAATACCTATGCTTTGAAAAAGTTAGCTGTAAAACTTAATGACACTGAATATCGTCTTAATGATATGGTTTGACCAATAGGAGCAAAGGCGACATTCCCATAATGAAGTCTCTTTAAAATTATCAAATTATCTACCTGGACGGTATAGTCTCCATGTTTGTTTTCCGCTACCTAGAAATTTCTTCTGAGGCAGACACTAACAAGAATCCCATTTAAAAATTTCCCTTTGAAATGCGTTTTCCAATTTGCGCTCATAATAAAATCTATCCGGATTCCGTGCAAAAAGAGCGGAAAAAGTATAACTATAATTCCATGTGCAGGAGACATTAATAACGAGCATCCAGCTGGGAAGAATAAAATGTAAATCCCCTTAATCTGCATATTCCAGCTTCAATAAGCCCTAAATGTGACTTCGCAGATTATTATCCCATAAGGGTTTCGTTGCGAATGTCGATTCGATATCAGCCAGTTATTTTCACTCGTGCGTTATTACAAAAATAGAATAAACAATATATTTTTACCATATGGAGTGAGTCTAAAACAAAGGGGCTGAAATTTAAATTACGTCTTTTCATTGAAGTGTGCACTGGAGATGGCCAGTTTAATTTAACAGTGCCTTACCATGACGATAATCAGCAATATTGCGTATAAACCTCATTCTATACTTAAAAATTTAAGGAAGTCAAATGTTAAGGGAAATTAAAATCTAGTAATCTGTTACCTAGATTATCGTCTGACATTTTCTTGGTTAACCATGCCGTTAGAAGTTTATTCTACGACAGTGCATAAGCTTGCATGTTACGCACTGCATTCCATTGTACGCACTGCTGACCATGCGTACATTAAGACTTTATCGCACTAGTGTGTCATATAGTCAAAGTCAATAGTCATGGCTGCGTAAAATAGATTACTTTACGCACTTTTAATCACTTTACTTTTCATTTATTATCCCTGGAACACTAGTCGGGCCAGGATTTATTGAAAAAATTACATATTTATAAATTTGCATGCCGTAGTCTGTATGTATGAAACACTTTATTCGTGAACTCGCTTCGCTGGTTAAAAAAAATTCCGCCCTATACTATTTTACGCACTTGTTACATATATTATATACCTATTTATTAATATTAATATTTATTTTACCTAACGAACAAATGGAAAAAAAAATAGAATGAAAACAGTGTCTGGTTTTAATTTTATACATTTTAATATATCCATTTAATTTGTATATAGCTTCTCTTTGAATAACCGGTAATAGTATATTATTTAACTGAGTAAGTAATGATGGTTATTACTCACGAAAATAAAGTTTGCAACACAAGCGTTAGCCAGTGCACGTGAGTGCTTACGAGTTAAATACTATATTATTTCTACGACCAAAATAGCGAATAGTATTTATTTATGTATACGTTTTTTATAATATATATGGATCACACATATCAAGATTACGTAAATATCTTAGATTTTCGAATAGAGATGTCTGAAAACATTTTAATAACGTTCTTGCACTTTCAACTTCACATTTTTAGGGGCGTACCTTGGCGAGAGGTAGTAGCATAGAATAAATAGCTCTACGAGGCTATATATTCTGTGGTAGTAGTTGGCTATTTTAGCAAAACATATCACAGTCAATTATAGGCTTTAAAAATACGCATAATAAGTCTTTTATTAAATATTAGAAACAACTAGAAACAAATCATTGAAGATAATATGTAGTAATACACTGCTTCTAAGTTTGAAGACATAATAATAAAAAAGTTTATAAAAACGCACTGCGCCCCGTTTTGCTCGCTACATGGGACAAAATGGGGTGTTACAAAAAAATGGCATGTTGCACGCAAAACATATCATTCTGTTGGTTGGCATAGTTCGCCAACGAATACTATCTTATCGTTTTCGACTTTCATACCAGCCCACGAATTATCTATGTGTCGTTCGTAAGCATGTTGAAAAAGCAATCCATCCTTAGCAAGACTTCGAATAAAGTTCCTCACATTAAAAACACTGAGCGTCGCTATCTTCTTGTTTTTCACTTCCTCTTGAGTCGTCCATTTCTTTTTTGTTTCTTCTCCTTAATGTTTTCTGTGCTCTCTCTATGTTTCTTATCCTCGGGGACCTACCCCGAGGTACCTAACCCCATTTTGCCTTAACCCATATTGCCCACCTTATGACTAGTTTTAGGTTAAGTACAAAATCTAACATGTGGAGTTTTTCAAAACAAATATTGCCCACAGTCAGGTTAGAAGCACTACTTCTCAATGTACTTAATTTAATCCAAATATACAGGGTGATTCAAAACTATGCGGCACCCTTTCAGGGGCGTAATTTACCCGTTAAAATAAGACGAAAAGTTCATATTAACATGGGTCCAAAAACGCTTCGTTACGAAGATACAGGGTGATTAAGCCTTCAAAAATTATCGATTCTTGTTTATACCTTCCAAACCAATAATAATCAAAAACTACCTACTCCTACTGCAATTCCATTTGAAAATCATTTCGTTTACTTAAACTAATAGTTACTTCAAAATAAAGTAAAGAGTCAAAAAAGATGAGAAATAAGAAAAACTCAAATTTTCCGCGAAAGGGAGAGAGATATGAAAAAAATGAAAAAGACTTTTTTTGTTCCATATTTTATTGTTTATTCAACAAGATAATAAATTTTTGTATTGTACAGGGCCGTACTATTTTTTTGTTTAATTAATGGTACTGATTACCCATACCTCCGCCACTGGTTACTTGGGAGACCTGATATTAACATGTGTTATGTCACCCTATGGGTATTATTGTGTACCAAGTTTGGTTTAAATATTCTTATTGGTTTGGAAGGTATAAACAAAAAATCGATATTTTTTTGAAAGCCTAATCACCCTGTATCTTCGTAACGAAGCGTTTTTGGACTCATGTTGATATGAACTTTAAATTACGCCCCTGAAAGGGTGCCGCATAGTTTTGAATCACCCTGTATACAAACATGTTAATATTTACCTTGCTTGAAGTGGTACGTAAAGTTGTATCAGCGCGCCCAAAATTACTCACTTGTTGTACACTTAATATGATTCTGCTAATCGCCGCAAATATCGATCAAACAACAGCGTGACTGGAAGAACGTACTTTAATCCTTGGTGGATAGATGGCGACACCATGTACGCCTATCTCGGGGGCACAGAAAGCTGTGCCCGGTTACCCCGTTTTACCCGCCGTTTGCCTAAATCTCTAGAAATCTATTTATCAAACCAAATAACAATTAATTAATTAATACTTAAATTATATTAATTAATCTTATTCTCTTCTAATCTTGCCTAGGATATATTATGTTTATTGTACAATTTGTGCTTAGTTAAATTTAATATTGGGTTATTTCCAGTATTGTTTAAATTAATGTTTTCGTTTGTTGGTTTGTTTGGAAGATCAGAATCAGAAGCAACCCTTTTATATTTTCTATTTGCAATAGAACGCTTCACAATTTGTGATAAATATTAAACTATATTCATGTAATTCTATATGATTTGAATTAAAAATTGACCTAATCTAATAGGCAGCGGAGGCCACTGCGATTCGGCGGACCTCCAGATTAATTCATTGTCGCTTATGTCGCAGCGCTCCCGGCCAATTCTGCTGACACGGCGAGGAAACTCGAGTTTCTTTGGTTCGCATCTCGTCGTCTCGGTGCCGACGAGCCAAATCAAGAAAAAGAAAATTGGAAATGTTCGACTCGCAGCGAACTGGCGGCGTGTATAACCGGCCTTTGACACGTCATCGCTAGATTGGAAATTGCGAAAAAGTTGTCGGAGGAAGCCAGCACTTCCCGAAAGAGTGTCTAAGGAATATACGGGGTGGTTCAGTCATGATGTAAAAAAATTTAACCACAGGTGGAAAAAAAAATAGCTTAATATGAATCTGAAATTAAAAAATTTCTGAAGGCAACCAATTGCACAACATATCGCAAATTTACTTGTTTTTTACTTGATCACAGAAATTATTTCAAAAATGTAGAAATTCTGAGAAAATCCTAAAAGGTCGATATTTTTTTGTGGTTTTGAAATTGTTAGGAAAACATTTTTCTGTTGTAGCGATAAAAACATAATGGTCTAACTTAATTTATAGCCCGGGAGCCAGTGACAGATTTGTTCGACCAAAATCCTCTCAGCCGATAATTCGTAAAATGCTTCATTCAGTTGTGTTAGGAAGCATCGTGAACGTCAGCTGGGGTACCATACACATAAAAAAAAATTTTTTGCTTTCAATCATTTCCTACCGGCTCAAAATTGATCAGATAATAGTTAATATAATAATTAAAGGAAAGAAAAACGTCAGCTGGCTGTAAGCTGTAAGGTGGTGGACTATAATACGTCAGCAGCTCATACTAATATGAAAAAATAAAAACTATTTTCAGTGATTCCCTCTCGGTTGAAAATTTGTCAGTTGATATTCTTAGGGGTTTGTCTAAATAAAAAAAGTCAAATGAGGCTAATATGCCTTATAGAAATGTTGTTTGTTTAAGAGATACATTTTTTGAAATTGAATTATGGCTACATCTCCCGAATTAATCAAGCTGCTGAACTGAAATTTGGCACTGCTGTGTTTTTCGGGATAAAGAATAAGCTGAAATTGTCAATTTCTACGTATCTCACAGAGAGCGCCACTTGCGCTGTTTTTGGATCGTGCTTTTACTCGTAACATTTTTGAGGTTATCTTATTGGTCTTGCGGATTCATCATTTTAGTGCATCTTTTCATTCTGCAACAAAAATGTACTCTTGTTTCATAACAATCGTTGAAATTGCCAAAACGTGCACCAAAACACCGGTTGACTTCAATATTCGAAAAATAAAATGTTCACCTTCTACTTTCAAATTCAAATGTTACCTCGAATGTTACAGATCAACTGTCCATTGAAAATTAAGAAAAAAAATGCTAAATGAACATTGGTCGAAACACATTCGTTTTCTTGAAATAGGGTGTCCAAATTTTGTCGAGTTTCAATCCGTTCCATTTTGAAAGTGGTACAGTCGTTGTGTAATATTTGAGCGCAGTAGATGAAAATTTTATTTTTCGAATATTGAAGTCAACAGGTGTTTTGGGGCACGTTTTGCCAATTTCAACGCAAACGGTTGATTTGATCTTTATGAAACAAGAGTATCTCTTTGTTGCAGAATGAAAAGATGCACTAAAATGATGAATCCACAAGACCAAAAAAAAGTTACGAGTAAAAGCACGATCCAAAAACAGCGCAAGTGAAATTGACATTTTCAGCATATTCTCCATCCCCAAAAACACAGCAGTGCTAAATTTCAGTTCAGCAGCTTGATTATTTCGGGAGATGTAGCTCATAAACAAACTACATTTCTATAAGTCATATTAGAGTTAATTGACTTTTTTTTTATTTAAACAAACCCATAAGTATACCCACTGACAAATTTTCAACCGAGAGGAAATCAGTGAAAATAGTTTTCATTTTTCATGTTCGTATGAGCAGCTGACGTATAGTCCACCACCTTACAGGCAGCTGACGTTTTTTTCCTTTAATTATTATGTTAACTATTATCTGACCAATTTTCAGCCGGGAGGAAATGATTGAAAAAAATATTTTTTTACGTGTATGGGGGGTGCCATTTTCCAATGTAAATCCTTTTCTTCTTTTGTTAAAAATATCAGTTTAAAGTCCACACATGTATTGAGAATTAACACTATGCACAAAATTCCACCAGTAACTTCACAACACAGATTAAACGCACAAGTTTATTCTGCTGGTGAGCGTCAGACCTTAGCATCTCATAGACCGTATAAGAAATCTGTTGTGATACAGTAATAAGCCCACTATCGTATAATAAAACTGCAAATTTATGGTGGGATACGTCCATAAGATTGTAGCAATTTTCTCGTGCAGCACGCGGGTTCTACCTGCGCTTTCGCCTGTCGTACACGGAATGTGGGAGCACGAGCATGGTAACAGCTGTTCACAGCGTGCATCCGGTCGAAGAGTACAGAGGCACGGGCACGAGCACTTCCTTCTGCCTTCCACTCGTGACTCGCCCGAGACTGGGGCACTGGCGACTAGCGTGGGCGCCGGGCGGCGGGGCGGGTGGCGGTACTGGTTAAGCCTGCGCCCTGCCGGACGCCGGACGTTCACCCGGATACCCCATCAGCTGTCGACGCGGCGCGCACAACCGGCAAAACAGCGCGTCGCAGCCTATACCGGAGCGCCGAGTTACAGGGGACTAAGGTTGATTTGGCTCATGTTTTAGGCGTCGGCAAACAATATTTTTTCGCATTTTCCTTTTTAGAAGACGTCCCCAACTGTGTGGTTAAATTTTTTTACATCATGACTGAATCACCCTGTATATGGATAGTATACGAAAAATATTGAAAAAGTCAAGGTATCCTTGTCTGAATCCTTTAAAAATAAACGCGACTTTTTCTGATATAACATCTGACGACAATCGCTAGACTTTTATGGTTATAATGTTAAAAAATCGTTTTTTCTTAATTAGGTATTTCCTCGGGTATTTCTCTTCAGATCCGAACTCGCAAATTAATAACCTATAAGACACTTATTTACTGGTTGATCTCTTACTAAATAATAATAATACAAGTTATCATTTTTGTCCATTGGCGTAGTCATATTTAATTACAAAAATAACCTAGTTGTACACATAATATTAATTGAAATTATTTATCACAGTTTTGATGTAGTACTTTTTGTATTATAAAGCTATGTCAACGTACCAAATTTTTGCAAAATCGCATAAGTCATATAAAAATAAATGGCTCGTGGCATGTGATACGAAAAATATTTTGGTTTTTGGCAATAAAACATATATTTATAACAACAATATTTTAAAAACCTCACCTCAAATTATGTACATACAATAATTGTAATTGTAGTAAGTGAAATTTATTGAAATAACATGTGGCAGAAGTTTGCAAAGACTTTTTAGACACACTCTCTATATTCCTCATTTACCCTAGTACCTACCTACAGGAGTTTAAAATTGGTCTTTAGAAATAAAATATTCGGCCTCACTTAGTTATTTATAAAAAATAGATATAATAGTTATAAGCAAAAATTTTGTGACTTTGTGCTGTCTCTAATATTTTTTATCGTATGTAATATCACAAGTGCCGGAAATTTTATCGATAATTTTTTCGAAAGCACTATTTTGCGCAGAAAGATCACGAGTATAAATTGGTCTTTTATTTTCTGATCTGATCGAGCTCCGTTCTCGGGATTTTATCTCTGAAAATAAAAGCCCAATTTGTACGAGTGGTTTTGCTAATGGGCAAAACAGGGCTTAAGAATAAAATTATCTAGAAAAATTTCCGGCACGAGATTGTCGAGATTACTTCTCGAATACGATTTAATAATTTATGTATTAATTTTCTCTATGTTTACATTTCCAAAACGATTAATTTTGAACGAGTTTATTGACAGCTTCGACTGTAGCGTTCGAGTAAACAAACATGACGCTTGGATATCCAAGGCAAATGCGATTATACCTACACCCTGTCAGCGTTGGTTTATTTTCTGAATGTGTCATAAATTTAAAGGGAGACGGATACAATGCTTAATAGTACCGCAACATAATTTATAAGCTGCATCATTTAGAACAGTGTGAAACACACAAACTTTAAGAAGTAGGTACGTGTTTGTATCCAACAGATCCGCGGTTGCTAAGCAACGAAGTGACAATTTGCAGTTAAAGTGCAATTACCGCGATAATTTGCACAAGTGCAATTATCGCTAGCAGAGGCATATGATTGGTTGGATTTTTATGGAAGGAGCTACTTTATTGGAGGCAAGCAGTATGAGGGAAATAATCGGCATTATATCCCTAAAATATCTCTTACAATATCATCCTGCACCCTGCATGTTCTTTGACGCCATGGAAATTGCTGGGGGGAGCCGTAATTAAATCCTACGGCATAAATTCGTTCATTAAAGGCTTAGACGCCATACAAAAACGTTAATAGTTGGAGATAGGGGGGTGTCCCGTAATTTCGGGTTGGGGCACCTGTCATAAACTTTCATTTGTGCTCCCGAATTACCGAACCTCCTCTGAATACCTGCGGCAGGCCTTTCTTTATGACCTCCGTTTCATAAAGTTAATATATTCCGAGGACGAGGAACGAGGGAGAGAGGAGGGCAATAAAAAATCAAAGCTAAAGGCCTCTGCCTACTTCGTTCCGAAATGAGTTCTTTATTATTCGCGCTCTCCAGAACGAGTATCTCCCGGATCTAAATGAATTGTGAGCCTCATATTATTGATTCCATCTGGGGAGTAAGTTTGCATACTATGGCTACGTATTCATTATAATCACATGCTAAAAAATGTTTAAATTATTGTTTCGGTCTACTATACCAAAGCGTATGCATGCGCTTGCTGACAGTTGTCTGTCAGTTGGCGCTGTCTATGTTTTGTTAGGTACTTATAAAACACACATTAAAAGCATGCTTAATCTGAGAAGAACAAAACGCTGGTATGGTAAAGTTTTGCATTGTTGTGGTCCCAAACATTTTAAAATAAAATATTTGTATTCCTACTTATATTTTATACAGCGGTTATTCTTTCATTGATTCTGCCATTTCCTTGAATTTGCCAAACAATTTAGGTTTTCAGTTTCCTTCCAATTACACTCTCCCGTCCGTTTTGTTGGCGATTTAGAGAAATCTCCGAAGTTAATTGACCATTTGATGTGATAAGTCCAAAAGTTTCCTAGAATGGACAGAAGCTGAAGCCACAATTTTATCGCTTTTATTTCCTAACTCCGCCAAATATTTCTTAATTTCTTTCTTGACTTATTTCAAAACAAATTAATAGAAAAGCACTACCAAGGACGCTCTTTGATTGCTATTTTAAATAATTAAATTAACAATAAGTATTAGGTGCGCCAGCAACCAGAGAACTACTGATATATCGACGTATTTAGAGGCACTTATTTCCCATTGTTACAAGCGCATAATGTTGCTTATCCAAAACTCATTCGTTTTACACCGACAATAGTAACAAAAAATATAGACCGTCAGACAGTGACAGATTTTCCTTACTGATTTTCTCATTTATGCCTTGGAGAGGGTTGAAAGGTAAATCGATGCTGAATCGGAAAATAGTAATTTTAAGTTTGGCCCCCGGGGAAAACATATGGAAAATTCGATTTTTCAAAATCATGTTCACCGTATGATTTCTTATACTATTCCGACCTCGAAAACCCAAAGGCATAAGTGTAGCGTGTGGAAAAAGGGTTGAATTAAGGGTTTGGCAGATCACACAAAAAATGACTTGGTTTACTGACTCCGTCAGTTATGCCGTTGGAAATGGTGAAAACTTATATCCTCACTAGCCCAAAAATTGATTGGCAGAAGTGACGCATGGGGAAAAATGCACTTTTGGGTCGGAAAATAAATCGGAAATTTTTTTTTTCGTCAACTGATTTTTGCACTTATGCCTCTGAAACTATAGAAAGTTTTATTGCAATTCATTTTATTCCTGACAAAATCAGTTGACGAAAAAAAATTTTTCCGATTAATTTTCGACCCAAAAGTGCATTTTTCCCCACGAGTCCCTTCTGCCAATCAATTTTTGAGCTAGTGAGTATATAAGTTTTCACCATTTCGAACGGCATAACTGACGGAGTCAGTAAACCAAAAGTCATTTTTTGTGTGATCTGCCAAACTCTTAATTCAACCCTTTTTCCACACGCTACACTTATGCCTTTGGGTTTTCGAGGTCGGAATAGTATAAGAAATCATAGGGTGAACATTGCATAAGTGAGAATTAGTACCTTTTTTTTCTGTTTTGTAAAATCGAATTTTCCATATGTTTTCCTCGGGGGCCAAACTTAAAATTACTATTTTCCGACTCAGCATCGATTTACCTTTCAACCCTCTCCAAGGCATAAATGAGAAAATCAGTAAGGAAAATCTGTCTAATATGTTAAATACTTCGATAACAAAACACTATCAAGCGTAAAACCAACTGTTGTTGTAAAACAATTCTACCATAGGTTGTGATCCAAATGAGAGATAAGAATATAAGATTAAACGATGAAATGTGGTCGTTTGCTTTCGACCAGGAGCCTTGTTACTCGGGTGCTTCACGTTTTAAACTTAAACACCAAAAAAATCGAATTTTCATTTCTAATGGGCTTCCCCCACTGTGCTGTTAATTTCTTTACACCATGACTGAATAATATAACTAATTTTCCGAACAAACAATTTTGACGTGCCGAACTTCATACTCAGATAAGCAGTTTTTGATATTTTCAAAAATGTTTGAATGGCCATCATCAAGCAAAGGATGCTCATGCAAGCGAATTGTTTCATAATAATTATCACAATATAGACAGTGCCAACTAACAGAAAACTGTCAACAAACGGGTGCATGGGCTTTGGTATAATAGATCGAAACAATAATTTAAATATTTTTCGCATGTGACTATAGATACCATTGAATGCAACAATATATGAGTATAACGTTTCATTTAAACCCGAGAGATACTCGTTCTGGAGAGCGCGAATAATAAAGAACTAATTTCGGAACGAAGCAAGCAGGGGCCTTTAGCTTTGATTTTTTTATTGCCCTCCTCTCTTCCTCGTTCCACGTCCTCGGAATATATTAATTTTACGAAACGGGGGCCATAAAGAAAGGCCTGCCGCAGGTATTCAGAGAAGGTTCGGCAATTCTGACGCGTAAATGAGAGTTTATGACAGGTGCCCGAACCCGAAATTACGGGACACCCCCCTATCTCCAACTATTAACGTTTTTGTATGGCGTCTATAAGCCTTTAATTAACGAATTTATGCCGTACGATTTCATTAAGGCTCCCCCTCCCCAGCAATTTCCATGGCGCCGAAGAATGTGCAGGGTGCAGGATGATATTGTAAGAGATATTTTAGAGATATAATGCCGATTAAAAAGTACTAGAGACAGCACTAAAGGCACGCATTTTTTCTGTGTGTGGGACACCTATCGATATCGAGATTTTTGCATATAAGTTTTATATCTATTTTTATTAATAGCTATTTCTAAAGACCAAAGTTTTGTAGGTACTACTGTAAATAGAGGGGGTCTCTAAAAGACCTTTGCAAACTTCTGCAACGTCACTTTAATAATTCTGAATTCAATAAACTTCACATAGTGCAACAATTATTGTGCTAAGTAATTATTATTGTGCTTAGTTTGAAGGAAGACTTTTAAATTATTTTTTTGTTATAAATATGTGACTTATGCGATTTAGCTAGAATTTGGTACAATCGATAGGATGGGTACAACGAGGGTATTTTTGTAATTGAATAGGTACGCCATAACGGAAAAAATGTTTATAATTAAAACTTTAGAGAAGGTAGCTTATATTTACTATAAAAAAGGCATTGTCGATAAAACTCGATTAGTCTCATGTTTTTTTCGTAATTTTTATTTCAATAGAATGTATGTCCACGTTATGGACTTACCCCCCTTGTAAAATCTTTTATTTTTGTAGACCGATTTTGATAATCTTTTTTCTTGTTAGGTATGTGTGCAAAATGTGCGTTTAACAAAATAGGTAGCTTTATTTTTGTTTTGTAATCATGGGAACTATGGTTACATTTATGGGCTCAAATTTCAAAAAGTACTATAGTGATTTAAATAACCGAATACAGATTCTTACGTACTTGGGAGCTCTCAAAACCTATCTGTGCCAATTTTCATTTTTCTAAAATGCGAGAAAAATATAAATATTATTATTTGACGTTTAGAAATATAAATTAATTGAAAATATTTAAATTTAACTTTTGTACAACTTTTTCATCATTTTATAAAAAAGTAAATTGTAAATGAAATATTTAGTTTAATGTCAAAAAACAATAATTCTCAAAAATTAAAAATGGTAAATTTTTTTCTTACTTTAGAACAATGAAAATTGATACAGAGCTAGGTTTTTCAGTGATCCTAAACAATAATCTGTAGTCAGTTTTTTAAAAGTCCCTAATAGTATCAACTTTTCGAAAGTTGAGCTCACAACTCATTGAATGCGTATATTGAATAATAACAATATAATAATAAAGAAGTTTATTTGTCATAATTTACATAATTTTTAATTAACAAGCTTACAAAACTTACTAGTAATAAACGAGAAACTAATAAATAACTTAAGCACTATAGGGTAGTAATTCTTTATTAACTTAATAACTAGGCTAGAACCTAATATTTTCGGAAATCTATTGTGGCGCAAACAGATCCGTTTAATTTTTAATTAGGTTTTTTGCCACCAAACTAATTAGAAGACAACTTTTTCAAGTTGCCTGGAAAATTAATAAATTCATAACAGCAAATGAACGAAACTTTGAACGATTAACTCAAAAAATATCTTCAACAAATATTTTGTAGAAGTTATTTTCAAAAGTATCAAAAGATAACTTCAACAAATTTGTTGAAGTTATTTTTTGAGTTAAACGTTCAATGTTTCGTTAATTTATCGTTAAGAATTTACGAATTTTGAAGGAAACTTAAAAAAGTTGTATTTTAATTAGTTTGGTGGCGAAAAACCCAATTAAAAATTAAATGAAAAGGCTAGTAATAATTTGTTTATATATTTATTTGGTTTGTTGAAGGTACCGACTGAGACTAAAATTTTTGTCTGCTTGAGGTAAGCAAACTACTAACTATAATAAAAAAGTTAATCCTTAACGGGTATATGAAAAGAATCACAGATCGCTATAATATGAAGATTATGTTCAACTGACCAGTGGCGTATTCAGGGGGGGGCAAAGGGGGCAATTGCCCCCCCCCCCAGACCTGTCGAGATAAAAGAGATTGATAATATCAAAATTAATAATACCAAAAATTATATACTCCTGGCCTAATCTGAAAATGCAGTGAACATCAAACATCTACAATTTGTTATTTGTTTCATCTTGTCTTCTCGAAATTAAAACCTGTGCAGTAGATTTGAGAACGCGCCGCCGCGCCGTTTAGCGTAGCTAGATATTCTGTGCAGCGTGTAGGTAACCGTAAATTAGGCAAAACAACCTACTAAACATATTTTGCACAATTACAGTGTGCACCGCCACGTCATAAAAGAACATTTTCAAAACTGAAAATTTTAAAAATTTATATTAGAGACAATATTAGCGAAAACCCACTGAATGGGTTAACATTCCTTTATGTGTACCCTGAAATACCCATATCTCCAGAGAAGATATTTGACGAGCTCAAGACCAAAAAAAGAATACTTGATTTTGTGATATAGATTTTACTGGTTTGAAGAAAAATTATTTTTATGTTATACAGGGTGTCCGGTAATAACTAAAAAAATTTAAAAAAAATGGAAAATATGACGAAAAGTTCATATGAATAGGTCCGCAGATGTTTGGTTTTCGAGATGTAGGGTGTTGAAATTTAAATTTTATTTTCGATTTTTTTAAGTAACTTTTTGAGACGACAAAATTTTCTTGAAAAAAAAACAAGTTAATTAAGTAAACTCTCAAAAAATAAATGTGCTTGTTTATTTAAATTTTATTTTTAAATTTCTCGAAAACAGTCACCTTTGGCGTTATTCACCAAGTATACCTTTTTTGCTTAGAAAACGTTTGGGAAGAGGATACATCCACAAAATGGTAGTAAAAGTTTACTGTCAAAAAAGTTAGGGCAAATTAAATTAAATAATGATAGCGTATAGCCGAGCGTATAGCCCTCTACGGATTGCACCAAAAATAATACCAAATTATGACTTCCCTTCCCAAAAAAAAACTCCGGCTACCAAACTTTGCAAGAAAATTTTGACGTCTGAAAAAGTTACTTAAAAAAAATTTAAAACAAAATTTCAATTTCAACACCCTGCATCTCGAAAACCAAACATCTGCAGACCCATGTTCACATGAACTTTTCGTCATATTTTCAAATTTTTCAAGTTGGTTCATTTATTTCCGGACACCCTGTATTTATTTATTTCAGAAAATATGTTTTTGTTCTGTTTTTATTCGTTAAAATTATGGACAGAGTTTTGTTATTTATAACCGATTGCCCCTCCCAGACGGTAATCCTGGATACGCCACTGCAACTGACGCTCTAGTTTCCCACGAGACACTTCCATGGAGATTTCTAATAAGGGCGGTCTATTATTCCGAAATCCATATTTTAAATTTTGGTACATCGAGTCTGCGAAGTTTGTTTTTATTAATAATACATCGAATATTCAATCCCGAAGTTCAATAAAGTCATAATGGAAGGGCGCTGCGCAACGGGCCGAACGCAAGCGGCGCTTTTGTAAATCCGCGTTGTTCGGTCCATTCTGTTCACTTCGAGGGGGTTATTAAATCCTCCAGCAGTTCAATGATTGGGCGACGATAGATGGTTTGTAGTGCGCTTTGTTTTGGCATAATGGAGATGAACTCGGCACGTCGGGTTTTAATATACCTGTTTGTGGGATTTTGCAGATTCATGGTTTGTTTTATAAAACTGAGATTATCAGAAAATAGTTTTAACGTTTTCGCAGCATAGGTATACTGTGGAAAAGTACAAATTGTGCACATATTTTTGAAGATCACGAAAGTGCTTCTGTAAAATTGTCAGTTTGTTTGGACGGCCACGTTTTTTTTAACCGACTTCAAAAAAGGAGGAGGTTTGTTACCTCAGAACTCCGTCATTTATAAACCGATTTGGACAATTCTTTTTTATTTGAAAGGGTATACCTACAGAATGGTCCCATTTAAATTTGAAGAAAAAATTCCACCCCTAACTGTGGACAAATAGAGGTCGAAATTTCATATTGAACCGATTTCGATGATTCTGTTTTTATTAGAAAGGGAGTACCTTAGAGATGGCCCCATTTAAATTTGAAGAAAAAATTCCACCCCTAAGGGTAGATAAATAGGGGATGAAAGTTCATATTGGACCGATTTGGATGATTATTTTATTAGAAAGGGGTTACCTTAGGGGAGATTACATTTAAATTTGAAGAGAAAAATTTCAATCCTAAGGGAGGACAAATAGGGGATGGAATTTAATATTGGACCGATTTCGATAATTCTTAATAATTGACTAAAAAATAAGAAATAAAAAATTTTAACAAAAAAATTAAAACCGACTTCAAAAATTTGCCCGTATGCACATTTTAACTAAAATTTTAGAAATATTTTTCTCTTTCTAAATTGAGTTATCTTTGGAGTCGGTGACAGTAAGTTATGATGTATATAGGTTATTATGTATTCATATCTAAATAGATTTAAATTCCTTGCCTTGACCCTTGACTGTCAACAAATCCAAAGAAAACTCAATTTAGGAAGAGAAAAATATTTCTAAAATTTTAGTTGTTTTGTGAAGTCCGTGTTATTTTTTGTTTTTAATTTTTAGTAGAGTGTGCATACGGGCAATTTTTTGAAGTCGGTTTCAATTTTTTTGTTAATTTTTTTTATTTTAGAAATATTTTTCTCTTTCTAAATTGAGTTATCTTTGGAGTCGGTGACAGTAAGTTATGATGTATGTAGGATATGATGTATTTATATCTAAATAGATTTAAATTCCTTGCCTCGACTGTCACCAAATCCAAAGATAACTCAATTTAAAAAGAGAAAAATATTTCTAAAGTTTTAGTTGAAATGTGCATACGGACAAATTTGTGAAGTCAGTGTTATTTTTTATTTTTTTTTTAATTTTTAGTGGAGTGTGCATACGGGCAAATTTTTGAAGTCGGTTTTAATTTTTTTGTTAGAATTTTTATTTAATCTTATAGTACATACAGTGTGACCCATTTGTTTTGGGGTCAGTCTGTAAAAAGTGTATCAATCGTGCGATTTGGCTGATTTTTTTTTAAATTGTAGAGCTCGATGAACTGCACATTTTGAACAAAAATTGCCTGGTTCGCATAAAATCCAAAGCCTACTATGACCGTTTTTATGAGCAAAATTTTAAGAAACCATATTAGCGTTTTTTTTTGAAAAAATCTGTGTGCGACAATGGATTGAGCACCCCTCGAAATGGGTATGTACAAAATTTCATCAAAATATTTCAAGTAATAACGATTTTGTAGAAAAATTAAAAATGCAGCCAAGGTACGTCTTTATTTTCAAAAATTCAAAGTTGGCCATGGAAAATAATTGAATTGTAATAATACAACCTTATGCTTATAAACACAAAACATAAAAACAATTAAAATTATAAAATTTTTGTAACTTCTACCAAGCCTCCATTTTCTACAGTGCATTTGTCGTTCCTCTTGCGTACATTCAAAATTACATTTCGTATTTGCTGTGGAGTAATTTCCTCACAACTACGGTTTATCCTAGCTTGCAGTTCTTGTAAATTATGGGGTCTTGACTTATAAACATTTTGCTTAAGTGTACCCCAAAGAAAAAAATCTAAAGGAGTTAAGTCCGGAGATCTCGGTGGCCACTCACAGAAAGGACTATTTCGCCCTATCCAACAGTTTTCAAAATTATTATCTAGCCAGTTTCTGATTAAACGAGCATTATGAATAGGACTGCCATCTAACTGTAACTTTAAATTTAAACGGTATCTTAATGGTAACTCATCTAAAGCATTTCTAAATTCAATTTCTAGAAAATTCAAGAAGCCAGCCGCATTCAAATTCCCTTCAAAGAAAAATGGGCCAATTATTCTGTCGCGTAGTATTCCACACCAAACGGTAATTTTTTGTGAATATTGTCTCCTTGCATTTATTATAAACTCTGGATTTTCAGCTGACCAGTGACGGCAGTTTTGACTTGATACTACACCATTTGTAGTAAACGTGGCTTCGTCGGTGAATAAAATTTCATTTAAAAAGTTGCCATTATGGAGATATTCACCTTGCAGCCAATAGCAAAATTCTAATTTTCTCTCCTCATCTCCTGGTTCCAGGGTGTGCAAAAATTTTGGCTTAAACGGTTTTATTTTGTTTTGTCTCAAACATCTCCTTATACTCTCTCTGGGTATATGAAGGTCTAAACTAGCCGTTCGAACACTATTTCGAGGATTGTCACTAAAGTATTGCAGAATTTGATTATTATTTTCAACAAGTCCACGGCGTCCATTTTGCCTAGTTTTTAATAAATTTTTAGAAATCGATCCAGTTTCATCAAAAATATTGTTTATACGTTGTACAGTACTTCGACTCACTGATCTACCTGGGTGTCTATTGTTAAATTCGGCCGCAGCTTCTGCTGCCGAGCGCTCGTTGTCGCCCACGAGTCGAACAATTTCTATTTTGTCTCTTATGCTTAAATATTCCATAATTATGATAATTAATTGTATTGAGCACAAACAATTTCTGAACTCAATTTAGACAGTTTGACACTTAATAAAAGTAAACAATTCAATTATTTTCCATGGCCAACTTTGAATTTTTGAAAATAAAGACGTACCTTGGCTGCATTTTTAATTTTTCTACAAAATCGTTATTACTTGAAATATTTTGATGAAATTTTGTACATACCCATTTCGAGGGGTGCTCAATCCATTGGCGCACACAGATTTTTTCAAAAAAAAACGCTAATATGGTTTCTTAAAATTTTGCTCATAAAAACGGTCATAGTAGGCTTTGGATTTTATGCGAACCAGGCAATTTTTGTTCAAAATGTGCAGTTCATCGAGCTCTACAATTTAAAAAAAAAATCAGCCAAATCGCACGATTGATACACTTTTTACAGACTGACCCCAAAACAAATGGGTCACACTGTAGGTATGGGGCGGTGCCTTAATTTAAAAAATTATTATTAGATTTTAAACAGCCTAATTTTTCTCCTTGCAGGTGTATCGAGAACAAAGCCATATGTTTATAGTAAGATAATTCAATGCCAAACTGCGAAAAGCTTTTTTAAATCAAAAAGCTTGTCGCGCGAAATGTTCATAAAATTATAGGCAAGTAAACCAATTAATTTCATCGGTTGATAAGCAAGTACCTACATGCCAAAGTACGTATTTTCTTTACAGTTCGGGCAAGCTTTTTGATTTAATTACCTTTACGAAAACCTAAACTTATTTTATCCGTATATTATACAGATCCATTTAATTTTTAATTGGGTTTTTCGCCACCAAACTGATTGAAAGACAACTTTTTCAAGTTGCCTCGAAAATTCATAAATTCTTAACACTGAATGAACGAAACTTTAAACGTGTAAGAATGTTCAGTGGAATTCAGTAAAATATTATTGCCACTTATTCAAAGAGAAGTTAGTATAGATAATTAGATAGAACACAGGGTACAATATCAGGCAGGTGGCTAGGCTATTGTTTCTGTTGTCATGACATTTTACCCTGAAATTTATTAATCTGTCACTTCACTTTGACGTGACATGCTCTTTGAGAAAGGAGGAAGATTTATTCTCCGAAAGCTAAGGAAACAAATTTGTTGAAGTTATTTTTTGAGTTACACGTTTAAAGTTTCGTTCATTCAGTGTTAAGAATTTATGAATTTTCGAGGCAACACTTGAAAAAGTTGTCTTTCAATCAGTTTGGTGGCGAAAAACCCAATTAAAAATTAAATGGATTATTTTATCTGTTTTAGTACATGACATAAATAAAAGCTTGTTTTATAAAAGGTTTTTTAAATTTTTTATTTTATTATCTTAAAATCGCCCCAATCCCCTAAAGTTTGTCTATGCACGTTACTAACACCCTGTAGGGTTATACTTTTACAAAAGCTATACATTAATGCAGTTTTGAACAACAAATGTATTTGCATTGAATAGAGGATTTGGCAATATAATTCTTATGGACGTATGTTTCGTCTCTAAATATAGGCAAAATTAGCAACGTTAGAATGGAATTACTAAAATGCATTATTTTTATCGGTAAGGTGCTGGGTATGAAAACACACCACACCGAGAGAGCAATAAATGAGAGTCGCCGATATGCCCATCCGAGGCCCCCGCAATGCGATATCGGCGAAGAAATTATTCCTCACAATCTGGGGTCCAGCTATAAGTGATTCCATCATCTGGCTATATGTGCAAAGTTGAGAACGAATCTTCTGTAATATAAGTGCACAGGCCTGGGAAGCTCCTTAGTTCATGTTTATGTCTTGGTCGCAGACATATTTTTATCGGCTCTATGTTTTCTGGATCCGTTTTAATCCCTTCCTCAGAAATTACATGGCTCAGATATCTGACTTCCTTCTCGAAGAAATAACATTTTTTCACGTTCAGCTTTCAGTTAGCTTCTCTCAACTACTGGAATACCTCTCTGACATTCTTTAAGTGATCTTAAAGACAATTCACAAGCAGAGACTTGTATGGCAAGTCTCTGTTCCCAAGATAATGATAACGTCAATACATACTTATAGACAAGTTTTCCATGGCATTCCCTTTACAATAGATTCCATCAGCGTCCCAAAGGTCGCTTCGCATTACAGAGGTTACGAGGGCGGTGCACCAATTATTGTCCCTAAAATAGAATCAATTAAAACGGGTACTCAAAAACTTTATTACTTTTCTACATAATCCTCTGAAAGTATAATAGGTACGTTTCCCATAATGATCTTGAAGCTCTTGGAAACTATGAAAATAATTTTTTTTTGCTCTCCCAACCAGCCCTCTACAACTTCAATCACTTCTTCATCGTTCAAAAAATCGAGAACCACGCAGTTGTTCTTTAAGTTTCATATGTAGGACTATCATCACATAACACTCTATGCATATACTCGTAAATTTCCATCGGAGTCATCCCTTTCTTTTGCAGGTATTTTTGACCGTCCCCACTACATTTTCTCTATTTTCTCAATTCACTATGCACAACCGAAGAATAAAAATTCTTACTCGAATATTTGAAACGATGTGATATTGAAATTTGGCAAGCAAGGCTGACTGTTGTTGACAGTTGTACTACTAGAGTACCGATTGTTTCGGCCAACGCCAACTAGTCTAGGGAACCGAACTCGCAAAATGGCACAACATTCAATGGAGAAGAGATGGTGAAGAGATTCGGTCGAGCTTTGCTAGCACCCATGCAAGACCCTGTAGGTTGGGATGATTTTGGCATGACTCTTGGCATCCGACCAGTTACGCCACTGCGCCCAGCACACATAGATCACAGGTATAATTTCTAGCCCGGCGCCCGTTTCCCTTTTTTGTCCGCCGCATACTCCCGGGAGTTATGACTGCGGTACCTACGTTCCGCCGGCCAAGAGTTATGGGCCGAATATCCGGGCCCATCCCGCCGCCGGGCCGTTTCTCTCCGGGGCTGCGGGGACCACGGTCCGCCGGCACTAGATAATGGAAAGGATTTCGGCGAGGAAGTGGACTAGTGCCTTCTCGGGCTGCTTCTTGGGGTAACCGGCGGAGTTACAAGGGTGGCGACGAACGGGGGAAGCTTTGCAAACTTTACTTTGATAATGGGTGGTGTTTTTCAAGATGGGGCGCTCGCAAGGGACAAGCCTATGAGGATATTGTAAGGAGGAGAGCGTTCTCACTGATACCACCCATACCGCTTTTGGTACATTTTATTGCACACGAAACAGACATAGGTAGGCCATATTCAATGTACCTATACAATTTTTAGTTTTATATAAGCGCCAAGGTATTGAACTGACATACGTTGCATTGCTAAGCTAATCTTAAAAGCTGAAACTATAATTTATTCACTTATAATATCCCAAGTGCGAAATATCCGGCGGTGCCTTAATTTAAAAAATTATTATTAGATTTTAAACAGCCTAATTTTTCTCCTTGCAGGTGTATCGAGAACAAAGCCATATGTTTATAGTAAGATAATTCAATGCCAAACTGCGAAAAGCTTTTTTAAATCAAAAAGCTTGTCGCGCGAAATGTTCATCAGCCGTCTACAACTTCAATCACTTCTTCATCGTTCAAAAAATCGAGAACCACGCAGTTGTTCTTTAAGTTTGATATGTAGGACTATCATCACATAACACTCTATGCATATACTCGTAAATTTCCATCGGAGTCATCCCTTTCTTTTGCAGGTATTTTTGACCGTCCCCACTACATTTTCTCTATTTTCTCAATTCACTATGCACAACCGAAGAATAAAAATTCTTACTCGAATAATCGAAACGATGTGATATTGAAATTTGGCAAGCAATTCTGACTGTTTTGTTGACAGTTGTACTACTAGAGTATCTACCGATTGTTTCGGCCAATGCCAACTAGTCTAGGGACAATGATTGATGAACCGACCTCGCGAAATCGCATAACATTCAATGGAGAAGAGATGGTGAAGAGACTCGGTCGAGCTTTGCTAGCACCTATGCAAGACCCTGTAGGTTGGGATGATTTTGGCATGACTCTTGGCATCCGACCAGTTACGCCACTGCGCCCAGCACACATAGATCACAGGTATAATTTCTAGCCCGGTGCCCGTTTCCCTTTTTTGTCCGCCGCATACTCCCGGGAGTTATGACTGCTGTACCTACGTTCCGCCGGCCAAGAGTTATGGGCCGAATATCCGGGCCCATCCCGCCGCCGGGCCGTTTCTCTCCGGGGCTGCGGGGACCACGGTCCGCCGGCACTAGATAATGGAAAGGATTTCGGCGAGGAAGTGGACTAGTGCCTTCTCGGGCTGCTTCTTGGGGTAACCGGCGGAGTTACAAGGGTGGCGACGAACGGGGGAAGCTTTGCAAACTTTACTTTGATAATGGGTGGTGTTTTTCAAGATGGGGCGCTCGCAAGGGACAAGCCTATGAGGATATTGTAAGGAGGAGAGCGTTCTCACTGATACCACCCATACCGCTTTTGGTACATTTTATTGCACACGAAACAAACATAGGTAGGCCATATTCAATGTATCTATACAATTTTTTTAAAGCGCTAAGCTTTCTATAAAAATTTGAAAGAGTTTTATATAAGCGCCAAGGTATTGAACTGACATACGTTGCATTGCTAAGGTAATCTTAAAAGCTGAAACTATAGTTTATTCAAAATTATTTAATTTTGTGAAGTAAATTATTGCTAAGGTGAAAAAATATTCTATAACCAAATGCTAAAGATCTCGTGAAGCAAATTATCTTCAAGTGAGTACCATTGTACATATTTTTTGGCCTCAACTCTTTTATTATCTACTATTTGCTCGAAGTGCATGAACGGAAGCAAACTTATACACGTAACGAGGATGTACAGCGTGTCCCAAATAGTTTGTCCTACCCCCTGGATCTCAGGAACCGTAAGAGATACGAAAAAAACTTGAATACAAAAGTTGTAAGGTTGGCAGTGAACGTAACCCCTCTTTTATTTTCACATATACAGGGCGATTCGTATTTGCAGGACAAAAATAAAATACTTAGATTTTGACAATTGCATTAATCCTTTGGAATATTTGCATTCTCCATGAAATTTTCTACAGAACCGTTTTTTTGTTTTGTATTTTGGATGCAGCGTTGCCAAGATATCGAATTTTTCTTGGACTTTAGGGACTTCGTGGAGGTTATAGAAACTGAATGCTGTATCTTTATTTTAATAGATATCAAGCCGAAGTATGACAGCACAACCGTGTGTGGTGTGGTATGTCGAAATTGGTTTTTGCATATACAGTGTGTTCATAACAGGCTCTCAAAATCAGATAATTTCAAATAGCAATAACTTATTTTTTTCAAATGGAATGACCCATCTTTCTATAGTTTGTTGGATGCCGGCGTCCAAGCCCCACATTTTATGTAAATAACATTATATACCAAAAACTACCCGTTTTCGAGATATTTAGTATTTAAGAAAATTTCTTTTCATTTTTCATTCAGGCGAGAAGGTTTTATCAAGCAAGCCATAACTATTTTTCCAGACAGTGGCAGAAATAATTGTCATTTTTTTTCTCGAAAAAATATGGCCAACGAAGAGATTTTTTGATTTTTTATACAGAGTGTCCAAAAAATACAAAAACATGAAATGCGATTAAGAATAAATTGCCTTTATTTTTAAAAATATCAAAAACTTTTACTTAGAAAAGTTGTTTAGAATTAAAATATGTGTCCGATTGTCACTTTTCGAACAAATCAGCCAACTCTGTTTTTTTTTATTTCCATGTGTGAAACTTCCTTGTGTTTAAAATTATCAAAAATATTTATTTAGAAAAGTTGTCTGCCGTGGACATACTGTATACGGGTATAGGAATTTTATTTCCCGTATTATCTAAAATGACAATTATTTCTGCCACTGTCTGGAAAAATAGTTATGGCTTGCTTGATAAAACCTTCTCACCTGAATGAAAAATGAAAAGAAATTTTCTTAAATACCAAATATCTCGAAAACGGGTAGTTTTTGGTATATAATGTTATTTACATAAAATGTGGGGCTTGGACGCCGGCATATAACAAACTATAGAAAGATGGGTCATTCCATTTGAAAAAAATAAGTTATTGCTGTTTGAAATTATCTGATTTTGAGAGCCTGTTATGAACACACTGTATATGCAAAAACCAATTTCGACATACCACACCACACACGGTTGTGCTGTCATACTTCGGTTAAAATATATCTTTGATATCTATTAAAATAAAGATACAGCATCCAGTTTCCATAACCTCCACGAAGTCCCTAAATTCCAAGAAAAATTCGATATATTGGCAACGCTGCATCCAAAATACAAAACAAAAAAACGGTTCTGTTGCAAATTTCACGGAGAATGCAAATATTTCAAAGGATTAATGCAATTGTCAAAATCTAAATATTTTATTTTTGTCCTGCAAATACGAATCGCCCTGTATATGTGAAAATAAAAGAGAGGTTATGTCCACTGCCGACCTTATAACTTTTGTATTCAAGTTTTTTTCGTATCTCTTACGTTTCCTGAGATCCAGCAAGTATTACAAACTATTTGGGACACGCTGTACATTCGCACAATACGAGATCGGCGAATTGTATGAGGGTGCCTTTCCATCGTCTAACCAAATCTAAAAAGAACTCTCTAGAGTTGATTTATTTAATCATCTTCCTCCCGACATTCAATCTCTCAGCAGCGTTAGATTTAAGGAACGAATTAAAGAATTGTTACTGCAACATTGTTTTTACTCCGTGGATCTATTTGTAGCGGAGAATTTATAATGAACATATTTGTGTTTGTGTATTTATGTGTTTTTTTCAACAGCAGCATTATTTAGTATTCGAATTGTACATATTTTTTAGGTACACTTAATATTTAATTTGTAGGTATATGACATGTTCAAAAGATCAATGTGTTGAATGTATATGGAACAAATAAATAAATATTCTTCTTAATGATAATAGACCCCATCTCTTATAAAAAAGATACTCGATACTTAAAAGCAAAGAAAGTTTTTTTGCATAACCACCAGATTTTCCGTAACTATACAGGGTGAGTCAGAATGTATAGTAAATACTTTAAAGGGGTGTTCGGCAGGTTGTTTTAAGGGGGGTCTTTCATATAAAATTTTTCGATTTGGGCTTTCCTTGCCAAGTTATTCGGGGCTACAAGGTGACCCAAAAGTATTTTTTATTTATATCTCAATAACGGCGCTACTTAAAAATTTGAAATTTGGTATGTGTTATCTACTTACTGGAAGACGCCTTAGGGTAGTTTATTCATTTACACAGTGCCCTAAAAAAGGGTAAAAACTAACAACCTCTATTAATTTTTTTGCTCAAACTTTTTTGAGGTTATCTTTTTGGCCTTCTAGGTCCATCATTTCAGTGTATCTTTTCATTTTGCAACAAAAGTGTACTCTTGTTTCATAATGATAAAATTAAACGTTTGCGTTGAAATTGGCAAAACGTGCCCCAAAACACCTGTTGACTTCAACATTCGAAACATAAAATTTTTGTTGGGTTTTTCGCCACCAAACTGGTTAAAAGACAACTTTTTCAAGTTGCCTGGAAAATTAATAAATTCTTAACAGTAAATGAACTAAACTTTGAACTTGTAACTCAAGAAATATCTTCAACAAATTTGTTTCCTGAGCTTTCGGAGAATATGTCTTCCTCCGTTCTCAAAGGTCATGTCACGTCAAAGTGAAATGACACGAGTCATCTTGAGGTAAGTCAGCTATTTTGTTTAAACAAAATGCATAATTTTCTCAATATAATAACAAAAGATTTCATTCAAGAAAACATTAATCTTTAGTCCTTATATTAATATTTCTTGAAAGGAATACATTATAATGTTATAGCCTTAAAAAAGAAATCTATCAAACTGAAAACATAAACTCCTTGCGAGAATAGTATGAAGGTGTTATGAAAATTAAGCAGTTTTCAACGTATTTTATTCCCAACAATGGTTTAGTAATTTTAAAAACGACTAAAACATAAAAGCCTTCCTAAAAAGCAACTTTTTCAGTTTCCAAAAAAGGCATATTTCGAGTGAAGTTGTAGGATATTGTAGAAATTATGTTTTATTTGATGCAAGTAAATTATTATAGTTTTGGCTATAGATTTTCATTACCTTGCTTTCAAAATTATCTACCGTTCCCAATTAAGTAATTAGATATTTGATATGAAACCAATGATGCGCTTGATTCAAAGCATATATTGAAGATGACGTTTATGAGAGTGCGTATGACAAATAAAACATGACATAAAAAATATTTTTCTTAGATGCTCATTTGCATTTTGCAAGTAAAGTCTTAAGATCTTGAATTTACAGAACAATCTCCTATCAAACATTTTAAATTTTCTGCTTTAATTAAGATTCTGATTTAAGTTATACTGATTTTTTTCTTAGGAGAGCCATCATGCTGAGTGCCAATCTGTAAAATCGCATATATAAGTGGTTTAAAAAGAAAGGATCGAAAAAATAAAGAGACACACTGTAGGACATGTCCGACCAGGACACATCCCCCCCTATCAAGTCAAGACCAAGTTAAGAGAAAATTCCACCTTGGCAACAGTGTATTTTCCCCAAAAAATGTTAGAAAAGTGCAAAATGAAAGATAAACATAACCCTAACTATTTCTTTCTCCTGCGGTGAAAGAAAAAAGCATTTATAACAGTATTTTCCATAACATTCAACTGAAATATTCAGAATCTAGCACAAATTTCGCAAGAACCATTCATAACTCTAACAACAAAAAAAACGCGCGCAGATATTTCAGGGAAGTTTTTGCCTGCGAATTCAAGAACAGCGCGCCCCAAGTCGAGTTATGGCTGCGGTGGGTCCTGGAGCTGAGTTATAGCCCGAATATCCTGGAGGAGAGAGTCGCTCCCTTTCACTTCACATAGGGAAGCAGGAAGGGGACGATTCCGGGATTTATATTATTGCTACGCGGTGTGAGTGGAAAATAGTAAAAATGGAGCCGATGTGAGAAACATTTAAGAGTTTCAAGGGCGGAGCTTAAAGTTGTAGGAAAATATTCTGGTCATAAACTTACAACTTTCCTGAGAAGCCAAATCGAATGCCGCATGGTGGAAGAGAAAGATAGCAAGTAAATTAATTGCGCTAATGGCTTTAATATTTAAAATAATCATATACCAAATATATGTAGTTATATATACATATAGTTATAGAAACTAATACAGGAGGTCTCATAAAAAACATTTTTATTCCTTATGGTTTAGAGGACAGACACTCACCTACAGACGTAGCAGCGTGGTCACCGCTACTTTGTTGGATTTGTTTGCTTCCTTACATTCGCGTCCTCGCTTTGTCTTTGTCTAAATAATTAAAAAGTATTCTAGCCCAGCATCTTCTGTCATTTTTCAATACCCGGGGAAAATATAAGTACCTACTATTTATTTTTAACTTATGTCTATGAATAATGGTAGGTATAAGAAAGGTATTAATTTGCTGATTTATTTCTCGTTGCTAGATTCAAGAAACTAAAACGATTGAAAATTTTCTGTCGAATATCACATTGATAGATTGAAAAGTAACAACGCGCCCTCTCAAAATGCATGTTTTAACACTTTTTTATCAGGAAGATAAATTACGAAAATGTGCGAAATTACCTAAAAATGCTGAAAAATGCATTTTTAATGTTTCTACAAGTTATACGAGTTCATTTTTGCTCAATTTTCTCTTTTTTGGGACAATTTTGAAGAAATAACTATTTCAGTACCAAAGGAAATTGACATTTGATATTAATGGCGTCTATCATTTTATAAGAAAATATGGCGTAATTTTCAGTAATTACTTCTAAGTATTATTTACCTTAAAATGGGTGTTTGAAGGCTTTGCCACTTAACTGGTAGTAACGGCAACTAGACTTTTTTCACTTTAAGGTAATTCCTACCTTTAAGACGAAAATTAGTTTTAGATATTTTAAACTCTAAAGTCCTAATTACTACAAGAGAACTTCAAAGTTCCAGAAGCCTCGTTTAAGTTCCGAATGCTACTACTAGTTTCCATTTGGAACTTTAACTTATAATTTTTATATGTGAGTGTTGTTTTCAGCCGGTGTGTGTTTCGTGCAATAATTTAAAATGTTGATATTTAAAATTGTAGCCACTCAAGAGAAGCGTTTTGTAATTTTCTATTGAAGACAAGTGCTCGTGTTTCGATTCGTTTCATCCAACTGCTGCTTTAATTTTCTATAAAATGTGAATGTGTGTCTATAATTTTTCTTCTTTCTAATGGCTGACATTTTAATCACTTCGCAAAAACGACCCAATCCTTCAAACGATTGTAAGGAACTAAATGTAGTTTCCATTTTGGTCCCTATAGAAGTGACAGTTACTTTAAAGTATTTTTTTGTAGTAATTGGAACTTTGTAGTAATTTTAAAATGGAGAGAGAAGTAAAACTTACCATACAGTAGTTTTCTCTAGTAGCGGAAAAGTTCATTTCACTTTAAATATGACTATATAGTTCTGTAACTTTGGAGGTATTTCTAAAGTCGTTAAGATGTAGAAGTTACTTTCACCGTCACCATAAAGTAATGAAAACTTTAAAGTGATAAACAAGTAACACAACAAAGTAATTGTGACCATTGAATATAACTTTAGAGTTAACGTGACTTTAACGTAATTTTGCATAGTAACAATTCCGTTCCAGATACTTCAAAAACTACTTAGAAGTACTGAAACCATAAAGTTCCAACTTGTAGTAATAATTATTACTACGTAATTATTCATACTTCCTCAATATAAGTAATAAAAACTAATAAGTCGATTTTTAAGTAATAATTACGTAATAACTACTTATTCAAAGTTCCCATCTAAGTTACCGCAACTTTAATGATGCTTGGGTATCACAGTATAAAGAACAGACAGCTTTCTCGTATCCTTCGAGGACGATAAAGCAAAAGTGAAAAAGCAAAAAAAAAGACGTTTTATTTTTGGTTTTTGAAAACTGGTCGATTGAATCCAATGGAAAAAACTTTTTATGAAAATACTTAATAATTAATAAATAAATTAAATTATCTTATTAATTTACAGAAACTAAATAAAGTTTGCATCAAGCACGAAAAAATTTTTAAGCTTCAAAAAATATGTTTGTATGAAATATATACTTGAAACGATATTTAGCTAAGAAAGTATTTAAACTAAGAGTTTTATATGTAGGCAGAGTCTATGAAAAAATTGAAAGAAAATACTTAAAAAAAATTGGCAAACATGAATGTTGTTTAAATTCACGTACGTAAACTTAATTTTTTTTCTAATATTTTTTTCTTTATGTCTACAAATAGGTTTGTTCGTTAAATGTCAACTTTGACACTTATCGAAAATTATGTGACCACTTTTGCATACGTTATATTTTATGCTCGTAGAAGTACAAACTGCTGAGAAAGTTAAATTTGAAATAGTTCTGCAAATAAAAAATTTCTCTTATAATGCAGACTTGTTTGTCTCGCAAAATTGCCTAATAAAATTTGATAATATCTTGGCAATTTAACTATTTGAACCCACTGAATTTAGTTATTCCACTTAATAAGTTACCTGAGCACACCGTTAAACCATGGAGCATACCTACTACACCAAAAAACTATCAATATTAAATGACTTTTTAAATTCTTCCAACTGCAAAGTGTATTTAATGTTACCGTTATTAAAGTATAGTTATTTATGCAACAAGGCAGTAGGCGATTTGATAAATAAACTAAATAAAGTCAGTATTATCAAATTCTGATGCCTGGGAAATGCTTGAGTTATGATATGTTGGTTTCATGTAAGTATATTTCCACTTTACAAAATTAATCAAAGATAAGTATCTACTGATCGAAATGCCGGGTAAATTATCAACAAAGGCAATGGAAGTCGGAGACCTTCATCTTTAATGTATGAGTAGTGTTGGGACAAGCGTGTGAAGGCTCATGTAAATTGACACTTCTGTTTAAGAGAGACTTCCAAAAATTGGGACGAACAACATACTAGCTCAAGCTTAGGGAAAAGCACTCTATATCGTGTTAGTTATCTTTTTTGAATTATTTCATGTAGTAGAAAAATGGGAAGCTTCGCTGCAGCGGTGTAGTTATGACAGTAAAATATATGATTTTGGTTCGTTTTTGGTAATTACGTTATTGTTCTCAAAGATATGTTTTTTTTTGTTCTTTCCCAAAGACCGAAATTCAAGAAAAATGTATAAAAACCCGCACATATTTTGTGTGTTTCTATAATCGTTTCGTTTTAAAGAAACCCCCGAGAATAATATTCACAACTTTAAACTGGAATTACTGGTCATTTCAAAGTGTAATTTTTGCGCTAGAAAATCGTGTGCATGGATACAAATGGAATTTAAATTCACAGAAGGCGGAGACGAACAATAATAGAGTTGATACCCTCGGTTCATACAATTTATCCCAGAATATTAACTATTGACGTACAGAAAATCACCAATTCAAAAGATAAGCTAAAAACTAATAATTGGGATAGACTGTTTTCGCGGTGTTTGGACAAAGTATACTATAAATAGAAATTATTGACACAAACTTTTGCTAATATTTCTACGTATATACTTTCTATTTACTCAAAATAGCTAATACTTCTCCAGACGATGCACAAAAATTGTGCGAACGCTTGCATTTTATAATTTCTATCTAATATACTCTGTCTAAACAACAATTCGATGATACTATGATACTAATGCGCTCTCTTCCTGTCAAGGTTCGCTCTTATCATATGCCGATGACACAAGTTTCATTTTTAGAGCCACTGACCACAGAACTGCTGAAACTTCAGCTGATAATGTTTTTTCTGCAATAGCTAAATGGATGGACAAAAACAAGCTGACTGTGAATACAGATAAAACTGCGTGTATGATTTTCCGCTCAACTAGACCTGGTCTGGACTGGAGCGGGGACCTCTCAATCGGAGGGCTCGTTGTTGGTCCTGCCCCTCCTTTAAACTTCTTGGGATGTATTTGGATGAGAGGTTGGAATGGTCAGAGCACATCGATTACTTGGCTGGCAGGCTTAGTTCTGCATGTCATGGCCTGCGCTTTATGTCGAACCATTGTAGCGGAGAGGTGCTTAGAACTTAGAACGCTTTATTTTGCGAGTTTCCATTCGATTCTACGCCAAGGCATAATACTGTGGGGCCTTGCAAAGGACTTCCAGCGAATATTTATGATTCAAAAATACGCAATGCGAATCATTTTTAACCTAGGTTATAGAGGCAGTTGAGGAGGCCTTTCGGAGTAATAAAATATTGACAGCTGCTTCGGTGTACATATATGAGCTAATGTGCTTCCTTCGAACACATATATATTTATATAACCGTAATATAGTTGGTCATAATTATGGAACAAGGCACAAAGAACTCCTTACCTGTAACTTACATACCTCAGCACTGTACGAAAGGGGAGCTCATTACAATAGTTGTGTCCTATATAATAGACTTCCAGACTTTATAAAATCGGCAAGGTCCAATGAGATTTTCAAAGGGAGGTTAAAGAATTTCCTGGTTTTGGCTTGCCCTTACAACATTGCCGCATTTCTGAACTCCACGTAACTTCGTTGAGCCTGGTCTCCTTTACACTCATATTGATAATGCATTTTTTTGTTGTGTTTCTCTTTTTCTTTTTTGTTATGTGTATGTGAATTACTTTAATTGAGATTTAAGCAATACCTATACTCACCCAACGAGGTATCTACTATTCGTTTGTAGTCAGTGTTACATTATTTGTGTGTTATTTTACTTGACGTATTTTCTATGTAGTATCGGCATATGAAAATAAATGTTATATCTATCTATCTATCTACCTAATGTTTGCAAATAATTAGTTATCGTCTGGAAGTAGGTCATATCGGCTACATTAGCTTCCCTAAATCAAATACCAAATAGCTATCTCCGTTATCGTCGCGATACGCCAGCGTTAATTCGGAGTTATCTTCGCGGGGGCCGGCGCGCGTTCGCGTGCGGCGTAGATTGCGTTCATTAAATCACAGCTGGCTGGCCGCGCCAGACAATAAACCTGGATCAGTCTCGGCTGCCTTATCAGCAACCGAGATAATGCCGGGTTAAGTTTTTGGACAGCATAAGGGGGGCGCTCACGATGCTACTATATACGGCGGGATGAGAAACGGGCGTGAGGTGGTACCGCATATCGAATGCCGGGTTTTTGCTTCGGATTACCGTAACGGGTTCAGGGAGAATAGATAACGTACGGGCAACCGTCTGGAATTTGGCGATGAATATAAAGGAATGCGTTACGCTACACCTACCGGGACTTCGAAATCCCGCAGTATTTTGAATTCTCTCCAGACCGACTTCTCGACAGACCTACGTATTTACCACCATACGGTATCGTAGCCGAGGCCACCTAGGCAATGCAACATTGTCACATAAAAAGTCCACCTCGTGTGACAACGACTTTGTAGGAAGTCTAAGTCCTTATATCAGTTTCGCGAAAAATTGGCCTAGCGGAACGCTTCGATGTAAAGTTTCTTGAAAGACGACACACAGAGAAATCAAGGACAGACCGTTCATCTTAAGAAAGGTGTAATGAAGATGTATACGATTAGTATTGGCTGGACCGACACTATAAGTATTAAAGTTTACGGACTGGGGTGTCGCCACTCGACGAAAAAAATGGCAACTTATTATAGGTTATACGCGGCTGAATTTATGGGCCATCGTCACCATGTGAACGGTGCTAGCCTTGGGACTACACCATCGAATTGATAAGTACAATGGAAGTCGCACAGGTGTCATTTTCATTGTTGTTTGGGGCAGCCAACTCTAGAGAGAGATCGGTTTCAAATGACAATAAGTAAGACAAGGACGCGTAATGAACGTGTCAGCTGATTCAGGCAAAGGAGATATATAGGGTTGTTGCATATTAATGGGCGAATTTAATGGACATGTTCCGTAATTATCTTTATTGTATGATCTGTATTCCGAAATTCGGGGCTTGTTTGTAGGAATGAGAATTTTCCTATATAACCACAATAATTATGTACCTAAATATTGCACAGAAAAAAGTAGTGAGTTTTTTAATTACTTATCTTAACTGATTTATCAATTTTAAAATTCAATTTAATAGAAAAAACATCTAAGACAGGTAGCGTTTACATATTTTTATATAATTTTTAATGTTCAGGCATCTAGCAAAAAGAATTACAAATAAAAAGTACCTTATTATTAATAAGTTATTAAGGGACCAGAATGAACCTCAATTTACATCTTTGACTATGAAGAGCTAGTTTCATTAGCACAATATTTTGCCAGTTTTCCCTTGATAGAGTTTCTATCGTGACTTGGAAAATAAAAAACTGTTGTAATTACATAGGTACTTTTTAAATTTGCGCTGCCCCAAATTCTCTATGAAATCGCTCTCAATAAAATGTTGACTACAAATGCAAGTCAATTCTTGTAGACAGTACAAAACTTTTCCTTTTTATTGCTGCAATCCAGTTGTCTCCAATATCACCTTATCTCTTGGAAAACTGCACAGTTATTAGCAATGACGAATGAAAAGAAACCCCACTATTCTTATTCTTTCCGCCCCGTTTGGTACATCCAAATACACACCAGGAGTTGACCATCTTTTTTGTAATTTACAACTACAACAGAGAGAATACAGCCACATAACTAAATTAAATTTTCTCTCCGATCTAAAAATAATATTAAACCAAATACCAACTAAGAAAACTCAACGCCGTTTTATATTTTATACGAAACTGCCACCACGACACGAACTCAAATCAAATATAAATAATACAATAAAATTACTCGTATTGGGTAGGTATGTGGTATTTCCTCCATCGACGGTGGTATTGGGACTTGGGACAGAAGGAAAATGACGTTTGACAACGGAACTCGTTTGAAGCAACCGGATACAAAAATAGAAAGTTAGGACAAACACCTCTTTTGTGTTACCTATGTGGTTTTTGCCGGAATCGGCTGATTTATTTACTGTTTGACTTACTCAAGTTTTTCTGCCAGTTTCTCTCTATACACTCCTTCCATCTACTTGCCAATTCAATGGTCTACACTGCGTTGTTCTTTGTTGTTGTTCATTGTTGGCATGGACTATAGACTAGTTTACATTGAAATGATGGAAGGAGTGTAGAGAGAGAAACTGGCAGCCAAACTTGAGTAAGTGAAATAGTAAATAAATCAGCTGATTCCGGCAAAAACCACATAACACAAAAGAGGTGTTTGCCCTAACTTTCTATTTTTGTGTCCTGTGCTTCAAACGAGTTCCGTTGTCAAACGTCATTTTAATTTTCCTTCTGTCCCAAGTCCCAATACGAATAGGAGTAATTATTGTATTATTTATATTTGATTTGAGTTCGTGTCGTGGTGGCAGTTTCGTATAAAACGGCGTTGAGTTTTCTTAGTTGGTGTTTGGTTTAATATTATATTTTTAGATCGGAGAGAAAATTTAATTTAGCTATGTGGCTATATTCTTTCTGTTTAAGTTGTAAATTACAAAAAAGAGGGTCAACTCCTGTTGTGTATTTGGATGTACCAAACGGGGCGGAAAGAATAATAAGAATAGTGGGGTTTCTTTTCATTTGTAAGTCTTAAAAATCTTTGCTAATAACTTTGCAGTTTTCCAAGAGATAAGGTGATATTAGAGACAAGTGGATAGTGGATTGCAGCAATAAAAAGAAAACAATTTGTACTGTCTACAAGTATTTACTTGCATTTGTAGTCAACAATTTATTGAGAGCAATTTCATAGAGAATTTTGGGCTGCGCAAACTTAAAAAGTATGTAATTACTAGTTTTTTATTTTCCAAGTCATGATAGAAACTATCAAGGGAAAAACTGGCAAAATATTGTGCTAATGAGCCTAGCTCTTCGTAGTCAAAGATGGAATTAATCTTGAGGTTCTGGTCCCTTTAATAAGGTAATTATTTGTAATTATTTTTGTTAGATGCCTAAACAAATATAAAAAATATATAAAATATGTAAAAGCTACCTGTTTTACATATTTTTCCTATTAAATTGGATTTTAATATTATTAAATCAATTAAGATAAGTAATTAAAGTTGAAAATGTATACCTTATCCTAGATATTTTGTCGTTTTGTTATTTAAAAATAAACTTTTATTTTTTAATTTGTATTTTATTTGTCTCAATTTACTTCCAGGTACATAAAATTGCCATGTAGGTAATTTTTTTTAATCAATTCTCTACTTTTTTCTGTGCAATATTTACATAATTGTGGTTATATAGGAAAATTCTCATTCCTACAAACAAGCCCCGAATTTCGGAATACAGATCATACAATAAAGAGAATTACGGAACATGCCCATTAAATTCGGCCATTAATATGCAACATCCCTATATACCTCCTTTGCCTGAATCAGCTGACACGTTCATTAGGCGTCCTTGTCTTACTTATTGCCATTTGAAACCTATCTCTCTCTAGAGTTGGCTACCCCAAACAACAATGAAAGTGGTACCTGTGCGACTTCCATTGTACTTATCAATTCGATGCTAGTTTAGCATTGAGCCTTATATTCAATGGCGTATAGGGGGGTATTCTCTGGTTATTGGTATGTCAGTTACTGACGTGTAAAATGTCCCAAATTTTAAATATCCAGCATTATTGCAATTTTCCTTCTTTTTACGGTAACGAATTGTCTTTGAGTCCAGTATTTAGCAGTTTTATCCTATTAACACAGCTTTTGTAGGTAGATTTAGTTAGTGATAACAAAATGGTATGCACACTGCACAGGCCATTAGGTGAATTGCAGAAGAATAAACACATTATTTTGGAATTATGGGATGATCTATCAACGAGCTGAAGAAGCGAAAATTCTAGATATTATTTTGGAAGAGTACCTATTTTGTAACGTATGCAAGAATGAAAATAGAAATTTTTTTTATGGCTCCAAAGCGAACCAATAGTCCTCCATATAAAGAAGAAACTGAAAAATGTAATGTGTTTTATGCTTACTTGTAACAGACACATTTAGGTACATGTTATTATTTTATAAAAGATTCTGCAACAATGGTGTTTTAACATTAAACCACCGTGTAAATTTGTTTCCTCGTGTGGCGCCAGTGGCGATTGCTTGAAATAGCGCTATGCACAGGTCTTTAATATAGTGTTGGTCCAGGTATTGGTAGGTAGGACACGTTACTTATAAATAATTGCTATGTTTATGAAGTTTTTTGACTAGTGGAATTTCAGGTCCAGATGAGCATTTTCGTCATGAATGTTACTTTTTTGCTTATTAAAACAAATGAACTGTTTCAAAATTTTTAAAAATACTTAATAATGTATAAAAGACAGTACATAAACATATCAAATTTATTATTTAAGAAATAATCAGGTACCCCTTGTTTCTTTTGAAATAATTTTTTTTCGGTGATACCTAATTTTGAAAATCAAATTCGAGGCGAACTTCGAAATATATTATAATATACAGGGTTTCCCGACGAAAACTTAACATCCCCAAAAATTAGAAAACTGAAAAATATTTGAAAATTCGCCGAAACCCGTCGATTTTTGTTCGTGGGGAAGCTTTTTTGACAGTCAAGCCAACCCGATATTATGTTCATCCCCTAATCCCTAGCAACCCCAACTTTAAAATTTAAAATGGAAGTACCCCCCTTGTGGCGCATTATTTTTAAGCCCGTTTTATTGCGAATACAGTGATGTATCGTTTTTAGATTTCTGTTGAGATTTGACAGAATTATTGGCTAAAAACGGAAAGTTGACAATCCGCTGTACGCGTAGTAATTTCTACACAAATGCCCGCGACTAATAAGTTTTTAATCTACTACACCCTACCAAATTACCTAGTTTTTATTGACGTGTGGATCAGTTTACAAAAAAGTCACAAATGAAAAAGCTGAAGTAAAATAAAAAAGTTCATACCAATTCAAACCTTATATTTTTTAAAATATGTAACAAAAAGTAACTGTTACAAAAAAAGTTCGTGTTTTTTTGCTTGTAATCGTAACCACGAAATCGTTAGTTTCAGCCTGCTATTGAAGTTTTTTTTGGTTTGTTTTAGCTTTTTCATTTGTGACTTTTTTGTAAACTGATCGACGCGTCAATAAAAACTAGGTAATTTGGTAGTGTGTAGTAGATAAAAAACTTATTAGTCGCGGGCATTTGTGTAGAAATTACTACGCGTACAGTGGATTGTCAACTTTCCGTTTTTAGCCAATAATTCTGTCAAATCTCAACAGAAATCTAAAAACGATACATCACTGTATTCGCAATAAAACGGGCTTAAAAATAATGCGCCACAAGGGGGGTACTTCCATTTGAAATTTTAAAGTCGAGGTTGCTAGGGATTAGGGGGATGAACATATCGAGTTGGCTTGACTGTAAAAAAAGCACCCTCCAAGAACAAAAATCGACGTTTTTTGGGGGGGGTCAAGTTTTCGTTGGGAAACCCTGTATGTGTTGCTGCATACAATTTAAATTTCTCATAAATATTCTGGGGCACTACCATTACACCAAATGTTTTATACAGTCGTCTATCTAGCAAAGAATAATACGCCCCATGATGAAACTTACTGCATAAAAGTTTTCGCGTTCTGATGTTTGAGAGTAGTTATTTACATTGCAAGAAGATGCGTAAGTGCACTTTTTTGTGTGGTTGTTTAGAGACCGAGGCAACGCGGACGCGGTCTCAGTCCTTAAAAGCGCCTCCGAGGTAAATAAAGAACTTACGCATCGTGCAATGTATTACATCTTTCCTGCTATCTGCTAATTTCATTTTATAGATACTGTGATTTAGACTTTAAATACACTATGGAGTAGATTGCAAGTAATAATCTTCCAAACTATTGTTCAATTAATAAAATTAGTGATAAATATAACAGGCAGAATGCAGCGGTAATAAAAAAATAAAAAAAGTGGGTCTTTGTGTGGGAACTTGAACTCGGAATCTACGAATTACTAGTCTCCTGCAGTTAATAAGATGCCAACCACTTTCGCAGCTAGTAACCAAAATAACAGGTCTCCTCGAATATTTTTGACTTACGCTTTCGGGCGTACTGGTGGGTATGTAAATGTACTTACGGAGGAGACAGCAGGAAACTTTTTTTTGTGAAAGGAGAGATTGTATAAATAACAATTATAATATTAATTACGCCAACCATTCCGAAAGAGTGTAGTATAAATTAGAAAATTACTCATTTTAAAATTTACAATTAAAAAGCTTTATATATGTTTGTTTCAGTGGGAATGGGAAACCCCGAATTTGATGATAAGGGGGAGCAAGGTACAATATTCCCTATACAAATATTTGATGAAGAAAATTTCTTAATAACTTTCAAAGTTTTCATAGGAGCAAAAATTTGTGTGCTTAGATTTTTTGGGATGGTAAGTAAGAATGTTGAATACTTTTTATGTAGTTCCTAGAGGACGCCAGTTATACCCTATCGCTTCGGTAAATCTGGTCCTATTTTTTTACCTGTACTCTTGGAGCAAAATTTAATAAAAAATGTAAAAGAAAATCCTTCTTAGTGCAAAAATTTCATTAATATTGTTTAATTTAGATATTCCTAACCGTTCACGAGATTTTGCCCTTATCCGTTTCAATACTCAATGTTATTACTATCTGAATTACTTTTGGTTGCCTTTTAGACTGGCAAAAAATATTCAGAATAAGAAACTAATGCATTATTTTTTACTTTTAAAGATTACTAAAGTTCTACACCCACATACTATATTATGCCACTAACTGTCTTTATTTTGAAAACGGTATACGTTTTTTGTTGGAAAATTAATCGTAGTTTAACATTTATATATTTAAAATGCAAAATTTAAAAGGACAAAGAGTATTGACTAAATTTACCCCACAAGAATGGCATAAATAGCACATCCTAGCGGCTAGAGCAAAACGAGTGTCAGAATAATAATTCTTATCCCAAAAAAACATAAAACTGCAAGTTTTCAACTAAAAAGCTTAGGCAGGGGCAAGGATCAAAATATTTAAGAAAAGTGAAAATAATTTTTAATCTTTGACACCCTGAAGATCGAAAAGAAGCGACAATTAGATACGGCATGTTTGGTTTCTTATATCCGTTATTAAGCTATGTCCCATTATTAATGAATCACCTTGTACATAGTATAACTACAGCGAAGTAAACGACTATGACTATAATACGAGAAGAATACATATGATAAATAGCTAGTTTACGGCTGTGTAGTTTTATTTAGTAGATAAAATAACGAGTTTTGCAGCCAGAAAGGTATATATTAACTTCTTTTTATAATACCAAGCTTTCAGTCTACTTCGTGACCTTCATCAGGGCTAGAAATTTTTTTAAATTATTAGAAAATATTGAGAAAAGGTTGAAATTTTACTCACAATTATGTTGAAGTTTTACCAATATTAAAACCAGATAGATTTTAGGTTTAAAAGGGCCAGAAAAATGTTTTTACATAATTTCGTGTGAAAATTTATACCGTCAATTTTGTTTGTAATTGTTTTTTTGTTAATAAGGTAGTTTAGTTTCAAAAAACAAAAGATAAATTTATAATAAGAAAAAATGTTTTTTAGGTTATCATCAAAAAGTGTCAGAAAACTTGGTGTGATTATAAAAAGAAGTTAATATATACCTTTCTGGCTGCAAAACTCGTTATTTTATCTACTAAGAATACATATGGTTAAAATTCTAAATTATCTTCGGGATGCCAACATTATGAGTATCTATAAACACTAAAAACGTGACAAATTCGAGGCACGTGTTTTATCGTATTGTACGGAATCAAAGGGGTCGCGTGTTTTTTAATATAAATTTGCGTTGAGTTGGGATCCATTAGTTGGATTTATTTTTGGAAATTAACTCTAATTCCGAATTTATATCATGTTCCCTCTCAAAGGCGCATTACCGCTCACGTTTATTCCTATCTACTAATTTATATTAAGTAGTACCTATATGATTACATGAATAATGGAAATAAATGTAGAATTTGAATTATGCAGTAATGCCAATTAGTTTTGTTATGGACAGTATCAATTTACCGAGAGGTAATTGAAGCCTTTAATATCAACTAATTTAAATGGTAACTCCACATTAATTATTTTATCGATACGTAATGTCAATTATTTTGGTTATAGGATATAAAGCTTTTTCGTCCGCTTCGTATTACATCGAATTAATGGGATTTGATTTTCAAAACTACAATTATATATATATATACAGGGTGAGTCACATCTAAAGTCAGAGCCGAAAACACAAGGTAGAACCCGCTAAAATAAGCACATATTCTTAATAAACATAAGCTCAAAAACGCTTGGTTCTCCATATAAAGCGTGTTAGATTTTTTCCAAAAATAACATATTTTTTAAATTTCTTTCGAGCCCATTTAGGAATTTCAACCAAATTTGGTACACATTATTCATTGGACGGTTGCCATTTTGTGCAATAATTTGGCCCTGTTCAGATGAGCAGCGGCGTAGATACAATAATTTTATTTTAAATGCCAGCATAACCACCTTGGCACTAATTTAAAAAATCCGAAATTACGAAGAAACTGTACCAGAAATAAAAAAATACCAAGAGGCGCTTTTTGTTCCAAATTGAATGGGCTATCCAAAAAAGGTATTTATTTTTGTTTTGGCACAGGACCGTACTACTTTTTTATACAATTATTTACAGTAACTATTTGTATCTACGCCGCTGATCATCTGAACGGGGTCAAATTATTGCACAAAATGGCAACCGTCCAATGAATAATGTGTACCAAATTTGGTTGAAATTCCTAAATGGGCTCGAAAGAAATTAAAAAAATATGTTATTTTTGGAAAACACGCTTTATATGGAGAACCAAGCGTTTTTGAGCTTATGTTTATTAAGAATATGTGCTTATTTTAGCGGGTTCTACCTTGTGTTTTCGGCTCTGACTTTAGATGTGACTCACCCTGTATATTATAGAAGTTATTACGATTTTGCTAATATGTTGGGTGTTTTTATTATTTTCGAATAACATTTTTCATCTCAACAGAAACGAAGCAATAATCAAGTTTATTGCTCTAGTGCCACGGACAACTCCAACTCGAAGATTTTCAATGAATATCTACATAACCGACTGTAAATTTTTACACACAATTTTATCAATTTCGTTTTGTTAGGGTTTCGGCGACAGACATACAACACAAAAAAATATTCTCTCTTACCTGGATCGCAAAGATCATGTGGAGTTATTCTCCTTTGCCAATGATCATACAGCTGTCTAGGCAAAATTGGGAAATTTTTTAATATTATTTTTGCATTGGCCTTTGCATATAAATAATGTACATTTATAGGCAAAAAGAGTCGATAATATTGGTCCCGTCATATCCTCAACAGCGCCGATATATCATTTTGATTCCCCAAGAACGATATTATAAAAGAGGGCATTTTTGTGGCATATCAGGAAAAGGATAATCAGCAGTTGAAAAAAATCCTGGTCTAAGTGCAATTTTCCACTGATTATCATTTACCTGGTATGCCACAAAACCTCCCTCTTTATTTATAATAACTATAGTTACAAAAATTCATCCGTGTTGTTAACGATATTATTGTTCGAAATTGAGAAAAATTCGCAAGTATAATCGCGTCAAGATGCCAAATACCAAGGTCTAAGAAATTACCTACATATGTTTACTTTTGTTTTTTAGTGCTTTTTTTTTAAATACATATTGCTTATTGATATAATTATATTGTATACAGGGTGTCCAACTTTAAAAGTGCACAAATCCGTAAAATCTTCATTTTTAAAGATAATCGCCTTAACTTTTTTTTGTTTGAAAGGCCTTCAAAAACCGCTTCTTTTGACCCTCCTGCCATTTTCAAAATGCAAATCCAGAGCCGGCTGCGATATTTTTATACCCCCGATTTTCACGAAAACCATTTAGCGATTTTTTTATTTAAAATCTGACCACACAGCGTTAATCAGAACATCCCAAAAACCCCATATACCAAATTTGAATAAAAAATATACAGGGAGTTCCATTCTGCAGGGTATCAAAATTGAGCAAAATAGGACTTTTAATGGCATCTGGAGAGTCAGGTGTGCCATGGAATCCCTTCAAAACACTTGAATGGTAAACAGGACCACTGAAAATGTTGGTGTGAAAATATTTACTACAAAAACATACAGGGTATTTTTTTTCTGAGCCCTCTCAAAATTCTGAAATTTTATGAAACTTATACGGATCAAGAGTGCTCTGGAATCATGGAAAAATATTGATAAACACAAAAGTAATGAATTTCTTTACAAAATGCCAACTAACAAATAGAAACAATTTAAATTATTGGACCTTTCTCAACAAAGTCACTGTCTAAGATGATACATTTTCTGTGCGTTTCCTGTTGTGGCACACCAGCCAACCTTAACTGATATGGACTTACTGACTGGCAGGCTTCTGTATTTTTTAGCTTTAGTTCATTTATACTGTGTAGAGCGCTTTTGATATACTCGATTTTTGACCCGTATAAAGTATAAGGACCCTCTGTATATTTTGTATTGGATCTTTGCACACCAACACCTTGAGTGGTCCTATTGACTATTCAACTGTTTTGAGGGGATTCCATGGCACACTGGGCTCTGCAGATGCCTTTAAAATTCATATTATGCTCAACTTTGACACCCTGCAGAATGGAACGCCCTGTATATTTTTTGTTCAAATTTGGTATATGGGGGTTTTGGGGTGTTTTGATTATCGCTGTGGGGTCATATTTTAAGTAAAAATAATATCGCTAAATGGTTTTCGTAAAAATCGGGGGTATAAAAAATCGGAGCCGGCCCTGCACTTGCATTTTCAAAAAGGCAGAAAGGCCAAAAGAAGCTGTTTTTGAAGGACTTTCAAACAAAAAAAAGTTTAGGCGATTTTCTCCAAAAATGAAGATTTTACGGATTTGTACAGTTTTAGAGTTGGACACCCTGTATGTAAAATTGTAGTGTTTTAAACTTTAAGTACAAACCTTTGGCCTTTGAGTAGGTAATGGCAATGCAATCTACCTTTGGTAAATAGGAATAAGGAGGACCAGCAGTGGCGTTCCTAGATGTAAAGTAAGTAAAACATAAAACATCACTTAGGTACACTAGAAAAACAACCATTACAAATGCATACATAAAATTAAATAAATATTTTCTAAGAAAAAGAAACTAAAAATGTAAAAAGAATTAGGTTTACAAAGTAATAATACAACTGAAAATAAATATATTTTGCATCGGAAAAGGAACATCCAGGTACTTGTAAAAATAAATAAAACATTTTCTTCTATAAATGAAACAGAAAAGTAAAATATTTTTGAAATATTGGGGTTATCCCTTAGGTACAAGGCACACAAGATACAAGTTAAGCGAATAGTACTTTTCTGGCAAACGCTGATATTATATCACTGATATTTATTGTATCAAGTAGGATATATTCAATGGAAATTATTGCTAAACCGTTTAATCTCTCATGGCTCATAGACCTTAGATAGTTTTTTTATAATTTTTAATTTGGAAAATGATCTCTCCGCGAATGCTACGATAACTGGGGAGCACAAAAGTATTCGGAAGACTATTGCGGTGTTCGGAAAACTATTCGTGAGAGAATTTTTGAACAAGTACTCTAAAATAGTTCTTGGACTTGCAGTATATTCTGATGGAAGAAAGATATTTAAATTTTTTAGCTCACTATACAGGTCTGAATCGTCGAAATCCCCTACGAAATTTGCGGCCTATACTACCAACGTCACGCCGCGCCGCGCAGTTGCCACAGAGCAAAGACCATAATAGCAGAGCATATATAAAACAACCAGCAGTATAACTTACTCTTGAGAAATCATCCGCAAATTCAATGACCTTGAGCCATATTGGTGGAATAGAAGTCAGAGGTGTAGTCGGGAAAAACAATTCAGAAATACAGAGTAGTATTAGTAAAGTATATAGTGTGTGGTAAGCACAAGCAGCTTTTACTCCTTCCTGGGATTCTTTGTTTAAAGATACTAGCAAAAAGAACAATTTACAAAAAAGCACACTCCACGGCACTGTAATATCTCTCATACAGCCAATAAAGAACTGCCCAATCGCTGCATCAATTTGACAGAATCTATTCGCACATGGCGGCTGCGCGAACAGGTGCGCAGAATTTTCCCGCCATGGGGAGTAATAGTGCTGGTTGTTTTATATGCTCTGATAATAGAGGTATATAGTGCCGACTGCCGACGGCCGATGGGTTACGGGTTCATATCAATATGGTGTTCTCTTTTTGAGGGCGAATGCAGTAATGTAGAGACTTACTACCTTTTTTCCGAAAAAATATTTTTTCGCCACGGAAGGGCGGCCTGTGCCCCCCTGCGATGCAGACCCCTGCTGCCGGGTCAGCTCGCCCCTGGGACCAGGACCATCAATCTCTGTGTTATAAAATTGTCCCTCAAAACTGTTAAATTAAGATGGCGCTGCTGTTGTCCCCGGGTACCAAATCTACACTCCGAACATTGATACTTTCCACTCTGCTAGAGATGTGTCAATCATGAATCACTGTGATTCGATCACTTTAAAGTATCGATTGACCGAATCTCAACATATCGAAACGATCCAATCATAAAGCAGTCGCCAGTCGGTTATTACCGACACTCCACAGTCCACACATCGAACGGCCGACGATCTAACGAACTAAGACCGAATTAAATGATTCGATATTTTTTGAAATCGGTCACCGATCGATTTGGTCGTAGTAAAATGAACGAATTACCCATATCTACTACAACCGCTAAGTTCGGGTCATACCCGGGGAGAACACGAGCGCTATCCTTATAGACGACAGTTTTTGAGCCGAACACCCATATAAGATGGTGCTCCTTACCTCTAGCCTCCATGGTTCTGGTCGGTTAAAGATTAAAGAAGATGTAAGGTTGTTACACTCTTAAGTGAGACAATCTGAATATACAGGGTGTAACTTTGATAGGTACAAATATTTTAACCATCAGATACTTGGTTTATATTAGTTTTACTGCTCAATTATAAGTTGTTAGTTACAGCTTGCAGCATCTACATTTTGACTGTTTTTGTATATCCAAGACTCAAAAATATTTTTTCTCGATAACTTTACTATTTTTGGGATCTAAAAAAATAGGTATCAATTTATTTTTTTTAGTTGTAGGTACGTTTTCTGCTTATGGGGACAATGCACAAATGATCAATTAAACTACGCAAATCATTAGCTGACGTTTCGACTATATTGGCTTTAGTCTTGTTCAGAGCACTACAATAAAATCAACAATAATAGTTTTTACAGATTAAAACAGTACGTGAATACATTATCACTTTAGAAACTGGTACATACAATTACAAAATACATAAGCCATACAAACAAAAGTAAAACATAAGTAAAGTCATTGTTGACAGATTGAAACTCACCTGATTCTAACAGTTTAAAATTTGTCTGGTTACTATCATCATTAGAACATAATGATTTGTCATAATGAAAAGGACATTCCAACAATTATGTATATATATAATAATTTTTAGGTGATTAACTAAGGCATGCAGAAATTAGAATAAAGTCGAAACGCTATTTTTATAGATTTTTCGTTCCTGTAAATGTTTCATTGTTTGCCATTTCTTTGGTTCATGCTTTATACCGGATGGATTTTTTGGATCAAATTGGAGTATACTGAACTGAGGTTGGATGTGTCCGTTCTAAGATTTATAGAATTAGGGTGTTCCTTTATGTACAGCATTTCGGATATTAATCGTTTCGGTAAATTTTGTTCTCTATCTAAAATTGTAATATTTACAAAATCAAATTTATGTCCTGTTTGAAAGTGATGTGCCGATAATGCTGTTTTATTATTTTTGTTAATGTTTACTGGACTACAGTCATATTTGTGGTTATACAGTCTTTTCCCAACTTTTTGTTTTGTTTGTCCGACATAACAACCATCACAACTTAGACAATTTATTTTATATACGATACATGACTCTTCAAGTAATTCTGTAGGACTTTTAAGTTTGGAAAATAGTTTGTTGACGGTTTTTTGGCAATAGAAAACTATTTGTATGTTGTTATTTAGGATATGTCTCAATCTATTGTTTAATCCAGGAATATTGGGAATTTTCATGTATATTTTAGCGTTTTGAGGGTTATTTATTTCGTCAATTCGGTTGGTATCACAGTAAAGTATTCTATTTATTATATTTTTGGGGTAATTATTCTGAATTGCTATTGTCTTAATTTTGTTAAAGTTTTTCTTCCGGCACTTTTGATCGCTGAGTTGTTCAACTCTATAAATCATACTTTTTATCGTTGCCAGTTTTTGCTGTAGGGGATGTGAGGAACGGTAGTTAAGTATTCTACCAGAACTTGTAACTTGTGGGTTTCTGGTACCAATCTAGAAGTAATTTATTATTTTCTCTAACAAAAAGAATGTCTAAGAACGGAATTTTTTTATCAGATTCTAGTTCTAAAGTGAATTTTAATGAATCACAATATGAATTGAAGGCAGTGAGGAGAGCTCCCTCTTCACCTTTTCTCACACATATCATCTACGTAGCAAAAAAGAAAGGTAGCTGAAATGGTAAATTTTCTAATACATTGCATATTAGGTCATGTAGTACCAAATTAGCTGAAATAGGTGAAGATGGGTTGCCCATCGCAGTGCCATATATTTGACTGTAAAATTTATTTTGGTATTGGAAATAACTGGATTCGAAAAAGGAAGGAAACTATATTTTGGAAGTTGTTAAAATCTATCTCGGTATGTTGTTTAACATCATCCCAGTGTTTACCGATTGCACTTAAAACAAGAGGTTTTGTCACATTGGTAAATAATGAAACAACATCCAGTGAAATAAGAATGTGATCTTCTGGAATGGCCACATCCATAATTCTTCTCGACATATCAAATGAGTTTTTTAAAGTAAATTTAAATAGTGGAGTTAAATTATTTAAGATATCAGAAATAAATTTCGATAGAAAGTAAGTAGGTGTTTGGACACATGAGACAATTGGCCTTAACGGTAGATTGTTTTTATGGACTTTGGGTAGTCCATAAATTTTAGGTGGTTTAGCATTCAGAATAGTTAATTTTTTTGCCCTTGTCACATCAATAATGTTTTTTTTGGGTCAAGTTTTTAATGATATTATTATTACATGTTTGAAATTTATTTATAGGGTTTCTTTCTAATTCTTTGTAGATAGTTTGATCTGATAGAAGGGATGTCATTTTTTCATTATACGTTTGTCTTTCCAACAAAAGTTGCATTTCCTTTGTCTGATCTAGTCAAAATAAGGTTGTCATTGTTTTTTAAAAAAGTCTTAGTCTTGTGAAACAATTTGTTAAAATGAGTTTGTCTAGTTCTGTTATTAAGAGAATGAATGTGATTTGTAATAGCATTCGTAGACTCTCCTCTTAAAACATGTTTATCGATGTTTTCAGATTGTTGTTGGATACAATGTTCGACATCTTTGAGAAGGGACGTTAAATGTAAGTCATTTTTATTGTATTCTATCGCGAATTCTGGTCCTAAGGAAATGAAGTTCGCTATTTCTTCAGGAACCACTGTATTAGAAAAATTATGTAACCAATTTTTCTTATGGTCAAATGAATCAAAATTAGGTTGTTGGTTATGTCTTTTCAAGTTATTTAATTTTTTAATTTTGAATTTTATATTGATAAATATTTTGTAATATGTTTTTGAATTAAGGAAAGGAATTTGGTCAATAAATCTGTTGATAAAATGGGGCGTATAGAGTTAATTTTTTTGGTTAATGTTTTCCTTAGAGATTCAATCTGCCAGTGAGTTATACATATTTATTTCTATATTAAGTATACTAATTCTAAATTTTTTGGTGACGAGATCTAATTTACTTATATATGGATGTTTTCCAGCTTCAAGTAAGTATGTACATTTTATGTTCTGCACAATATGGTCAGAAAAAAGGCTGTTATTCTTGCATTGTAACAGGAACAGTTTTCTGTTTTCAAATCTTGCCAACTTTTCTTTTAAGTTTGATATACGTCTTAATTCTAATTTTACCTCGTAGCCGTAGTTGATAGTTATTGTACCGAGTAAACTCATGATCGATGTTGGATATGTGCAATAGGTAACTATGTGGTGGTTGAATTTAGTCCTCGACTATAGAGTTTTAGTTGTAGGTTTTCTGCTTATGGGGACAATGGAAAAATGATCAATTAAACTACGCAAATCATTAGCTGACGTTTCGACTATATTGGCTTTAGTCTTCTTCAGAGCACTACAATAAAATCAACAATAATAGTTTTTACAGATTAAAACAGTGCGTGAATACATTATCACTTTAGAAACTGGTACATACAATTACAAAATACATAAGCCATACAAACAAAAGTAAAACATAAGTAAAATCATTGTTGACAGATTGAAACTCACCTAATTCTAACAGTTTAAAATTTTTCTAAAAGCGCTCTTTCTAGAAGTGTATACCTAATTCTAGAAAACAATATTAAACATTAACATTTTTTTTCATAAATTATGTTTTTTCAAAGAAATATCTCTTTAAATAATAGTATAATTCATACACCAAAATTGGATTTATTTGATAAATTGGTTGGATAAAACGTTTTTTCATTTCTCGATTTCGAAAAGTCTCGAAACCTTTTTCTAGATCTTGTCTCGACAAAAAAATGCAGTCTTGTCTCGATCTCGCCTCGAAATCGAGACGAGACGAGACGAGAAATCTCGAATTTCGAGAGTCTCGTGAAACCCCACACTGTTTGTCAACCTTAAGCCCTGAATACACGTGCGCCTCGTCATTTCCGCAAATCAACGCCCCAAATTATGAGTTCCGATAAGCGAATTATAATCCCCAGCTTGGCGGACTGAGCGTAACGCAAACTAATGCTGTAGTGGAGCAATTAAAGAATTAACCGCGAATTATTGCAGACTTGGCGAGGCGCGGCCCGCTCTGCGGATATACAGCGAGCGTTGATTAAACATTAGCATTCGAAATTAATTTCGATCGCGGGACGCCGAGTTTAAAATAACACCCGGCGAATTTCGTTATCCGCCCCACGGGCATTGATTGCCCGCCGATTGTGGAGAGCTTGGATACAGCATGGAAGTCAATGTCTAATCCAACATTCAATCGAGATGAAAGTATAGTTATTTTTAACTCCTTAACTTTTTAAATTTTTGACCTTGAAAAGAAATGCCAAATAAAAAAGTTGTTAGTTAGTTCCAACATAGCCATTTGAATGCAGATGCCACCCAGATGTAGAGGTCACGCTCATGGAAATAATTTAACAACATAATCTAGCAACATAAATAAATATCATGCACTTTTAACAATGTTGGTTTTTAAATAGCAAAAACCTCCTGTATATTTTCTATTTTTTAAATCTACCTATTTGTGCGATTCTAGCGATATATAGATGTTATATATTTGGTAGATATTCGACTTTGCAACTTTCAATTTCTCGCTTTTGATGGCTACTCTCTCGAAAATAAAACCTTTGCGGGTGCGAGTATACTTTATATAAAAGAAAATATTACAATCGAATTTAAAATGTGGCTACATTTACCCATGCTTATAAAAAATAAAGTAAAATAAAAAAATAAAGTAAAGTACCTAATTAATATTTAAAAAAATCAAAAAAGTAAAATTTGAAAAATTACGGAAGAAATATACAAAGTCCATTTAATATTTAATTGGGTTTTTCGCCACAACATGAATCAAACTGAAAGAAAGACAGCTTTTTCAAGTTACCTGGAAAATTCATAAATGCCTGACATTGTCGTTTGTTGTTGAAGTTATTTTTTGCGTTAGTGTTCAAAGCTTCGTTCTTTTAAATAGTTGAACTTCATTGCCTTGGTGCACAAATGACTACATATTTTTGAAACTAGAAAGTTTAAATTTGCTATAGGTGCGGTTATGGAGCGCTATAAGAACTCCGTAGGTGCGGTCATACAATAAAGCTAACTTGTGTTAATTTTGTGGTTTCATCTGATTATTTATTATATTGATAAGTTACTTGATATACGTTTATTAGGAGTTAATTTTGGAGTTATAACAGCTATTTTGTGAAACATTTTGTCGATTTCAACGCAAAAGGTTAATTTTATCGTTATGGAACAAGAGTATACTTTTTTTTGCACTAAAATGATGAACCTGCAAGACCAAAAAGATAAACCCAAAATGTTATGAGTGTAAAACCACTAAAACCCATTGTGCTATCCCCTGCGCCTCTGAGCGATGGGAATAAATTGTTTCTACATGAAGTTCTTGCACTTCAGTGACTTAAGGACTGCACCAAGTTTCATTTACGTTACATAATGTTTGTAGAATTTATTGTGAAAAATATGTTCTCAAACTGTACAGGGTGTTCCCGTATATTTTGACCCACCCCTAGAGGCTATATTTTTCGAGTTAGAAAAAATTACTTAAATGAAAGTTGTAGGATTTTTTCTGAACCGCTAGGATCTGTTACTAGATAAAACAAATGAGCATCGCAAATTTATGAAAAAATATAAACTTACTTTTTTAATGGAACACCCTGTATATTTGTGGATTTTTGAATTGCACGCATTTTTCCGATTCCAACAATATAAATATGTTATATGTTTGCTCTAAGCATTCGCATGATATTACAAATGGCAGATAAATACGATCTTTATATTTAATCAAGGTTGCCATGGAAAAACATTTTAACTTAGGCAAGGGCATTCCTGTCAATCCATTATTTTTGGGACAATACACCTTGGTACCCTACAACTTTTATTTAAGTCATTTATTTCTAACTCGAAAAATAGAGGCTCTAGGGGTGGGTCAAAATATACGGGAACACCCTGTACGTTTATTACCCTGTTACTTTCTTGTTATGCATTTTCGGACCCATGTTTTATTAAACTTTTTGCTCAAAATAACATTTTAACCTGCCACATTACGTTGGCACCATAATTTATAAACACCCTATATGTATATGTAAAAATGTTTCCCTTAAAGAGATACAGGATATTACCGTTGAATCTCAACAATAGGTTTTTGGTTATATTTTTTATTATTGTTTATAATAAAAATAATTTGACTACTTGCTTCTCAAAATCAAATGAAAATCGCGCGGGGAGATATGATCCCCCAAATTTTTCTGGGGTAAGTCTATTGAGTCTGGGAAACATGTATGTTTATAATGTTTAATTTCCCTAATTTTTAAGTATCTGTAAACGTAAACTTGTATTAACATGCATTGTTTTCGAGATAAATCAGGTTTTTAGGATGCGTGACGTCATTGAGATAATTCTAAAGGAAAATAAAATAGCAAAAAGGCTATAGAAGACAAGACAAAATCTTTTATATAGGTAAAGCATGTGCTACAAAATTCTTCCTAGAAAAGATAAAAGGTCTTAAAAAATCACTCCTCATATTTTTGATAGGAACTATTTTGGATTGTTTCGGGCAGTGGCGCAACCAGAAATTATTGTCAAGCGAGGCTGGTTGACAAAGTTCATATTTCATTGTTAAGAATTACGCCGTAGGCGAAAATTTTCAAGGTCAAACATTTTTAATGAACTAAAAAAAATTTAAGTAACCTAATATTAGCAAAAAATATTAGGCAACTGATTGTAGTTTTTTCTTTGTTAACTGTGGAACCATAATAATAATAATAATATAACTATATGGAGTAACTGTAACAAGTAGGTAAGTACTCTTTTTTTTCTTTTACATAAAAGGCCGAGAGAATTCCTTGAGTGATGTGGAAGTAAAAATAAGTTAGTGCCTATAAATTTATTGCCACATCCTTTAAATTAACATGTCCTTTCAAAGGGCCAAATGTAGAATATATATGTATAGATAGGTAGGTATCTTCCTATAGAAATGTATGGAATTAAAATGAGGTGTTCGCTTATTAAAATGCGCCGCATGCAAATTTTTTTAGAAGTTTTAAGGACAGACAATTTTTAACTGAGGCGTAGAAAATTGTAAAGTTACATCGCCATGATATGTTTCCTCTCCTTTTTTCTCAATGGGAAGGGTTTGAACACTCTACCCCCCTCCTTATCTACGGCCCTGCCGTAGGTATATGAAGGACAGTAGAAAACAGAAGGCCAGGCGCATATAATTCAGGTGAGATTAGTTTTAAGTTCGGCGCAGGTTTGGTTAGGTTTTAAGGCCCGCGGCGCGAAGCGCGTGTGCGTGTGACTTGTGTTTCTGTTCTGTGTCGACAGCCGGCATTAAATTAAATGTCAAGTACTAATGTGTACCACCGATATCCGATATCCTCAATATCGTAAATTTGATAAATCATAACATAAACTTAAAAAATACAGGTTAAACAAAATACAAATCATTCGGTCTTGTTTTTATTTAGCATTGTATAGCGCTTTTTCTCTTGGTTGGTACGAGCTCGGGGGGGGGGGGGGGGCTGCAGCCCGGCAGCCCCCCCCCCTCGTTGCGCCACTGGTTTCGGGATTGTTTTACTGAATTTATTCCACTTTGTCAGGAGCCACTTCCCGCGCTGACCATTTTCACAAAAACCTGGCTCGCGCCACGACAAAAGTTTTTAAGTGATTGGAGTATCCTGCCGATACATTATCCTCTCTCCCCTTGACCGCCTATCTAATATCCCTATTTACCCAAAGCGGCGCCCGTCACCTGAGGCCGCAATAAACTTCTGCCCCAACTCCCAACTCCGTCCGGCAAATTTGTCATCCGAGCTCGGCGGGACGCATCGAGGACACGGCCAGCAACCTGCCCGGTGGCTTTCGGGCCTTAGTATTCCTCATCCGCGTAGTTTGGCAGTTCGTCGAGGCCAACGATAAAGACAGGCCACGGCGCTAACGCATAATCGCGTAGTCACGTGATCAACTTAGTTCTATATAATGAAAGGCATTTTTGGAGATAAGTAAAAAAAAAAAAGATTTCGTAACAATTTGGCAAGTTTTCTTTCATCTATTACATTATTGGTTTTGTGCATCCAAGCTTTCTCTAATTGTTTTTTCAAAATTTTCAACCTGCCTCAGCTGTTTTAGGCTGAGAGTTAAACGGCACTGCACTCACAATATTTTGGCACATTCTCAAAAATTGTTCCTTTAGCTTAGGTGATATTCTCTATAGGTATTTTCCTCCCACAACACATTTGTCCACTTTAATTATTGTTTCACTTTCTTGAAAACGTGTTAGCCACACATACTTAAGGGTTTTTTAGAAATTAAATCTCAGTTGGGATTTGGTGAATCCATTTTTGGCGGAAATTTTCATCCTGAGACAAAACAAATGTTTGTTATGGCGACACTTTCATCCTGGCTTTTGTAATATGTATAAATATAATATAAACAGACCCAATATTTGGTATTTAGGATATTTTTTACGAAATAAACGAAATAAAAATGAAAACTAACCTCAGTAGGTATACTGTAAATATTGACGAGGTCTCAGTTGATCGGCAACGTGAAAGAGCGAATAGAAACCATATCAGGGCGTGGGTCGACAACGAAAATCCTCGAGTACGTTACAACACTGATTTATTTCGCACAAGGTGAATGGTGAATACAATAAATACACAAACCCGAACGTGGTCAACGGGAACGGCTTCCAGCCACCCGGACCGTCTGAACTCGCGGATCTCCCGTAAGCAGTTCTCTGTCCAATACTAATACTGTCCCATGTCCATAATAGTCCATTCCGGGTTCCCTATTCTGTGGTTCGGGGGAGAATTCCCCTAACAGCGCTCACGCGTCGCGTCTCGCGTCGCGTCGGTGAGAGCGGCAAAAATACTCTTGGACGGTACGACTCCCACCCAGACAACCAGAGGCCATAATAACACCTGGGCGGTTCCGCTCCGCCAGGACACACGCGCACTAGACACAAACTTGTTTCTAAAATATAAACTAAGACGTTTAAAAACGCTTTAAACATTGAAAACTTCTCAAAACCCAAGCTGCCGCTTTCAGTTATGTGACAAATGACATGTAACGTCTGACTAAGATGGTCACGTGATTTTTGTGCGCCAGGGCCTGTCTTTATAGTAGGCCTTGGCAGTTCGTCGGGTGACGTCATTGATTGCTATAGGCGGCAGTTGCTGTCCCGCGGGACGACACGGGCGCGTCCGTTGTATTGGAAACTGGAAGGGCCCCAGATAGTAGAGATGAAGCGATCATGGGCAATTTCATGTAAACGTTACCGTGTGACGTCATACGATGTCTAAGCTTCAGGACACTGCGAATAAAAGGTCCTATTATGAGAGCCGGCCGTATGATTTCAACTCTCATAAGATTATAGAATGAGTTGTTATGTAAAATGTAGACAGTAGATATATTTCTTTACTTGAAGAGAGTAGGTTGCCTCAATTAATATGGGCCCCATCATTGTTATTTAAAGAAGTTGTGGGGCAAATCTAGTCTCTTATGATTGCAGAACAAATCCGATAGGCGTATTTTCGGCGCCCCGAAAATCCTCCGCTCTTAAATACGGCGCGAAAGACGGGGGCAAGTCTGTGTTGTGTGCGAAGTCCCGCTATACAGCCAGTGCCATAATAATATACCGTTTGTTGCCCAGGAATTTTTTTTTTCAAATGCGTTTTTCGGGAGATCTGACGGTACGGAGAGATGGCCGGAGAACGCGTCAACATATTTAACGAAACCTTTTCAGGTAAATTATTTCACGTTTTCGAGTTATTAAGGATTTTCGGCGAAAAAAAAACGGCCAACGCAGGTGGGACGCATCTTTTTTACGTGATTGGTCGGCATTTCCCGTCACCTAAAAGCCAAAGTCCGAAAACTGCCAGAAATTGCCCTTTTTCCTGGAGCTACAGCTAAGTTATTTCGGCTCGGGGCTCTGAGGTCGGAATTTTTAAAGCTTCCCTCATGTCTTCAGGTGAGATGCAGAGGCTTCGGTGTCCCCGAAAAATAAAAAAAAATAGAAAAAACACGCAATTTCTAAGAGCGGTTCCTCAGGATTTCCCGTCAATTTCGCTAATTCTACAGCCGTCGAGCTGTCCCGTTTCTCGAAACTTGAAAATCGGGAGTCGGGAAATTTTGTTAAATATCGGATTTTCGAGGTTTATTTCGGTACTGGAAGAAAGTACAAGACCCAATTGAGAAATTTACCACCTCCTTCGATTTTTATATCGGCACTTTTCGAATTTATCAAAAGACTTTTGCGAAAAAGTAGTAAATATTATGTTCGTGGGACGGGTTGTACCTATTAAAAAATTAAAAATTAACCACAACTTCTTTAAATAACAATGATCGGGCCCATATTATCTGAGGCAACCTAGGTACTCGCTTCAAGTAAAGAAATATAGGTACTCTCTATATTTTACATGGTGTCACATAACATCTTATTTTATAATCTTATTATAGTTGAAATCATATGCAAAATTAATGTTAAAATATTAGAAAGCATTTTCTAATTAAATCAACAGATTTTTCAAACATTCCAAACACCTTGTCGAGCCATTACACAGTAAGAAAATTTAGTAAAATTGAAACAGTAGTACATTTTTTAGACCACACGCATTCTGGTGAAATTAACCATTTCGTTGACAGTGACAGTTTCCCATTGTTCTGATTTTGGCATGGCTAACTTGATGTTAATAATTATTTTGATAAACATTGTTGATAGCATAATAGAAAACTTAATTTTTTTTGTATTTTTTTCTTATGCGACCCCATTAAAATTGTATTGTATCGTATTCAGACAGTTCCAATGTATCAATTTTCACCAAAAAACGTATATGGTGCCATTTAAAAAAATCAAGTCGGTTACCATGGCAACCACATTTTTTGTGCTACGAAAGATTGCTTGATATCACCTCTGAAGCTACCTGCTTAATAATTTAAAATTTAGGAAATACCATTTTTGTTTTGAACTATACTTACTTATACGTAATGCCCACGTAATGGGAATTGTAGGATTACTAATGGTGAGACAAGAAAAATCTGGTTGCAATTATTGGGACTACTACAGGCGGCCGCATTACCTTTAATTGACTATCTGAAAGTTAGAAAACTTAAAAATTGTGAATTATGATGGAAATATTTTGCCTCCATTGGAATCTATGGCACTGGCATGTCACATAAAACCTGATGGCAGTTGGACACTGACATATAACATAACCTTGTATACCAGCCCACTTATGTAGTCTCCATGGAGTATACAGAAAACAAACTTCCCCTCAAGGCTTCACTTTTCCTATGTGATAGACTGTGACATGCTGGGTACCCTTATTTGAAAGAGTCCCTGAGGCGTAACAATTATCACTATGTGCCGCCTACGGATCTCGCGGCCATCATTTCCCTCAGGCCCCAACTTTTTCGTGCCGTCGGTTTACTTCGGGCCACCTGATTCTTTATATTTCCCATATAGCCCGCATTGCACTCCGAAAAACAACGTTTTTCTTTTTGCGCCTTAGGGGGGAAGTAGAGCTTAAATGCTTGCCCCTAATTCGCGGCTACAAGACCGCGCGTATATGCGCCGTGCATGGATAAACGGGAAACTTTCTCAGTGCACAGTTAACGTCTAAGGATGTAAAGTTTTAGCACTTGGAGAAACTATTTGTGAAGGATAAGCACGGTTGGAGGATGTCAACGTAGAGTAAAACACGAAAATTGGAAATTCATATGAATACCTTCTCAAATAGAACTTTAGCGTTGAAATTAAACTCTATTCCATTTCAATGTACTCAATCCAATCTAGTAACTTTAATAACTTTTGTTTTGTAAACCTGGATTCCTAACGCAACTTAGTGTAATTAAAGTTCTGAGATACATTATGGTATGGTATGGGTATCAACACAAGTCAGTGCCTATAGTAAAGATTTTATAATGCTGAAATGGACCATATAGGGTTTTTGCACTTTACTCCCTATTTTGCGGGGCTAAAATGCGGCATTTACTCAAAAACAATACAAGGGCTACATAATGGTGCTGGTATCAATTGGTACCATGGTGCCAAAATTGGTACCAAAAGTTGGTATCTTGGTATTAACCATCAGTTACACCAGCTCTTAAAAAGTTAAGATAGGAATGTGAAGTTCTTGTTGTTCTATCTCAACCAGTAATCAAAACGGCTATTTTCAACTATTCATAGCTATTAATTTTTAAAAATTGACATTCTTTAGGCGTGTGCGGAAGATTTGTACTTTTTGTATTGAGGTGCCACATCCCGATAGTTTTCTTTAAAAATAAATTAGCCCAAACGAAAGTTTGGTTTTTTAGACAAAAAAATTATGGCCAAACTAAAAAGGAAAATCATTTTTTGACCCACCCGGCACATCCTGAGTATTGATATGAGATATGCGTTTTCCAAAATGTCTTGTTCTATACAATGTGTCCCGGATAAGAATGAACAGCGTGGGGATCTTGCAAACGGTGAGAGATAGAACAACGGTTAAACGGGAAAAAAGTCGCGCAATTTTAGGATCAAAAAAATGGTTCAAAGAGGTTTCTAATAACTTTTATCGTTTTTGAGTAAAGAAGTAAAATTTTGCGTTTTCGATTTTATTTTTTTCCGAAGTTGTTATCACAGATAGAAAAAAAGAAAAACACTTTCTTATGACACTTTTTAACGGGCTTTAAGATGGCGTTTTTAGATTTGTTCTACAACATTTCGTTTTTGAGAAACCATCTTCAACTTAATTTTTTTAAATACGGACCTGGATTTTGTTCAGATTTTGAAAGCACTTTTCATTGCAAATACCATGATGCACGAAATATTTTGAAAAGGTTTTGAGACAATTATACTGAAAATTTCTTTTTCCATTAATTTTTTCTATTGCGGCCCTGTATTTAATAATAAGAAGTTCAAGTATTAATTAGGGTTGCCAACAATTTAACTTACAGTCTATTTTTACTTCGAAAACTTAATATTTTTAAATAAGGCCCTGTCTGGTAAGTTTTTTCTTCTGTTGTTTTACAGCAAACAGTGTCGCATTGTGTTTTGGAGTAAATTCTTCGCTTTTTCTAATTATGAGAAGAAAGCTTTAAGCCAATGAAACCAATAACTTTTGCCATTTATTAATTGCAATTGCAATAATACATTCGTTCGGTCTCTACACTATTTCTGTGACACAAGAAGGGACGGACTGGTCAATCAGGGCCCACCGGGGAAAAATTGATTAGGGCCCCACGCTCTCTTTTTTAAATAATTAAGTTTTGCAAAACTGGGATATAGGTATGTGTGTTATGATAATAGTAATAATAATAAAAATGTTAATGATAATAACACGCGAATAAATAATAATAATTCTCACCTCACCCTCACAGTACCTGAGAGTACCGCAGAAATAAATCAATGAGGGAAAGGGAATTATTATAGTAGGAGTAGGTAATGTCTATATGCCCTGTGCGCCTGTAGGTATATAAATATTAAAAGGGACAACATATGCCCTCAAAAAACTTTTAGTGCATACCTATTTATTAAAAAACAAAGAAAAACAAATTTCGAACCAGAATGCGACAGAGTGCGAATGAAATATCAAAGCCTTAGGCCTACATTGATTTTTTATATTATTCTTTCTTGTTTCAAATAAATCTAAATAGTACGACAAAACTATATTAAGAAAACTTACTAAGAATGGAAAACTGCGCACGATGACAAAATTTGACGATTCTAGGCTTATACTTTGTATTTTGGTATGCTTAGGATTGTCAAAAATGTTTTCATGAAACACAGTTTCCTACCCTGAGTAACTTTTATTTATACAGTTTTATCGTACTACCTACAGAAAATTATTTAATCGAAGAAAAACAAGAAAAAATAAATAAATAAATAGAAGTATTAACGCCCATTAACGCTTTAAAATTTTGTACACCATACCATAAGTAACTTATCAGACTGAACAAATTTTCTTTATAACTTTTTTCGATACCTCTACAAATAGAAGCAGTTTATTCTTATGCAAATTAACGTTTCTTTAATGTTCCGGTCACCCAGTAAGTAATGTTAACTTTTCCCTTACCAATTTTATTTTAAGAACAAGCAGACATTTTATCAAGAATAACCTTTTTTCAAAAAATTGAATATTATAATTTTTTTACAAGTACCTATAGTTAAGTCCATCCGTGGACACACTGTCTATAAAAATATCTTTCTCTTATAATATCACGAAAATAAAATAAAAAAGTTCTCTTTGGTAACTTAAACAAAAAAAAAACTAACATCACAAATAAATCACAGCATATTTTTATACATTATGATTGTTTTTTAAAATATTAATAATTTGGTCATTGTCCAGATTGTCCGTTATAATTATTGTGGAACTAATTCGAGATTTTTTTAATTTTAATTTTGAAAAACAGTTTCGCATTTGACCTGGGACACTGATAATGTTAAAAGGAATTTTTAAATTAAGTACAAATTTACAAAAGCCGAAGAATGCCTGTTCAAATTTTTTAAGTATTAATAAGTAACAACACACCAGACAACTTGAACATGAAGAACTTGAAGAAGCTTCTAACTTATTTTGACAATTTATATTTAAATCTTTCACAGAGCCGGAAAAGTTTACTGAAAAAACTTAATTCTGAAATTAGTTAATTTTTATCCATATCTAGTATACAGGGTGTCCCGTTAATAATGGTCCATAGAGCAACTGCACATATTTGCCTTATAGAAATGTTGTTTGTTAATTTTTTGAAATTAAATTATGGCTACATCTCCCAAAATAATGAAGCTGCTGAACTGAAATTTGGCACTGCTATGTTTTTGAGGATGGAGAATAAGCCAAAAATATCAATTTTGCTGTATCTCACAGAGGGCGCCACTTGCGCTGTTTTTGGATCGTGTTTTTATTCCTAACTTTTTTGAGGTTACCTTTTTGATGTTGCAGGTCCATCATTTTAAGGCACCTTTTCATTCTGCAACAAAAAGGTACTCTTGTTTCATAACGATCAAATCAACCGTTTGCCTTGAAATTGCCAAAACGTGCCCCCAAAACACCTGTTGACTGTACATTCAAAATGAAGAAAAAAATGCCAGTTAGGCATTGGTCGAAACACCATTCGTTTTCTTGAAATAGAGTGTCCAAATTTTGCCAAGTTTCAATCCGTTCCATTTTGAAAACAAAACATTTTTGGTACATTGTTCATAGAAATTTTTTTCTCACTTTAAATGGTACAGTGAAACTGTAAGACTTGAGAGTAGCAGGTAAAAATTTTATTTTTCGAATGTTGGAGTCTACAGGTGTTTCGGGGCACATTTTGCCAATATCAACGCAAACGGTTGATTTTATCGTTATGAAACAAGAGTACCTACCTTTTTGTTGCAGAATGAAAAGATGCCTTAAAATGATGGACCTGCAAGATCAGAAAGATAACCTCAGAAAAGTTAGTAGCAAAAAAACGATCTAAAAACAGCGCAAGTGGCGTCCTCTGTGAGATACAGCAAAATTGATATTTTTAGCTTATTATCCATCCTCAAAAACATAGCAGTGCCAAATTTCAGTTCAACAGCTTCATTATTTTGGGAGATGCAGCCATAATTCAATTTCAAAAAATGAACTTCTCTTAAACAAACAACATTTCTATAAGGCATATCAGCCTCAATCGTCATATTTTGGCCCCAAATATGTGCAGTTGCTCTATGGACCATTATTAACGGGACACCCTGTATTACAAATAGTTACAAAAGCTTCTTTGCGGGTTAAGAGATCCTCTCTTTTGCGAGGAAAATATTTTGGGTCAAAGAACTGAAAATCTTTATAATTTTTTTCATTGTTGTAAAATCTGTTTAAAATGCTTTGAGAAATTTGATTTATAATAGTTTTGTATGTTTCTTCTTCAAACTTTTTGTGTAAATTAGCAAAGACATAATGCTCTGACATTTCTCGGGGCTATTTACTTTTTTTAGGTTGTCTCTGAATTCTGAACTCTGAGAAAGGAGTGGGGGCGTGGGGAACGAGATTTTCTGTGCTAGTTGAGCTACGTGCAGGGCCGTGTTAAGGTAAAAATTTGCCCCGGGCAAAGTTCTTTTTTGGCGCCCCCCCCCAATTCAAAATTATATTAACTAAATTAGTAGGTACACAATATATTTTTAAGTACTAAAATAACAAAAATAAAGGGCATTCTATATAAAATATAGATATAGATAGGTACATAATGTGAATGTTTCTAGTAATTTGTAGTTATACAGTTATTTTTGTCCAAGAAAGGGTTTAGGATCGTCGCTTAAAATCTGTTTGTCAGAAGCAAACCAAACTGCCTAGATGGCAGCTTGGGTGGTAGTAGTTATACCGAGAATTATACTAAGCACACACACAAAAAAAAAGAAAATGCTAAGCGCTAAGCGTTTCTACAAGATATTTTTTTGTTCAGCAAAATCAAAGAGAATAAGGTGGAGAGATCCCTTGGACTTATTTTACTACTAAAACGTTAAAAGAAATGAAATTGATGTATCTAAATGAAAATGAAAATTTAATTGAAATTCTCATCGACCTTTTTCAAAGGTAATAAAATGTAGTGTACGAAATTTTGAAGTTTTGAATTAAGAAGTAGCAATACATCTCTATTTTTTCGTATCGACTCATTAAATTTTCAAATTTCGATTTGGCGTGCAGAAGCGCAGAATCAATGACATTTACTATATTTTATATATCTACCCAAAAGATGCAATTTACAAGTACTGCTAATGTGCTCTTGACTTTTCGAGTGCCTCTCTATCTTGTAAATTTTTAAACTTCCGCGTTTTGAAAATAAAGAACGGGCCAAAAAGTTGGGTTCCATATTCCACAACGATATAGACATCGGTAGACGTAAACAAGTTCCGAATTCACAACTTACAAAGATTTTAGTAGTTGTATGCGAATTCCTCGTTCTAGAAAAATAAAAATCGGTAGGTAACTGAAAAATTAAAAAATGTTTAAATATTTTTTTGAAGCAGTAAATTGTTAGTACTAGCGCCTTTGTTGATTTTGGCGCCCCCTTGAATAGGGCGCCCGGGGCGAACACCCCCTTTGCCCCCCCCTTAACACGGCCCTGGCTACGTGTAAATAGACCCTAGGTAGGGAGGTACCGCACGACCTAAGTAAAGGAGATCTGTTTAAGTCGGCACGTAGTTTTTATTCTTCGTTGCGCAGCATGGAGCGCGGCCTTCGTACGAAGGGGCGCTCGAGGCCCAGGGCCCCTACAGGCGCCAGGGCCAGGGCCCCTCGAGGAATTCCCCGGTACCCCGCCTGCGCAGTCCGGCCCTGGACACAAGATATAACATGTGAACCAAGACACGCCTATCTTGATAAATCCTTTCGTTTGTAAAGTAGAACAAACGTATTTTGTACTGCCACATTTTCATAATAATTGGAGAAAAGTAAATTGCAACAAAGGCTTATTTATAGTCAGGTTGTCTATGAGTTGTCACCTGCAAAGTCCTGACAACTCCAAAATAATAAAGTGTAATTCTGGCAGCCAAAGAGTTTTTTTTGTCCACTAATAATAATTAGTAGTATAGCTATGCCGGTTCAAGGCCAATTTCCCCATGTATTTCTTATGGGAGCAAAATCCTGCACTTTTTTGACCAAACTTACCCCCTCCACTCCCAAACCACGCCCCCCAGCCAATCGCGCCGACCGTTGACCTTCGCCCCTGCTCCCAACCCTGCCGAAGGTGCCCGAGTCCCCGTCATTATCCCTCCGACCGTTGACCCAGCCGCGACATGTCACGACTCGCAACTAATAAAAACCCTAAATCATAATTAAGCCATGACGTCCCCCTGTCGACCTTTAGCCGCGGCCATGCATGGATTTTTGCTACCACCTCTGCCTGCGTATTTTTGCGTCCGCGACGCCGAGACATGTCGAGACTCGCAACTAATAAAAACCTAACACCTATAGAAAAATACCAGCTTGCAATATGTACGTGATGTAATTCCTCGGAAAAAAGTACTTTCTCTTTGTCGGAATAAGCGCCTATGAAACGAGCACGCTGATCTCATCGGTACTGGCGATAAAAAATTTGTAGGAAAAGTGTAATAAAGAATAGATATGAGATACATATGAGTGTATACATTTTCTTGACTACATTACCTAAGGATGTATCAAAAATCTATCTTCCTATATTTAGAGACTGCTTCTCAAAGGAAAGTGGATATTAAATTTGGGGCATAAATTAACCATTTTTAGTTGAGTTTATAACCATCTAGGTAAGTAAATTTCTTTAATTCCGAGAAAGCCAGGCCCTGTTTTAAATTACTTGACTAAAATATAATAGGTGCAAAGTTCACCAGTTTTTAAAAATATCCCGTCACACGATTATCAAGTTGAAAGACTAGCTGCAAAATCGGATTTTGTACAACGCGTTTCCTGTTTAAAATTTCACCCAGAAAAAAAAAGGTACTAATTCTCACTTATGCCATGTTCACCGTATGATTTTTATACTATTCCGACTTCGAAAACCCAAAGGTATAAGTGTAGCGTGTGGAAAAAGGGTTTAAAACCCTTAAACGGTCTATATATGGAATACAATGAGGGCATGCAACATGTTCTTCAATAATGAAAATTAAAACAATGTTCATTTTTGACTGTCCATTATCCTACCAAGAAAAAGCTTATAGCGTCTAAGCGACTATAAAAACGACTCTAAAAACGTCTAAACGACTCTAAAAAACGACTAGACGACTCGTAAAAACGACTAGACGATTCGAAAAACGACTAGACGATTCGGAAAAAACGACTAAACGACTCTGAGAACGACTAAACGATTCTGGAAAACGACTAGACGATTCTGAAAAACGACTAGACGACTTGAAAAAGCGACATACCATTGAATACCATCGAGTACCATGGAATACCATCAAATACCATGAAATACCATCAAAGACCATGGAATACTATCGAAAACCACGGAATACCATAAATAGTCTTGGATATCCCTGTGAAAAAATTTGCCTCGGGGAGAGCATAAAAGGAAATTATCCGTGATCGATGCTCTGTGATCGAAAGATCGTCTTTGATAATACAATCACTCTCAGTTAAAGACATGTTTTTGTCACTTGAGATTGAACCTAGGAGTTATGGTATCCAACACACCAATGACGGATTAGTCATGGGACAAATACCAGTAACTGTTGAAGATAACGTATTATGTATTGGAGATCAAAATTACCCTTACACCAGGTCTGTCTCAACTGCTTTTGAAGAACAAACCACAAGGTATTAATGAGAGTGACCTAAAAATATACAAACAATTGTTGATTACTAATTTTCGATAGGTTCAACAAATCAGGTTTTAAAAGTATTTGTGTTTAGGTGCCTATGGTTTCATCTGGTATATGTTCCATACAGGATTCGAACCTTAGCCCACATTCCAAAGCCAAACACTCGGCATTTAAGTAAAATTCTAGGAAATGCTTGGCAGTGTGGTAATAATCTCGACGCGCTGTTGTAGCAGGGCTCCGCTGGCTCCCGCAGGCCTCGCCGGTCTCTGTAGACTCAGCAGGTCCCTTTAATGATGTGTACCGCAGGCTCCGATTAAATTAAAAAAATTACTATTAACACTAAAATACCCGGACAATAACCATCATTCCAACGCCAAAACACCCAACAGTAGTATTTCTGCGAATGCATCGCAGCCGGGCGCAAGGTGGATGACTCACATCCGCTAGCCGGAACTTGTCAGGACAGGTTGACGACCTAAAAACAATTCTCTCTACTTAGATAAAAATAGAATGTCCAATAAGATTTTTTTCACACACTTTTATATATAAGCACAGATAACGTAACCATATAAGTATATATTAGAATATTATAAAATATTTAAGCCCCATATAGTTCGAATTTGAATGGGATATTATGTTACATGGGTAATATATCTCAACACTTCGTACACAAACAAAACTCGCTCGTTCTTTACAGTTTTATTACTGTGAATTCGGTACCTACTAAAGCGGCAGACTTGGGATGCCGCAGTAGCAAATACAATATGAAGCGCAGCTCTGATGTATACTAAAAATGTTATTATCAAACTTGAGACGCACACATATTTAAAAATATAAATACCGCCGGATGAATGCAAGGCCAATTTACGGAATATAGCAAAACAATTAGATTATGGACATGGATATTAATTTCTTTAGGTAATGGTAATAAACATTTGATACTATCGACAGGAGTCTACGCAAAATAATTGTATCAGTATTCAGCAAATAAAAAAGTTATGGGTACCCGTCACCGATGAAAAAGTATACAAAACTGATAAAATGTTCGTGGGATCTTGTATATTAAAATATTTAATCGCGTATCTAAGTTGTTATTTTATTCATTGCCCATCCCACAAATTTGGATTTTTAGCTCTTGTAATCGCTCGATCACGATTGAAACTACACTCATAAAATGTTTAAAAAAATGCCCACCCCACGTGATCGCTCGACAAAAACAAAACGTGCAAAGTGGCTACTGCTCGAGGTTTGACCTTTGTCCTTAGGGACACGTGTGACCCAGTTGATGTAGAATCTAAAAAAACCCTCTAAATCATACTTCCATAGCATAGAATCTAAAATCCCCCGGTACAGTACGGATGAAAATTTCAAACCAGGCATAATCAACATGTACGTTCAAAGTAAAAAAAACTTGTCGGTCAACTGTTTAACCCCGAAATTTTGTTGATTTCTAGGAATAAAAAGAAATACTGCAATTGTAAGTCCAAAGCTATTTACGCTATCAAATTCGTTTAAAATGCGAATGATAATTTGCCGCATTAAAACCAGGCGTGAAAAATTCAACATACGTCCCTAAGAAGTTCAACCAATTTTACCCTGGAAATACAACATTTTTAATGAATAAAATATCGAACATACAACAACCCCCTTCTAAATATAGTATAAATCATGGTTTTTTTTTGATAATGTAGAAAGCTAAACTGAAAATTGTTGCTAGAGGTTCTAAAAACCGGGGTGCCAAAAATCAACTATTATTAGAAAATACGCTGATGTCATAATATAGCCGTCGATGTCACCGTTAGCGTGTCCTATGAAAAATGCGTTCTGCTTAATAAGGTGTAAAAAAATCCATGACGGGGCTTAGATGAATAAATAAAGTTTGATGTATGTGAAAGTATAGACTAAATTTTCGTATAGCCCGCGTGATCGCTCGAGGTGGCGGTATCCTCTGGACTAGAAAATATCATATCGGCTCAATCTCCAAACATTTTCATTTTGAATTATACGTTTTCATTGATGATAGATCTAGCAAGAAAATTGGACTGGACTCGATATGAGAGACATTAATCTAACTTTCACTAAACTGCACGTACTACTTAGAGGGTTGTAAGCCGTTTTAATAAAAGCACCAGACTTGCTTAAAATTCATGGCTAAACGTTAACATAATGTCATACAAACATGCGGCACGCAAAATATTAAGAATAGATATATGAGCTCAAACATGTTGATCAAAAAATATATTTATTTCTGGCGATTTAGTTTACCAGTTATCATTTAAAAACAAAACCTGGTCCCAATATTCAGTGAAAATAATAATTGAAAACTTTGTACCTTATAAACCACCACTAAATAGTGAGTCGGAAATAAATAAAAAAATATATATAAATATATTATTTTGATATTATAGCCGAAACTGAATTTATTGGGGTGAAGATGTAAGGAAATATTTTTAGCTAGGAAAAAGTAATGCAATTATCATAGGTACTGGTTGCAGAACCCGTTGTCAGTTTTGCAAGGATTTTTGATACAAATATAATTGCTAACGTTTACCCCATTTACGAAAATGATAACAAAATTGGATCAGACAAGATGTTTTTTCGAAGTATAGTTTTTAAACACAGGGTGCCACCACCGGTTTTACGATATAGGTTTAAAAATGCGACGCAAATACATAAAAAAATACCCTAGAGATAAGAAAACAAAATACAACTCACCAAAAGATTCTTGGTGATGTATAAAAAGAAATCAGGTTACATCTAATGTCCCAGACAGTAGAATAAACATCCCCGAGCGATGAGATATAACCAAACATCATTTTTCCAACGGCACAGTCATTTTCACGGGAAAAACAACCAGTAACCGTTCAAATTCCATAGATAGATACTGCCGTAAATTTCACTGAACTACGCGTATCTATTATACTGAAGTAGGTACTGATACACTTCCATCTTTCCAAAGAAAAACAAACACGAAACTCAGACTTTTCATATATTACAACGCCTCGAGTCTTTGTGGCCACGACCGAGAATCTACTGAAGCAAGTGCGACGCATAGGACGTGAAAAGTGCCGAGTTGGTTTTATTAAACAATGAAACTTATACCTACGTATATATATAAAATAAATGAGAAATATGCCAGAGATTTGAAACCTAATTGTGTTGCAAGTTTGAGGTCCAAAAAAATATTGGTTTTAATTTTTTAAGGTGAGAAACACATCTAACAGCCAGTTTGGAAATATACAAGGCAAAAAAAGTAGTGATGTGGCTGCCCCATTTTATGTTTTATACAGGTTGGATTATTTTAGAATAGTTGTTCAATAGACCGAGACAACATCATAAACGCTTCCCGTTAGAACAGAATCTGATGAAAAGAAAAATTCCATCTGGGTCAAGCTACTAGATAACCAAAATAAAAAATACTGAACGTTATAAAATTTAAAAAATCATATTTTCAACGGATTTTTATCCTCTGAAAATGGCGTAAAATTCAGTTTCACTGGGTCAAGCTAGGTGGTAACTATATAACCAAAATAAAAAAAATACTGAACGTTATAAAATTTAAAAAATCATATTTTCATGGGATTTTTGTCCTCTGAAAATGACGCAAATTCAGTTTCAATAAGTTACTAATTGGGGTAATAGAGGAAAAATCTTAAATAGGAATTCTGAGACAACGAGGCTGAGAGTAAATAACATACAAAAATCTTGTGCGTTGACTTTGAACTGAATTTAATAATTAGGTTTAATAACGACAATTTTCTCGATTATCTAGAATCAAAAATATTGCAAGTGACAATTCACTATTTTCTCGACATTATGTAAAGCCTTATTATTGCGTCGTAAATTAAAAGATCCAAAAATATTGGCATCAATTGTTTAGTAAATGTGATTAAAATATGTCTACTTTATCAACAGTTATTTGTAACAGCTTATTATCTCGGAAGCGTAAACTCTTTGAATTTTTTAGACAAAAAGTTGTAGTTTAATAATGGTCAGTTGGATTCCTTTTTGAATCATGTTTGCGTATTACCTACAAGGATTTACAACCTCCAAACATAGAAATCGCTCATTTTAACCCGATTTAATAAAAATTTCACCAAAAAAAACAATACTTTCAGTCATATAATACACTTCTGATTAATAAAAAAGGCACTATAGTAATAATGAGATTTTCAATGGAATTTTTATAGACTGTTTGCCCATTTTGAGAGTCTGTTTGCTAGCTTTTGGGGGTATTCCTTGATATTTTAGACGGATAAAAATGAATAACATTGGGTTTCCTAACTGAAATACAAAACGCACTGTTGACTTTACTTCCGTGGATAGTAAGCCTATAATACGTATCGAAAACAGAGAAATATTCAGGTCAAGAAAAAAGTAGCCTAATTTACAAGTTTGGGAATCAAAAACTACCTTTTGTCTTTTAATTTTGATGAGAAAATACGTCTAATTCGTAAGTCAAATAAATGGGACATCATGAACGATATACTAATAATTGAACAAATGCTATCTCAGTTCTATAGGCACAAAGGTACTATGGGTAGTAATAGTTTTGGGATCAAAAGACAAGCTTTTAAATTTGTTAAGAAAATACGTCTAATGAAATTGAAAGTAGTAACTAGATTTTGGTTAACATTTCGTTAACGTGTTGATGAATGTTTGATGCAAGTGAAAAGTAGATCGAATTTTCCAAAAAACGGTGACTGACCAAACAAGTTATTATAAAAAGTTGCTCAGGAGACCGATGTAACCTAGAAAACGCCTTTCCTTCGAATAGAAAGTGACATAAATAGTTACAAAATGGGACTTAGACGGATATTCGATGCAAGTGAAAAGTAGGCAGAATTTTCGAAAATCGGGACGGACCAAAAATTATTAAGTTGATCGGGAGTTTGAGATAACCTATGAAACGCCTTTCATTGGAATAGAATCTGACAAAAAAAATCCAAGAAAATTTTAGACGACTGTTTGCAAGTGAAAAGTATACAGATTTTTTTCGAAAACCGGCGACTGACAAAAAAATATACTTATTAGAATCTGTATGCTTTTCACTTGCAAACATACTCGGCCTCCCAATCAACTTTTCTAATAATTTTTTGTTTCTTTTTCACTTGCAAACATTCGTCTAAGTCACGTCTCGGATTTTTTTTGTCATATTCTATTCGAATGAAAGGCGTTTCCTAGGTTAAACCTTCCGATCAACTTTTCTAATAATTTTTTGTTTTTTTTCCACTTGCAAACATTCGTCTAAGTCACGTCTCGGATTTTTTTTTGTCATATTCTATTCGAATGAAAGGCGTTTCCTAGGTTAAACCTTCCGGTCAACTTTTCTAATAATTTTTTTTTGTTTTTTTTTCACTTGCAAACATTCGTCTAAGTCACGTCTTGGCATTTTTTTTTACAGATTTTGTTGAAACAAAATATCAATGTTATCTGGGGGCCTTCCGACTAACTATTTTTATCAGTCACTCGAAAAAATCTATCTACACTTTTCCACTTGCATCAAATATTCGTCTAATAAGTCCCGTTCCTTATTCGATTTTTTTATTATATTCAAACGAATGGCGTTTTTTTCGGGAATTCGGTCTATACTATTCACTTGCATCAAACATTCGCCTAAGTCCCCATCATGGAATTTTATTTCAGATTATATTCGGACGAGAGGCGTTTTCTAGGTTACCTCGGTCTCCCGAGCAAAATTTTCTAATAAGTATATTTTTTTGTCAGTCGCCGGTTTTCGAAAAAAATCTGTATACTTTTCACTTGCAAACAGTCGTCTAAAATTTTCTTGGATTTTTTTTGTCAGATTCTATTCCAATGAAAGGCGTTTCATAGGTTATCTCAAACTCCCGATCAACTTAATAATTTTTGGTCCGTCCCGATTTTCGAAAATTCTGCCTACTTTTCACTTGCATCGAATATCCGTCTAAGTCCCATTTTGTAACTATTTATGTCACTTTCTATTCGAAGGAAAGGCGTTTTCTAGGTTACATCGGTCTCCTGAGCAACTTTTTATAATAACTTGTTTGGTCAGTCACCGTTTTTTGGAAAATTCGATCTACTTTTCACTTGCATCAAACATTCATCAACACGTTAACGAAATGTTAACCAAAATCTAGTTACTACTTTCAATTTCATTAGACGTATTTTCTTAACAAATTTAAAAGCTTGTCTTTTGATCCCAAAACTATTACTACCCATAGTACCTTTGTGCCTATAGAACTGAGATAGCATTTGTTCAATTATTAGTATATCGTTCATGATGTCCCATTTATTTGACTTACGAATTAGACGTATTTTCTCATCAAAATTAAAAGACAAAAGGTAGTTTTTGATTCCCAAACTTGTAAATTAGGCTACTTTTTTCTTGACCTGAATATTTCTCTGTTTTCGATACGTATTATAGGCTTACTATCCACGGAAGTAAAGTCAACAGTGCGTTTTGTATTTTAGTTAGGAAACCCAATGTTATTCATTTTTATCCGTCTAAAATATCAAGGAATACCCCCAAAAGCTAGCAAACAGACTCTCAAAATGGGCAAACAGTCTATAAAAATTCCATTGAAAATCTCATTATTACTATAGTGCCTTTTTTATTAATCAGAAGTGTATTATATGACTGAAAGTATTGTTTTTGGTGAAATTTTTATTAAATCGGGTTAAAATGAGCGATTTCTATGTTTGGAGGTTGTAAATCCTTGTAGGTAATACGCAAACATGATTCAAAAAGGAATCCAACTGACCATTATTAAACTACAACTTTTTGTCTAAAAAATTCAAAGAGTTTACGCTTCCGAGATAATAAGCTGTTACAAATAACTGTTGATAAAGTAGACATATTTTAATCACATTTACTAAACAATTGATGCCAATATTTTTGGATCTTTTAATTTACGACGCAATAATAAGGCTTTACATAATGTCGAGAAAATAGTGAATTGTCACTTGCAATATTTTTGATTCTAGATAATCGAGAAAATTGTCGTTATTAAACCTAATTATTAAATTCAGTTCAAAGTCAACGCACAAGATTTTTGTATGTTATTTACTCTCAGCCTCGTTGTCTCAGAATTCCTATTTAAGATTTTTCCTCTATTACCCCAATTAGTAACTTATTGAAACTGAATTTGCGTCATTTTCAGAGGACAAAAATCCCATGAAAATATGATTTTTTAAATTTTATAACGTTCAGTATTTTTTTTATTTTGGTTATATAGTTACCACCTAGCTTGACCCAGTGAAACTGAATTTTACGCCATTTTCAGAGGATAAAAATCCGTTGAAAATATGATTTTTTAAATTTTATAACGTTCAGTATTTTTTATTTTGGTTATCTAGTAGCTTGACCCAGATGGAATTTTTCTTTTCATCAGATTCTGTTCTAACGGGAAGCGTTTATGATGTTGTCTCGGTCTATTGAACAACTATTCTAAAATAATCCAACCTGTATAAAACATAAAATGGGGCAGCCACATCACTACTTTTTTTGCCTTGTATATTTCCAAACTGGCTGTTAGATGTGTTTCTCACCTTAAAAAATTAAAACCAATATTTTTTTGGACCTCAAACTTGCAACACAATTAGGTTTCAAATCTCTGGCATATTTCTCATTTATTTTATATATATACGTAGGTATAAGTTTCATTGTTTAATAAAACCAACTCGGCACTTTTCACGTCCTATGCGTCGCACTTGCTTCAGTAGATTCTCGGTCGTGGCCACAAAGACTCGAGGCGTTGTAATATATGAAAAGTCTGAGTTTCGTGTTTGTTTTTCTTTGGAAAGATGGAAGTGTATCAGTACCTACTTCAGTATAATAGATACGCGTAGTTCAGTGAAATTTACGGCAGTATCTATCTATGGAATTTGAACGGTTACTGGTTGTTTTTCCCGTGAAAATGACTGTGCCGTTGGAAAAATGATGTTTGGTTATATCTCATCGCTCGGGGATGTTTATTCTACTGTCTGGGACATTAGATGTAACCTGATTTCTTTTTATACATCACCAAGAATCTTTTGGTGAGTTGTATTTTGTTTTCTTATCTCTAGGGTATTTTTTTATGTATTTGCGTCGCATTTTTAAACCTATATCGTAAAACCGGTGGTGGCACCCTGTGTTTAAAAACTATACTTCGAAAAAACATCTTGTCTGATCCAATTTTGTTATCATTTTCGTAAATGGGGTAAACGTTAGCAATTATATTTGTATCAAAAATCCTTGCAAAACTGACAACGGGTTCTGCAACCAGTACCTATGATAATTGCATTACTTTTTCCTAGCTAAAAATATTTCCTTACATCTTCACCCCAATAAATTCAGTTTCGGCTATAATATCAAAATAATATATTTATATATATTTTTTTATTTATTTCCGACTCACTATTTAGTGGTGGTTTATAAGGTACAAAGTTTTCAATTATTATTTTCACTGAATATTGGGACCAGGTTTTGTTTTTAAATGATAACTGGTAAACTAAATCGCCAGAAATAAATATATTTTTTGATCAACATGTTTGAGCTCATATATCTATTCTTAATATTTTGCGTGCCGCATGTTTGTATGACATTATGTTAACGTTTAGCCATGAATTTTAAGCAAGTCTGGTGCTTTTATTAAAACGGCTTACAACCCTCTAAGTAGTACGTGCAGTTTAGTGAAAGTTAGATTAATGTCTCTCATATCGAGTCCAGTCCAATTTTCTTGCTAGATCTATCATCAATGAAAACGTATAATTCAAAATGAAAATGTTTGGAGATTGAGCCGATATGATATTTTCTAGTCCAGAGGATACCGCCACCTCGAGCGATCACGCGGGCTATACGAAAATTTAGTCTATACTTTCACATACATCAAACTTTATTTATTCATCTAAGCCCCGTCATGGATTTTTTTACACCTTATTAAGCAGAACGCATTTTTCATAGGACACGCTAACGGTGACATCGACGGCTATATTATGACATCAGCGTATTTTCTAATAATAGTTGATTTTTGGCACCCCGGTTTTTAGAACCTCTAGCAACAATTTTCAGTTTAGCTTTCTACATTATCAAAAAAAAACCATGATTTATACTATATTTAGAAGGGGGTTGTTGTATGTTCGATATTTTATTCATTAAAAATGTTGTATTTCCAGGGTAAAATTGGTTGAACTTCTTAGGGACGTATGTTGAATTTTTCACGCCTGGTTTTAATGCGGCAAATTATCATTCGCATTTTAAACGAATTTGATAGCGTAAATAGCTTTGGACTTACAATTGCAGTATTTCTTTTTATTCCTAGAAATCAACAAAATTTCGGGGTTAAACAGTTGACCGACAAGTTTTTTTTACTTTGAACGTACATGTTGATTATGCCTGGTTTGAAATTTTCATCCGTACTGTACCGGGGGATTTTAGATTCTATGCTATGGAAGTATGATTTACAGGGTTTTTTTAGATTCTACATCAACTGGGTCACACGTGTCCCTAAGGACAAAGGTCAAACCTCGAGCAGTAGCCACTTTGCACGTTTTGTTTTTGTCGAGCGATCACGTGGGGTGGGCATTTTTTTAAACATTTTATGAGTGTAGTTTCAATCGTGATCGAGCGATTACAAGAGCTAAAAATCCAAATTTGTGGGATGGGCAATGAATAAAATAACAACTTAGATACGCGATTAAATATTTTAATATACAAGATCCCACGAACATTTTATCAGTTTTGTATACTTTTTCATCGGTGACGGGTACCCATAACTTTTTTATTTGCTGAATACTGATACAATTATTTTGCGTAGACTCCTGTCGATAGTATCAAATGTTTATTACCATTACCTAAAGAAATTAATATCCATGTCCATAATCTAATTGTTTTGCTATATTCCGTAAATTGGCCTTGCATTCATCCGGCGGTATTTATATTTTTAAATATGTGTGCGTCTCAAGTTTGATAATAACATTTTTAGTATACATCAGAGCTGCGCTTCATATTGTATTTGCTACTGCGGCATCCCAAGTCTGCCGCTTTAGTAGGTACCGAATTCACAGTAATAAAACTGTAAAGAACGAGCGAGTTTTGTTTGTGTACGAAGTGTTGAGATATATTACCCATGTAACATAATATCCCATTCAAATTCGAACTATATGGGGCTTAAATATTTTATAATATTCTAATATATACTTATATGGTTACGTTATCTGTGCTTATATATAAAAGTGTGTGAAAAAAATCTTATTGGACATTCTATTTTTATCTAAGTAGAGAGAATTGTTTTTAGGTCGTCAACCTGTCCTGACAAGTTCCGGCTAGCGGATGTGAGTCATCCACCTTGCGCCCGGCTGCGATGCATTCGCAGAAATACTACTGTTGGGTGTTTTGGCGTTGGAATGATGGTTATTGTCCGGGTATTTTAGTGTTAATAGTAATTTTTTTAATTTAATCGGAGCCTGCGGTACACATCATTAAAGGGACCTGCTGAGTCTACAGAGACCGGCGAGGCCTGCGGGAGCCAGCGGAGCCCTGCTACAACAGCGCGTCGAGATTATTACCACACTGCCAAGCATTTCCTAGAATTTTACTTAAATGCCGAGTGTTTGGCTTTGGAATGTGGGCTAAGGTTCGAATCCTGTATGGAACATATACCAGATGAAACCATAGGCACCTAAACACAAATACTTTTAAAACCTGATTTGTTGAACCTATCGAAAATTAGTAATCAACAATTGTTTGTATATTTTTAGGTCACTCTCATTAATACCTTGTGGTTTGTTCTTCAAAAGCAGTTGAGACAGACCTGGTGTAAGGGTAATTTTGATCTCCAATACATAATACGTTATCTTCAACAGTTACTGGTATTTGTCCCATGACTAATCCGTCATTGGTGTGTTGGATACCATAACTCCTAGGTTCAATCTCAAGTGACAAAAACATGTCTTTAACTGAGAGTGATTGTATTATCAAAGACGATCTTTCGATCACAGAGCATCGATCACGGATAATTTCCTTTTATGCTCTCCCCGAGGCAAATTTTTTCACAGGGATATCCAAGACTATTTATGGTATTCCGTGGTTTTCGATAGTATTCCATGGTCTTTGATGGTATTTCATGGTATTCGATGGTATTCCATGGTACTCGATGGTATTCAATGGTATGTCGCTTTTTCAAGTCGTCTAGTCGTTTTTCAGAATCGTCTAGTCGTTTTCCAGAATCGTTTAGTCGTTCTCAGAGTCGTTTAGTCGTTTTTTCCGAATCGTCTAGTCGTTTTTCGAATCGTCTAGTCGTTTTTACGAGTCGTCTAGTCGTTTTTTAGAGTCGTTTAGACGTTTTTAGAGTCGTTTTTATAGTCGCTTAGACGCTATAAGCTTTTTCTTGGTAGGATAATGGACAGTCAAAAATGAACATTGTTTTAATTTTCATTATTGAAGAACATGTTGCATGCCCTCATTGTATTCCATATATAGACCGTTTAAGGGTTTTAAACCCTTTTTCCACACGCTACACTTATACCTTTGGGTTTTCGAAGTCGGAATAGTATAAAAATCATACGGTGAACATGGCATAAGTGAGAATTAGTACCTTTTTTTTTCTGGGTGAAATTTTAAACAGGAAACGCGTTGTACAAAATCCGATTTTGCAGCTAGTCTTTCAACTTGATAATCGTGTGACGGGATATTTTTAAAAACTGGTGAACTTTGCACCTATTATATTTTAGTCAAGTAATTTAAAACAGGGCCTGGCTTTCTCGGAATTAAAGAAATTTACTTACCTAGATGGTTATAAACTCAACTAAAAATGGTTAATTTATGCCCCAAATTTAATATCCACTTTCCTTTGAGAAGCAGTCTCTAAATATAGGAAGATAGATTTTTGATACATCCTTAGGTAATGTAGTCAAGAAAATGTATACACTCATATGTATCTCATATCTATTCTTTATTACACTTTTCCTACAAATTTTTTATCGCCAGTACCGATGAGATCAGCGTGCTCGTTTCATAGGCGCTTATTCCGACAAAGAGAAAGTACTTTTTTCCGAGGAATTACATCACGTACATATTGCAAGCTGGTATTTTTCTATAGGTGTTAGGTTTTTATTAGTTGCGAGTCTCGACATGTCTCGGCGTCGCGGACGCAAAAATACGCAGGCAGAGGTGGTAGCAAAAATCCATGCATGGCCGCGGCTAAAGGTCGACAGGGGGACGTCATGGCTTAATTATGATTTAGGGTTTTTATTAGTTGCGAGTCGTGACATGTCGCGGCTGGGTCAACGGTCGGAGGGATAATGACGGGGACTCGGGCACCTTCGGCAGGGTTGGGAGCAGGGGCGAAGGTCAACGGTCGGCGCGATTGGCTGGGGGGCGTGGTTTGGGAGTGGAGGGGGTAAGTTTGGTCAAAAAAGTGCAGGATTTTGCTCCCATAAGAAATACATGGGGAAATTGGCCTTGAACCGGCATAGCTATACTACTATAATTAATTTTTATATCGCTAATAACTATTAGGGAACATTGCCTGGTGTTAGGTAAGCCTAATATTTTGTTAAGGTTTCATTCTACCGTAGGTTTTGGTTTATTTTAGAGTTCACTTCGCCACTTAAACAACCCCCTGTAAAGCCTCCTGTGTACCCAAATAAATTAGTTTGAGCCAGACGATTTTGATTGGAACCACCTTTTATTGAACCACTCCTGAGGGAAATTGGTCTTTGCTCACATGCTAACATGTTAAATTTGTCGTCATTTGAAAAAGCACCCTCCATTTACAATAGTACAAATTATTAACTAAATGATACAGTGGGAGTTATGACAAATGACAAGGGATTGGTTTCGTTGTTTCAAAGCCTTGGAGATTATTATTGGAGGATATTATTTTTTAATATCGTATGTGACTGTTATTACTCTTTGCCGTCCTTTTTTTGGTTTTTCGATTGAAAGATAAGTTGTAAGTTAAATGGTTGACAATACTGATTAATATTTAGACTTCCTATCATTAAATACAGGTCCGCATTAGAAAAAATTAATGAAAAAAAAAAAGGAATTTTTATTATAAATGTCTCAAAATATTTTAAAAATATTTCGAGTCATACGTCATGGTATTTGCAATGAAAAGTGCTTTCAAAATCTGCAAAAAAATCCATTTCCGTATTAAAAAAAAATAAGTTGAAGATGGTTTCCCAAAAACGAAATGTAGAACAAATCTAAAAATGCCATTTTAAAGCCCGTTAAAAAGTGACGTAAGAGCGTTTTTCTTTTTTCCTATCTGTGATAACAACTTCAGAAAAAAATAAAATGGAAAACGCAAAATTCTACTTTTTTCAAAATAACTCCAATACGAAAAAATATATTAGAAATCTGTTTGTACCATTTTATTCATCTTCAAATTGAGCAACTTTTTCCTCATTTAACCGTTGTTCTATTAACCGTTTGCAAGATCCCCATGCTGTTCATTCTTATCCGGGACACATTGTATAACCACAGCCATATAGATAATTTTTAAGAACAAACTGTCGACAAAGACTGGTTTCAAAATATGTAAATGCAACAACGCATAATACATACTTAGGCATATTTTTATGTTTTAGATAACAATAATATAATATCCTACTCTCCTTTGCCGTGTCACTCGAAATATCAAATTATTTCGCCGGCCTTAAAATTCCGGTCCCGCCTGCCTCGACGCGCGACATTCCTCGCAATTAGAGCCAGAGTCCGCCCCTAACGAATTCATAAATTCCTCGCCTTCTTCCGGAATTCTGCCGGAGGCGCCTCCGGGGGCGGCGGCCCCACACGCCCGCCGCGCTATCGAGTTAGGTGCGTCCTTTGTTCCCGCCCTTTAATGAGGTGGCCCGAAGGAAGGGGACCGGGCCCTTGTGCCAACGACGATAATGCGAAGTAGGATGCCGCAAAAATGGAGATTACGACGGAATGGTTAATTATTAACCTCGCAGGTGTTAGAAGAGTTCTGCATTATTGAAAGAAAGTGCATATATTTTAATTCAACCTACAGCCTTTGTTACAAATTGTGATACTCACCCCTTGGAAGATGGTAGTTGGCGAGCGGTATTGTACGGGGCGAGTCACAAGTTACTTACTTTTAGTGTAGGCCTAAAGGTGTATAACGGAAACACAGGGTTAGTTTGATATTATATGTGTATTGAAATTAACTACGAAAGAGTGCATTAAGTTGCAAAAATATAGTAAAGGAGATTTCACAAATGTGCAATAATTGAACAATTGAAAATTCTATGATTTCACACAACGCTACACTCAGGTTATCGGAATATGAGTCCTTTTTATTAAAATAGTCACAACGTTTCAAAAGGTACACTTGTTGAATAATTAAATTAAAAGTAGAGCACAAAACAATTTGTCAAAATGGCACAAAATACAAAACTATGGCAATGGAATTACAATATTCAGATGAAAAGGTACAAAATTGCACAAGATTCCCAAATAGTATAAAATTAAATGATTACTCTGTATAACTTTGCTTAATTCCCCAGTACAAAGTGGTATAAAAATGTAATTCAAAATTAATCGAAATTGCTGACATAAAAAAGTTCAATCTAAAAAACAAAATTCTGAATTCATCAGTAAAATTAATTTGCCTTTAAATAGCTTCCCAAAATCCTTTCCAATTTCCAATAAAAGTTACAAAATTATTTTTAGTTTAAATAAAATAAATTATTTGAATTTGCAGTATAATAATATGACTCAAAATAAATTCCCAAAAATCATTCACGGTCCACAAAAGTTATGAAATTATTTCCAAATAATTGAAATGCACAATAAATTCAATTTTAACAAAAGTTTCAAAATAATTTTAAAATTCGAAATAAAAGGCAAATCAAACATGGAAAATTCAAAAATAAGGAACAAAATTTCTTACGTGGTCAGTCCAAATTCAGCAAGCGATGCTCAAGTGTCTAGGAATTATTTTCTATAGGTAAATTTTTTTAGCAGTATTTTCTGCAACAGACTCTATAACTTCTTGGGCAGGGCTTTCAGCGTTCTTGTTGGTGACTGCTTTGGCTCTTGGTTTCACGCTCTTTGCTCTTTTATATTCTAAATTGGAGACTAAATCTCCCACGTGACCCCCAGGAATTCCTGCTGGCGATGCTATTTTCCAGAAAATCTGGTTTTGGTCGGTTTTTACTGGTATTTGCGGCGCTCGGCCCAACCAAGCTTCCGTAGAAGCGGAAAATTTTTAGAAGAGAAAATTGGGGCTACGTCACAGAATATCTGCCTACCGTCCTGCGCACCTTGATAGGAAAGTTTTTAATTCTTTATATCTGGAATGCGGGAGCTCCACAGACTTATACTGTAGAATATAGTGACATTGAAATTCCTGGCTTGGGGCGCCCGCTGGGCTCTACAAAATCAATTCTGAATAAAGCCAATAAGATCAATAACTAGCATAGTCGGGTGAACGAAAATCTCCATATTCAAATGTCAATAACTTGTAAACCATAAAAATTAGAAGAAATTGTCAACGAAAAAAACTACTCGCAAAAATAGCATTCCAGTGGCGTATCAATTGGGATTTGATTGGAAAAAAATATTCAGCGGAATTGTGCCACGCTGTCACTTTTAAAAAGAGTTGCGCCGATTTCCGAACAGGCGAAGAGTTTGGATTACACTATACACGTAGGTATGTTATTTGTGTATTAAAAATAGCGATTTGTGATTGGAGTGAAAATTTTTTTTAAAACAAGCTGATTTTTTCAGGGTAAACTGGAAGTAGGTACTTAGAGTTCACCCTTATAAAGCACTTTATCTAGTGGTGATCTTTTACCTATATCTCGTGAAGTATTGAAGTTAAAAAAAAACTTCATAAGGGAAAGTTGTAGAGAATGTAATAATGTACGCATAAAAAAAAATTGCAAAAAAATGTTTGCAAAACCACCCCTATTGCGGGGTTCGTAACACGACTTCGATGGTGATTTTTTGGGGTTATACTCAGGACGCTACCCACAACCAACCCTGAAAATATCTACCTGATAAGAATTTTTTTATTAAGTATACTTCTTTGAAAACACCTTATTTTCATCTGTTTTAGCAATAATGAAAGATGGGGTTTTTCGGGCTAGCGCACGGAAACAGCGCATGGAAAAACTTTCCGTGCGCTTAATAAAAATACCGAATATATGGCTTTAAAATAGAAATATACAGCAAAGTAAACTAAGAAACTCTATATGCTCTCTGATATTTAATATGTACCTATTTTGTATTTTAATTCGTAAGTGTTTCAATATTTAGATACATTTTTGTAATATATTTGACGTTTTATTCACCTGACAATAACTAATTTACAACAAAGCACCTTTGAAATAATTTGAGAGTAACCATGGAAACGCATCATACATACCAAACACTATATTGTCTGAATTGTTTATTTTTTGTCAATTATTTTTATTTTAATATGCCGATAAAATATGTTTTAAGTTTCCGTTTTCAAAGAAGTATATCGTTCATTACACGTCCAGAAATAGATTTTTCTGTGCTTGCATGACTTCCCGTGTTCGGCTGCGCCTCGCACGGTAATTTGTCACGCGCGCACGGAAAAATCTTTATTTCCAGACTCGTAATGAAATATACTATTTTTCTACCTCTATAAAAAAATGTCAATTTTCTTGGACTAACAGCAATAATCATTTTTTTGTGTCTTCTGTGCAATTTTGGTTTTATGGATTATGACCTATTGGAATGAAAGGTATAGAAATGACTAAATGCTCCTTTATACTCCACTTCTTAATCGAAGCGAACTTATTGACTCGTCACCACCAGTCACCTACTCCCAAAACTTACCCGTACCCCAATCCTCTACGCGGTAGCGTGCGGCGGTCCCGCGCTCCTCCATTCGCGGGGCTATTAATCCCGATCTCCTTTGTCGGCGGCGTTTTTCGGAGGCGCCGTCGCCATGGCGACGATTCCCGTTGCCGTGACGACCGGCGATGCCGGCGCCCCCCCGGCACGCGCCGCCCGCGCCTGAGCGAAGCCGCGGGAACGGCGGGGTCCCCGATACACGACAGTGGAGAATGACAAGGTAGGGAGCTGAGCCGAAACAGTCTTACCTAATCTTCTACGAATTCGCGATTTTCGTTTTCTGGCACAATTGACAACCCATATTGCTCCACCAGTATTGTCAGAAAATACATTACATTCGAGTTCAGTTCCATCATCGTTTGTAGAGGATAGAAATTCGATTCACACACACTTCAAAACCATAGCAAATAGCAACCGAACCAAGATACTTGATGGCTCAATCAAATACTTACTGCCACAACTCAAACATTAGATAGGTACAGTTATGAAAAAAAAAAAAAAAACACATTAGAAAATTCGAACTTTAATAAATGATTACATAAGTCCTCTGGAGATATGGTACATACGTTAAAATGTAAAAAGATAAAGGATAAGCAAATAGTAAATCCCGTTTTAACCAAAAAAGAAAACTTTTTCGCCAGATGCAATGGGGAAAATGTTATCTAATCACTTTGTAAAAAAAAACAGCAACAATCCAAATTATGCCAGTGCCTTGATACATAAATAACTATATATAGCTTTATTTATTAATTATTACTGTACTACATACTATAATACTACAGTTTGTTCAGCGAATGTTCGGCCCTACGTCACAACTTCCGTCCTTGTCTGACTCGTAAATGTACGACCGATATCCATCGTATATTAAGGTAAGACAAGGACGGGAGTTGTGACGTAGGGCCGAACATTCGCTGAACAAACTGCACACTATTCACTTCGGGGATCTTAAATAATTAGTAACCGAAAATGTCTCTTTTCTTCCTTTTTGTTCTCCTTATAAATAAATAAGGATTCAATCTGCTTACCGGTGGAGTCTTCATTGCTGTTGCTAATTCCAATGCTACATCATCTTCTTGGGATTTTGGTTGCCCTAAAACAGGAACAAATTAGTTAAAACACAAATATTTACAGGAAAAAACGTGGCGTGGGGTTTTGAGGTTAGAATTTCGTTTATTTCTTCTCCTCGTCCAATTTTCAGTTCATATTGATTCGCGCGGCAGCTTGTATTTTTGAAGTATTTTCTGTAGCATGAAATGTCGAGTTCAACTCTTCCCTCATAATAAAATACCTATGCTATAGTACAACAAACAGGAAATATGAAAGATAAAAGCTGGTTCTTTTTGAGAAAATTAAAAAGATGCATGGCAGGATCATTTTACAGTAGTTCGAACGTCAAAACAAGTTTTCTTATATAATAATACCTTTCTTGGCAATTTAAAAAAGTATTTAAAGATCTACTTTCCGTCACACGACTTTGTTGGTCTGAACCCCCAGGGACCCATTTTTATTAATGTTTTATTAATTCCCTGTATCTAATGCTTTCATTTCTGAAAATACCTACTCTCTAAAACATTGTGCTTTCCAGATGTATCATTGGTCAGGAATATTTCGCAATAGTCGCTCTTATCTTTCATTTTAATATATAAATAAGGGCTACGAATTGTGCCTGCAAGTCAGTGAAAGATTGGAACGCGAATTTGGTGCGGATTTTAGAGCTGAAGAATATTCTTGGTCAGTGACTGTGCCTGACAAGTGTATTTCTATTCAATGAAGGTGGTGACCAAGGCAACAAGTATATGGACTCTTATTGTTGGAAAATCCAGTACACCGTTAATTAAAATTTCTGTCTGCAACATGTTAAAACTAGCATTACAACATAACTATTATAAAGTGCTGTCGCATTTTTTTTTATGTTTGCTGAGAATTGGCTATACCGTCCTTACCTCTGTATAGCAAACTTCAATAAAACCAGATTTAGTGGCCCGTGGAAGACTCTCGCGCTGTTTGTTTTGTACAGTTGCATGAATGATGAATATGTATTACACCCTGCTAATAGGAGGCCGCTTTTAAGGAGAGGTATGGTAGTCCTGCAATTCCATAATTAACTGCGCCAGTGGTGAACGTCTTAAATTAGGTCTCTCGCTTCTTCCCTGGCAGCAACTTTGTACAGGGTACGGTCCAAAAGGCAGAGTCGGCTTTGGAATACCAGCAACATTTTTTTATAAGCTTTGTCACAGCCGACTCTAGGAGAAGCCCTGAAGTAGAGAAAACTGGCAACACGGGATGCGGGTCCACGTCGCGTGCCCTGACACTGCCTGTCAGTTGATTTTACAAGAAATTTACCAGAATTCGTTTGTGTAGTGCGGGTAGTGCTATCGTCGTCAGATTGCTACGACGAGGCAGTGTGTCTCTGGGTGGAAACAGACAGCCCGAAGTGCTGGCGACAAGTGCAAAAGTGAAAAATTTCTCTAAAAGTTCGATGTGAAGAATCGTTCCTTTACAATTTCAAGCCTCAAGATGCTTAGAGTCGTCGAGAGAAGCTAGAATATACCTCGCTGTAAGTCAAATCGTAATAATAACTTGAAATAGCTAGGTTTTCTTTGCTTGACGGCAAGCGGTCAATTTGTATTTGTTTTCGGCTTTCTATAAAGGACGAAAATTTAAGAATAAAATGATTAAGGAAATAAAATACCACTCCTGCTGCGCAGTCGTGGTATTTTCAGCTTTGGGATTATAATTCGTAAAATTAACGAAAGGTATTATCGATAATAGGCACACCACTTGTTATATTACCCCTGAAAATATAACCATAAGGGAAGATAGATCATTTGCCTGATCGCGCACTTTGCGAAAAATTCTCACAAAAATTCGACTTACAACAAAATGTAGTCCCCTCTATTTGCCCAAATTTACCACATTATTTGTCGAAACTGTAGGTACTTATCCACACCAGAAATTGTACTTATTATAAATACTTATACTTTCTGTGTATATTTTGTTACTTCTTGTTACTGCTTTTATTGTCTGTTAAACAAATGTACCTACTTACTTAGGTGCCCAATTATTGAAACAAAGTTCACAAATGTATTTAATTATAATTAAAAAGCAGGTTGAACATCTATTAGAAAAGATAAACTAAGCCAAAGTGCAGACTGCTCTATACTGCATAGACCCGTTGAACCGTCCCGCTGCGGCGTTGCCACATGTTTGCACAGGGCTTGTAAGTTGAGAAAGTTGTGGCTTTGTTAATTCATTATGCAAGAGTTTTCAAGCGCTATTTCACCTTAAGAACTGCCATTCGAAAACTATTGGAACGTTTCGAGAAACAATGTGGACCTCTCAAGTGCTGGAAAATACTGAAAGCGGTAACATTCCCCTACCTATAAAAAATAAATTGTCCTAAATATATGATGGACCGCAACTCACAATGTTTAAGGATTATAAAACTTTTAATTGCCTATTAGTTATTTAACAAATTTCCATGACATTTTAGAATTTGTGTCACATAATCGTTTTGTATAGGTTTTCACAAAAATTTTCTACGAACTGGAAAAACTCGAAGCGTCGTCAATAAAGCTAAGAAAGGACTATAGCAAAATTCTCCGAATGTCGTATACAGAGCACCCAAAGCCATTGAAATTAATAGAGAGAACTTATAAGCGTAAAAGTTGCTGTTGCCAATTAGAAGTTGGAGTTGCGAGTAGGTACTTAATTTAATAATATAACCTATAAAATCAGGCAGAACTTTTTTATGTTCCAAAATAACGAATAAAGTTCTGATAATATGAAAAACAAGTAAGTAATAATTATCAACTTATTTTATTGCTTCTGTAGCTATTAAGGTGTAGCTTTAGCAGCTAGCATTCGTCGCGATGTCACACAAGCCCAACGTGTTGCACTTATGCTTCCCAGTCGTGTTTTCTTGGTTATCGTTATACATTGTACGTAAATTGTTGGTGCTGATATTTTTTAAATATGTATACTTGTCCTTATCTATCACTTTTCCCCGTTACATTTACTTTCCTTCCTTTATTTATTTTTTGCCAGTCTATTAATTATTTTTTTGATGTCAAGGTTTTTTCTTCCTCATCGACAGCACGTATTTTGAAAAAATACAAAAAATAGAGAACACAAAAGTCATTTTAGAAATTTATCCTATACAGGGTGAGTTTTTTTCGATGCCCACTATGGGGATCTCGGAAACTAGCAGAGCTAGAACAAAGGTTAAATGCGGAAATAATTGCAGTTTTGGATGCTCAATCTAATGCCCCTTTTGGATTTTTAAGAAAGTTCATAGCTCACTAAATATTTTGAAAAGAGTGATTTTTTGCTATTTCATCAGATCTCTGTAGCTCCGTTATTTCTGATAATACAGAAAAACTACAGAGACAAGATTTGTAGATAATTTTGGGCTTAATAAGATAATCTGATCCAATTTTTTATGTCGTTTGTGATTTTCGAGATATAGCATAAATTTGTGTTTTTTTTATGTAAATCATAGTTGGCTGTGGCCTTATCAAATCGGCCATTTTTTGAGCTTTCCAAAGATATATTACTCGGCATAGTTATCATAAAAAATAAAAGAGCTATGGCTAATTTTCTGTTTCTTTTTTTAATTTTTCACATAGTCAGCCATGGAATATTTTCACAATTACCTACGTTCTATTTTATAATTAGACATACTTCAAACTTTCTAATACTTTGTTTTTAGCTGGTAACAAAAAAAAATAAATCAAAAATTAAAAAACTCAAATTCAAATTATTATTATTTTAAAAGGTCACCTTTTAAAATAAAAAAGGTATTCAAATAATCCACCATTATAATTTATGCAAATATTGCATCTTTTTAAAACTGAATTTGTCGCCTTTCTTGGAGAGCGAGTGTCAATACTGGCAATTGCTTCTAAAACAGCTGCTCTTAATTCAGCAATTGTCTCATACTTTATTTTGTATTGTTCCCCACAAAAATAAATACAAAACAGACAAATCGGGGGATCGGGGCTGCCAGGAATAGGTCTACTTCTGCCTATCCAACTATTTGGATAGAGCTGACCTAGGTAATTTCTTACGGGCAAATAATTATGTGCTTGAGCTCCATCATGATAATGTTTGTTTTATTTTGTTACATTTTGTTACCAGCTAAAAATAAAATATCGAAAGTTTGATTTATAAAATAGAACATAGCTCTTCTATTTTTTATAATAACTATGCCGAGTATTATATCTTTGGAAAGCTCGAAAAATGGACGATTTAATAAGGCCGCAGCCAACTACGATTTACGTTTAAAAAAATACAAGTTTAAGTCATATCTCAAGAATCACAAACAACAAAAAAATTGGATTAGGTATTAAGTCCAAAATTATCTATAATTTTTGTCTGTACAGTGGTCATATTTCAGTTTTCAAAGGGGTTGACCCCCTAAAATCTCGGAGGAATATTCGCTACGCGCGCAGTTAATATTTCAGGGGTCTGATTTCACCTTTACTTATACACCTCGAACCGCTGCGTCGATTGGCGCAAGATAGGATGTTGTAGCTCTAACCGTTTCGGCGCAAATGGCCTTCAAAGTCAAATCGAAAGTGAAAACTCGAAGTTCTGTTTTTTAGTTCCTTTAGTGCCTTCCCATTTTTGTGATCGCAATTTGAATCGATAATGAAAGTAACACATCGTAAGACATTTAATGCAAGTGTCATCAATAATTTAAAAAATCGGGAGTATCTACTTTTGTTCTCCCTAGTGATCGACCACCTCCCACTACTTCATTCCCTGATTAGGTATAATATTTTTTTACTACTAACCTGAGAAATAACCATTATTTACCTCATTCCTCTAATGAGAAGTAATATTTCTCTACCTAGGTAAATAATGAAAAATTTTCTGTGACATTTATAAATTAGTGTCATTTTATCAGCTTAACAACTGAACTCCCAGGCTACTTGATATTTTGAAGTATTTGAAAAAAGCGAGAAATTACTAAAATATGGCAATATTTCAATGTTAGTAGTAAAAAAAATTCTATATACACTTCGGTTGAGAAGGCCATTATTTACCTCGCATATTATATCCTTCGGCGCTACACGCCTCAGGATATAAAAATGCTCGGTAAATAATGGCTCACTTCTCAACCTAGGTGTATAATATACTATTATTATAATCACAGCCCATTTTTTGTTATTCGTTCGTGCCCCTCCCTAGCCTGATTTTTTTATTTTATTGCTTTCAAGTAGTCGAAACGTTACATTTATCTCTGTTCTACTTATTTGATTTCTCATTAGCGACACCTTTAGAACTGCCAGGTCAGTGTATCCTAACTGCATTGCAATATAAAACTAAGTCATCTCAAATTTTTCGCCCTCGCTATAAGAGATAACATAAATCACGCGACGACTTTCCACTCGCCTAGGTTCGTTAAAAGAAATGGCACTGGAGGCGTCCCTAGACGAAAAACGAAATTCTCTACTCCCTCCTTTATCTCCAGCCATGCGTCTTTCATCATGGGATCCGTTGCATTAATGTAATCCCGTATCCTTTTGAGGATTCCTTTGACAGACGTTTCAACGTAAAATTTATACCACCTTGACGGGAACAAAATTACTAAGATATCCTTATTGCGCCCGTTCCTTTCCGAAGAGAATTCAGGCGATCGGTATTCGCTTTCTTTTGTCCAGGGGGAATGTCGTTCAAATTGTATTAAATGTCGGGAGAGTTGATTGAAAAAAAAAGTTTACCACAAGGGAGATGGGAGAGATGAAATACGTCAGATGAATTAGTGCCTTTAAAAAGTGATACACACATTTTTGGCTTGGTTGGTATACAGGGTGATTCAGGTTAAATTCTATAAAGACTATACCAAATCGTAACGACGTCTGGACCGCCCTCCGTTTTGCGTATGTTCTTTCAGATTTTTTTTTAGTAGGCGATGGTTTTTACTGGAACTGGCCAGTAAAACACCGCCTTCTAGAAAGATCTAAGGGTGCGAATGCGCGATAATATATTTCCATGAGATTTTTATTTCTCGAGAGAAAAATAAATATGTACCTAAGTGGCAACAGTAGCTAGATAGATACAGTTTTCACTTTGATGGAACATAATTAACTTGTGGGTGTATAGTCACGTCGATGGTGGCATTTTTTAGAACAGCGTTAGGTACTTTTTCAGAAAAAAAGTAACTAGATACTGCTGGTAACTTCACAACCCTGGTTACGAGAACATACAGTCCAAGAAAATGTCATTGTGACGATACTTAGTGCCCTTAAGAAGAAGAACTAAGACCGAAAATATGAAAAGTAAAGATATTCAATATGCAAAGAATCTGCATTATAGCTTCAAAAGGTAAATGGAATTTTTTTCGAACATAATAGTGATAAGGTGTATTTTTAAGATCATATAAGGGGTGTTTACTTTTATGGCAAATCCATAAAATCCTTATCGTTGAAGATATCCGGGTAAACTTGTTTTGTTTAAAATATCTTACTGTTACTTACTGTTGCCAAAATACATATCCAGGGACGACTACGATTTTTTTATACCCCCGATTTTCACTAAAACCATTTAGCAATTTTCTATTTCAAATCTGACAATTAGGCTTAATCAGGATACTCCAAAACCCCCACATACAAAATTTGAACAAACAATACACAGGGAGTTCCATTTTACAGGATTTGTATAAAATCCTCATTTTGCTCAACTTTGGCACCCTGTAAAATAGAACTTCCTGCATATTGTATATCATTTGTACCTATAGTGATAAAAACATACACCCTGTGGTGTATTTCGACGAGGAGCAGTGGTCAGGATATTCCCAGAGACGGAATGTTTGTTTGGGCTAACAAGAAGTGCAGTTCACGGCATTCATCCGGATATTAAAAATATAAAAATAGAGAATTGGTCAAATTCCCCGAAGTGGCTTGAGTACAAAGCGTGTATGTTATAGAAAACGTTATCGCAAATACGACTGGCGCCCTGTTGGAAAATAACGGCGTGGGACGTACTATGCTGTGCCATATAGAAAGGTAAAGAGCAATACTGATATTTGAATAGAAATATTTGTTAATACGTATAGTTAGTAAGTTTAGATTTTGGAATTTTGTTGCCTTCGACTTTCTCTGTCAGTAGGTACTTTCATGTTAATATTGATATTAGCTTCTTTGTGATCACCCTTATGGGGTATCAAAACTTCTAAAATAAAGCTAATATTGATGTAAAAACTGGTGGTGACTTCGGGTTTGAGAAAATTTTTCTATGTCGTTAAGATTTCACTACCTTCCTATGTAAAAACATGTGGAGAGAAGGAGTTCCTCAAAAGATTTAGTTCTTAGTTCCTATACCGTATCCAACTGAATTATTAAATTAAAAATGTAATGTCAATGATGTTTGTCAGTTTATAGGAGATCCAGAAATATCGGGAAAACATAATATAAAAATGAAAATAATAAATCATACACTCTCACCATGCTATAAATTGTTGGCATCAGGTGTTCATTGTGGTTTCCGGTTAGAATCAATGTCTTTATCAGTTATAGAAAACCGTATAGTAATACCAGTCAGTGCAGAACAATTAGTATATAAATCACAAAGATAAAGTAATGAAGGACCAATTCAATACAGTGAATCTACAGGGTTAACTATCACTTAGTACAACAATTTTTATGGTAGATAAAGAAAAAATAGACTTGCCAAAATAAACATTTGTCTTAAGCCCAAAAAAATTTTTTTTCAAATTGTTTAAAACCCCTCAAAAAATGCCGCCTATGGACGCCCGCCGTGACCTGTCTTAAAATTTCGCCTATGTCAATGGTAGTGACAGGTAGTGAAATAGCGCGGCGTTACCACGTCTATCAATTTATCCGAGGAATCACCACGAAATTTCGATTTCGTGTTGGAAACGATTACTTTCTAAGGAACATGTAGAATGCCTATGAAACACCTACCTTACTGACATTTCCAAGATTGAATATCGCACCATTTTCTGTTTTCTTGCTTTTTGCATTAAAAGTCACACAGCACAGCACTACGCAACATTCACATTTTCTAAATCTGTTGGAAACCTCTTGGTTCTCCTCAGCCATTCCTTTTGTTTGAAGCGAGGTACTCAGCCTGGCGACCACGACGAGGTGGATCACCTCCGCGAGGAAAACCCCGAAGGGTAACCAAAAAACACAACTGCACAAGCACTACAGTAGCTGTTCACGTAACTGCTGCTCGTTGTTGAGTTCCTGTTCGTACACAATCGCCTTCATGTATCCCCAAATACAAAAATCCATTGGATTCAAGTCTGGTGTGCCAGGCCCTAACTTTCCCATTTAATTAGTTATTAGTTGTATTGTTATTTCTAAGCGACCGTATTCCAATGATACGATACACAGATAACAGTATGCCCGCGCGCAGGTGCTGTCACGTCAATGGTGACGCTTATTCCACAAAATCATGGCTACCTTTTTGACTCGTTTATTGTGAGCTAGGCAACCACATATTCACCAAGATGTCTCCAGGTGCCTACATTCTTGTTTTGGATTTAACTTGACCTGAAATTGATAGCTGACGTATGAAAGTGACTAATTTCAGAAGTATTTTTTATAAGTTGGCCGCGCTTTTGTTGAAGTGACGTAGGTGTGCAGAAGAGTTTAATTTTCGTTCTCCTAGCTGTCATACCGTTTTCTGTGTATCGTGTGCTGATGTTGTAATTCAGGTGAAGGCACTGGGAAACCTTTGATTTAATTTAGGCGATAGGGGAAATTCGTGTCGTGACTTGCGCGGGAGAGCCAAGAGGGGAGGATACTAATGGAGTAACGGCACACGTTGTAGCAGCCAACTTTCGCGGGTCCCGGGGTTTTTGGGACTAAAAAGGCAGAGAAAAAGGGAAGCTGGAGTGTAGTGAGAAGCCTCGAGCATCACCAGAGGCAGAGGAGAAGGAAAATTGTGGAAAATTTGGAGACGCCCTGTGCCCCGGATACAGGAAATCAAGAAGTGTTGCCACGGCCGACCGACCGGTATTCGACGCTTTGACAAAATTGTTAACTGTGTTTTGCATTGGGACAGCCGAGCTGTTGTACGATATGGAACGACATTGACTCGGACATTGGGTGAGCTTTTAATTGAAAATAAACTGTTGTTTCGGGTTCTGCGCTGCGCGCTAAAAGAACGAACTATCAAAACGGGGTTTACGCCTTTATCTAGGGCTTAAGAGGTCAGGTGAATTTAGGTCAGTTAAATTTCAAAGTAAGGTAAGGCTGTATCGATTCAAATCGATTGTTATTTATGTATTTTTGATTTGTTTGAGTAAAAAGGTATTTTCATCCTTCCTAAAACAACGGCAACACCGCGAAAATAACTTCAAGCTGACAGTAGTACGTTCCGAAGCCATATTGGATGACGTAAGGCGGAGATTTACAGGGCAAATAGGGGTTTTTACCCTTTTTTGAAAGATCGTAAAAAGTGATAGTTAACCCTGTATACATTTTGTCCAGCGCTCATGAATCAACCAATCCGAAACAATAAACAATACACATGCTGTCTAAAATAGTTCCAGAGTTTAAGTTTAATCATAAACATTATCAGGCCAATCCGTGAGGTAGGGTGCTTTATTTTCGTTTTTAGACAAAAGTTGAAGGGAATTCCCTCTCTGTATTCAACATCCGTAGCAGCGCATATACCGCTAACAAGGCAAAGAGGAAATCTTTTATCGATGCCTGGCAGACACTGTACCTGTTGAATTTATAAGCAGTTGCCGTTACTGAAGTATGTATAAAATATAGGTCAAAGATTAGACTCGGCCGGGTACACGGCCTCTGTGGAATGGCAAACAGCCTCTCGTCTCCGCATGGGCGTACGTAGTTGAGCTTTTAAGGAAGAAAACGTACGTGCGCTTGTTTTAAATTTTTGGAGCCTAGGTTACATCTCAGTTCTCAATGAACTCTGTCCAGCAATAGCTGACTACGAAAACCAGTAGGTACAGGGTCGTTCTCGATGTGCCAGACCTAATGTTGTCTGAATAAAATATCTGCTTCTGGTCTTAAATGAGACCAAAAGAAGATTGAAATGTTTTTGTAAAATACCTTTTTTCTTGAACATTTGGATAGTTTTTGTAGCAGAACTTTAACATTGGATAGAAAATAACATTTGTAAGGCTGGAAATAAGTTGTCATCAAAAGCAAGTTTGGTTGACTGTATCAATAGAATTTTATTTACAGTTAGCTGGAAAAGCTATCGAATTGTACTTAAATATATTTTTGCAAGGGTTTATTTTTATAACATGCATAAACACTAATGACATAATTTTAAAAGTTATAGTGTCATTAGTATCTACGAGTATTTAAAAAATACCCTTATCCTTTGTAAACCTTTCAAATTCACTAGTTTTTCCAGCTAGTTCTAAATAAAAGTTTATCGACACAGGCAACTAAACATACTTTTGATGTTGTTTTAATTCGGTTCTTAAAACGAAAATTTAAAATTTCAAATGCTTCATTTTCAAGATAAAGTGCGTTAACATTTTGAGACTCAAATTACAGGTCTTTTTATTCCTTATACATACGTTTACAATTATTTGAGTTAGCGCGTTGTGGGGATCTGTTAATATTCCACATAGGGATTCCATCGATCACATTTTTTGGAAGAAATATTTCCAACGACCTATATTTTATAGAATTTTCGTTTTTAAATGGCATTTTTTTCTATCCAATGTTGGTCCCGATTTAAGTGAAGCCTTATTATTAAGAAATTTTGTCTATTTTTTTCTAATAAAAATTTACGATAACTCTTACAGGAAAAACGTAGAATAACAAAATCATTATCAAGTTTTTACGACGGCAACGACTAAAGTAATTAAACGTTTAACGGTTATGTTCAAGTGCTTTCGCCGGTGTTACAGTTCGATTCCATGGCCTGCTTGCACGATTCGATCGGCCTATTGTCACGGCCAACTTAGCGTCGAAGAATGAACGTTGCAAGTCCTGTTCCAAATTGGTAGGTTTTAATTATCCAGGAGGTTCAGACAAACAAGGATTTTTTGGCGATTTTTCCTTTATTAAGATAGGACTAATTAAAAAACATGTAGAATGGTCGTCTTGCTCGTTTTTTAAAGGGTTATTATCCAAAAACTGATTCCCACATAATAGACTGGCGCAAAAATTATTATGAAGAAATCAAAACAAAATCTGACAGGGTATTTTTAAACATATGGAACCTACTTCATACACGTCAAAAAGTTCATATAACCCTGATAATAACAAAAGCCACAGAGTCTTACTAGTAAGATCAGAAAAATCGGCCAAAATCAAACATGATGCTTATTTTTAAAATTGAGAGTGACACAAAATCGAAAGAACCGTGGGATTAGAAAAAAGCGCGTAATTTACAGTCCGCGTGCTCTAACCTGACACGCTTATGTATCGTTGGCCTTTAGGCTGAGTTTGTCGAGTGTCACCGCGCGCCCACTGTATTTACAAATAAGCTGGTAAGCTGGGTGGAAAGTTTTCTATGGGACACCCTGTAGTTTACTTGTAATAGCATCCTCATTATTGTGCAATTCCTCAGAAACCCCTAACGTACGATTCTTATATGTTTTTAGCTGTCCGCATGTCTATTTTCATACAACCACGAGATAAATATAGAGATGAAAAATGTCTCCATAATATTATGTGGATAATGTAATATGCGCCGCATAGACGGATTAAAATAAAATTTCGTTTTTTCAAAATATTAAGTAGGTAAGCCATGCCTTTTTTCAAAAAATCCACAAGGCGCGTTGAATTGGGCCCACAACACTGCAATTCTTTCCCCATTTAACCTTCCTTCTATCTACGCTAGTTTTCGAAATCCCCATAGTGATCATAAAAAAACTGTAGATATTGTGTTTCGGGAGGAAGTGGAAATATTTTAGGACATGTCTAGGAAGCCAAAATAAGCTCATAATATGTTGTAAGGGCGTATAAATGGGTTGGTTTAGCTATGTTCCTTTTTAATTTTGTATTAGTCAGGCGCCAGATTTTATTTTCGCTTATTCTACATAGGGGTTCTTAGAAGGAGAAGAAAACTCCAGGTGTCCAACACTCAAAATTTTAAAAGGTGAGGGTGAAATAAAACAGGGAATTTTGAAATATTCGCTTTATTTTTATGATATTCCCTAATAATAAAATAATCTGTAATTTGATTAGATAAATATTAACAAAAATCGTATAAAGCTCGGGTTTCAGTCTCGGTTATTACGTTATTACCTATGCCTATAAAGCAATCTGAACAAGCGAAAATCGAGATCAAACAGCGTAGCTCAATACCGGTAGTAGTATTATTTGCCCGAATTGCAAGTCGTAATTCGGAATTTCAAGTTGTAAGTCGGAATTCCGAGTTGCAAGTCGGAATTCCTAGTTACAAGTCGGAATATAACGCCCAGAAAATTTTTCTGCGTCAGGTGGTCTCTCCGCTTCCATAGAAAACACATACCTACCTATCACTCCTTACTATTTTCAAACTTTAATGCGAAATTAAAAGTTTGGGGGTTTTGGAAACATTGTTACCAATGTTACCCCACTTCTTACTACTTACGCCTGAGTTTTCTCAAATTAGGTTAGGCAAATTACAATATTGTGTTTATTAAGAATTCATACCAAATTTGAATTCGATATTAAAAAAATTAGAGACGGTTGCCAAGCCTACATAAACAAAAAAATCCAATAAATAGCCAAATAATTGCAACATCTTGTAAAAGAAAATTTGATATAAAAAAAACAAAAAGTAAACCCTAAAGTTAAAGAATGATTCAGTTAAATCATTATAAAGAAAAAAGTGAGGGTCGGGGGTGCAGCTTGGTGTATAGGGTTATTCCTAAAACATTTGTTTTTAATTTTGGAAGAAAATTTAAATATGAAAATTGTATAAAATTTTCTTGCATTTTCAGAAAAACAAATGAATGTCGCGTTTTGGAGACATAGGCCAAACTTATAATTGGATATATATGGAACAAACTGTATATTTCTCGATTTTACGCATACATAGATATACAGTGTGTTCCGCATAAGATCCGACACAGAGCAGGAGCCTACAGGGGAGAACAAAATAAGGTGATTTAACGCAACTTACTTCTATACTAAGTTGCACCCCTAAAATCTATAGGTCTTGAAAACGGGCTTTGAAATTTAGTAAAACCATGTGTACAAAGAAAAAAGTGAGGGTCGGGGGTGGGTAGGGCCAAAGTGACCAACACCCTTTTTTGTTCCGTTTGTTCTTAAAAATTTTTGACTAAATTCAAGTACATAGAAAATTTGTTTTTTTACTACTAACCTGAGAAATCAGCATTATTTACCTCATTCCTCTAATGAATGAAATAATGATAATAAAAAAATACATAGGTAAATAATGAAAAATTTTCTATGTGACATTTAAAAATTAGTGTCATTTTATCAGCTTGACAACTGAACTTCCAGGCTACTTCATATTTTGAAGTATTTGAAAAAAGCGAGAAATTACTAAAATATGGCAATATTTCAATGTTAGTAGTAAAAAAAATTCTATATACACTTCGGTTGAGAAGGCCATTATTTACCTCGCATATTATATCCTTCGGCGCTACGCGCCTCAGGATATAAAAATGCTTGGTAAATAATGGCTCATTTCTCAACCTAGGACGGTGTATAATATACTATTTTTCGATACCCGGGAGATATTTTGGTTGCTTTTTATAACATTTTTATTCCATTTGCAAGAACACCCAGCACGGGCCTCTCTGGAAAGTAAAAATTAATAATTAATTAATCCTGGAGGGTTTATTTTTTCTTCTTGGAATGCAAAGTAATCCGTTAAAATGGAAATTGACTATCTAGATGAGACAAAAGCACTTAACTTTTTCCGAACAAGGGTTGCAGCCCGGATGGTTTAATCCTGGCTATTTTAAATTCTAGCAAAAGTTGAAGGTAATGGTTTATTGATGGATTTGAGTATGTAATGAGCTCGCTGCAGCATTTATACTCCAAGTCTAAGGCCCGCAAATATAAAGTTTTCACCGAAAGTAATTACAAAAGGATATAAGTATTTGAGATTTGATAAATGTTGGGCTAGTTGTTACAACATTCGAATGTAACTTTAAATCTTTTTAAAACCTAGCCCTAGGCATTTCGTTCTACAAATTTCTGCAATTTTTTCTACATTGAAAATACATGGGGATTTCAGAATTAATTAATTCAGTTTTATAATGGATTCACAGGTCAAAATACGCAAAATTTCATTCCTCAAACAACTCAAATATTAACTCGATAACAACGGCCTAAATTTATTTTTCAGTAACAGTGGCGTAGTCACAAAGTATTTAAAGAAAGAATTTAAGTAGATAAATGAATGTATAACTAAACTGTTGACGTAAACATAGTCCATAGTCTACTAATGAAACTGACTATTACAATAACTAGTTTTTTTATAGTAGTACATGAGTTCGTGTCGAATGTTCTACTGAAAGACCAAATGCTCCAACAAGCTCATTATAATTTAAGAATATCGCCATTTAACCTTTGAAATGTTGAAATTTTATCACAATAATTAGCTTTTTTATTTAAATATTTTAATAAGTTCAAGCCACTGGCCAACCGTTGAAGCCAAAATGCGATTATCTTTGCAAATAATATTATTGTATATTTTCGAAATGTAACAATGAGATTTTAACGTGAATAATGCATATACAGCCACAAACCAAATAATTAATAGCACACAAATGTACTGAATAAATAATCGTTGTGAGCCAATCCGTTGTAAGTTTTTAGTAGGGTTGTATTTGTTTTAGTTTCAATATAATATAATATTTAGTTCTAATTTGTTTAAAATTGGGATTTAATTTGAATACGAACGCAAAAATAACAGTTCTAAAGTAAATATATGATGCAAATTTTATAATAATTAAAAAATACTTGCAAAATATCGTCATCTAAAAAATTGCATTCCCAACGATCAAAAGAACTTACCTATACCTGTGAAGTTTGATTGTAATTATATTATAGCCACCCAAGTAGCACAAAGCAACAAATTAAAAAGAAACAGGAATAACAATAAAATAAAATAATAATAAAACGGTGATCATTTTCAACAATTTCTAAAATAACTCTTCATTGCAAATTATATTGTTATACCTGTTGTTTAAATTCTTTTTCCATTAAATGGTTGTTATTCAAGTTTGACGTTTAATTTCATAGCAAACATTTGAATTTTCAAAGATTTTAAATATCATGTCTGCAATACATGTTTTCAGTTATCCGCATTTTTGGCGAAAGCGGTAAAGTTTTTCGAAAAATAACAAGAGTGAAAAAAGTTTTAGAATCATATTCTTCATAACACGAAGTAACAATTTTGTAAGTCCGCCAACGGACAAAAAAGTTCTGTCACATGTTTACGGTGCATCACTCTTTACAATGGTACAATTTAACTATGTTTTCTGGCGATTAATGCCCTTGGTACACCCACTACGTGTACCAAATTTGGTTTTTCCAAGTTCAAATATAACTGAGATATTGATTTTTTCGAAATTTCAAAGCCCACTTTTAAGGCCTATAATTTCTCAGGGGTGCAACTTAGTATAGAGGTAAGTTGCGTTAAATCACCTTATTTTGGGTTCCCCTGTTTGCTGCTGCTCTGTGTTGGTTCTTATGCAGAACACCCTGTATATTGCACAAAATCGTCCTTTGAATTGTTGAATGTCGGACAAAACCAAAATTGACATAGAAAATTCAACGGTACAACAACTTTGCATCAAATATAAGAGAATTTTGTAGGGCTAACATAATTTTCTCTCGAAAAAGGCATATTCTTATCGATATTTAGAAATAAAAAGTTAATAGAGTGATAAGGCTTTACAAGTTTTTCAAAGTTACAAGATCCTAAAATTTTCAGAAATTTCCTAATAATTATTCATTCAGAACAATGTACATATATCTTTTTAAAAGCGTTCTAATTTGACACAGTTACGTAAAATTGAAAATAAAACAGATTTTTCAAGTAAAACTTGTTGAAGTTTTAACAAAACATTTTTAGCGATTTCATTTTTTAAATATAATTTTTGATAAATAGTGAAAGTGACAAGACCTATTATTGAATGGGTCATTTTCATCTTTTTTTAAAGCAAAAGGTAAAGCCAAAGTTAAATTTCAAAATAAATCATTAATAAAAAAATGTCCCACCATCATGCGAGCTTTTTGAGCCTGTGTAGGTAACATTTAAACCTCCAGATTTTACTGTTAGTGTGCTATTATTCAAAAATATATTTAATCAAATCTGGATCCGAGAGCCATATACAGGGTGGAACTGAAGGTGGCTATGAAACAAATGAACTTCGACAAACTGAACATCTTTAATGAACTGTCAAACCGTCTGTCTACAGAAAAGTACTTCTCTTATAATAAACTACGGTATCAATGTGTTGTCAATTAAAACAACTGCAAAAATAGTGTTTGCAAAATGCCGCAAACTTACACAAGATCAGAAAAAGTGGATATGTTGAATCACAGAATATATAGCCTACGGCGCTATTTATTCTGTGGTTGAATCCAAAAATGCATTCAAGTGAATGGCGGGCATTTCGAACACTTACTATAAAATCGGTGCAGAGTTGCCATTTGTTTGTATTGACATTGTTTTCAATAAATATTTGATGTTAAAATTTCATAGCCACCTTTATAGTTTATTATTGCAAATACAAATAAGTTAAAGAAAAACCACTTTCTGTCAGCCAAAATGTCACTTGTCAGGCATCGTTGGTTTCAGTACATCGAGGAGAATCCGAAACTTAAATAATATACAGGGTGTTACATTTAAAAAACAAAAGTGAATGTCACTTCCGGTAAAACCGGAAGCGGAAATAAATGAATTTACACGCCAAAAAATGACATTTATAAAGTAACAACGACATGCCAAATTTCAAAATTGTATCTCAAAAAACAAGGGAAAAAAGTGGGGTGTACCGTGATTCGGTTCCACCCTGTATAGGTACGTTTTTTTTACAGACGAACAGTACAAATGTTTCGGCATGTCATAATTTTAATATTCTCAACTGATTGGATCAAGTGTATTATTAATTTATAAGTAACTCAGTTATATTATCATGATAATACGTGTTAAGATACATTTTTTTTTTCATAACCTAATAAAATAATAATATCAACATGACTTTTATATTCAAATCTGCGATTTAATATAATATGGTCCCTTAAAATTTCTAAGATGTATTATATCTACTGTATATTTTCTTCCTGGGGGTAATTATATTTAGGGATATTCGGCCATTTTTTGAGCATTGCTGAATATATAGCAAGGCCGAATAATGCTTTGAACAACCGAATGCTCGACTAATTATTCGTTGAGTCAATACGGTTTTGATAAATTTTTTGAATAATAAATAGAAAGATTTTCATTTTAAAAAGCACCATTATCCAACTTAAATTAGGTTAGGTGCCTCACCAGCCAGCCGTAAAATACTTATTTGGCCTTGTCGAATAGTTGAAGAATGGAGGAATGGAGGAATATTTGCCCAATTATTATTATATTTGGTGCATCTCTACTTTAAGTATTAATCTTTCTTTCTTTGTCTAAGGGTCATTTTTGATATTGGTGTGTATTCATCCGTCATTCAGTTATCAGAATAAGAGGCCCTTAAAAAGCGTTTTCATAAGAAATACTATATATTTGAGAGATTAACCGAATATTTTGCCAAATAGTTAGCCGAATATGCGGCTAAATAGTTAGCCCAATATTAGGCCGAATATTTGGTATTCAGCCAAAATCGCTAGGCCGCATGCCTACATGCGCCGTAAATAAATGTTTAATTTCGCTATATGTGATTTAATATAGTTATATTGTAAAAAGTGAAATAAAAAAACAGTTAATATTTTCGCTTTCCTAAAGAAATGACAAGTGACAGTTGACCTATATGCGCCGTAAATAAATGTTTAATTTCGCTATATATGATTCAATATAGTTATATTGTAAAAAGTTAAACAAGTCTAAAAAATCCAGTTAACATTTTTGCTCGAAATTTCTAACAAAAAAAAAGGTGTTTTTTGAGGTAACTCAAGGTTACGTTTTTTCAAAATGTTTAATTTTTGGTTTCTACCAACGTATTTACTTATAACTTTGATATGGTAAAACAAAATTGCAGTTAATATTTTTTTCTAGGTCAAATTCTATTTTCCCTGGCCTAATATAATACCATTTAGTAGAGGATACATATTCTTTTACTCAATGATAATACTCTGTGGCAATGAAAATAGTGGGAAAAAATCTATACTGTTCTATTATAACCTTAAAATAAAAAAGTGGACTTAACACCTTCTCGGAACTCAGACAAGTATTTTTAAATAGCAAGCAGAGCTTGAAAAACTGAGCGTCCGAGTGTACCTTTGATTTGTTTTTCTTTTTCGGTTCTTCCCACCAGAATTTATGGAATGCGTTCAATGAGTTTTTTTATGACCAGTAATGAAACATTTTTAATCTGCCCACATCTGGAATCCAGTTTAATCCAGCCCCAGTTTTTCCCAATTTTAAATTTAATATTTTGCTGTATATTGATTTTGCGTTATTTCCACAAATCGCACCATTAGGCACATCACTGCGATAGCGATAGGTACCTACGTTTTTTCGCTATTTTAGTGGAGTTCGTTGGCTGAAACCATACATATTATGTATAATGATTTTGTAACGATTCGTCCTATTAGCTATACAGTTTGTAGTTTATGCACTTTTTTTTATAGAATATTTTCATATACATACCTGTATCAAGGATAGAAGGAAGTTACGACAATTTCACTTGATTTGAGATTCAGATCCGTTATCTGTCTATATGCTTGTGGGTCATTATTTTACAGTTATTACCAAGTATTAAATACTCATTTTGTTTTAGTACCCCCTCAAAAATACAAAAGTAAAGGATATTATTAAATTAAATGTGTTTGACGATTGCTAAATTAAGTTGAATACAGCAAGAAAACAAGTTAAGCACCTATGCTACAATCAAATAACTCCTGCGCTTGGCATAAATAAAAGCACGTGTTTGATGACGTTCTGCGAAATAAGGCAATAAGGCAATATGCCATAAAATATCAGAGCGCCTGGCAACAGGGATGTAATCGGTCGCAAAAGTGTATTTATGCGGTTTTATCTTGTTGTCTTGTTGTCAGCTAGTTAGACACTGCCAAAAATAATGTTATCGATGTTTTGAACCATTTTAATTAAGCTAATAAATTTTCTCCGAAATATTTTGACGTAAACAATTGTAATTCTATGGTACGAGTTATTCGATTTTAGTATAGGTCATATTCTATTTCGTAAAACACGAAATGTATAAAAATATATACCTACATATATTTATTTCTGGTACTCCTGAAGATACTGATTCAAAAGTGGTAGACTTCTGCAGTATAAAGTAGTAGATACACTGATAAAAACCAAACAATATAAGAGTCCATGTAAGAAGGGAAAAATATTCATTAAAACTAAAAAACCATTAGAAATGTGGAAATGGAAATAAGTGCATTACATGGAATACCTATTTTTTTTTCTATCCCATAGCACATAACACAATCAAGTCTTTGCGTTCTTCCATGTCAGTTTGCGCGTCTAGTTTGTCAGTGATGTCAGCCAGCAGCTACCACGAGAACATGCGAGTGCGCGCTAATGTTAAAAGAATGAAGTAACACATCTGTTTACAATCCAAAATATCATAGTAAGTATAACCATAGAAGAATCATAGTAGATGGTAAAACCGGAAATATATAACAATCATTTTTCGACTTCCTCATAAATTTCACTTCAAAGGTGTCTTCTTCGATAAAATTAAGTCCAATTACCTCTAATATTGTAGATTTTTCTCTTTAGATCGTACTAACAAATATTAGTCCAAATGCAAATAGTAAATTTACGATATGTTGTGCAAGTGGAAAGTGCGCTCCAGCCTTGACGCGTGAGCTTACCATCAGATGATTAGAAAAGCGCTGTTAAAAAGGGATTTTAATGCACTTCTGAAAATATTTCTTTATTTTTTGGTTGACTTTAGAATTTTTTAATTTGAGATTCGTATTAAGATATTTTTCCAGTTGTGGTTAAATTTATTTACATCATGACTGACAGAGCCCCTATATGGATGAGCCACCACTGTCTGGAGCTATGCAGAAGCATTAAAAATACTTATACGTCCTAACTAAAGGGTACCTACTATCGGAGAAACTGACGCTATTCTCGATGGGTATACCTACATGGACTCCGCAATTTATTTTTCAAATATGTTTTTCAATTTAACATGTCAAAACCTTGATGAGTTTGATTCTTATCTATAGACGCCAATAAAGTAGAGTCTCCTTCACAATTCCTCCGCACAAGCATGTGGCTGCTTCTGAATACTCCTAGTCTGAAGTATGCGGTGAGGGTGAGAATTATTATTATTTCTACATATACCCTGTAGTTATATGGTCAATAATATCAGAGCAGGCTCACCTTCTCTGTCGGGGACACTGGCCGGCAACCTCGACTTTCTGTAGCCCCAATATGCATAAGGTGGACTCCTTAGCCGCATTAGCATTACTAATTGAAAGCGGCCCCCGGTTTGCCCGAATGGCAGCGCGCGCCGGCGGGCTAACTGGCAAAACATCCTCGGAAGCCGGGCATCTGCATAATGGCAACTTTAAGAATTAAAACGGTATTCATTCCGGAGTTGGCGCTGGCGTTTCCCGTCAAGGGCCATTTCCGGGGCGGTTATGGTGATCTGCGCACCCCGCTGAGCGAACTGCGGGATTTAAATAAATGAGGCTTGCGTAAACGCGCCGACTGTGCGGAATCGTTGGGTTTTGCTTCCCAAAATTTCGCCGTTTCCCTTTCCTACTCTCCTCCGGGTTGATTCTACCGATCAGCGATAATTTGTTCCTAAACCTCACCTGGTGGCAACTGGTAGGTATATGGGAAGGTCAACATCTATTTTCTCAGCCGAGTTGCCTACGGAACTCGGTTTGGCCAACTAGCACGGGCGTAGCCAGGATTTAGTTTTTGGGGGGGGGGGGTTAGTTTGAGAAGTAAATAAAACAACAAAAATATACTTACATGAAATTTAATATCTATATATTCATCCGAAAAACTACGACATATTTATAAAGTTGTTAACTTTAAATGAAATGGATAAATTAATTTCGTTCCTCTGCGCTAAATCTAAAACCATTAAAGAAGAAATCTTCGGCTTTAATATATCCACTACTTCATCTGCATGAATTTCTGTTCCATAGTGAATGTTCCTTAGAGCCAAACCATTAAGTCTGTTTTTACTTGTAGTGTTTCGTAAATAGTTTTTCAGTCTCCTTAGGCTCGACAAAGACCTTTCTGGGGTAGCAGTGGATATACAGGAATGGTAGCCAAGATTTGTAGTAATGTGTAAATATTAGGATAAAGGTTTTTATCGCACATATCTAGGCATTCCAAACTAGATTTCGGGGTAGGCAAGTTCGGCTGCAACTGCGTCTGCCTCTCGTCAAAAGATGGCGCTAGGCGCTACTATTACTACATATATTCAAACGTAATAATAATTTATCTCTTCACTCCTCGTATTTTTAGGTAATATTTTGCTTATTTTGGGGGGGGGGGGGGTTTATTCAAGCTAAGGTTACAATTATTATCCAATAGAGGTATAACATTAACTTTGCACAAAAACTTCCTGCGAAGGCAGCACTTCTCTCGCGAGTTTCGCGACGTCGCGCGAAATTGAGAATTGTTGCGGAACCAGCAATTTAACTTCAAACGAAACTTGATATCGCATAATATGTGGCAGTACATGATGTACCGGCAATTCGTAGGGACGCACGGCAAATATCTCATGCATAACATTTAGCGTTGCTCCGGTGGAAGTGATTAGATTATCCAACAGAACTCGATATTTGAGTTATACATTATGGAGCGCCACAGAAAGCGAAGCAGCAAGAATTTCAAACCACGTGGCCCTTTTATCAAATTAGGTTGGGAGACGTAGTCGATGTTTTTGTAAATATTGGAGTATATGTATAGGCTGCCATACTGCTGCAGCGATGCACTTTAGCAATTGTTTACTTGAATGTTCCCGTCTAATCAAGGCGGCGGGCGACGAAAAGTAGAAGGAAGCGCTCCATTCCCTTCGCCTCTCCATTGTCTCTTGCCGACAGGACCACAGATATTGTAGGCGCACTGAGAGATTGCGTCCGCGGGGAAGCGGGGAGCGCGGAGAACGATTTGTCGCTATTGGCCGACTGCAACAGTGCAAAAAATGCACCGCGCTTTCGTGTTCGCAATTAAAAATAGAACCAAGGCTAGGTTCAGAGGACTGATTATTCCTAGGCGTGCTCGTCGAAATCTTTAATTTCCGCTCCCCGCTTCCCCGCGGACGCAATCTCTCAGTGCGCCTTGCATAGTTTTCAGCGGGGACGAGAGGCAAGGAGTAACGGCGTTCGGACTGCCTAGACCATATTGGAAGTGGCCTTTCAATGTGTTATAGTTATATCTTCATTGATAGCTGGGACCAACTATAGCGTATTATAAGCAAATATGTCGAAAACCAGAGCAGTCAAATAAGAAACATATCAACAAATTGATGGTTATGCCTATAAGGAAACATATTTCTTCTACTCCGCGTGTATATTTGCTGTTTTCTTCACAACCTACTTAAGTAGACAATCCCTGTCCACTGAAGGGATATGATTTCATATCCATCCTATGACATATATGAAATCGATATCCTTCAATCAATTCAATGTATTAAATTATTATTATAATTATTATTATCAATTTAATGTATTGAATTATTTTCACCGTTTCTCCAAATACTTGTTTAGCATCTATTGTTACACATAGAAAATATATAATAAAAAATACGTAAACTGTACAACTCTGTGCGCCGGTATATTATAGAATAGGCGGATATTGTGGATATTCTACTAGGTATATGATGTTCGTAAACGCAGTTTGGGATTCGCTATTCAAATTTGGTCGATAAATTATGAAACTTTCAGGGAAAATTACCAAACCAAGTGCGCATAATTGGGTAGTTTATTATACCCAACGTTTGTGGAAACAATGAACTTATCGATTCAAGCGGTTTCTCATTTATTTTCATGGAAACATATACAGTGTGTCCACCCATAAGAGTTGGGAAGGGAAACGTTCTTAACTTTTTCGGAAGTAGTTTAAGATTAAAAAGAACATGAAACGTTTTGCTTCTTAAAATAATTAATTTACGGAAAGGAAACTAACCACCATTATTTTTCGGGTGAGGTATAATAGGAGATGTTATAAAATATTATGAAGTTCGGTTGGCAGACAAGGAGGCCGAATATCTCCTTAATATTTTTATTTTATCAACCAAATTTCATATCGCATGTTAGTATCTTAACTGGAATCATTGAATAAGGAATTCTGGAATCCAATATCCGGATAAACCGAAACCTAAGATCTACGAGGCCGCCGGCAGTCTCCAAGGCCTAACTACGCCTCTGCATGCTTTACTCAACTTTTCGACTAAAATTGATGAGCTTCTGGGCTAAATAGAACATAATAGTTAAACGCATATTTGATTATCTTGACAAAATTGACTCAACAAGTAGCAACATGGAGTAGAGGGTAAGATAATCAATAATAAATTGTCAATGCCGGTGGAATTAGTTCCATATAAAATATTACCACAGACCTATATAGCTTAGCGAAGCTATATAGGTCTGTGATATTACTTACCTATTTGCTTTATGTACAATATAGTTGTTCAGAACCATCAAGTTAAAAACGAGTAATAATTAATTACTATTAAAAATAGTTCATTGCCACACTTATATACCTACCAAGGAGATACATAAGTATATATTTGTACATAAGTAGCTTCCTAATCGTGATAGATGACAAACACTAGAACATTTATTATGGGGAACGTACGAGTACATTCTTATAGTCCTTATAAGAAAACTGTATTGCAAAGATGATTGGAAATATACATATATTTTTTAATGCCCCACAAGTGCATTCGCCCTGCGATACACTAATTTTTACAAATAAACTAATCCTAAATGATGAAGTACTGCCATTTTAGGAAATACTTTAGGGATAAGACACATCTATGCGGTGAAAACATGAATGTCCGTAACCAGTGGCGGTTTCTCCATTGGTTCATTTGTGTAGTGAATACCGAATTAAATTTCATAAAAACACAGTCTTTTAAAATCACATGAACAACAATAAAAATATAAGTTGAGTAGAATGAAGGGAAATTACGAGTGGCCCCTGGGAATATATTTGTTCTTCTAAAGAGCACCCAATCAAAAATTGAACACCCATTTTAAATTACCACGAGCCGCCACTGTTTGTAGCTACAGTTGCTATGACAGATTCAACAACGTAACCAAACCCTGACACTCAAATAAAATAAACTTAAATTTAAAAAGTTTACAACTAAGTATACCTACGCGATTTTACAAAATTATAAATAATATTCTGCCTCATATAATATGTTGTACCTAATGTTTTATGTGAAATAATGTCATGACATGGGTTTCTGGGCATGGCAAAATTAATATATAATTATTATACCTAATAATGTCGACATTTACAATCACGTCCCTAATTATTACGATGTTCTATATAATGTGTAATATAAGGTGAATAAAACGTCAAAAATATTACAGAAATGTATCTAAATATTGAAAAACTTACGAAAATAGGTATATGTTAAATATCAGAGAGCATATAGAGTTTCTTAAATTTAGTTTACTTTGCTGCATATTTCTATTTTAAAGCCATATATTCGGTATTTTTATTCAGCGCACGGAAAGTTTTTCCATGCGCTGTTTCCGTGCGCTAGCCCGAAAAACTTCATCTTTCATTATTGCTAAAACAGATGAAAATAAGGTGTTTTCAAAGAAGTATAATAAAAATATTATTCCTTTTAAATGACTCAGAGTTTCGTCTGTGGCTCGAAAGGACTTGTAACGCAAAAAACACTGGGCGCTTCGCCTCAAGAGATGTAGATGTAGATGTAGACCAAATGAGAAAAACATTCCTTTTAATTAAATTTAAAGAAAACGCAGGATTTATGTAAACATGAAAAGGGAGCTATAGACGATTACAATTATTTGTAAATGGAATAAAAACACTTTTGAAATGCTCAAAAGTTTTAAGCTTCTTTGAATGATGGTATGACTGCCTTTGTTCGAGTTAAAACCTTTCTACATTTGAAACATTCGTATTTAAGTGCATCTCGAATAAATATTTGGCCCGTGCCAATAAGGCAGACAATAGACAATATTTGCATCCCTAATTGTCTCATTAATAAAAAATTATCTCATTATCTTTAAGGAGCCTAATTAAAACTCCCATCATATTCCCATAAACAATCAATAAAATGGCTAAAGTTATTGGGAGACTTCTTTAAAAGAGCGCATTAATTATTGCTAATTGACTTTATCGGAGTATTTGCCTGGGAGTTGTTTTTTATTTGTGTGTGCCACAAAGCGTGGTTTCGCAATTTCTGGGAGGCGGACGAGAAATGGAAATCGGAGAATTATTATGGACCTGACTAATTAAGAAACAGGCAGAGAAGATATGCTTTATATACATCGTACTCAAGCAATGAGGTTGAATAATATAATTCTCTTTAAATGATACCGGCAATTTCGCTGCAAAAAGTCGCACATTGCATTTCTGCATTTGCATAGAGGATGATTTTTTTATGTCTATACCTTCACGAGTTTCTTGCATATTTTGTGCCCCACAAAAAAAACGTAAGAAACAAAAACGTGTCATTTTTGGACAGATAGGTGACGCTAAAAAAGAACTGTACAACGCATGGCCAACTTGTACACAAATCACTATGATCTTGAAAAAGCTGATGCCTGCCTCTTCGAATGAGCCTGAACAGAATTGGTCCTGATGAAGCTTTTTCTACACAAGGCGTGAATTATAAGCGATTTTATGCCAACTAAATAATGTTCTTTATGGTCCTTCCTTTCTTTGCTGTCTTTTATATAAGTAACGATCGATATTTCCTTCTCAGACACTCGCATCACATCACCACCAGAATCATCAATATGTTGGTTACGTATAGTGAGTGCACTTTTCAGCCGTAGTGACATCCGAAAACTAAGGTACTTCACTCAGTGGATGTTGGAAGAGTAATGAAGGGTACTACATTTTCAACACTTCGGTCCACCAAAGGCAAGTAGTAAGAAAATATTGTTATGAATTTTGTAAGCTATCACTTTTGATGTATAATAATCTGTTTCATATACCCTTTTGAATATAGTTTTATCTTTCGCAACTACGTTTCTGTGCGCTTTTGCTCTAGTTTAGAAGGTATGAACATTATCTGTCCAAAACCTTGATGTGACAGTTACTTATTTTGAAAAAAATAGCAGTCTTTTAAGGTGGATTTACAAACTCGACGATTGCGTTGGCGCTCGAAGTTGACGGTGACCTTCGCAGTTTGCGTCCAGAAATGTGAACGACGGAACGTGAAAGATGAAATTAGTTTATCTCGAACGGCATCGGACGCAGACTGCAACGTTCGACGGCGTTTATAAACGGTGTTACACGTAAAATATTGGGATTGAGTTTTCGACGCAAACGGCAACGGCGAGCGCCAACGCAAACGTAGCGTTTATAAATCCACCTTAACGGTTTATAACTCAAAAACGGTTAGGGATAAGCAAAAAATAAATACTGTCAGATTTAGTTTTGCGTTTAATTATTGTCTTCGCTTGGACCAACCATGATCAAGATATAAGCGAAAAACCAAAAAGAGAGACACATGTTGGGAACCCCTGGAATTAGCTCCCGTCACAGACCCGGGGACTTTTGACATTCATATTCTAATCACCTCCGAACTTAGTCCAAAAGTTAAGAAGTGTAACACAGAAGAATTTTTTGAAATTTGAAGACTTGGCCTTGCCCTACTAAACTATTTTGTATTCATAACATACAGGGTGAGTTTTTTTCGATGCCCACTATGGGGATCTCGGAAACTAGCAGAGCTAGAACAAAGGTTAAATGGGGAAAGAATTGCAGTTTTGAATGCTCAATCTAATGCCCCTTCTGGATTTTTAAAAAAGTTCATGGCTCACTAGATATTTTGAAAAGCGTGATTTTTGCTATTTCATCAGATCTCTGTAGCTCCGTTATTTCTGGTTATACAGAAAAACTGTGGAGACAAAAATTGTAGATAATTTTGGGCTTAATAAGATAATCTTATCCAATTTTTTATGGTGTTTGTGATTTTTGAGATATGACATAAACTTGTGTTTTTGTAAATGTAAATCATAGTTGCCTGTGGCCTTATAAAGTCGGCCATTTTTTGAGCTTTCCAAAAATGTATTACTCGGCATAGTTATTATAAAAAATAAAAGAGCCATGGTTAATTTTCCGATTTTTTTTAAATTTTCACATAGTCAGCCATGGAATATTTTCATAATAATTACGTTCTATTTTATAATTAGACATACTTTAAACATTCTAATATTTTGTTTTTAGATCAAATTCAAATTATTATTATTCTAAAAGGTCACCTTTTAAAATAAAAAAGGTGTTCAAACAATCCACCATTATTATTTATATTGCATATTTTTAAAACTATATTTGTCGCCTTTCTTAGAGAGCACCTGTCAATACTGGCAATTGCTTCTAAAACAGCTGTTTTTCATTGAACAATAATTGTCTCATACTTTATTCTGTACTGTTCCCTACAAAATAGACAAATCGGGGGATCGAGAAATAGGTTTATTTCTCCCTATCCACTCACTATTTGGATAGATCTGATCTAGGTAATTTCTTACGGGCAAATAATTATGATAATTTTTGTTTTATTTTGTTACATTTTGTTACCAGCTAAAAAATATTTGAAAGTTTGAAGTATGTCTTATTATAAAATAGAACTTAATTATGAAAATATTCCATGGCTGACTATGTGAAAATTAAAAAAAAAAACAGAAAATTAGCCATAGCTATTTTATTTTTTTAAAACAACTAAACCGAGTATTATATTTTTGGAAAGCTCAACCCCTTCTTTTTTATATAGGCCCGTCATATAGGCTGGTACATAATATTAATACTTTGGAGTAAAAAAGGTAATTATTTAGTAATGTATAGGTACCCTAAAATTTTTTTTCTGCAAAACACCTACCAAAAAGAAGGCATATTCTTCTATAAAAAAAAAGAAGGGCAATTCACTACGATTGCACATACAGTCTGAATGTCAATAGTCCGTATGTTAACGGCCTAGTCCGTATATGAAATGCCATGTCATTTACATACGGCCTGCGCCATTTAGGCCGTATAGATACAGCCTACACCGTATACCTACATACGGTCTGTTTTCATATACGGGCTGTAACATATACATATGGAATCGATTTTATTTCGAACAAACCCTGAAAATTGCTCATTTCGGTAGTGTTTCTTAAAAAGTTGTGAAGAAATTGCATTGATGGCTCTTTTGGGCCCTTGCGTGTTTCTCGAAATTCTCCCACCACAAGCAGGTTTCCGTCGACGCTAAAGGGAAGTAATAATCTCACCCAGACTATCTTCATAAATCATTGAAAATTAATTGTATTTGTTTAAGGAGCCGACTTCAAATAATTCTCCTTAATACCTACTCCCATAAACAATCGATACTAAAATTGGTAAACTTTCGTAAAAGCGCTCATTAATTATTTCCGATTGACTTTATCAGCGGATTATTTGGCGCCCCAGTTTTGTTTTATATTCCAGCGCTACTGAGAAACGTGGACCTTAGAATTTCTGGAAAGCAGGGCGGGAAATAAAAGTATAGAAATCGAAGTATTATAAGCAGGGCTAATTGGGAAAAACAAAAAGAAAAACTGTCTTTTATGTTTTATTTTGTTGCAGTGAACAATTTAAATAAATTGGCGCAATGAGATTTGTAGATAAAAATAAATGGACGGGCGTCCCTTTCTATCAATTGGGTGATATAGATAGACAGGGCAAGCAAAGAAAATTTTACCATCGCGTTAATGTTAAATCGTATCATGTAGCTGTTTTATTGTAGAAAACATAACAAAAACTTTAAGATAAATTCAATTAATCAAGTTTGGTTTTACTTTTGTTAAAAAATTGTTTCTCATTCAGGGTAGGAAATAGTAGGGGAAAATCGCCCACTTTTCGTAAAATCGCAAAGAAAATCCACATTTCTTTGAAAAATGACTTTTTTAACTATTAACTTTAATTATTTCTACAGCTTTGTATTTTTTCTTACATTTTAATCGATCTGCATTCGATATAATATCTTCATTTTTTAAAACCTCTGCAAGTGGTACGATATAGGAAACCAGTTGATAAAACTGTATCAGTTGGTATCTTAAATTGTACCATTTCAGATTTAATGTAGGGAACATACAGGAAAGTGCAATATTTATAACTACATTGGTACAAAAAAAATAAGAACTCTGTGTTTAACTAGGTGTTTAATGATTTATTATTATATTAACAAAAAGAAAAACAAAAATTTATTTCTCTCAGACAAAATGAATAATTTTTTCTTAGTTAACAAAATGACCAGTCTTTATTCAATATATTATATTATATTCAAATTAACATTTTTTTTACAAAAACAATAAATGTTGTGTTTTGTTCTTTCTTAAATACATTTATCACCAGTGTAATTGTCATTTTCTATATTTGAAAAGGGAAAGAAGTGTATTTCGTGGATGCACGATGCATTTGGCACTTCGGCTGGTCTTTTCTTTAAATAATTTGGGTAGCTTGGCTGCCCACAGTTGTATAATTTGTTAGTATTTTAAAGTTTTTAAAATGTGACTTGGTGTGACCTTCTATTTTATGGGTTTTTAACTGTTGTATAATGCTTTATGCTCCAATTTTCCTGTACACACTTGACAAGTGGTACTGAGGATGGCTTAACAGCCGAAAGCGCTTTACCATGATTTTTAATTAAATTATTTGCACGGAAATACACTTCTTTCCCTTTTCATCTATATATACGTGCACACAGCCCCGCACTCCTTTGTATTTTCTATATTAACTAATTAACTATTATTAATTATTATAACTTCATTTGCATATGACCTTTTCAATATTCGGTTAGTGCCCTCTTAATATTTTTCCTACCACTGTCCTTATTTTATGTATTTTTTTCGGGTTTGTCCATTTCTTACAAACAAGAATATTTAGTATTTCCCAAATTTTACCGGTACAATCTAGGTAACTATTTATTGGTGCGATTTAAGCAACTTCTCGCAATTGATGGAACACACGAATTATTGAATATCCACGAAAGTGAGGTTACAGTATGCTAAATGAAATACAAATAAACAGTTCCTAATTTATCCTGTCTATTTGAAAGGTACAATTTAAGAACCGGTACAATATAGGAGATTTTCCCCTAATAAATAGGGTAACGCTTGGAGTTCCAAATTTATTTCTAGGTAGGTACCTATCTATTAGAAAACGGCAAATCCTTTCTTCGATATAGGCGAGGGCGGTTTTGGAGCCCAACGCCGCACACCAGGCACGATCTACTTGCCAACTTTTTTCAAACGTATTAATCAAATGTGATTTACCAAAATCCAGCAGTGAACAGAAGACTTGGAAAGTTGTACGAAAAGATGCATTCGTTTGAGCAAATTGTATTTTAAGGTGTCTCAACTTTTACTCGAGCTTTGTTCATGACACTGAAATTATCTACGGAAACAAAAGTCTGTTAATTCCTATCAAATCTATACATATTTGGAACAATTATTATCAATTTTAAGAATAACGTCATGGCAGGTCAAGGGGTTCAGTACTCTAATATAGTGAACCCCTATTAGGGAAACACAATTTCATTTCATTGATTCAAAATTTGAAATCTGGACATTTTACACAAAAACCCGGGAATCAGATATACTATAGCAAAACGTTGACAACAATGCTAAAATCAGAGCAATCAGCCGTTTTAGCACCAGCTGTTTTGGACCAGGAGATAGTGACAGATTTTTGGACGTGAGTTTACTCAGTATGCCTTGCAAAGGGCATTATGTGGCACATATTCTCACAATAATAAGGTATGAATCAGAGAGTCATCCTGGGTTCTTCATGTGAAAAACTGAGTTTTCAATTATTCGAAAAATATGCGTTTTGATATGATTTTATACAGGCTGCCATGTGTTTTATAATGAAGTTCAAATAGAAAATTCCTCGGAAAACCATAGGCATACCGTTAGGGTGGGTCCAAAGGGCTATTATTGCCACGTGATCTTGTATTTTAATAATTAATTTTCCCACGTTTCTGAACAGGCTACCAATGAGCGAAAGGTATGCCATCTTTTTTCAGCAGTTTCATAACAAGAACTTGCATACTTCTCATTGGCAGCCTGTTCAGAAACGTGGAAAAATTAATTATTAAAATACAAGATCACGTGGCAATAATAGCCCTTTGGACCCACCCTAACGGTATGCCTATGGTTTTCCGAGGAATTTTCTATTTTGAACTTCATTATAAAACACATGGCAGCCTGTATAAAATCATATTAAAACGCATATTTTCCGAATAATTGAAAACTCACTTTTTCACATGAAGAACTCAAGACGACTCTCTGATTCATACCTTATTATTGTGAGAATATGTGCCACATAATGCCCTTTGCAAGGCATACTGAGTAAAATCACGTCCAAAAATCTGTCACTACCTCCCGGTCTATTTGGGGCGCTACGTCTCATCCATAACTGATGTTGAGTTTTACGGCTTTTCCTGATGGTAGCAAAAAAACGGCAAAACATTCTTTATCTTTAATTTCAATGTACTTCATGACGCACACAAAAGTGTGGAGAAGGTCCAGCGACGAAACGATAACAGCCTTTTGATTGTGCTAGTGTCACTGAATTCATTAGTGGAATCCAGTAAAACGCAGAATTTTACGTTAATTTGTCGTTGCTGATGACCTCAGTCCAAGAAAAGTATACGCGACATTTTATTTCTAGTAATTTGTAGATCACTCACAATCTACTAAGCCGGGACAAGATGTAACGATTTTTTTACTTGGTCGTTAAAGACTTTTATTGCTTGTAGATAGCCAGAATCTAATTACTGACAAACATCAACATTGCCAATATTCGAGAGCTGCAATTCGTGTCTTAAATGAATTTGAGAAGGTCCATGTCTTTTAATTTTTGTTGGTAAATGAGATAAATCCCTATCGCCCGTTTTTGTCCATTCTGATGTAGTCTTGTCATTGTTTAAAACAAAATAATGCATGTAGTTTGTCACACCCGCAAAACCACGAAGTTTTTTTGAATCGTTCCACCTTAAAGCTACGTTTAAACTTTCTTAAACACATTTTTAAACAATGTTTATTTCCGTCCGAGGTGCATGGTCCATTCTTTTCTATAAGCACTCGATTCTTTCCCGCAATTATGGGCATTTTATTTATAAATTCCACCGAACATGACTCCATCCTATTTTACATTAACAAAGTATAAAAAACGAATAAAAGATGCGAAAACTACGAACACCGAAATCGCAAACACAAAAACACGCCGCGCCGGTCACGCGAAGTTCTCTGTCGTCAGCTACGTGCGTTGCACAAAATGATACCAAAAATAGCATAGGTTCACAAGGCCGCACTGTGTGTTTCACGGATTTGATACCCTCTCTGTCTAACCACGGGCATTCGCGGACACCTCTCGCGTTCAATCTGGATATCGCACCGAGACTGACCGACCAGCTGGAGCACCGGCAGCCGGCAAGAGCGTAGTAAAAATAAAAATGTTCAGTGGCGCATCGAAAAAATAGAGGATAACACGTACGAAAATAATAAAAAAATTAAATTGAATTTATATTTTTATTGTCAATTAATTCTATTTTAAAAAACTGTGTTTTTATCAAATTTAATTGGTTTTTCACTGCACAAATGGGAAGCAATAACAATCTTTCAACGACTTCTTACAGTTTGGAACCGATTAAATTTTCAGTGGAATATTGTCCATATATTACCTAATTCGGAATGCTCAAAGCTGATTCCCAAGGGTATATCTATTGAATAAGCAACGGAGCCCGCCGCAGCAGCTGCCGTCCCAAGCTGGCAAGAGTGCTGTTGCCATAGACAATAATTAGAAAATTTCCTCCGTCCTTAAATTTGGTACGATAATATTTTCAGATGGTGAAATATTTAGTACCATAACGACGTTAGGCAGGCAACGGGAAACTTGAAAATTTTTTTGTTTCTTTACTATATTTACCTATCTATAGAAACAGCACATACCAAATATCAGCCCTCAAATCGCAATATTTAATTCGCAATAAATAACTAAAGTTGTGACCCCAAGCTATTCATTGGAAACGACACGAGCGCGGGAACGGTTGTGACGTCACAGCGCTCGATTAATAGAAGGCGTGACAGGAGTGACAGCTACACAGAATTAGAGAAGAAAGAATGGAAATTTAACGTTAAAATATACAGTTCGGCGACCCATTTCCAGAGGGATCTGATGTACCTAGGTCAAAAATAAGAACCGCCTAAAAGTTTAAATTTAACAAGCACTTCTTTAACTCAATGGTGAGGTCACGGGTTCAATCACAAGAATTTTTTTTTATTCTCACTGATCTACCTATTATATTATTTATCATTTTTAATAATAATTGGACAATGGTTATTATGAAGATTATTACTCACAATCTACTTCATAGTGTATTTAAATTCAAAGTACTTACCTACCTAATATGAAATTATCAGTAGCAGGAAAAATGTGTACGTTGCTCGATACCTAAGTTTTTTTGGCCTCGGGGAAAGTTTTAAGACCCGAGGCAACGCGGTTGTTAACAACCTCCTCGGCCAAGAAAGTGCGCTTACGCATCTCGCAATGTAAAGCAGCACACTCTTTTCAAATATTATCCACAATATCAAGACTATAATAACACGGATAGACACGGATGGGACGTTCTCGTTGATCTTCCTAAACAAAGCTTGCGTGGTGCTGTAGTTTTGATACATGTGCCGCCCATACATGATGCCGCTGCCCACCAGAGGCGCCACCACCAACGAGCTACCAGAGAAATGGAGTAGGGAGAACGCGCATTGACCAACTGCGCATCCTATTTCCAGGCACATTTAATGGCCACCATATTGTCCTCACTTTGACGTTTGCAGTTTGTTCTCAGCGGTAGTTGTTGTATTTCCAGCAGAGACATGGTCAGTGTTTTTGGAAAATGTCGTGTGCAGTACCAAGCTGTAAGAATTATAAGTCTAGGAGACCTCCGGGAGTATCATTTTTTCGATAAGTTTAGTAAAAAGAATCGCCGAAATTTTGGGCACCACAGGCGCGCATCTGTATAATTTTAATGATTGAATATGTGTTTAAAAATTCTTAACTTGGGGACTGATTGGACGTTGAGTCCAAATAAATTTGTTTGTCCAAAACATTTTGCTGCTGATGCCTTTATACTGTGCATCGTGGCGAACGAGGACGAAGACCTCTAAAGCAGTCTGCAGTGAAAAGTATATGTTAACAATGATACGCCCATGGATGAAGTTGGTTTAATATGGCCGCCACTTTTATTAGGCAGTTCGCGCAGCTTGTAGCGTATTCTCCCTACTCCATTTCCTGCGAGCCGAGGCCAACGATAAAGACAGGCCACGGCGCTAACGCATAATCGCATAGTCACATGACCAGCTTAGTTCTATATAATGAAAGGCATTTTTGGAGATAAGTAGAAAAAACAAATTTCGTAACAATTTGGCAAGTTTTCTTTCATCTATTACATTATTGGTTTTGTGCGTCCAGGCATTGTCTAATTGTTTTTTCAAAATTTTCAACCTGCCTCAGCTGTTTTAGGCAGAGAGTTAAACGGCACTGCACTCACAATATTTTGGCACTTCTCAAAAATTGTTGGGACATCACCTTCCTTTAGCTTAGGTGATATTCTCTATAGGTATTTTCCTCCCACAACACATTTGTCCACTTCAATTGTTTTACTTTCCTGAAAATGTGTTAGCCACACATACTTAAGGTTTTTTTTAGAAATTAAATCTCAGTTGGAATTTGACGAATCCATTTTTGGCGGAAATTATCATCCCGAGGCAAAACAAATGTTTGTTATGGCGACACTTTCTTCCTGGCTTTTGTAATATGTATAAATATAATATAAACAGACGCAATATTTGGTATTTAGGTTATTTTTTACGAAATAAAAATGAAAACTAACCTCAGTAGGTATACTGTAAATACTTATTGACGAGGTCTCAGTTGTTCGGCAGCGTGAAAGACCGAATAGAAACCGTATCGGGGCGTGAGTCGACAACGAAAATCAACGGTTACAACACTGATTTATTTCGCACAAGGTGAATGGTGAATACAATAAATACACAAACCCGAACGTGGTCAACGGGAACGGCTTCCAGCCACCCGGACCGTCTGAACTCGCGGATCTCCCGTAAGCAGTTCACCCCTGTGTCTCAGGCTCCACTGTCCAAAACGGTCCATGTCCATAATAGTCCATTCCGGAATTCCGGGCTCCCTATTCTGTGGTTCGGGGGAGAATTCCCCTTTACAGCGCTCACGCGTCAGTGCGAGCGGCACCAATACTCTTGTACGGCACGACTCCCACCCAGAGGCCATAATATAACACCTGGGCGGTTCCCCTCCGCCAGGACACACGCGCACTAGACACAAACTTGTTTCTAAAATATAAACTAATACTTTTAAAAACAATTTAAACATTTAAAACTTCTCAAAAACCAAGCTGCCGCTTTCAGTTATGTGACAAATGACATGTAACGTCGGCCTAAGGTGGTCACGTGATTTTTGTGCGCCAGGGCCTGTCTTTATAGTAGGCCTTGTCTGCGAGCTACTTGACGTCACAACCAAGGAGGGAGCGTTACAAGAATGATTTGAATTATGCAGTTTTTAATTGCTTATATTTATTACATAAAAATAAAAAATGAGTTTTTCTGTGAACTGTGGTTCATTTAATGGCAATAAATTAGGTTTGAAAGTAATATTTTTCAAATTTAATTTTTGAGCAAGTTCCCCATTACTTATGCCATTTTGGGCGGTGCTGCAAATGGTGTATTAATAGAATATTTAACTTCAACAATCGCCCACAGTCGGTGGAGGGCAACGTAGAATATTCGGGTTAGAGGCCCGTTGGGCCCGCGCCCCGCCCAATAAACATTTTTGGTTTTGTAAAGGTTGTAGTAACTTTTCCACAACCAAATTTTGTAACTAATAGTTCTTGAAAATAGTAATGGTAAATGGTTGGTTACAATTATGTAACCCTTACAGGCCTTAAACGGTGGAGTTTATTACTGCTGCAAAGGTGACCAATATTACCTAGAGTTCGTCACCAATAGTACCGATCTCCTCACACCTTCTGAACTACTCCTATAAAACTTGATATAACTGTCACCGGTACCTAAATAGGCGAGGAATCATAAGTAATATAATGTTTGTGGTTACCAGTTGGAAACGCGGATAAGGCGCATATATGCGCACGCGCATATTATAGCTTCTCTTTTGTCGTTATCACATTTACTTTATTATATTATTCCATCTTTATCATTTTTACTGAAGGGGGATCGACGAATCTTTTACTTACGCATGTCTCTTTCGATTTTGCACTTTGTGAAACAGGAATGTGGCTGATCTTATTGCGGTGTGTGCATGACATATAGCAGTGGTTCGATATACCTCTAACAGGAAAAACACATTTCTGTCACAGGTAAGTAACAACGTTTTATGCCATTTTTGCTGCACCGTGTAAAATTTTATTTTACCTCCAGAAAATGCTTGGGCTTCAGATGATATAAGCGTTTTGTGTACTCTCTTTAATAAATCAATAAAATTTGTTGTTGACTTTGTTATTAATTGACACAAAAATAAATATTAAACTAAAGAGAGGTGTCCTTTCTATACCAAAATCATGAAAAATTATTGTACTTTTTGAGAGCTAATCAGTTTATTTAAAGAAAATAATATTTGCAATTCCTAACCTAAAAAATCTACTCAACATATAAAATGGCTGCCCCATATTTTAGTAATGATCATTACTATAAAGTTTATACGACCATTTATATAACCCAGATAGCTTCTAGATCTATTGAGAACCTTTGGTGAACCTTATAGTGTTCACTGTTACCATTACATCTCCAGAGGTAGCGTCTCTTACTTTTAGTGATAACTAACACTCTTATATAACCTGTGGTGATGATGTCTGTGATCCTAACCTTACAAAATTTTGTTTTAGTTTTCAGTTTGTAAACAAAGGAGTGTGCTGCAATGTCATTTAAAATAGTGCAAAAGGAAGAACCAGGCAGGATGCACCCTCCACAAGACAGGTGATGAACAACTTTCCGTGATCATGTTATAAAACTATCAGTGATTAGTTATTATTGTTATCGATATATATAACTTTAAACACTTGGGGTTACTTCCGCTACCGTTATAAAACGTTTATCACTTGGAGTTACTTCCGCTACTGTTATAAAACTTTTATATAAGTTATTGTGACTAAAATGTTTATTGGGCGGGGCCCTTTCGTCAAAAATGGGGCCCGTCTGTTTCGGTCGCCGTCGCGGGCGGCCTGGGACAGGGCCCGGGTCATTCTCCATCTCGGACGCCTCGGGGGACGCGCCGGTCCCGCGGCCGCGGCCATTGCGGACTTTTAGCCGTGGGTGACAGGGAGTTATGGGTTGGGGGATGTGGGGACTCTCAAGAACGCATGACGGGGATGACGATATGAGGGGGCGGGTTCGGTCGTGCGGATAAATATCAGTCATGGGAAATGCGCAGTGGCGTAGCCAGCATTTAGGGGCGAGGGGGACGAAATTTTCCGAATTGTTTTCTTTGTGAAATATGGCCGTCCACTATGTTTTTCGTTGTATTGAAATAGGTAAACAAAAATTTGAAAAATCCACAGAAAATACAATGCTATCCATAAACTTCGCACCAAATGGGAGAAAAATTTTATTGTTAGATTTTTTGAAAATCTGATTTCGGGATACGTTGGTGCATGTTTTGGGTACACTATTATTGCGCCTGAAGAGAGTCGTGACCTTATAGCCCATACGCCTGTCAAATATGAATTTAAAATAAAAATTAGGAAAAATGGGGTTTTATCTTGGAAATCGGAAAAGGTTATTAAGAAAATGTATTTGTATTGTATTATTGTGCGTCTATGTCAATATTTAGAAGGATATTCGTCTTTTTCTTACTTCATATTAAAGGAATTGAAACTGAAACCATAAAATTCAATACCTGTACAGTTTGCTTCACTCAATTTCAAAATATAGATATATATTGTGTAAAAATATTACAACTCTGGCCCAGAGCATGAACTTAGCTTAAAATTAAAGAGTTTGTACCAATATGGTGTTGTTACACAACGACTAATTTTAAAAATCTTATTTTCCCCCTTTTTGGGTTGAAATTTAATTGAATTTTTATGGTTTAGTAAGAAAACAACCAGTAAATAAGTTATTTTGCCGGAAAAAATATCGTGAACCAATTTGAAGAGATAGGTATAATGAAGAAAAAACAAATATCCCGGTATTTTTCTGAAGATTAGCATGTACCTACTTAACAGATTTTTTCCGCCAAAGGCCAGCCAAATTTTTCCAATTTTTAGTTTTAAATGCCAAATTTGACAGGCATGGGCTGTGACGTCACAACTCTCTTCAGGCGCAATATGCTCCAAAATATCCCGAAATCATGTTTTCAAAAAAATTAAAAATACAAATTGTTCCCATTTGGTGCAAACTTTATGAATAGCAATTTACCTATATTATTTATTAAAAAATAATGCCTATACAAAAAAAGCATCTTATTCTTTGGTTTAAAGTTTAAAATAATAGTAACACCTGTATAAAACAAAAACAAAAAAAATGTTTTTTAATATAACAGGTTTTAAAAAACGGACTAAAAAACGTGGGGCGCATGCAGTAGATAATAATAATAATTATTGATGCATGCACTTAAGTCACTAATAGTAATTGTACCTACCTATTGCACTGTAAATAATATTTTCCAAATGCAGCTACTTTTCTACACTCCTCCCTATTATCTATTGCACGCGTCCCATCTTTATCTGGCTAAGAGAAATTATACAATTATACTTTTATTATATTACTTTTTAGTCCGATTTTATAATATTTTATAGTTTTTAGTTCGTTTTAAAAGCGTGTTATAAAAACATTCTTGCGGGGACTGCGGGGAGCGGGGCATCGGGCAGTGGGCCAGATCGGTGCAGACGGCAGGGCGGGGGGCGCTTAAACTAAGGAGGGTGGGGGGGGAAGGCGACTGCCCCCCCTCGCCCCCACCTAGCTACGCCACTGGAAATGCGCTGTTTTTCTTTAGGAGGTTCAAAATGAAGAAAGAAAACTCTCAGACAAAAAATGAGGCGTTAAGTGTACTGAGAAAGAAAATAAGCCATTTTTTTTAACTTTGACTGGAGGTGGCATTTTTTTGTATTAAAAAATAATAATAACTTTTTTATTTTTGTTAATCAAATAGATATTAAGCTTAGTTTTCGGAACAATAATATTGTGATAAATGATGTTTAGTGGCATATTAGGTAAAGGATATCAATTGGAAAAAATGCACTCCAGCCGGGACTCGAACCCGGGACTCCTACTGTGGCCGTAGGCACTTAACCAACTAAGCTACCGGAGATACGGGTTCCATCAGCTAGGTGTTATTTATTCCAATTGATATTAGTTAGTAGCGGTGAGATGTAGGAGACTTCGGCGTCTTCTACAGCTACTAGATAGAGGGTGTAGGGTAACCATTCATGATTGTTGGTTATGTGAACTTGCTATGTTTCATTTTCTTGGCTTGACATTGTAGGTTAGAATTTGCACGTTCGATACTTGCATTAATTCGCTATATGTCGAATATTGTGGGTAGAAGAACAAATAGGAAGTTCACATAACCAACATAACCAACACCGGAAATGACGTAACAACGACGCGTACTCCACACTTCGCACAATGGAATGAAACCCTTTGCCTTGACAGTTAACTTTAGTGGAATCAAACCCGTTGGTTCCGACGTTACATATTATTAAATCATATGTAACGTCGGAACCAACGGGTTAATAATAATAACACCATGTATATAATACATGACAATTTGGCTGAATTTATTTTTTTTTTAACCGAAGGGGGCTCTGTCTCTGTCCATTGTTTCAATATGGTATTTAGCTTCAAACGCCCATCAGGTAATTCTCTATCGTTGTCAGTTTGTTTCTTGCCTAATTAGTTTAATAAATAAATTTTATTCTCAAGCTGCTTCAATTCATCTGTATCCAGACTACAGGGTGATTAAATTTTATTCTGCGCGACACTTCAACAGGTGATAGAAAACCAAAAAATAACCGCACTTTCTTCTATAAACTATATCACTTATAAAAAGTTACAGGGTGTAAAAGTTGTAAAAAATATGTGGACTTTATTGAATATTTACCAAAGTAGTGGAGATATTTGTCACCAAACACAAAAAAACGATTCGATTTAGATTTTTAAGGGCGTTAACATGAAAAACTAGGCACACTGTGTAATAGGTACATTCTTTTCTACTTAAGGATCTAGTGCCCAGCTCAGCTCATTTTTCAGAAAACCCTGAAATTACTGAAAAAAAATTAAATTTGCCGTAAAAGTCTAACAGATAGGTACAAAAAATGTGGGTAAATAGGATTTTTTTGTAATATACAGGGTGTCTACTTTTAAGTGTATACAAATCGATAAAAAATTTATTTTGTGAGATATTTTCAAAAACCTTTTTTTGTTCGAAAGGCCTTCAAAAACCGCTTCTTTTGACCTTCTGCCATTTTCAAAATGCAAATCCAGGGCCGGCTGCGATTTTTTTATACCCCCGATTTTTACGAAAACCATTTAGCGATTTTTTTATTTAAAATTTGAGCCCACAGCCTTAATAAGAACACCCCGAAACCCCTATATACCAAATTACCAAGGGGTTTTTGGGTGTTCTGATTAACGCTGTGGGGTCAGATTTTAAATAAAAAAATCGCTAAATGGTTTTTGTGAAAATCGGGGTAAGTAAAATCGTCAAAAGAAGCGTTTTTTGAAGACCTTTCGAACAAAAAAAAGTTTTTGAAAATATCTCACAAAATACATTTTTTATCGATTTGTATACACTTAAAAGTAGACACCCTGTATGTTGAATATACATTTTAGAGACTATTAATTTTAATATTACCTAAACACGGTGAATTGTTTGGCATTAAGGTGCATCGAGTTTCCAATGTAGGGGTTGATTCATGTGGTCTTTCAAAAGCAGTACACATTTTCTAAGAATATCTTGCTTCAAATTGAAAAAAGTTACCTATCAAAGATTCGATTTCACTTGCCGAAGACATTAAATTCTATACACAGATTATTTACCAAGCCAGAAATGTTTCTTCCGGAAGTTCTTCGTTCTTTGTTTGCATCGTAAAGAAAAATGAAGGTTATTTTTTTCTTTTTAGACAGTAAATTCTTTCTCGATAGCCTTAAAAATTTTGTAAACAGCTAGGGTAAGGTGGGGCAAGTTGGCGAACGGGGCAAGATGACTAATTAACATTTTCTAAAAAAGGAAAAAAGAGATCTGGGCACTGAAATTGCTATAACATTCTAACTGGCACATTACTATACTCCCTACTCAAAGAGATGGATCTAGAGTCAGTACTCAGTACTGTACGAGTTAGGTTACTGAGTGTGTTTACAGGAAAAATGTTCTAAGATTCTTTGGGTTTAAAATAAGGTTTCTCAGAAAATTTAATGGTAGGTTTGCATGTTTCTATCAGTAATCACATTCAGTAGGTTTATACAAATTAAAAACTCGACATGGCGTGTGTTGATTTTTTTATTTTGTTTGGTATGACAGATTTTTCTTTTTATGGCACCTGTGGGGCAAGATGGCGGGGGCAAGACAAATAAATCGTCATCTAGCCACAGTACTCGTCATCTTGCCCCGTGATTTGTGATAGGTAACTGTGAAGACTGGATAGAGTGTAATTGGTGCGAATCGTGGTGCGGCATGAATCGTGCACAGGGTACACAGTAAAAAATATCGCCGTGTAAAGCTTAAAAAATCGCTGGTAAACCATTTGGTTAATTTTTTACACCATATTTCGTTAAAACGGAAAATTTTCACCAACTCACCTTTGGTAAATCGATTTTTTCACGAAAAATGGCTACTGATGTAAAAAATACACGCGCGGGTGTACAAAATACACGGTGCGTGTTTTCATAATCACATATCACGAAGTGTAATTTCTTTGCAAACCATAGGTTCTTTTTTTAACACGACTCGTGTTTTTTTTTACACCGCGCGTGTTTTTTAAAAACACCGGCCGTGTGATCAAAATAACCGCCGATTGGGCACTGTCCCCTTCCTCCGTATCAGTCAATAGTTGAATTTCGTTTAGCGAGCATACATTCGTGTCGCGTCCTGTCGTAACTGCGGGGAAAATGTTGGTTCTAACCAAATTTAAATATAATAAAATTTTAAAATATGTGCTCTGTGATACTAGTGGAAGTTTTGCAGATGTTCTGACTAAAGGTAAGTAATTATTTACTTTATTTAGGTACCTACCTGCTTTCAGAAGTATATAGAAGTAGCTATAATTGCATTCTATACGTATTTTGTTCGCTATTTTGTATGGAAAGCTGATTTTTTTGCTTTTATCAAACGTAACACTCTCGGTTTGTAGGTATAACAAGTAAATAATAGGGCTACCTGAAATTTCTCATTATTAAATCTACTTAAGTAGGTACCTACTTATAAGTAAAAAGTCAAAACATTTTTATTACGCTTCTCTCAAATAACCAAGCTTTCGTTCAAGGTTGTGAACTTCTAATTTAAGAAAATTTTAAGAAAATTATTAAGGAATACCTACTTTAAGAAATTTTTCACTTATGTGCTACATAACGATAAATTTAGATTTTTTTCAACTTAAAATTAATATTTCATTCTAATACCCAGATGGAGTTCAAAAACCTTGAACGAAAGCTTGGTCATTTGAGAGAAGTATAAAAAATTTTTTTGCTGCAAACCCGTTAGGTTTTTTCGATTCTATAAGTAGGTTCTTAAATACTTACCTAGCTACTTTTTGCTAAATTTGAGCAATTTTGAATTTTTTCTGTCTGTGATGACAAAACCCGGGTGCTACGATAGCTAATTTTGTTTTTTAAAATAGAATTATATTAGGCCCATTTTCGATAATTTCTGTTGTTTTTATAAATAAAGGAGTACCTAATCTGTTTGCAAAAAAAATTAAAATAGACTGTTGCACTCAATCTTGTACGAGAAAACAATTGACAAACTGTATACAGTCGTAGGTATATGCCAAAAATATATTGATTTTGAAAATAAACAAAAATAAACTGGTCCTATTTGAACAATTAAAATTAGTTGACAGGGATAATGACATGGATTGCCACAAACCATGTTGATAAACCAATGACGGAGAAGTGGGCATTTAGCATATTTATTGTAAAAAAAAATGAATCGCTTTGCATAGTACTTAGGTCTAATAAAATTTAATGTTTTTTTAAGTAGATTTTTTTGGTATGGTTTGATGGGGAATGTGTTTTAAACGTTAAGTAAGTATTTAAGTATATTTCCTCGGATATTTCTGAAAAATAAAGACTGAAATATTTGTGTTATATGAGTTATAAGACTCGAAGTAGATAGGAATGTTTTTATTTAGTTTACTTTAGTACCTACTATCCAATAATCAGTGGCAAAAAAATTCTTTATTATAGGCACCTACCTAATAGGGCTACAGAATGCCAATTTTCCAAAGAAGCTGTTTAAAAGTAGGTGCAAAAAATAATTCTAAAGTAAAGTGTCTTTCAACTTGCTGGTAATGTAGGCCTATCCTAACCGAAAATTCAAGTTTATACAAGTTCAACCGTTTCTGAAAAAAAAAATTCCTCTTAAGACTGGAATAACCGAGGGAATAACTTTGCACTTCATCCAAATATTTGCACCCATTGTCATTACGTAACTACACAGTAATAAAATTTGGTAAAATTAAAACACTAAAAGTGGTCACATTAAGGCCACACGGATTCTGGTTAAATTAACCACTTTCATTTTGGTACAATTTAAATGTTTGCACAAACATTTACACGGAGATGTGTAGCATATTTACTCGCCCATGGTGTAAAATCAACCACGTTTTAGTGTCGATTTTCTACACGAATCACAGTAAAAATATACACGGAAAGTGGTTAATTTTACACCATGGGCGAGTAAATATGCTACACATCTCCGTGTAAATGTTTGTGCAAACATTTAAATTGTACCAAAACGAAAGTGGTTAATTTAACCAGAATCCGTGTGGCCTTAATGTGACCACTTTTAGTGTTTTAATTTTACCAAATTTTATTACTGTGTATGAAGGACAATGTCTATTTAAGTGTGACATTTGTACATAATCGTCAACTTGCCCCAATATGCTCGCCATCTTGCAAGATGACAAAAATGCACAAAATTATAAAAAATATTGTTTAAATGTTATAAAGCAATAGTTACTTCTTTTTCTTTTTGTAATGGATAGTAAACATGTGTACCTTTAAAATCGTTATAAATTAGTTTAAAAAAAATTGCATAAGTCTTTGTTATAATCCATTTTGTCTTAACCACGTCAAATTGTCCCCAACTTATCCTATTGTTTTATTAATAACCCTAAACTAAAGAACAAGTTGGGAAGTATAGATTGCATCTTACACCTGACGAGCTAGCTCACTTTAGCTGCCATCTTTTCATAAAATAATTTGAGGTTTTCTAACCGAACTTCAAATAAATTCTAAACTCGCATGGAAGGCATTATGTGCGGGAAAAGTTCGGAGCGTGCAAGATGTGTGACGTGGGAGTTTTCGAGAAGTGGTTCGGCTTTCATTATGGAAGCATTTTAAGTTCAGACATTTATGGAATTTATGCACTAGATAGCAGATTCTTCAACTGGAGGGAAATGTACTATACATTTACTACACATACAGGGCGGATCTTAATCATGGTACACGCTACTTTTTTCCCTTGTTTTTTGAGATACAATTTTGAATTTTGGCATTTTGCAACGTTATTTCAGTTGATTTAAAAATTTATAGCTATACCAGATATATCAATATGTATTCGTGAGTGAAGGTAAGTGGCAGCCGAAGGCTTTTAGACAGTGAAGGCGGGCGTGGGTAAAAAGATGACGGGAAAAGGAGCCACTTATTTTGATACCACCCCTGACTTCTAAGTGAGAATCTAACTAAGAAAGTTCTCGGCAAGTACTTTTCAAATTCTAAATTTTAGTTAATAAAAACAAAATATAGAATTTCGAAATGTTTACTAAATTTAAGTCAAAATATTATCTCAAAAACAAGGGGGTTTATCATGATTCAGTTCCATCATAAAACGAAGCAACTTCTGTTTTACCTACATAATAATTACGATTAGCGGATATTTCACTAAAAGCTAATATTTACTTAACATTACAATCAGTATTCTAGAAGATCGTTGATTGGACCACAAATTTCCTTTTATTACCACAGATCATTTGCATGTCGATAGCTCACTTTTATTTTTTAGTGTTTGAACTTTTTCATAACGGCCATATTCGCTTGTCACAAAACTCGTAAAATTCAGGATTTACATGGCTTCAATAAATATTTTTGTTTGCCAGAACTTTCAAATTCAGCTTTAATTGCCCATTAGTCACTATAAAGTATAATATGTAAAAACTGGATGAATATCGTGTGACGAAGTTACTAGATTTCCAGGATTTTTATTTTAAGTTTGTATACGAATTATTTCTTTCTATTCGAAATCGTAAGCCAACCGGCATTAGTAAATTATATGTTTATCATGTTATTTGCTTCTTTTAATTTAGCTTTTGACGTTATTTCCGATTTTACACCGAGTATAAAATGTTTCCTATGTTACCAAGAGGGTTGAGAGAGTCAATAAGGGGTAGGAGAATATTTCAGGCTAAACTTTAAGCAAGAGGCTCCGTTATTTTCGGAAATCGGGAAAATGGGACACGTCTAGTACCATAATATACGTGGCCGCCGCAGAGGGGGGGGGGGGGAGACATTTGATTTGTTCTGCCGCCCGTAGATCCGAAGATCTTTCAGAGACTGTAGCGCCTGCCTCCTCTGAATACTCGTATTAGCTTTTTCCCCTCATTAACAAATTTCATAGTATATAGTAGATTGCTTACATAAAAGAACCGGATATTTTTTCAGACTTAGCTAGACCGCTTACATGTTTGATTGACGCTTTCAAAGTCAAATCGACCCAACGGACTGCTGATGCGTTTCCGTTGCTTATTTTGCTTAATTTTCTTATATCTGTTTTGCAGAACGCCACGAGAACCCTCGCCGAGATTGAAGACCTATTTAAGTCAATTTAAATACTTGTTTGTTAGATTAATAAATCGTTTTGTTAAACCTTGTTTAGTTAAACTGTTTGTAAATTTTCTCCATTCCCTCAAAGCACCACAATTGAACCATTAGAATTTATTTTCTCTGACTGAACTTAACTGGAAAAAGTGGAGACCACCGCTATAACACTCTGGCGCATGAGCAAACTGACTAAAATTTCTGAAAAGGAGGCTATTAAAAAGCCCACTATCTAACATCAAAATTAAACAATTAGTCAACAGTATTTCTGTATTTTTTAAAATTTTATCTAAATTTTAGTTTTAGATTTATCATCTCTTGTGCTCTGTAAGTGCCAAAATATAATCAAACTGCCACTCTTGCAATTACACAAAAACTTTCCCTAAATTAAAAAAGCATGTATAAAAATACAGGCCTTCCCACACCAAAGGCAAGGTTGTATCAGGACCCGGTCATATAGAACAGAACAAGCCTGTGTAAGCTAATCTACTACAACTAGGTATAGAAGATTTCGTACAGTTTAATTTTTACTTAGTAGATAATTTTTAGTTGGAAATTCTTTCTTAAACAGAAAATAAGAATGGACAAGTATATTTAGGAATGAAAATTAATTTTTTGCCTTGGAATTTGTAAAACATGTCTAGATAATCACGGAACCCCACCAACAGATTTTTTTTCCCATTAGTTTGCTCAAAAATTGAAAAAAAAAACGGTCGCAAAAGTAGGGAATGTGACGTCACGATCCCTAATTTCAATAAGTACCTGCTATTTTCTTAGTACTTATTTCGTCTTTTTTTATATAACCGAGCACTCCTAGGCAAATTATTAGATTCAGTTTGTATGCGACTGATGAGAAATAATCTAATTTCGTAGCATTTCAATGAAATATTTGGATTTTACTGATCCCATTCTGAACTTATTAGATGCCCCCTATAAAATATGACAGATGACATACTACTCAATTCTTTAAGGAGAATCGTCGGCAACGCCGCACTTTGCAGAGTTTGTTCGTTTATAACCTCACTTTCGCCCGCGGAAGTCGGAAACCAAGGTTAATAACCTTAGCGAAAACTATAAATAAATTCTATTCTCAGTTTTAAAAGAATCTTGCTGTCAATACTTTATTTTTTCGGTTTATAATGAAGACAAGATTCTGATAACTTGCCTTGCATAGATTTTGTCATATGATGTGTCAATTTTATCAATAAAAACGGGGAGCAAAACATGGAGAAATGAAGAGGTATGTTTGTTATTTGATTTGTATATTGTTTTAATATGATGATGATATAGCTTAAATTCTGGTTTTAGGTAGACTAGAGAATAAATATTATGGTAACAATGTTATTTGACACCAGAGGAAATAACATAATAATGAATGCATAATGCACAGTTAAGAAAAAAATTACCCCCGAGCATAAAATTAATAAGAAAAATGTTAATGATACTGTGGTTAAAAATGAAGAAATTCAACTGAATAGTTGTGGAAATAGGTATATTATGTTGTAATTACCCAACATAAGCAGATTAGTCCTAAATTATGAACATACCACGATATACGAGGATCATACATCGTGGCACATACATAGGTTTTGCCATAGAATGCAAAATAATGTTTTTTTTCTTGCAAATTAAAGAAATCTTAATTGATGCATTATATTTTTTATTTTTAACTTCCATTAACCACAATCACAAAATATGCTTATGAAAATTTGGGTTTGGTTTAACTTAACTCTGGTGCACATTGTTTTCTTTTCTGTATTGTTGCTATTGTTACTTATAACAAAAACAGGAAAAACGTAAATAAATCAATTAATGGTATTTTTAATTGATAATATTGGAAATATTTGCTGATATAAAAATAGGTAGGTATACTACTGTAGCTTACCTAAACAAAAATATTTTGTTATAAGTTTTGTTTGTCAATAAAATTTGAAAAAGTAATACAATAAGTAACTATTTTATCAGTAAGGTCTCATAAATCATAAATATTATGTAATAATTTATTATTTGCATTTTCCTTTAGCAAGATATATGTTATATCCGACCTCAAGCATCACCTTGATCATAACCTTGTTTTTACCCTTGATTCTGTTTACAGTTGGATATTATGTTCTCATTCTCTATTGTTCAAGATGCTTACTACAAAGATATCATTTTCCATTGTATATTGTTCTAGAATGATTACTAGAACATATCATATTCCTTTTGAGTATTGTTAAAACTTGCTTACTGCAAGAATTGCAGAATTTGATCTTCCCTTTGTCTTTATATTCTTTTCCCATGAGAACCACAACACCTCAGCATAACATATCTGTATAAATAGGACCTAGTAAAGTAAGAGTGTTAATTCTAGTCTTGTCTGTAGTCTAAGCCGAAACTCTGTAACTCGCGTTACTCAAATAAAAGTTTTTTTAAAAAGTCTTCGTCTTCACGTCGCCCGTAACAATTTGGTGTCAGAAGTGGGATCCTCGATAAAAGGGTCTTCAACGAGGGAGATCCGGAGGCACTTAGAAGGACAGTCTCCTCGGGGGTCACCACACCACTACGATTGGAGCCAGCTGAAAAGGGTCTTCGACAGGGAGATCCGGAGGCACTAAGAAGGACAGTCTCCTGAGGCCAGCATCCAGCAACAACAGCAGCATCAACGACATCCAGCGAGGATGAAGTTACTTCTATTGTAAGTGAAAAACTTGAAGTGAATTTTATTTGTGATTTTTTTTTAACTTTCTACGTTGCTATTATTGAACTTTCTACGTTATAACGATATTACCTTTTCATTTCAACATGCCGGATAACGAAGCTATAAGCTCTAATGTAAACAATGAAGCAAACGCTTCAAATAACGACGAAGTACCATTTAAATTAAGCGAAATATTTTCTATCATCCCTGAATACGATGGGGATCAAATCAATTTAAATACTTTTATCATTGCATGTGATAGGGCCATGCAAATGACTGTTGGCGACCAAGCCATTTTACTTGTTATAAAAATTAAAAATCAATTAAAGGGACGTGCAGCCCAACTCATTAATTCAAGAGACTTGAGTACCTGGAGGGAAATCAAACAATTACTTAACGTTCATTTCGGAGATCCTCGCGATCTAACTTCATTAATTCAAGATTTACAAAGAATGTGTCAATCCCAAAATGAAAATGCTTTGACTTTTGTAGGCAGAGTTCAAACTCACTGCTCAAAAATGTATGCCGCAATAGGAAAACGAAGCCTTCTCACTAGGGAACAAAAAGAATCGCGAGCTACATTAATCGATAGCATGTGTCTAAATACAGTTTTGACAGGTCTAGAACCAAGAATAGGGCAACTAATTCGTGCTAGCAATCCACCAAACATGATGGATGCTATAGCTTTAATTAAGGGAGAATTGCAACTTTCTTATTTTGAAAATCAAAAATTTCAGAGGCAAAATCGTGTACCAGTCTTCAATAATAATGTTAAGAGGACTAATAATAGCTTTCCAAAATTTTGTAATTATTGCAAAAGAAATGGACATACTATCAATGAATGTCGAGCAAAAAATCAAAATAATTATTACAGAAATGGTCCAAATATTTCTAGCTTCTCTAACAATTTCCAAAATAACTCCCAAAGAAATAATTTCTCCCAAAATAGGTTCCATCAAAGACCATCTTTTCCTCAGCAAAATAATTTTCAAACTCCTTCTTTCCAACCTAGGAACCACCCTCAAAACTTCCAACCAAGAAATCAACCTACTAGAAATTTTTCTAATAATATCCCTAGGAACAATTTCCCAAGAACTTTTAATAATAATTCAGGTTTCCAGCCTTCTAATCAAAATTTTACTCCTAGATTCCCAAATTCAAATCCAAATAACCAAAATAGAACTCCCCAACAACATTATCTGGGCCAAAGCGAAAATTTTCAATTAACAGCCTCGGACCAGAATCCTATTCCGAACTTCAAGAATCTTGGTATGACCAATACGGACCAAACGTTTGCATAAATACCGTTGACAATAGTAACTTATATTATATTAAAGATAATACCGATAAGTACAAAATTTTAATTGACACAGGAGCTGGTATTTCAATTTTCAAACCAGAGACTGTTCAGCAATTTTTAAATCGATGTCCAGAAAATTTTCAAATTAAAGGTATTTCTGGCCAATCAATTCCTATTACTGAAGCGGTATTTGTTTCTTTTACGGGTCCTCTTTCTCCTCATAAAGTTTATATTTGCGATCTAGATATAGGATTCGACGGAATTTTAGGCGCTGACTTTTTAGAAAGGTACGGTGCAGTAGTAGATTTTAGGAATAAACAATTAATTACGTTTTATAAGGTACACGAATTACTTAAAGACGGAGATGAACTAAAGGAGTTAACGAATAATAATGATAATAATAATCGAGTCGTTTATAAAAGACAAGTTAATGTTGACGAAAGGTACGACAGCCTCCATATATAAACGCTTATGAACGAAATAATAATAATAATAATGATGATTATACGGAAAATATAAATAATTTTGAAAGCGAAAATACGAGTTATAATATAAATAAGGTTACGATAGAACCGCGTTGCGAAAAAATATGCAAGTTTCATACGAATAGATATACGAATAAAGAAATGATTTTATGCGCACAACGAGTAGAAAAAGTATATGTGCCAAACGCTATTGTAAAAATAAACGAAGACGGTAATTTTTATACGACAATATTAAACGCTAATGCCATAACAAAGGATATTTGTTTCGAAGAATTTGAATTTGAGCCTTACATTAAAGAAACGAACGCTAGTACTAATATTATTTGTAATTTTAATAAAACGAAAAGCAGAGTAGAAGAAATAAAAGAATCATTAAGGCTAGAACTACTTTGACGGAGATTTCCTAAGTTTTACTAATGAAATAAAACATACTATCGATACAGGCGACGCTAAGCCAATTTTTACTAAATCTTATCGATATCCACAAGTTCACAAGGAAGAAGTAAAAACACAAATTAATAAAATGCTTTCTCAAGGAATAATTAGACCTTCTGTTTCACCATGGTCGTCCCCAGTATGGGTCGTTCCAAAAAAATTAGACACTTCAGGCAAGACAAACTTACATCGAGGAATAAACGAAACAATTAATTAGACGCATCAAACAAAAATATAATTGGACAGGACTAACTAAAGACGTTGAAACATTTATTCGGCAGTGCGAAATCTGCCAAAAGACAAAAATTTGTAGACAAAACTTAGACAGTCCCTTAGTCATTACCGAAACTTCCAAAACTCCTTTCGAAATAATAAATATTGACATTCTAGAAATCCCAGTGAAAAATAATATCCTTACCATAAGAGACGAACTGACAAAATTTACCCAGGCTTATGCACTTCCTAATAAAACAGCGAGATCTGTAGTAGACGCTCTTTTACTCTATTTTCAACATTTTGGAACTCCTTTAAGAATCCATTGCGATGTAGGTAAAGAATTTAATAATCAATTAATGAAAGATCTTTGTAAATTATACAATATAAAATTAACTTTCTCTAGTGTTAGTCATCCGCAATCAAATGGCTCCTTAGAAAGATTTCATGCCACCTTAACTGAAATGATACGCGCGTGTAGTACAGAAAATCCTAACGAACACCCATTTCAAATGCTTCCTTACGCTTGTATAGCATATAACAATTCTATAAATAAAACACACGGCTTTACTCCTTACGAATTGCTATTCGGTCACACCTCATCTCGACCTCCAGAAGTTTTGTATAATCAGCAAGAATTAATCTCTAAGTACGTTCGCGATTTAAACAATAAAATAAAGCATTATTATGAAGTGGCAAGAAAGCGTACGGATATGCGCAAGCAAAAAGCACAACAGCGATTTGATACACACGTTTCGGAGCAGCGACAATTTCGCGTAGGAGAAAAGGTTTATGTCAAGGAGTCCAAAATAAAAAATAAACTAGCTAACAAATTTAATGGACCCTATAAAATTAAAGAAATTTATACGAATTCAGCTTTGCTACATAACCCAATTACTAACCAAACTACAAAAATGAATTTTGATATGCTAAAGAAATGTCACGAATTGGAGGAAGAAGAACTAACGGTTAAAGAATTCTTTTATACTCTAGATCGAAAAATCCCTATTGAAAATAATAACGTTTCCATTGAACTGGGCAATTTATTTGATGCCCCTGAAAATATTTCCTTAGCTCACTGTGTATCTAAAGATTTAGAAATGAATGCAGGGATTGCAAAAGAATTTAAGAATAAATTTGGACACGTAGATGAACTAAAAAATCAAAATAAGTCAATTGGTGAAATAGCAGTACTTCAACTTCCGACAAGAAATATTTATTATTTAATAACTAAAGAATTTTTCTATTATAAACCAACTTATGCTAATTTATTTAATTGCTTAAAGGAATTACGAACAATTTGTCTCGAGAGCACCGATGAAAAAGATAAAATTATAGCTATACCCAAGTTAGCTTGTGGATTAGACAAATTAGATTGGGATACAGTTCTCCCTATGATCAAATATATTTTCAAAAATACTGATATTAAAATAATTTGTTATATCGAACCAAGTTCCTAATTCTGAAACTTCGTTACAGATTTTCTTTGTTCGCTACCGCTATGGCACAATATACACAGCGACCAATTAATAACACCAGGCGTGTTCTATCAAGAGCAATCCGGACTCAAAATTTCTAATGACAAGTGGAGTTTATTAGTGTATAAAGACATTTCATCTCTAAAAACAACATTCGAAAATAATAATAATAAAATTATTATTGACTCACATTCAAGATGTGAAGCTCAATTATTAGAGGTAAAAACCCATTTACCTAATACTTGTGACATAGTCACAATTTCAATTGAAAGTTACAATGTACAATTGATTCAAGAGAATCAATGGTTAATAATTTTAAGTGAAATATTTCCTACAACTATTAAGTGTAAAAATCAAAATCCTTTGACTATAATGCTAGACAAAACTTCAATTTTAACGTTAAAATCTGAATGCATTGCTTATATTGGAAGTACTAAAATTCAAACGAAAAATTTAAATAAATCTAATCAAACCTATAAATTTCACCCAATTAATATACCATTTGAATGTTGCAAAGAAACTCCAAATAAACTAAAATATCCTGACTTAAAACCTTTACAACTAAATAAATTTAATTATGACGATTTAAATGTCGCAAAGCATAAATTAGACGAATATGCAAAGGATCTTGATAATATTATTAACGAACCAACTGTAAATAAGTATACGCCAATATTGACATATCTATCCATTACTTTAATCATACTTTTAATTATTGTGTACTTTTATTTTAAATGTAAAAAGTCTAGGAACATTAAAATAGGCATTATTACTACTAATAACGGAGACGATCCTCCACAACCTCCTAGAACTCGAAATCGCGTTTTTCAAAATTTAAGAAAATGTGTTACTGTCAAACGAAGACCTTCGTATAGATTGGACGAACCTCGCGAAGAAGAAGAAATTGAACTAAATTCTAATACCAAAACATATGCCTAATTTAATGTCAAAATTTGTTAACACAAATTTTTAATATGGGGGAAGGTGTTATATCCGACCTCAAGCATCACCTTGATCATAACCTTGTTTTTACCCTTGATTCTGTTTACTGTTGGATATTATGTTCTCATTCTCTATTGTTCAAGATGCTTACTACAAAGATATCATTTTCCATTGTATATTGTTCTAGAATGATTACTAGAACATATCATATTCCTTTTGAGTATTGTTAAAACTTGCTTACTGCAAGAATTGCAGAATTTCATCTTCCCTTTGTCTTTATATTCTTTTCCCATGAGAACCACATCACCTCAGCATAACAGATCTGTATAAATAGGACCTAGTAAAGTAAGAGTGTCAATTCTAGTCTTGTCTGTAGTCTAAGCCGAAACTCTGTAACTCGCGTTACTCAAATAAAAGTTTTTTTAAAAAGTCTTCGTCTTCACGTTGCCCGTAACATATATAAGCTGGATTTAAATTCTCCAAAAATTAATTTGGAATATCTCAGTAATGAAGAGTGTTCCATCTGTTAAAACCAAAAAATCTAAAGATATTATTTTCCAGAAAAAATATATAATATGTAGGTATAGTGAAAAAATTATGTCATTTTTTACGAGGATGCTCCCGCAATCACAATATAATTTACCGAAATGGGTCTAAAATAGTTCAAGCTATGACCTACTAATAAAAGTTTTTCGACTGGAAACTTGGCTTTATTGCGTTTTACACAATTATCACCAAGAACTGGCACCTTCTCCATTATTCTAGCGTTACATTTTTGAACCGATGCAGGTCTAACTACTAACTTACATCAGTGACTATAGAACCTTTCTATAGTCACTGCTTACATTCTGTAAGTAAGGGCACGTGAAATTAAAGTAATAAATTTTTTATATTCGGACCAGGTAAGTGCTTGACGTCTATAGGATTGACTTTTCTCAGTTTAGTTTATAACCAATCAATGCTGTTGATTAACACTAGGTATTGAGGCTAAAATATCATCAGTTTCTTCAAACTAGCAATCGGTGGAATATACTTGATAACAAGTAAAAAGTCGTTTGGCAGAGCCACTTAATCTAAAATCGTCAGCTAAAATGTTACACCTGGTTGGTTCTTTATTGTCTTTAATATATCAGCAAGTCTAGATAATCTAATTTGTGCAACTTGTTTGTATTGACTTGTTTCCAATAAAAAAAAATTGTAAACCAACCAGCATAACTTCCAGATCAATACAATACCTAGTGTTCTCAGCATTTTCCTCAGCAAAATAGAATGGTTCATTTCCGTCATGGATTATTAGAATGAGAGAGAAAATAGTTCAAATCATGAAAAAATAAAAGCTTGTAAAACAAGCGGGGCCGCGGGATCCGATAATCCGATTTGTGACGCCACAAAATAGGTTATGTTTATGTTCTCACAGGCTGACAGGCTTGGCATTGAGGTGCGGCCATGGCGGTAAATTTAGGGAAAAAGAAAATCCAACAGGTAGTTAGGTATATTTATTGAACTTTAAAAATTAATCGCGGCAAAACGGGGGCGAAAAAAAATTTAAAAAAAAAATGCAGGAAGTATATCTCCCCCAATACTATCCGATGAGCAAATAAAAAAAAGTGGTGTATGAGTCCATTGCATTTACCTAGTGGATTTCCGAAAGACCTAGTTGGGTTTTATTGCATGAAACAAAAATATTCCTGTATATATGGATGGATATATTCCCTACAAATTAGTAGGTACGTAGGTCTAATATTGTTAAAGGAGAATTGTGCTCAGCAAGATGGAGTTATTGGGTGGTTCTCTATAGAGAAAATGATAAAATGCAATGAAGTTATTTCTTCTTATAAACGCGTCTACAGGTAGATTGCCGTTAACTTTTGCTTTATAGAATGACCCAGTCAAACGAGGTCACATACACAATATGGACTTAAGGCGAAGACCCTGCGTTTTTCTAAAATCACTTATAGGTATTGAAAAAACCTAGAAAATAAAATAGCTATTCTTCCCCGACGTCATAAGTTTTGCACAGGCTACTTGGCCCGAATAATAAAGCGTCACCGTGGGACCCGATTTTATTTCAAGACATTACAAAACGGCAACTCCTTTTGTGAATAGGCGAGGGCGGGAGTTATGCAGAGGCGCTCGCACACCAGGCGCGACCTACTTCCCAAGTTTTTCTCACATATTAATCAAACGTGATTTATATAAGAGCGGTGGAGTTGGAAGTTTTAATAAAAAGAGAGTTCGTTTCATCGGGTATATTCTAATAAAATTCGGGAAGCGTGGTACCTACTGGATTTTCTACTCTGAGCCGTCAATAAATTATAAATTATGCGACTTGGAAACAACTATTTTCGGTATAAAATATCAATATCTAATGGATTGCATTGTGACATGATAACATATTGAATCGATCCAAGGTTGTCTATGATTGTCTATTCTACGGGTTGTCTATGATTGTCTATTCATCGGCCGGTTATACAACCCAGTACAGTTTGTAGGTCTATAGGAAGAAAATATGGAAAGATTATAATCTTAGAGTAAGTTACAAGTATAGCAGTAGGGGAAAATGCATAGACATTAGATATAAAACAACAGACAGAGCAATTCATTCTAAATTACCAAATATTACACGCCAAGGGGAGGTGACATTATGGAAATTCCAACCTATAGGTACCTGTGAAATGATATTATTAATCGTAGAGTTGTACTAAAATTAGATATACGAGTAAACTCTCCATACTCTCCTCCATAATCGATAGGTACCTATATTCATTCACATTAAGATTTTTTACTTCTTGCACGTAAATTAAAGCTTCAACATTATGTATAGCCGAAATTTCCACAATTTTCTGCAAAATACGTTCATTAGAATATAACCATTAAAAATGTAACAAACTAACTTGAAAAACACCGATTCAGAGTAATATTTCGCGCGAATACAAAACTAAAACAAAACGTTGCTAAAAGTTTGTCAAGCAAGGTCAAAGCGCAAAGTAACCCGAATCTTATTTGAGTGGTTAGAGTCAAATTTTTTAAGGAGTCCTTACTAAGGCTGTCAACTGGTAATTTCGACATCCTAAGTTGGCATCAATGTAGCAAAAAAATACAACCGGGTCAGAAGTTCAGGTCAGTAACGAGCCCATTTGCACAATGAGTAACTACTAATAACACCAAAAATAACAAAAACAAGAACAACCCAGATAATGGTAAAACTCACGAAACGTACAAAACCCGCTAATATTTTCATTGCCGAATGTGTGAACCAGTTTGAACGATCCGGAAAACTTTCACTGTCACTTTGACACACTGAAGCTAAATTTGCCTGAGTCCGCACATAGACGCTGTCGAAAGAGTGACGTCATTAACTGACTGCGACGCATATATGCCTAATGTTATTTCTATCCATGGACAACAGAAAATTTCTAGGGATTTTGTGAAGAATTGTCATCTGACAAAATCCGGATTTCTTACAGCTATCGGGGTATAAACAAATTTTAAATCATTTCACATGTGAAAAATTATGTTATCGATGTGATGACGTCATAGTGGTTGCTATGGTTGGTCTGTAACCATATACAAAGCTACTATGGCTCTTCCAACGTCACCAGAACCAGAATAGGAAAAATGATGCCCAACTGCTTTTTTTCAATTAAAAAAATATTTTCTGAATGGTGCCTCGTTTCGTAATGGAAACTCTTGATATGTTTTATCACATTTTATATTAAATAATTTTGTCACTTCTTAAAAACGTAGAAATATTATTTTCATAGTAGCGGAATAATAATTTATAAAAAGTGGATTTTAAATCGTATCATGTATGATATTCTATTTTGTAAGAAAATACTAGGAAATATTTGCAGTAGCAACGTTATTTGGGTCACATCCGTGAAAAAATAATTACGAATCTTTCCGCGTGTCTCTCTGGCTTTTTCTTTTCACTAGCCCTAGGGATCAAATCTTTTGACGCCAGGACCATTGTTCCGAACGCGACGATACGTGCTTTGTTTTCCGTATCTAGTGCGCACGAAAAAAGACACCGAAACTCCCGTTGCAAGTTTGAAAGTGACGGAACTTTTGTTTCTGGTAGTAAGCATTCGGGCAAAAAAAAAAACGGGTTGGTTGAAGTTATCAACTAAGGTAAGTTATTTTCTATGCAAGCAAAGAATTTTAAATTGGTTAAGAGGAGTGCAAAATTAAACACAAAAATTTCGGTCATGTTCTTCTCGAAAACGGCTTCACGTTATGTTATGATATATGTTTCCCTCCCAAATAGATCATGCGTGTTTACATTGACGCCACCTGACATTTCTGGTAGCCTTTAGGAAGATACTGACACTATTGTGCAAATTAGGGAAATGTAGTTTAGTAATACATCTAGAGATGGCGCAGAAAATGCTTAGCACACCTGTTCTTATTCCTTTATAGGGCAGAACCGTTAACTGACTGACGACTGCTCACGGCTGTCTTGTTTAACAGTTCTCTGGCTCACCATGCGCTTCCCGGAGACAAAATACAATGCAAAATACATTGTTGACCATAGGCGCCATCTACTTTCCAGGACATGAAACTATAGCCGTGAGAAGTCTTATTAATATGTCAGTCAACGGCAGAACTCTGGGGGTAATTTAATTTAACATATTGGCTTCAAATATACTTACTTACACATTAGACAGGGGTCCGTTTTAGATAATATCGTGTGAAAATAGTTCATTTTTGCTTTATTTTGTGTGTAATTGTTATTTTTATTTTATTTGTTAGTAAAATTATACATAAACGTGAACTCTTCTATATTTCTAACAAAAAAAACCTATTTGGTGCAATGTAGCCCATATTTTAAGTATAAACGCAATAATTAAGACCGGTGATAGGGAACGAAACAGTAAAACATTTTCTAAATTGAAAATATGTTTTTTTGTCCACCTGTGGAAATGAATGAACTACTAGAATGTATGGTTTATACAAAAGAGAAAAGAGAAAACATTATTTGTAGTAGAAAAAGTAAACATAGTTTTATAAAAGACTCAAAACAGAATTATTTTATTTTAGTTACATTATAAAATGCAAAATATATGACAAGGAGATATTTATTTCTTGAATTTTCTGTACCTATACCCTAAACAGTGTGGATAGAAATTGTGGAATATTGCTTATATTTCTTAAAATATTCCTGATATCAAAAACTTGTTTTAATAAAAGTGTTAGGGGAAATTATTTCCCGTTTAGTGATATCAAGCAATCTTTCGTAGCAAAAAAATGTGGTTGCCATGGTAACCGATTTAATTTTTTAAATGGCACCATATACTTTCTTTGGTGAAAATTAATACATTGGAACTTTCTGAATATGATACAATAAAATTTTAATGGGGTCGCATAAGAAAAAATACAAAAAAAATATGTTTCCTATTATGCTACTGACAATGTTTATGAAAATAATTATTAACATCAAGTTAGCCATGCCAAAATCAGAAAAATGCGAAACTGTCACTAGCTGTGTAGCTGTGTACATTGTTACACTAAACGTACTTTTTTACTCAATTTTTTGTGTACTTAAGTACTTAGTATGTTAACCTGTACTCTTTCCGTTTCACTTAATTCAAGCGCCATTATAACTTACTAAGTACTTACGTACACAGAAAATTGAGTAAAAAAGTACGTTTACTGTAACAATGCACACAATTACAAACAACTGACATCTAGTGACAGTTTCGCATTGTTCTGATTTTGGCATGGCTAACTTGATGTTAATAAATTATTTTGATAAACATTGTCAATAGCATAATAGAAAACTTCATTTTTTGTATTTTTTTCTTATGCGACCCCATTAAAATTGTATTGTATCGTACTCAGAAAGTACCAATGTATTAATTTTCACCAAAAAAACGTATGGTCACATTTAAAGAAATTAAGTCGGTTACAACGGCAACCACATTTTTTGTGCTACGAAAGATTGCTTGATATCACTAAACGGCAAATAATTTTCCCTAACACTTTTATTAAAACATGTTTTTAATATAAGGAATATTTTAAGAAATATAAGCAATATTCCACAATTTCTATCCACACTGTATAAATATTCATTTTCCAAGTTTAGCGACTAAAGTACCAGACAAAATAAAAAAAACCGTATACTTTACTGCGACTTATTGTACGCACCAGTTTTTGGAAGAAATTATCTTAGCTCCATACAATTCACAAGTGTTGTAGTAGTTACGATAAATGTTTACTATGGTATATTTTTATTTATTTATTTATTACTATGTTATATAACTATCTGATAGCACTACAAGTAGTTTGGTGTTATTTCAAACCCCATTCTAACTTAAAAATGCAGTTTTTGCAATTTCTTCGTAAAATACAGTGTGTCCCAATTTGATACTGGACACCTCAGAAATATATGAAGGGCAAGGACAACAAATGGTCTTTATTTTTTATTGGTAGTACTAAGGGAGAGTATCTCATAAGCGGTGGTATTTGGGTAGGGTAATTATTTCATGGAAAGCTCCAGAAAGGATACATTTCTAAGAAAAAAGTGGGAGAAAAAAGTGAAAAAGCTAAAAATCAAAGTAGGCCTAGACTTTTGAAATTTTGCAATTCTACTCAGTTTCTCATTCTGAACAAGTTTTATTAATAACATTTTGTCGTAAAAAATCCCTAATAGGGTTTCTTGAAAATTAGCTATTTTAAAAATTCATAGCAGTCCATGAAATAATTACCCCATCCAAATACCACCGCCTATGAGATATCTACTCTCACTTGGGACTACCAATAAAAAATAGAGATCGTTTGTTTTCCTTGTCCTTCATATTATGAGGTATCCATATGAGGTATCCAGTATATCAAATTGGAACACACTGTATAAGTAATCATCGTAAAGGGCGGTACTAGTTTCATTTATACTACGTAATTAGTTTGTACTTACGTTTTACTTAATAATTTTCACTAAAAATATTTCAAAATTAAAAGAAGAACCAAAACACTATACTTTCATTATTTAGTGGCATTACAAATTGCAATTTTATTAGCAGTACACATACGTACCATATTTTGGTCACTAGTAGGAAGATAGGACTAAGAGTTAATGTGGTACAAACACAGACCATAAGCTACTTTTATACATTGAAGCTACATTTTGGAATGCACTACCCAGAACCATATGACAATTTAATTAAAAAGTGGTATAAATGTGTACCAAACACCTATCAAGGATTTTAAGGTCGTCACAGCTCACTGTTCTTGGGTCTAGTAATTTTAGCCAGAAAGCAACTCATAATATAATTTGATTAAATTTGCTAGGCAACGAGGGCCTACCAATCATTTTAATTGCAACGTTTTTTTTCCTTCGTCAAAGATATTTCTGTAAGAACCTACGAGGGCACTTGATTGCAAAGATCATTTGCTTTCAAAGTGTTAGGGAAAATATGTAGAAATAAGTAGGTATATCTAACTCATGTTGAACCTATCTGTCGGACACTACCCAAGGAGTAAAACGAGAATTTCGATGAGAAACTTTAAGTCAAACCAGGTTTCAGGTTCAGGTTAGGTACGTGCAGATATTTTCGACGGTAATTTATTACTTGTACATGCAAGAACTCCAGACAGTTTGCTTGCATTGTTTTATGATACTTCGGTAACTTGGAGTACGAGTTTCCAGAATGTGGTAGGTATCACTGCTTTAGGATGTTATTTATAGGTATGTATTATTGGTACAAACTTGCAAATGCAGGCGCCAAACATTTTTTATTTTACAAATCGGCCGCAAGTAAATAATGTCGAAATACGAAAATAAAGTTAACGCAGATTGGTCAACCTCGATTTTTGAGAAGGATAAAGTTGCAAATTTAACATCTGATTTGAACTAGGACGATTCGATTTCCGTATATTCGTACAGATAAAATCAATTTGGAAAAACACACACATATACTGTAAGATTTAAACATATCGTTGCAAAGCGTATATGGAGTAGACGCAAGTTTGGTCTTCGTTTTACCATTTTACATGGAGCTCGTTAAATTAAATTATCTTAGAGATTTGAAGTTTCTAATTGTCGTGATTGTGTCCAGATTATACCGATACAAAATGCAAACGCACTTTCTCAATATAGAAAACTTTAATTATTCATGAACAGAAAATAGAACTTCGAAGTTTCCTGCAACTTCCAAATTAATTAAAAAGCCGTTAGAATTTTTAAGGGAAACTTGGCGAAATTTCTCTAAAGCGTTTCTTTTAATGAAAAGCTCTTCGAAGATAATTATTCTAATGTTAAATTAAAAGTAAGCAAACTTTTAGATAGCTATAAAGTTTTCGCTCAACTTATTCGTTCAGTCGTAATTTTTTCAAATTCGTTAACAATTTATTTGCAGGGAAGTTCCTTGCAAGCTAAATTGATTGGGGTTTGGGATGCCATTCGTCATTATTTCACAGCGGTACCTATCAACGATATATATGAATAGATGACTCACGCTAATACAAATAACACTGTTTTGTTTTGCTTCTACATTAGCACACTGACATTTCTTAAATTCAGTCTTTCCTATTTTGTAATGCGTAATAAATAGTTTTTTAATAGATTTGTATATTATCGTACCTATGCTTTGAGATAGTTATATTTACAAAATAACCTAAATCGTATAAAAAAACTGGAAACATTGAATGTGCAATGTGTAACAACAACATCTTTTTAAAATCATGAAACAAAACAAGTTGCCTTTGGTAATGTATCTATCTAGACCTATATATCGTTGTACCCATAAACATAAAGGCTGTATGTTGGTTATATTTACAACAACCTGCTGTCAAAAGAATCTATGGGACAAATACAAAAACGAGCGTATTTTCTCAATTTTTTCGTATTGAAATATTTAAAAAATAGTACGACTATGAGCAGTTATAGCAACTGATAATGCAATAACGCATTCATGTTTTTTACATTAAAAAAATCATTGCAGAATTATTTAAAATTCAAACGAAAAACCTTCCTAATTCAATAGGTATTTGTTATTCAGTGCTGGACAAGTTTTGTTTGATTTTAAACATTTTATCATGTTGAACATGAAACGATATTACGTACTATTGGCATATTAGAGGCTAGAATTTCACAAGATGTCGCAGAAACTCGTAATACATCCAAGAATGTTATTAAAGAAACAGGAGACGTCAGAGAACGGCAAGCGGGCCGTACTTCCCCAATTCAGGATACATTTCTAAGATTGCTAGCCTTGCGAGAGCTCAGTCAGTAGGGGAGACCGGGTATGGTTGTCCCACGGGTTGGTTGTCACAGCGGCCATAACAGAAAACTGAACAAACGAATGAGGTTATGACCGGCGTCAAAGGTGCGCGAGGGCAACACCTCCCTCCCTACTTCACTTCAGTCCGGTCTGAAATGCCGTGACGGAGACATGTGCCTTCGTTGTTTTCACATAGCGAAAGTAATTTTTTGTGCATCTGTGTCGAGTCTCATAAGTAACATTAAATTTTGCATGATAGTATATCTTTTCGTGTATTTATGATGTTAAATATGTGTTTCATGATATCGTTATATGGTTTTTCAAATAAACATTGATTCACATTTATTTTTGGAGGTTAGTTTCTAAAAGGTGTTTTGGGGCAGGTTGTCTCAGATTGACTGGGACTGGTAGTCACATATGACAACCAACCTCATGCATGTGTGCTGTCTTTTTTTTTGTTGGCAATTCTAACAGACACACCGGAAAATACCTATTTCACAGAATAAATTACTCTGTGCCTATTTGGAATAGAAAAAAAGGAACAAGAAGCGAAGAAGAAGAAAATAGGTACCGTAAGGTGAGAACAAGGAAAAGAAAAAGGCTACTTTAGGAAAGAAAATTAAAAAGAAAGCAGTTGACAACGACGAAGACGAGGAAGAGAATGAAGAGTTTGTTTGGTCTGCTTGTCTCCATACTCTGCAAGCAAGTCTAGGGAAGTCTGGATTTAGTGCTAGGATTGCAAATTATGGGCTCACGAAGCATGCTCACCTGAGCTACCTTTGCCAAAATTATGATTCTGAATATTCAGATTGGCTAAATATAATTTCGTTAGGTTAGGTATTTTTAATTAAAAAATATTGCGACCAAAGATATTACTGACTAACTATAATTATTATATTTTTGTTATTTTCTTTACCAGAATTCTAAGTTCCTTGCTCGCTTAAAGCGAATTTTGGTTATTATTATTTTTTTATTCTAAATACTATAAATAAAAATACTCATTTGTTTTAAATAGGTGTTTCTTATATATTCCTCCACTTAATTTACTATGTGACTACCTACCCCAGACATTGTGACAACCATCGCTGACACGGGGTTAAAAGTCACACTTCTCTTTTATCATAAAAAAATTAATATTTCCTCAATATATAATGTTAGAGAAAAAGTCTTTATTCCTTTTCAAACTAGAATACACTGTTCATTGATGTATAAATATCATTGCTAAACTAAGAACATGGGCACTAAAAGTGCAAAGGAAAAAAAATGTGATTTCCAACCCCGGTCTCCGCTATCACTGAGTTGCAATTGGTTATTCAGCTGCACAATACACACAATGTACGTGCACGGGTTAGTGACCAAACTGTCTAAAACAGGCTCCATGAATATCACGTTAATGCCCCCCCGGCCTGTAAGAGTTCCAGCATTATCACGAGGAAATGGCACAACCAGTTTGGGTACAAGAACATTTAAATTGGCACCAACAGGAATGGACTTTGTCGAGCCCCGATTTGAACTTCGGCCAGATTCAAGGTGACATCGCGTGGAGGCGTCCTGGAAATGCAGAACGCATTGCAGCTGTTCGAGCGGTTCACAGAGGAGGTAGGATCATGGTATGGGGCGGTATCAACAACGGCGGAAGAACTAATCTCGTTTGGTTGGAGCGGCATCTGAATCTCAATGAATATCAAAACGTTTATTATTCGGCCTATTATTGTTGTTCTGTATGCTGAATTGGACCAAAATTTCAACTAACGCACGACAATGCGCGTCCCCATGCAGCAAGTGTCGTGCGCGAATTTCTGCAGGACCATGAAATTAATGTTTTGACATGGCCTTCTCAATCCTCTGACCTTAATCCCATCGAGCACTTATAAGATATGCTCGGAAGAAGACTTTTGGTGTAAAATAATTCGAACTGACGAACAACTATTCGAGTGCCTTTCACATGAATGGAACGTAATCGAAAAACATGACATTGACAACCTAATTCTGAGTATGCCTCGTAGATGTAGAGCGTTTGTTAACAGTAGTGGTGGCAATCATCTGTATTAGTTATTATTTAATATTGCTCTGTATTAATTATTCATATTTAATGGTGCTTTATTGTTGTTAATTATGTGTTGCAATTTTTTTTCTGGAAACTATATATAAATTTTAAGAATTTTTTAAATTATTTTGTGAATTTTGACACAGATAAGTCTATTTATAGGACAGCTATAATATAAAAAAATAAGACAGGAAATTGTGCTTTAATTCATAATTTTTATCCTTGAGGGAAGAATATTGCCCTAGAATTGAGAATTGAGAACTTTTCAGTTACTTTTTGCTTTGCTACCTTTCTCTCAAGAAACAAATTTATTTCTTATAAGTAACTCGCAATTAGGTCGGAGAAACTGGCTTACTTCTTTTATTCTATACTAAAAGACATATAATAATTGTTTGCTTATGATACTGAATATTTCAGTACCTGTAAATTTTTAGCTACACGGATATATTATGTTCTTTATAGGTTTGTTTCAAAGAAGCCTTATTACGTCCCAAAAATATATTATTTTAAAAAAGTGTGACCGGTTTCGTGAACCACAATGTTCACATCCTCAGACAAGCAAACACTAGAAAAACGGATCATTAAGAAGGAACACCTAATAATTTTTAAAAAATCTACAAATTACCTTTTGTTACACTAACGAGATTTGTCAAACACATTAAAATTTTGTTAAAAACATCTTTAAAGTTACATCAGCCTTCCACAAAAATAAGATCATTTCAACTTTGGTCGATCACATTTCTCATTATTAACCTACAAAAATATAAAACTCATGCTGTCAGGAACTAAACCCGTGGCGCCATTTCTTTGAAACAGAAGTTTTTCACTTTCCAGGATTTAACATATTGTCAGAATGATGGTTTAGCCATGGGATCACCTTTGTCACCGTTATTGGCAGATGTATATATGGATTCTTTCGAGTCAAATTTAAATAACAATAATTTTTCAGATAAAATAATATATTACTACAGATATGTCGATGATTGCATGTCTGTGGAATGGGGGTAGTGATTCTCTTGTTTACTATTTGGAATACTTAAACTCACTACATACAAAAATAAAGTTTACCCTGGAAATTGAAAACAATAAGACATTGAATTTTTTGGATCTAAAAATACAAAATATAAACAACAAACATATATTCGATATTCACAGAAAGTCTACTAATACAGGACAAGTTATCCATAACTTGTCCCTTCATCCACAATCTCATAAAATGGCAGCTTTCAATAGCTACGTAAACAGAGCAATAAATATACCATTAACATTTGAAAGAAGAAATTATGAAATTAATTTAATCAAACAAATAGCAGTTACCCATGAATTTGAACCGCGGTTGGTGGATAGGTTGGTTAACAGAGGTATGCTGAAGTATCTTAGTAATCAGGCATATCCTGATGATGGACTTTCTCCTGCAGGGAACAAAAACCGGAGGTTCTATTCTCTTACTTTTAATGGCAAGATGTCGTATCAAATTATGAACATTTTCTCCAAACATAACATTCACATAGCTTTTAAGTCCAAAAACACACTGGGTGAACTATTTATCAACAATAAAAATAAAATTGATCCGTTATTAAGACCAGGTGTATATGAGTTAAAATGTGATTGTGGAGCTATATATATAGGAAAAACAAAAAGAAACCTAAAAAACAGAATTAATGAACATAAACGATGTATAAGAACAAATAACATACAATCTTTGTTTGCGAAACACATTCTAGAGACAGGTCACAATACGGACTTTACAAATAATTTTAAAGTACTGCAAAGAGAAACCAATGACAGGTTGCTGTGTAATTATGAAAATCTGGAGATACTTAAAAGATTCAAATTGGAACAAACTAATTTATTAAATGCACAAATTAATGACTCACATAACCTCTTGAAAGTTGTCCTAGAGGGAGGGGGTCCATCAAATTAGATTTAATTTGTTCTTTCGCATCCTATAGTTCCTAACAATAATGTTTAAAAAGTAAAATGGGTCACCTGTTGACCACTAACAGTAGCTGCGGTGGAAATGCTAAAAGTTCATGCAGTGTTCTGCTGACATAGAGGCTATGATTGTGAAGTTGACCAACAGATGGCGCCACGGGTTTAGTTCCTGACAGCATGAGTTTTATATTTTTGTAGGTTAATAATGAGAAATGTGATCGACCAAAGTTGAAATGTAACTTGTAAGTTGAGATGTAACTTTAAAGATGTTTTTAACAAAATTTTAATGTGCTTGACAAATCTCGTTAGTGTAACAAAAGGTAATTTGTAGATTTTTTAAAAATTATTAGGTGTTCCTTCTTAATGATCCGTTTTTCTAGTGTTTGCTTGTCTGAGGATGTGAACATTGTGGTTCACGAAACCGGTCACAATTTTTTAAAATAAAATATTTTTGGGACGTAATAAGGCTTCTTTGAAACAAACCTATAAATTGATTCTCCCAAATGGGTACGTTAATGCAAATATTTATGTTCTGTTTTTCAAAATTTTCCTGGAACAGTTCAAAACCGAAATGGTAGATATGTGAAATCTAGTTTGACGGTGTGATAGATACAGTGTAGTGCTGAAACTATATTTAAATATGAGGATGTTTAATTTAAAATTTAAAATTCGGATGATGTTCTTATATTTTCTTTTATGTATGAATAGGACTTTAGCATGTTTTTCTCATTCATGCAGCAACCTCTCGTTAACTACGTCAATGAAAGGAATCTTATTTGTATAGGAAGGACATCTGGTTATATTTGCCTCGTTAGGAGTTTCCTCAAGTCAAAGAAAAAGTTTACGCGATTTTACGTGTTTCTCCAATTTCTTCCATTCAACATGACCTTGAGCTACGTTTTAATCTGAGTTCTCTGTAGCCCGTAATGAAGCAAATACGTTGAAAAATTTAGGAACAAAGAATGAAGAGGCACGTGACATCTCTCACGGGCCTACACAACCCCGACGAACGATGCGCAGGTTCCAAGAGATATTGAGATTTTATTTACATATCCAGAATAATTAAGTAGGTATTTGCATCATCTAGATTTCTAAACGGAACAATGCGACTTATCTACGGATTGTCAAGAAAGGGTTTGTAAAAATAAATTAGACTAGATTTTATCGAACATGAGGTAACAGCGAAAAAGGACAACTCAATATTACGTACAAATTATTACAGGTAGTTTCGGAATGAGGATACAAAAATTCCGGTTTTGGAAAACTAATTTATATTAATAGGTGTGAAATCAAAAACTATACAAAAATATAAAGTACACCACAGTAAACAGGTAGGTATACGACGGTGTACCATTTTTAGCTCTATCAATTCCCGAACATTATAAGTGAAGCTATAAGTATGTATGCCCTTTGTCATCATAAATGAAAAAATCCAGTGTAATTTTTGCCTCGCTGCCAGTGAGTATACGTTATATACCCTGTTGTCAGGAGTATTGGGAGATATTTGTAGGCAAGACGATTAGTTCGGACAAAAAAAGACTAAAATCATTGGCTGACGTAAAATTCGTCAGTCAACGCTAAAATGTTCTATACCCCGTTTACTCTAAGAAGTCCCGATTTTGTCAGATGACATTCTCCCCAAAATCCCTAGGAATTTTCTGTTAACCATGGCTATAACATTGGTATAATATGTTGTCTCAACCAGTTAATGAAGTCACTCATTGATTTATGATGTGAAAAATTACCCAAAAGTGATACGAAAAAAAGAACATAATAAAATAAAAACCCTATTGTAATCACGATTATACCGCTACAAATAAAAATAACTATGGCTACAACTAATTTTAATAATAATTTCAATCGCCATGGAAACACTTTCCTTCTGGTATTTTGGTATAATCAGCAACTTGCGGCTACGTCTATGGTGCATTCTCAGGCAAATTTTATTTCGGTGTTGCGAAAGTGACAGTGAAGGTTTTCCGGATCGTTCAAAAGGGTTCAAACTTTGGGCAGTGAAAATATTCGCGGGTTTTGTACGTTTCGTGAGTTTTACAGTTATCTGTGTTGTTCTTGTTCGTGTTATTAGTAGTTATTCATTGTGCAAATGGGCTCGTTACTGACCTGGACTTATGACCCGGTTGAATTTTTTGCTGCATTGATGCCAACATAGGATGGCGAAATTACCACTTGACAGTCCCAGTAAGGACTAATTTGACTATATAAAATTTTTTCGTAAGACCCTTTTTTGGGAACGTTTCGTGCTTCAAAGTTAATATTTATTTTTACATTTGGTTATGAAAAACCGAAGGGTTTCTTTTGTCGATTGGCAGTTATTTTCTGCTAACAAATAGAATTGTCCAGGGACCCTTTAAAGTAAGGGGACCCAGCATTATACTTTCCAAAGTGAGGCCGTTTCTTTCCCCATTCTAATGGTCTCAATGATGCCAAGTATACAATTTTATTGGAGAATCTATGGATATAACAGGTACGTTGATTGTTAGTAAAAATTAATATGATTTCTAAAAATTAGACTTGACAAAGTTCTGCCAACAAACACAGAATATGGCAAGTGCCAAATGAATCAAATTTATTTTATATTTGAATTTGGTTTCCTGCAATTATTTTCAGGAATTTAAGTAATATAAATATGGTAAGTCAGTGCCGATTTTGCTTATTTGAGAATTTGTCGCTATTGCACCTTGTTACCAGGTTCCTCAAATTATTTGTAATATTATGTAGGTATAATAGGTACGTACTTGAACTTTCTTCCCTTGTTGAATATTAGTTTTAATCATGTAGTTTTTCTCGGTGCCCATTTTTGTAATTTTATTTCTCTCCCAAGGTACCTCACAAACGTAAAATAAACTTATAGTTGTAGATAAAAACTGTTTAAAAAAAGACCTGATTGAAGCTACCTGCTTAATAATTTAATATTTAGGAAATACCATTTTTGTTTTGAACTACTTACTTATACGTAATGGGAATTGTAGGATTACAACAATTATTGGGACTACTACAGGCGGCCGCATTACCTTTAACTGACTATCTGGAAGTTATAAAACTTAAAAATTGTGAATTATGATGGACACTGACATATAACATAACCTTGTACCAGCCCACTTATGTGGTCTCCTTGGAGATATACAGATAACAAGGCTTCACTTTTCCTATGTGATAGACTGTGACATGCTGGGTCCCCTTATTTTAAAGGGTCCCTGGAATTGTCGAAATATAGTGTCATATTATCAGTCCTTATGTACTGAGTATAGGAACCTACTGCCCAAGATTAATTAAAATTGATTTCACGGAAAAACCTTCTTCAGGGTTTAACTTTAAAGCAGGAATATATGGGACACCTTGTATGGTCTCTATATTTCGATAATTTTATTTTTTAGCAGAAAAGGAGTGCCAATCGACAAAAGAAACCCTTCGGTTTTTCATAACCAAATGTAAAAATATATGAAAAATGAGAGGGCCGTTTAAGCGTTCTTACCCCAATTTCCTACCTCTGAGAATGATGCAGTATCCCCATAAAAGCCCTACACTGTCAAATAAATCTGGCAGCGAGATGAAGAAGCGCTTTGGTAGGCGCCCAGCTCTTAATATTAAAAACTTAGCAAGCGTCTGCTAAATGATCTCGGCATAAATATTAAAATTTTAATATAAACGAAGTGATTTATGACCTGCAAGCTTAGCAAGTGGCTGTTTTCATAAATATTGTAACCCCATGGAAGGCCGCCTTTTGAACCTCACTTTATGTGTTTATACCGGGATGCGGCTGATGGCGGAATTCAAGCAAATTTATTTATCATATCAGTCTGATTTGGTCGATAATACCAAAGAAAATGATACTACATCATTTTCTTTGATAATACTAAGAAGCCATTTCATGTCCGAAGTTGGGGACTTTGTGTACAGTTTACGAACTGAAACACTATTTAGCACAATCTACAGCTAAGTTGTACAACATACTGCAGCATATAGTTGGTGGATATCTCTGATAAGTTTATATAGGGTCAAAATAATAATACCATAATTTCTCTTTTTGTATAGTAACCCGTAGTTCATATAGTTAATCCGTTATTTATAAAATTTAGTATACCTAAAAAAACAAGTAGGTAAGCATTGCGTTAACAAAATTCGTGATTGAGCATGAACATAAAAGTGCCAGTTTGGTTCCAATACCGTAAGAATAAAAACTATGTAAATGTTAACTCGTGAACTTAGTATATATATACTAATCTTATTTACAAACACGCCTTTATTTCTGTCCTTGTTGTTTTAATATTAAAAACAGCCAGATAGCTCTATAGAAGTATTTGGCAAATTTATTTTATCGAACAGAGCCATAAAAACTTTTTTCAATGCATATAAGTTGCAATATTGAAATTTTCAGTTGTGAAATAAGCGAGAGTAATGCGAAACGTGGTGACATGCAAAAAGGGCCGCGGCGACGATGATCATAGGGTCCCGAACTATTTGGAAACTTGGTTCGATTCGAGGCCGGGGCAGAGCGTATGTGCACATGTTTTCAAAGAAAAATACCGCTGATGGCTAAGAGCGATGGGCAAAATGTAGATTCGCGGTATTGATTCTTATATAGCTTTATTTATCTGTGTGGTTTACCAATAATTGTCCTAAACTCATTGGGTTTACCACAGGATTTTCTAAGGTAGGTACCTGAGTACCTTAAAAATTTGCATTGTCACCTCCCTTCTGCGCACAATTTTCCGCCCATATACAGGGTGAGTCACATCTAAAGGCAGAGCCGAAAACACAAGGTGGAACTCGCTAAAATAAGCACATATTCTTAATAAACATAAGCTCAAAAACGCTTGGTTCTCCATATAAAGCGTGTTAGATTTTTTCCAAAAATAACATATTTTTTTAATTTATTTCGGGCCCATTTAGGAATTCCAACCAAATTTGGTACACATTATTCATTGGACGGTTGCCATTTTGTGCAATAATTTGACCCCGTTCAGATGATCAGCGGCGTAGATACAAATTTAATAGTTACTGTAAATAATTGTAAAAAAAGTAGTACGGTCCTGTGCCAAAACAAAAAATTTTGCCTTTTTTGGATAGCCCATTCAATTTGAAACAAAAAGCGTCTCTTGGTGTTTTTTTATTTCTGGTACAGTTTCTTCGTAATTTCGGATTTTTTAAACTAGTGCCAAGGTGATTATGCTGGCATTTAAAATAAAATTATTTTTATCTACGCCGCTGCTCATCTGAACAGGGCCATGTATCAAATTTTGTTGGAATTCCTAAACAGGCTCGAAAGAAATTAAAAAAATATTTGGAAAAGTTTCAACACATGGAGAACCAAGCGTTTTTGAGCTAATGTTTATTAAGCATATGTGCTTATTTTAGCGAACTCTATCTTGTGTTTTCGGCTCTGACTTTAGATGTGACTCACCCTGTATAGTCAAAATTGTACTTTCTATAGGATATCCCTGACTAATGGTTAGATCTGCAAAGCACGTTTTAGAGACTTCCAGAAAACCGATTGAAGCCTAGGTATAGGGAAACAATTATTGTCACCTTTATTCTTAGGCCTCATGCCAATAAACTCCAAACTTAAATCTTAAAATTATAAAACTGCAGGTATTAGCGTTTAGCGCGCAAGCCAGCTATCGGTGGCTAATAGTTGATAAAATTGTTGGAATTGGACACAAACTGGAGCGGAGGCTACATGGAAGACTTTGACTTTGTGTAGCGGTAAAGACGCTGTTCTGGTCTTAGATATTTTAAGAAGAGGACATACATTTTGGAAAACCTTTGACTGACGCATTACCAAGGGCTGCTCACGGCTATTACCTCTGACACTACTTTTGCTCTTGCTCACCAAAAAGTCTTATAAATACATCAGTAAACGCTTTGACACAAAGTTGCGGCCCTGGTCAGAGTGTAATTTTTTGGTAGGGGAGACCGGGGCTAGTTGTCACAGGGGCAAATTGTCACAACACCAATATCTTCATCGTTTATTATGGCAAAACATTGCGCCATCTATGGTCGATCGCTAGTACTTGTCTGTACTTCCACAGAAAATAGTTTTGATATCGCCCGTCAAATTTGTTGTTTTGTGGTGAAAATGTGTTTATACGTTACTCGAGTAAAATTCTTAATCTGAAATCATCGTCCGCTATAGAAGTTTGTGTGACATTAAGGTAAGGTAAAATTATTTTAAAGGGTTGAAGCAACTTTGTACTTATGTATTTATGCAAGTTTCGACTTATTTTGTGTGGATTTACTTTTGCTTGGGCATTCAACACAGAAAGGTTAGGTGGGGCTATTTGTCACAAATTAAACGGGGTTAGTTGTCACTGTGACAACTTGCCCCGAAACATCCAAATGTTATTTGCGGATGTAATTTTGTTTCAGAAGATGGTTAGAACATACCAAAGAAAAACAAATAGAGTTACACCGCCCAGGGATGTTTTCTTGAGAGCGGCACAAGCGGTACGAGATGAGGATAATCCCATATCTATAAGAGAAGCTGCAAGACAGTTTGATATACATTATCGAAGTTTGGCAAGATTTGTAAAAAAAACTTCAGATGCTGCCAACAGGAATGTTCAAATGGGCTATAAAAAAATCTCGAATTGTTTTCTCTGAGAAGGAAGAACTAGAATTAGAAAAATATTTGAAAAAAGCTTCAGATGTGTATTTCGGTTTAACGCCCATTGAAGTAAGAAAACTTGCGTATGATTATGGAAACGCACTAAAAAAAGATAATATGCCCTTAATTTGGAATAAACAATCAATGGCAGGTGCAGATTGGTTTTCAGGTTTTTTAAAACGGCACCCTACATTGTCATTACGCACACCACAATCCACAAGCCTTTCCAGGGCTACAAGTTTCAATAAAACCAATGTGAAACTCTTTTTCGATAATTTGGAAAGTTTGTATGACAGATACAAGTTTAAACCCTGTGATATATACAATCTAGACGAAACCGGAATTGTTACCGTACAGAGACCAGATCGCATAGTTGCCAGGCGAGGATTTCGTCAAATTGGGAGTTTAACATCCGCAGAAAGAGGCACACTTGTTACTCTAGCTGTAGCTGTGTCTGCAACTGGTAATAGTATTCCACCTCTCTTTGTGTTTCCCCGGGTTAATTTTAAAGATCATTTCCTCCAAATGGCCCCGCCAGGAAGTGTTGGAGGCGCAAATCCTTCGGGATGGATCAACGAGGAACTCTTTTTAAAGTTTGTGAAGCATTTTGTGGCTACAGTGAAATGCACCAAAGAGAAAACTACCCTACTACTTCTGGATAACCATGATTCCCACCTCTCCATAGCTGCATTAAATTATGCGAAAGAAAACGGAGTTGTAATGCTTTCATTTCCTCCTCACTACAAATTACAACCGCTCGACCGTAGTGTATTTGGCCCATTAAAAAAGTTTGTAAATTCTGCTTGTACGGCATGGATGAAATCAAACCCAGGCAAAACTATTACTATTTATGATATACCAGGCATTGTAGCAACATCTTTTCCATTGGCATTAACTCCCAGTAATATAATGACTGGGTTTAGGGTTTCTGGTATTTATCCCTTCAATAGGGATATATTTTCGGAGCAAGATTTCCTCCCTAGTTACGTGACAGATAGAGAAAATCCAGACACAGAAAATGAAAACAGAGATAATTCAAACACAGAAAGAGGAAACAATGAGAACCGAAATGAGGAGGTACAAATAAACAGTGAAGTAAATGAAAATCAAGAAAGGGACGAGAACGTTGCAGGTAGTTATCCCTTTTAATCAAATACCTTTAAAAATTACCCCATTTTGTCCATTTCAGGTCCGTCAGGGCTACAACAAATACGAAAAATGATGGAAACGACACCTCCAGGAAAATCTGAAACAGTGCTTTCTCCAGAAATGGTTCGTCCTCTTCCAAAAGCATCTGACAGGATCAACCGCAATCAAAGAAGGAAAAAGCGTAAATCTGCCATTTTAACCGATACTCCAGTCAAAGATGAAATTGAAAATGAGAAAAGGTCCAGGCAAAACAACAAAAGGGTGAAAAAAGACAAAGGTGTGAAAAGGAATCTTTCTTCAAACAAAAAGGTAAAAAATAAACAAGAAACATTATCAGACGACTCAGACGAGGAAGAGACCACGTGTCTGGTTTGTGGAGAACTCTACAGTGCCTCCATTGAGAGTTGGATTCAATGCACATCATGCAAGCAATGGTCACATACAGTATGTACGGATGGAAATCCGTATTATGTATGTCACAATTGTGACTCTGACGATGATATGTAACCACCTTTAAGCCTGTACGTTCTTTAATTAATAAAAGCGTTTTATTTCTTACTGACTTGTTTTAAAATAATAGTGTGACAATTTGCCCCAGGCATTTTGACAACTTGCCCCGATGTGGGGCATATTGTCACAAACTGCGATGATAGTTAAAAACGTCACCCATTCAATCAAATGTTTAAACCTACAAACATTATATATATACAAATGTAGCTTAAACACCAATTGACAATTTAGAGCAATTTTTATTAAAATAGATTTAAAAGCATCTGATTGACATGGCCTGAAGTAAAAATTGTGACAACTAGCCCCGGTCTCCCCTACTCTAAAATGGGAGATACCATTTTGAAAGAGGACTTCTGTGATAGTGGTAGCCCCTTGAACTTGACACAATTCGGGCCATCTTTAAACATTCTAACAAACTACTGTTTTTACAATGTAAGGTAGATACTTTTACCAAAGAACTAATAGATTGAAACACCTTTCAGAGCATTTCGGACACTTCCCCTAGCAATTTATTTTTTAAAGCCCCTCTTGTTTCCGCATCCTCGTGAAAAATTCTCTTTTTGCTACTTTCCACTTCCCGAACGAGAATTTCATGCAAGCACGCCATTGTTCGCGGCAAATTCAAGGGGAAACTTACGGCGCCTATCTCTCTAACTCCCATTTTGGAGGGTAGTTTAAGTGTAATCTCCGACAAGAAAAATGAAGCGATAACAACTAGTTACGACGAGAAGTTATTTCGAACTATATAATTTAACAACACACGGACGTGCGCAGAAAAACCACAGATGGAATTTATTGCTGGTAAATTGAACTTACAGTCACAATACATAAACAATGTAATATTATTTTGGAGTTACGAATTTATAAATTAATCGCATTTTATTTTAATGAATTTATTAATGAACATAAGAAACAGCCGATGGGGGAATCGCTAATTCCCACATTTCGTTAAATCCCTAAAATAATAATAAAAAAAATAACATTTCGCCCTTCATAAATGGGTATATTGGTCCTGAATAATAATAATAATAATCTTTATTCGGCATAAAAAAATATTCAAACAGTAAATGTAATTATTCCAGCAGGGCAGATATAGGACTTAATGGCATCTGTCAAATATGGGCTCCAACTTATTACTCGGGAAACGTGAACCCAGGGATTTTTACATTATATTTTTCCGGACAGATATTCCAAGTTGAGTAAGGCACCGATAAACCTACTATTTAGCCTTTTTCGGTCTATTCCTGTAAAACTGTATTTTCCGAACAAAATATTATTGCTGGGGGGCGGGTACCATTTTTGTCACTTTTGTATTTTACTGTTTACGAGCCTGGTAGGTAATACTTTTCCTACACTCAGGTATTTAAATTTCAAAAATATTTCGGGCAAATTTAAAACGTGATGACAGGCAGGGGTTCCCCTTAAAACCATTTGTATACAGAACACGTCTTCCAAATATTTGCAAATAATTACGGAACACCCTGTTCACCTATACATATACCTACCTACACATGATTCTATTTGAAAAGTTGACTATTCTGAAAGAGACTCTGATATCAAATAGAAAATTTTAACTCTTCTTCTAAACGCCACAAATTTGTATTTTTCATGCATCCCCTATTTAAAAAGATTTAAGCATTATTATTATTACAGCGTTTACCTCTTTGGTTTTTATTTAGCAGCTTGGCCATTCAGACTATTACTTAAATAGTGTAAAACTATTGTTATACCCAACTTTTACATTTGTTTACTGTGTTTGTTAGAAATTGATATTGCCTATTATTTATTCGCTATGCATAGATATTCGTTCTCACATAATAAATTTCCGGAGAAAAAAGTTTTTCATATCATTGTGAACTGCAACAAAATACAATTAATATCAGCTCGCAGAAAGATATAGGTTATAAACATTGTCCATTGTCATATGAATTATTTTCAGGAAAAAACACAAACAACATAATTCCCCTTTGTACGTCGTTCCGCGAAATTTAATAAACGGACCTATATTGCTAGCAGGCCGCGCTAGCTCCCCCACTACATGACTCCACTCACCGCCATTTTGTTAATAATTGGAATAGGCAGATATACCATTTTAATTGGAGAGAGAACACCCTGCCTACTGCCTTTGTTTCCAGATCAAAAGAGCGTTCCCGAAAATGTTAGCCATAAAAAAACGCATATACCTGCAATGCAGCTTTTGTACCTACCTATATAGGCAATATAGGCTTGTTTAAATGTAAAACGCAAATTGTAGATGCGATGCCATATGAGAATATGCAGTTTGATATACAAATATTTGTTATTACAAGTTTTTATTTCATTTGCCCTGTTAGTATAGGTATGTACAGTGCTATTCATAAAGTTTGCACCAAATGGGAAAAATTTGTATTATTGTATTTTTTGAAAATCTGATTTTGGGATTTGTAGGTGCATGTTTGGTTTACACTATTGCGCCTAAACAGGGTCGTGACGTCACAGCCCATGCCTGTCAAATTTGACATTTAAAATAAAAAATTGGGAAAAATCAGGTTTGCCTTAAAAATATCGGAAAAAGTTGTTAAGAAAATGTGTTTGTATTGCATTATTGTGCCCTGTGCAAATTTTCAGCAGAATATCACGATGTTCGTTTTTTCTTACTTATTTATCTTCAATTCGGTACTCGATATTTTTTTCCCGCAAATAACCGAAGAAACTTATTAAGTGGTTGCTCTCTTACTAAATTATAACAATACAAATAAATTTCAGTGCTAAGTTAAGGAGAAATATGAGATTTTTCAAAATGGCTATTGTGTAAGAACGCAATCTTGGTGCAAAGATTCTTTCATTTTTAGATAAGTTTATTCCCTGGGTTAGTGTTGTAATAATTTTACTTAAGATACATCCATATTTTGAAATTCATTGAAACAAAATTATAAGCTACAGTTTTAGATCGAATTTTATGGGTTCCGTTTCAATTCCAGGAATATCAAGTAAGAAACACAAATATTCTGATATCCTTCTGAAAATTTGCATAGGGGTAGGGGAGACTGTCCTAAAATGACATACCCAAACTGTTCAAACCAAAAAGTCCCACAAAAAATTAAATAAATACACATAATTGAAGCATATATTGTATTGGTATGTTTAATATTAGATAGCAGTTTTTATTATAAAAAAATACCCATCTAGAAAAGATACCCTATTTTACAAAAAAGGCACTTTTCAGTCAACACAAAATATATTCGATAAAATGACATACCTATGTGTGGTAAAATGACATAGGTATGCCATTTTATCGAATGTAGGTTATGTTGATATGTTCGACAAGTTCATTTTCTATTTCCGTTGGAAATGTTGTGGAAAAACGTCCAAGGCCTTTCTCAACACCTCGTATTTTTTTGTTTTTATTCTGAGCTCGCCTTCTTAACGTGGCTTGCGGAACATTGAATTGTTTTGAAGCTGCAAGTCAACCCATATCGCCCCTGTGCACTGCCTCGATAGCCAACCTCAGAGAATCCTCACTCCAGGATTGCCTATTGCTCTCCCTTTTGTATTTTCCAACCAGTCTGAAATTTCAGAGTAGTCAACGATACTAGGTTTTACAATATAACCTACTACAAACTACTAAGATAAAATGACATACCTATGTCATTTTATAATGAATGCCGGTATGTCTTTTTAAACGACCAAACACATTATTAAAAACATAGTGAAACTAAAAATATACTTACATTTTATTGAAAAACTATCCACTAGAATAATAATATATTCTCTACAGAACGTCACTGTCAAATATTTCAATTAAAAAACGTATTTTTGATCGATTTTTCGACACTTATTTTATACGTAGGTTAAAAATCGGGAGCAGTGGAAATGCACAAGTCGACATCTAAGCCGTAAATAAGCAAATTCGTGGGTTGTCACATACAGTAGCAAGTTACTCTATTGCTTCATAGATAGCTCTAATAGTCCTTGAAGGTGCGTTCAGAACGAAAATTGCCGCCTGTGTTATTTTACACACTATGTCATTTTAGGACAGTCTCCCCTACAATAATACAATACAAACAAATTTTCTTAATAAATTTTTCCGATATTTTCAAGACAAACCTGATTTTTCCCAATTTTTTATTTCAAATGTCAAATTTGACAGGCATGGGCTGTGACGTCACGACCCTCCCTAGGCGCAATAGTGTGAACAAAACGTGCACAACATATCCCAAAATCAGATTTAAAAAAAATTGAATAATACAAATTTTTCCCATTTGGTGCAAACTTTATGAATAGCACTGTATGTGTGGGTCGAATTTTGCAAGCTGAATTAGAACCACTTCCTGACATCCGATTGAGCTGAAATTTTGCATACACCTTTAGTTTTGGTGGAAATACAATATGCAATACTCAATATTGTAATACTTTCAAAATGGCCGCCGCTCCAAGATGGCGGATGATGTAGGTATTTTTTGTCAACCCCCTTAATACCTATGGGTATCAAATGAAAGGGCTTGAAAAGTAGAAAACGATAAAGTTAGCGACATCACAATAAATTCAATATGGCCGCCGATCCAAGATGGCGGATTACCTATTTGATACCCAACATGGGTATCAAATGGAAGGGCTCGACGAGTAGAAACCAATAAGTTGAATTACTTCATACGAAATCCAATATGGCGGCCGCCCCAAGATGGCAGATTAATTTTCTTTTCTACCCTCCTAACATGGGAATCAAATAGGTACCTACTGAAAAGCACAAAATAAAATTGGAAATATAAAAAACCTTTTTAAAAACAAGCTTTTATTTAAGCAATGTACTAAAACGAATAAAATAAGTTTAGGTTTTCGTTAAGATAATTCAATTCCAAATTGCGACAAGTTTTTGTAAATTGAAAAGCTTGTCGCGCGAATTGTATAGAAAAAAATGCATGCTTTGGTAAATAGGTACTTGCTTATCAAACAATCACTGTTCAATAAAATTAATTGGTACCTACTTTCATCAACATGTCGCGCGACCTTTTCAATTTGCAAAAACTTGTTGCAATTTGGAATTGAATTATCTTAACGAAAACCTAAATTTATTTTATTCGTATTAGTACATGGCTTAAATAAAAGCTGTTATTTTTTATTTTCAATTTTATTATTTATGAATGTGTAATGAGTGTTTGACAATAGTTAGTTTTCGTAAAGGCGAAAGGATGCATATGGTATTAACGGATTTACAATGAGAAGAGAAGGATCCACATGGATTTGGTAAGCTTGTAGAAATCAGAGATGCTATTAAGAATAACCAACCTGTGTCATGTACTGTTAAGTTAGAAATGAGAAGGTGAGGAATCTCCGACGCACTTATAAGGTGCCTTCTCGAAGATTGTAGAAGAGAGTGCTGGGTAAATTATCCACAGGAAAAACAACAACACATTCTTTGCATTATAGATAGGATCCCGAAGCAGGAACTAGGGCCTCCTGCGGGATATATTTACCTAGAAAGGTAAAAGTTAATCAAATAGCCTCATTTAGTGGCGGCGATACGTAAAAAGTAGACAGGATCCATTAACAAGTCAAAATTAAATAGCATTAAGTTTCTTTTTCTGCTCTGTTATGCGACAGCTAAAAGCCCCATTTATCAAACGGGTGAATCATAACTCCACTGCGAACTATACTCATAATTATATTTTCGTCGCGTCTACTGAAATTTCGGCATTTCTGTTTCTGAATGAGCGGTGGTCTATTGTTAACGGTTATAGAGAAAATGTACGTGTGTTAATCATAGACGTAACTAGGTCGTATTTTTAGGGGGGGCTAATTGAGGGCATCGATTGAGATAGTATCGGGAGCCGCCTGCCCGCAGCAGGCGCTGCCGGAGTCAAAAATTTTGGGGGCGCAAGCGGCGCCGTCGCAATGATAAGGCCGACAGCTGAAAGCGATGAGTCATCCAAGGGAGGTGAGCCTAAGGCGCCAAATTCAAATTTCAACATGTCAACTTGGTAAATTTGGTAAAAAAAACACTTAAAATGATTGTTTACATATTATATAGCTCATGCGGTTTTACAACACGGATAATAATGTACGAGAGTGAGAGTCACATTTTCAAGGGCTTTTGGTGCATTTAGATATCTACCGGTAAAATTTTCGTAAATGCCAATTATTTCTTATTTTCGTGCCTAGATACAACTAAATTCGAATGAATAAAACCATAAAACTTACTGATTTCAAGGTGGTAACGTTTAACGGTTTAATCACGTAAAATCGTTAGGTCTAATACTCTCCAACAGTCAAAACCAAAACCCTGGAAGACTGTGTAGGAACAAAATCTCTTTTGATGACCTTAACCCACTTTTCCCTTAAAATGGGGTCTTTAGGGAGGAAAAAGCGGACACATTAGGACCGCCATTCTAGTTTCCCTTGCAGTTAAATAAAGTCCGAAACTATAGACACAACCACAGAGAAGACCAGAAGACAGAGAGTTCATCTTGTCAAACATGTCAAATGGAGCCCAACTTTAAACAGTATTTAATCCATTGTAGGTCACCGTGGATCTTCTTTCTCAGTTTTAAATTAGGAAGTGGCGGGCTGAGTCACGTGACTTCTTTGGACGTGCATTTAACTCCGTACACGTCCGAAGCCGAAGTAAACTAATATTTAGATACGTCGGAAGTGCATTTTTCTCAAGCATCATTGCAATAAGGAGCGTATGCACTGCTCCTTTTTGGGGGATAGACGCTGCCGTATGAAAAAAGTAGTGGTAATAATTTCCAATGGTGTAACTCACCCCCGATTTTCTTGAAATTTTGGCTAGGTAGGTACCCCGTATTTTCGCCCGATGCGACGTTCGGCGTTGTAACCTACCCCCGATTTTCTTGAAATTTTGGCTACCACCCGACATGCGCCACCTGCGATGCCCCCGACATTGTCGGGGGGTAGCCAAAATTTCAAGAAAATCGGGGGTGGGTTACATCATTGTAAATAATAAAATAACCACTTCATTTTTCATTCCGCAGCGCCCATCGCGGAAAAAGTAGGGCATACGCAATATAAAATGAGACAAGATAGGTCTGAATAATCTCGGACATCATCCAATCGACTTAGTAAACAAGCCGATTCATAATCCATCGGACGGTAGAAGTAAGGTTATGTGTCACGTGGCTCAATCGACCAATGAGAGCGCAAGACGTATACTGACGTTTGTATCCGTCGGACGTATAAATAGCCACTTCCTTTAAATTAATCTATAATAAATGAAGAACGCACTACTTCATAGTTTATCTGAGCGATCTTATCGGGTGTGTGAAAAATCACGTAACAATTGGGCTCCATTTGACATATTTGACTCTCTGTATTCTGCTCTTCACTGTGACACAACCTAAAACCTATAAACTAAAATTGAACTTTAATCACTTAATTCTGAACCACTGCTGTTTTACCACCTCATCAATAAAACTCCACGTCCTGTATTACTAAAAACACAGTCCAACACACAACAAACGTTCTTTAAAACAGGAAAATCGCCAGACAAGTAAACGTAATTCCGTAAGAGCAAGCGATTCGTCGAAACTGGTGAATTTAAAAAGGCGCGTTCGCCGTGTTGCGTAACGTTGTGTTGTCAGAATGTTAGATCTATTCTGTTTACGAGAAGCATATCATCGCAGATTCTTTACATTTAAGGGAGGGCTAATAGAGATGTAGGGGGGGCTAAGCCCCCCTAGCCCCCCTCCTAGTTACGTCTATGGTGTTAATTTTCTTTTTGTAGATAACTATTGTTGCTCTGAAATGAATTAGGCAAGTTAGGCAGATACAGTAAGATGTCCTTGAAACCTAAGTTGCGATTCCTCAATAATAATAATAATAATAATAAATTTATTCTCCAAGCAGCACTCTACAGACAAATAAAACAAAGTAAAAACAAAACAAAATAAACGTAATCACCCTGCTGCCCCCCGAAGGATCTACACCTAAGCACAAGGGTGCTTGTCTTGCATTCTGATCCATAGGCCGGCAGCAAATTAGAATATACAGCGTGTCTGATGTCCGGAAGAGGGAAAAGTTTCCGACAAAAAGTCATTCTTTATAAAAATTCCTGCTTGTTCCAAAACACCCAAAACTGTTAAAATATTTCTAATTTTTTATACAGGGTGTTCAGTACTTCGAAAAATTAAAAGAAAAAATTTTAGTCACCAAGAGTAAAGGACCATTGTTTTTGACAATATCGAAAAATATTATAGAGGATGTCATTTAAAATCGACATGAGGTTACAAATTTGAGGTTTCACCAATTTGTGTTGTTTTTTTTTTAACAAGGCGGGCACCTGATTCGTGCGTGTATAATAGAGCAGTTTAAAATCCCGGGTGGCTATGACAACCACCAAATCATGTTTACTATTTTTTCAAATATTCCTCTACACGAAATACAAAATGTGTATAGAGAATTTATTAGAAGAATTGAAATTTGTTCAGAAGTTGGAGGCAATAAATTTGAGTAAAATTTATTTTTGTAAATTTTAATATCATTATTCCTAGTAAATTTCCATATTGTTAGCAATACATTCACGTAATAGCAGAAAGAAATTGATTATTGTATAAATTCTGCAAATATCAAATAAAGCGGCACAAACAAATTACCTGCCCGCCTTGTTAAAGAAAATTCAACATAAATTGCTGAAACCTCAATTTTGTAACCCCCTGTGGATTCTAAATGACATAGATAGATAGAGAGATAGATAGATAGATAGATAGATAGATAGATAGATAGATAGATAGATAGATAGATAGATAGATAGATAGATAGATCGATAGATAGATAGATAGATAGATAGATAGATAGATAGATAGATAGATAGATAGATAGATAGATAGATAGATAGATAGATAGATAGATAGATAGATAGATAGATAGATAGATAGATAGATAGATAGATAGATAGATAGATAGATAGATAGATAGATAGATAGATAGATAGATAGATAGATAGATAGATAGATAGATAGATAGATAGATAGATAGATAGATAGATAGATAGATAGATAGATAGATAGATAGATAGATAGATAGATAGATAGATAGATAGATAGATAGATAGATAGATAGATAGATAGATAGATAGATAGATAGATAGATAGATAGATAGATAGATAGATAGATAGATAGATAGATAGATAGATAGATAGATAGATAGATAGATAGATAGATAGATAGATAGATAGATAGATAGATAGATAGATGGATATAAATACAAATACAGGTTTTGTATTTACTTATGCCTATATCAGATTCAAAGTAAGATTGATGCCTTTTCAAAAAGAGGATGCATTCATATATAAATTCCTACTAATGTCATTAATTTGTTTTTTGAAAATCCCCTCGAGAACTATCCCGAGCACCCATTTTGAAGATGATGCGCCTTGCTCTTTTCTGAATTTTAAAAACTTCAGGAACCATTACTGACTGACCCCAAAAGAGAATGCAGTATCTTAATATTGACTGGAAGTTAGCAAAATAAGCTACTTTGCAAGTATGAACATCAGTATTTTGTGTTAAAACTCTTAGTGCATAGCATACTGAAGATAATCTACGCATCAGTTGCTCTAAGTGCCCTTTCCAATTTAGATGTTGATCTAACGTCAAACCAAGGAGTCTGCTAGACTCAGAAGTGGACAAGAGTTTCCCTCCTACAAGTATGTGTTCTGGAATTTTTAAGTGGTTTTCATAAGTTCTAAATATGACATACTGCGTCTTAGATGTATTAAGTATAAGGTAATTTTCATTGCACCATTTGATTACTTTGCAGAACTGCTCATTAATATGTATTATTAATTCTGTCAAATTATCTGCCGTAACTAATAAATTAGTGTCATCTGCATAGCTAGCTGCAACACTTGTATCACTAAATAGAGCATAAGAAATGTCGTTCATAAAAATAATAAAAAGTAAGGGGCCCAGAATGCTACCCTGGGGCACCCCCATCAACAGATCTTTCAGAGACAGAACCATCTGTCAGAGAAACTCTCTGATATCTATCTGACAAATAGGATTTAATCCAATTATATTCTGGACCCCGAACGCCATAATTAGAGAGCTTCTGAAGCAGTAGGCTATGGTCTATACAGTCGAAGGCCTCTAATAGGTCTAAGAATAGGCCGCAAGATAGCAAATTATTTTCAAAAGCTTGTAGCATATTAGTAATATATTCAAATATCGCTGCATCTATAGAATTGCCTCTGATGAAGCCGTGTTGAAAAGGTTGATTTAAATTATATGTTTGGAAGTAATTTACAAGTCTCTCGTAAATGCTCTTTTCGAAAAATTTTGAAAAAGATGGGAGAAGACTTACTGGTCGATAATTGCTGTATATATTTGGATTATCTTTCTTGAAGGTAGAAATGATGATTGATGTCTTTAATCGGGAAGGGTAGATGCCCTCCCTTAGTGAACAGTTAATGACATTTGCTAAAGGCTTAGCAAAATATATAACTGCCTTATTCAGTAAAAAGGGAGGAATTCCATCATCACCAGAAGACTTTTTATTTTTCAAAGTGTGTGCGATTTCAATAACTTCTTTTGAGCTGACTGGCTTTAAATAAATAGAATTTAGGCTATCTGGAAATTTAGGTATGTAATTAATGTTGCTGGTATTAACAGTGCTGTAAGCGTTTGTCGCAAAGAAAGTATTGAAATTGTTTGCCACAATCTTTAGATTACCTTCCGGATATTGTTTGCCATTTACAGTTTTATGTCTCATTAGCTCATTTTTCTGATGTTGCTAATTTTTGTTTCTTGAAGGAGTTTGTTATACTCTGTCCTTAAATCTTTGTACAGATTTTGTGATTCTGGCAAATGTTTAGACAAGGTATAAAGTAGATCTAATTTATTTTTACAGGCTTGGATAGTTGGATTTTCAAAGTAGGATTTTTTCCCTTGGTGTTATTTTTGGTTTTAAGTAACGGGAAATGTATGTTAAAATAACAAATAAAGATATTAATGAATGCATCCCATTTTGAATCTGTTCCTTCTGATTCATAAACCTCCTGCCATACTTCATTACGAAGATCTCTAAGGAATCTATCAATGTTGGTTTTATTAGAACATCGCCTATAACTATAAAAGTAGAGTTAGCCTCGTAGCCGCAAATGGCAACGAAGACAAAGTAACAGCACAGACATATATAGCTTCGCTACAGACAGTGCCTGGGGCCTGGGGACCCAATTGTTTGAGCTGGCACCAATAGAGGGCGCCGCATGCGGGAAATTCGAATAAAAATATAATCGGCGGGCCTGACGACAATAATTCAGTGGCCTTGAAAGCACCTATACCATAAAAAACGCTGCAACGTTGTCAGTGCAAGAACATGTGGATAGAAGCTATATAGGTCTGTGATAGAAGAAATAGCCGGTATATAATACGGCAGCCACAATTTGAAATTATTAGATTTATTCCAGATGCACCAATCCGCGATTGCAGAAAATTGTCTGCCAAAAACTACTCCCTGCATCCCTTTAGCGAAATAACTTCATACCTCCAGTAGGGCGTTCAAAAAGTCTCAGAAATAAAAAACTGCGGGAAAAAACTACCCCTTCCCATCCCCGAAGTTGTTTTTGGTCAGATCCTCGCCATTTTTAGCAAGGACGTTCAAAATTATTCCAGAAGCACCAATCCGCGGTTGAAAAAAATTGCCGGACAAAACTACCCCCTGCATCCCTTTAGGGAAAAAAATGATAGTTCCATTGTTTCTGGTCCGATTTTCGCCGTTTTCGCAAGGATGTTAAAAAAGTCAGTCTCAGAAATAAAAAAAAAACTGCCGGAAAAAACTACCCCTTCCCATCCCCGAAGTTGTTTTTGGTCGGATCCTCGCCATTTTTAGCAAGGACGTTCAAAATTATTCCAGAAGCACCAATCAGCGGTTGAAAAAAATTGCCGGACAAAACTACCCCCTGCATCCCTTTAGGGAAAAAAATGATAACTCCATTGTTTCTGGTCCGATTTTCGCCGTTTTCACAAGCATGTTAAAAGTCAGTCTCAGAAATAAAAAAAAAACTGCCGGAAAAAACTACCACTTCCCACCCCCGAAGTTGTTTTTGGTCGGATAATCGCCATTTTTAGCAAGGACGTTCAAAATTATTCCAGAAGCACCAATCCGCGGTTGAAAAAAATTGGCGGACAAAACTACCCCCTGCATCCCTTTAGGGAAAAAATGATAACTCCATTGTTTCTGGTCCGATTTTCGCCGTTTTCACAAGGATGTTAAAAAAGTCAGTCTCAGAAATAAAAAAAAAACTGCCGGAAAAAACTACCCCTTCCCATCCTCGAAGTTGTTTTTGGTCAGATCCTCGCCATTTTTAGCAAGGACGTTCAAAATTATTCCAGAAGCACCAATCCGCGGTTGAAAAAAATTGCCGGACAAAACTACCCCCTGCATCCCTTTAGGGAAAAAAATGATAGTTCCATTGTTTCTGGTCCGATTTTCGCCGTTTTCGCAAGGATGTTAAAAAAGTCAGTCTCAGAAATAAAAAAAACTGCCGGAAAAAACTACCCCTTCCCACCCCCGAAGTTGTTTTTGGTCGGATCCTCGCCATTTTTAGCAACGACGTCTCAAAATTATTCCAGAAGCACCAATCCGCGGTTGAAAAAAATTGCCGGACAAAACTACCCCCTGCATCCCTTTAGGGAAAAAAATGATAGTTCCATTGTTTCTGGTCCGATTTTCGCCGTTTTCGCAAGGATGTTAAAAAAGTCAGTCTCAGAAATAAAAAAAACTGCCGGAAAAAACTACCCCTTCCCACCCCCGAAGTTGTTTTTGGTCGGATCCTCGCCATTTTTAGCAACGACGTCTCAAAATTATTCCAGAAGCACCAATCCGCGGTTGAAAAAAATTGCCGGACAAAACTACCCCCTGCATCCCTTAAGGAAAAAAAATGATAGTTCCATTGTTTCTGGTCCGATTTTCGCCGTTTTCGCAAGGATGTTAAAAAAGTCAGTCTCAGAAATAAAAAAAAAACTGCCGGAAAAAACTACCCCTTCCCACCCTCGAAGTTGTTTTTGGTCGGATCTTCGCCATTTTTAGCAAGGACGTTCAAAATTATTCCAGAAGCACCAATCCGCGGATGAAAAAAATTGCCGGACAAAACTACCCCCTGCATCCCTTTAGGGAAAAAAATGATAACTCCATTGTTTCTGGTCCGATTTTCGCCGTTTTCGCAAGGATCTAAAAAAGTCAGTCTCATAAATAAAAAAAAAAACTGCCGGAAAAAACTACCCCTTCCCACCCCCGAAGTTGTTTTTGGTCGGATAATCGCCATTTTTAGCAAGGACGTTCAAAATTATTCCAGAAGCACCAATCCGCGGTTGAAAAAAATTGGCGGACAAAACTACCCCCTGCATCCCTTTAGGGAAAAAATGATAACTCCGTTGTTTCTGCTCCGATTTTCGCCGTTTTCGCAAGGATGTTAAAAAAGTCAGTCTCAGAAATAAAAAAAAACTGCCGGACAAAACTACCCCCTGCATCCCTTTAGGGAAAAAAATGATAGTTCCATTGTTTCTGGTCCGATTTTCGCCGTTTTCGCAAGGATGTTAAAAAAGTCAGTCTCAGAAATAAAAAAAAAACTGCCGGAAAAAACTACCCCTTCCCATCCCCGAAGTTGTTTTTGGTCGGATCCTCGCCATTTTTAGCAAGGACGTTCAAAATTATTCCAGAAGCACCAATCAGCGGTTGAAAAAAATTGCCGGACAAAACTACCCCCTGCATCCCTTTAGGGAAAAAAATGATAACTCCATTGTTTCTGGTCCGATTTTCGCCGTTTTCACAAGCATGTTAAAAGTCAGTCTCAGAAATAAAAAAAAAACTGCCGGAAAAAACTACCACTTCCCACCCCCGAAGTTGTTTTTGGTCGGATAATCGCCATTTTTAGCAAGGACGTTCAAAATTATTCCAGAAGCACCAATCCGCGGTTGAAAAAAATTGGCGGACAAAACTACCCCCTGCATCCCTTTAGGGAAAAAATGATAACTCCATTGTTTCTGGTCCGATTTTCGCCGTTTTCACAAGGATGTTAAAAAAGTCAGTCTCAGAAATAAAAAAAAAACTGCCGGAAAAAACTACCCCTTCCCATCCTCGAAGTTGTTTTTGGTCAGATCCTCGCCATTTTTAGCAAGGACGTTCAAAATTATTCCAGAAGCACCAATCCGCGGTTGAAAAAAATTGCCGGACAAAACTACCCCCTGCATCCCTTTAGGGAAAAAAATGATAGTTCCATTGTTTCTGGTCCGATTTTCGCCGTTTTCGCAAGGATGTTAAAAAAGTCAGTCTCAGAAATAAAAAAAACTGCCGGAAAAAACTACCCCTTCCCACCCCCGAAGTTGTTTTTGGTCGGATCCTCGCCATTTTTAGCAACGACGTCTCAAAATTATTCCAGAAGCACCAATCCGCGGTTGAAAAAAATTGCCGGACAAAACTACCCCCTGCATCCCTTTAGGGAAAAAAATGATAGTTCCATTGTTTCTGGTCCGATTTTCGCCGTTTTCGCAAGGATGTTAAAAAAGTCAGTCTCAGAAATAAAAAAAACTGCCGGAAAAAACTACCCCTTCCCACCCCCGAAGTTGTTTTTGGTCGGATCCTCGCCATTTTTAGCAACGACGTCTCAAAATTATTCCAGAAGCACCAATCCGCGGTTGAAAAAAATTGCCGGACAAAACTACCCCCTGCATCCCTTAAGGAAAAAAAATGATAGTTCCATTGTTTCTGGTCCGATTTTCGCCGTTTTCGCAAGGATGTTAAAAAAGTCAGTCTCAGAAATAAAAAAAAAACTGCCGGAAAAAACTACCCCTTCCCACCCTCGAAGTTGTTTTTGGTCGGATCTTCGCCATTTTTAGCAAGGACGTTCAAAATTATTCCAGAAGCACCAATCCGCGGATGAAAAAAATTGCCGGACAAAACTACCCCCTGCATCCCTTTAGGGAAAAAAATGATAACTCCATTGTTTCTGGTCCGATTTTCGCCGTTTTCGCAAGGATCTAAAAAAGTCAGTCTCATAAATAAAAAAAAAAACTGCCGGAAAAAACTACCCCTTCCCACCCCCGAAGTTGTTTTTGGTCGGATAATCGCCATTTTTAGCAAGGACGTTCAAAATTATTCCAGAAGCACCAATCCGCGGTTGAAAAAAATTGGCGGACAAAACTACCCCCTGCATCCCTTTAGGGAAAAAATGATAACTCCGTTGTTTCTGCTCCGATTTTCGCCGTTTTCGCAAGGATGTTAAAAAAGTCAGTCTCAGAAATAAAAAAAAACTGCCGGAAAAAACTACCCCTTCCCACCCTCGAAGTTGTTTTTGGTCGGATCTTCGCCATTTTTAGCAAGGACGTTCAAAATTATTCCAGAAGCACCAATCCGCGGATGAAAAAAATTGCCGGACAAAACTACCCCCTGCATCCCTTTAGGGAAAAAAATGATAACTCCATTGTTTCTGGTCCGATTTTCGCCGTTTTCGCAAGGATCTAAAAAAGTCAGTCTCATAAATAAAAAAAAAACTGCCGGAAAAAACTACCCCTTCCCACCCCCGAAGTTGTTTTTGGTCGGATAATCGCCATTTTTAGCAAGGACGTTCAAAATTATTCCAGAAGCACCAATCCGCGGTTGAAAAAAATTGGCGGACAAAACTACCCCCTGCATCCCTTTAGGGAAAAAATGATAACTCCATTGTTTCTGGTCCGATTTTCGCCCTTTTCACAAGGATGTTAAAAAAGTCAGACTCAGAAATAAAAAAAACTGCCGGAAAAAACTACCCCTTCCCACCCCCGAAGTTGTTTTTGGTCGGATCCTCGCCATTTTTAGCAAGGACGTTCAAAATTATTCCAGAAGCACCAATCCGCGGTTGAAAAAAATTGCAGGACAAAACTACCCCCTGCATCCCTTTAGGGAAAAAAATGATAACTACATTGTTTCTGGTCCGATTTTCGCCGTTTTCACAAGGATGTTAAAAAAAGTCAGTCTCAGAAATAAAAAAAACTGCAGGAAAAAACTACCCCTTCCCATCCCCGAAGTTGTTTTTGGTCAGATCCTCGCCATTTTTAGCAAGGACGTTCAAAATTATTCCAGAAGCACCAATCCGCGGTTGAAAAAAATTGCCGGACAAAACTACCCCCTGCATCCCTTTAGGGGCAAAAATGATAGTTCCATTGTTTCTGGTCCGATTTTCGCCGTTTTCGCAAGGATCTAAAAAAGTCAGTCTCAGAAATAAAAAAAAACTGCCGGAAAAAACTACCCCTTCCCACCCCCGAAGTTGTTTTTGGTCGGATAATCGCCATTTTTAGCAAGGACGTTCAAAATTATTCCAGAAGCACCAAGCCGCGGATGAAAAAAATTGGCGGACAAAACTACCCCCTGCATCCCTTTAGGGAAAAAATGATAACTCTATTGTTTCTGGTCCGATTTTCGCCGTTTTCACAAGGATGTTAAAAAAGTCAGTCTCAGAAATAAAAAAAACTGCCGGAAAAAACTACCCCTTCCCACCCCCGAAGTTGTTTTTGGTCGGATCCTCGCCATTTTTAGTAAGGACGTTCAAAATTATTCCAGAAGCACCAATCCGCGGTTGAAAAAAATTGCAGGACAAAACTAACTCCATTGTTTATGGTCCGATTTTTGCCGTTTTCACAAGGATGTTAAAAAAAGTCAGCCTCAGAAATAAAAAAAACTGCCGGAAAATAACTACCCCTTCCCACCCCCGAAGTTGTTTTTGGTTGGATCCTCGCCATTCTTAGCAAGTACGTTCAAAATGATTCCAGAAGCACCAATCCACGGTTGAAAAAATTTGCCGGAGAAAAATACCCCCTGCATTTCTTTAGGAAAAAAATTATAACTCCATTGTTTCTGGTTCGATTTTCGCCGTTTTCAAAACTACGTTCAAAAAGTCTCAGAATTAAAGGAACTGCCATTTAGCGTTTTTTTTTCTTATTTAAAATCTGCCACAACTATTGCTTTAATCAGGACAAATCAAAACCCTCATATACCAAATTTGTACAAAAATATACAGGGAGTTCCATGCTACAGGGTGTCAAAGTTAAACAAAATAGGAATTTTAAGCGCAACTGGTGAATCAAGTGCGGGCCAAGGAGCTTAAATTCTCAATATGACGGACTTCAGAGAAAAATCTGAAAAATGCATAACATACAGGGTGTCACAGAGCCAGTAATTCAAACGAATCCTGTGGAAAGGGGACTCTATTTAGGGATATTCGAAGTTTGACTGTTGAGAAGTTATTTCAACTTTTATGATTTTCGTAAAACGAAACTTCGTTAAGACTCTTGGGGGTGGGGAGGGTTAGTTTTTTTGTCTGAAAATTTGTTTTTGAATTCTGAGACTTTATAATATCCTTGTGAAAAGGCGACAGTCGGACCAGAAAAAATGCAGTAATGATATTTTTTCGTAAAGGGGTGCAGGGGGTAGTTTTGTCCGGCAAATTTTTTCAATCGCGAATTGGTGCGTTTGGGATTACTTATTTGGAACGTCCTTGCTGAAAATGGCGAGGATTCGACCAAAAACAATTTCGGGGGTGGGAAGGGGTAGTTTTTTGTCAGGCAGTTTTTTATGCTTCTGAGACTCTTTTGAACGTTCTTGTGAAAACGGCGAAAATCGGACCAGAAATAATGGAGGTATCAATTTTTTCCCTAAAGGGATGCAGGGGGTAGTTGTGTCAGGAAAATTTTTTCAACCGCGGATTGCTGCGTCTGGGTAAATTTTGAACGTTCTGGCTGAAAATGGCGAGGATTCGACCAAAAACAACTTCGGCGGTGGGAAGGGTTAGTTTTTTGTCAGGCAGTTTTTTATGCTTCTGAGACTCTTTTGAAACGTCCTTGTGAAAACGGCGAAAATCAGACCAGAAACAATGGAGTTATCAATTTTTTTCTTTAAAGGGATGCGGGGGATAGTTGTGTCAGGAAAATTTTTTCAACCGCGGATTGGTGCGTCTGGGTAAATTTTGAACGTTCTGGCTGAAAATGGCGAGGATTCGATCAAAAACAACTTCGGGGGTGGGAAGGGGTAGTTTTTTGTCAGGCAGTTTTTTATGCTTCTGAGAATCTTTTGAACGTCCTTGTGAAAACGGTGAAAATCCAATGGATTTATCTTTTTTTTCCTAAAGGGATGCAGGGGGTAGTTTTGTCCGGCAATTTTTTTCAACCACTGATTGGTGTTTCTGGAGTCATTCTGAACGACCTTGCTAAGAATAGCGAGGATCCGACCAAAAACAACTTCGGGGGTGGGAAGGGGTAGTTTTTTTTTCGGCAGTTTCTTTTTATTTCTCATACTGACTTTTTTTAACATCCTTGTGAAAACGACGAAAATCGGACCATAAACAATGGAGTTATCATTTTTTTTCCTAAAGGGATGCAGGGGGTAGTTTTGTCCTGCAATTTTTTTCAACCGCGGATTGTTGCTTCTGGAATAATTTTGAAAGTCCTTGATAAAAATGGCGAGGTTCCGATCAAAAACAACTTCGGGGGTGGGAAGGGGTAGTTTTTTTTCCGGCAGTTTTTTTATTTCTCAGACCGACTTTTTTTTAACATCCTTGTGAAAACGGCGAAAATCGGACCATAAACAATGGAGTTATCATTTTTTTTTCCTAACGGGATGCAGGGGGTAGTTTTGTCCGGCAATTTTTTTCAACCGCGGATTGGTGCGTCTGGGTAAACTTTGAACGTTCTGGCTGAAAATTCCGAGGATCCGACCAAAAACATTTCGTGGGTGGGAAGGGGTAGTTTTTGGTCAGGCAATTTTTTTACTTCTGAGATTTTCAGGGTGTAGTTTTCCCGGCAATTTTAAGTAAGTATAATAATATGTACATCAATATGAATCTCAAAAATCCTTACCTACCAATTCCATCTTCCTTGCCTCTTTCTGTGAACATATTATTTATATCACAGATGTATATAGCTTAGCTAAGCTATATAGGTCTGTATTTATATACATAATACATCTGCTTGTATGCAGATGTATTTTTATCCCTAAAATGGGCCGGATAGGCGACATTTGGCAACGACGAGTGGAAAGATGTAGAACTCAGCGACCTCTATGGGACGGTAGTGGAAATATTTGTACGAATTCCCACAAAGGATGCCAACTCCAGGGACTTGGCGTCCTTTTGGGTTCGCCTAAAAATATACGGCGAGGCACAGTCTGTAGCGAAGCTATATAGGTCTGTGGTAACAGTAATTGTCCCCCTCCCCCGCACAAGCATGTGGTTGCTTCTGGGGTACTCCTAGTTTGGAGTATTGTGAAGGTGAGAATTATTATTATTATTATTCTTTTTTTAAGTTCTAACAATTGTGCCATATCATCAGAGTTATGTCCTGGCATTACATATGTGCTGCAAATAAAATTTTGTGAGACCAAAAAATTATCAATACATGTACAGTCGCGGACAGTTGGTATCGAACGACCTGAAGAGGTTTCTCGTGGCTATCGTTACAGGGCGCGCGGAGACGGCAACAGCGCGCGCCTTCGGCATCGGATGGTTCGAACGGGTGTCTTGTTCCGAGAATTCTTTGCAAGCGATTAAGCCGATGTCACCGAAAGGGTTAAAAAAAATTAAGGAATCAGTATTAAACTATTTATTAAAACAGTTCACAAGTATACAGTATGATTTTTTAAACTACCACCGCGATTTCCTCGCTTATTTTGCGCCCTACAAAAAAAACATGAGAAACAAAAAGGTGACAATTTTGGACAGCTAAGTGGCCCTGAAAAAGTAATCAACATCCATGGTCAACTTGTCGCGCAATATAAAAAAACCTCCAATTGAGCAAAATTATTAAATAGCCGTAACATACCTATTTATTTTAAGATACCGAAGAAAACTTTTATATTGAAAATTGATGGCACTGAGAAGCTTTATGCAACTGGGTGCTCAGATAGTTTCTGAAAATTACACAGGCTCTTCGGCTCTGTTGAGGCCATTGTTTTAGTTATTAAAGGCCATTGTTTTAGTTTATTAAAGTAGTTATTTGGCTCCCTACTGAAAAATCTTAAGAAACAAAAACATGTAAATTTTAGATAGTTGGTTAATGTTAAAAAAAGAAGTCGGTATCCATGGCCAACTTTTCGCGCAATACCAAAAAAAACTTAAATCAACAAGAATCTGAAAACAATCAATTTATTTTGAAAGTCGAGGGAAAATTTTAATTGGAGATTAGCGGCAATTAGATCACGCAAGAACATTGACAAAAGAAAATTTTCATACAATTTGTACTAGTTTTCCCGCTAATTTGTTTAAAGTGTGAAGTCGAAATAGCAATTAAAAACATCAACAGTTATTCAAATTAAAGACAAATTTTCTCATATTAAAGATCTTGTTTGATCAAAAAAAAATTAAATAAATTGATAGTTTTGTTTTCACATTTTTGTCAACTTGAGTTTTTTTTTGTATTGCGTGAAAAGTTGGTTATGGATGCCGATTTATTTTTTAACATCACCTAGCCGTCTAAAATTGCCATATTTATTATGCTTATATAAGCTTACTTACATAAAAAAAAATATATTTAATGCAGTGATAGGGCCAAAGCGAAAAATGTTTTTCAAATAAATCAAAGTGTGCCAATTGTTTCTAAAATTGGTAGTATGGAGTATCCTTTACTTTTGAACAACTTTTCCTAGCAACTTATTTCCACATAAGAAATGTTAGCAAAGTTTTTATCAAGAGTAACTTTTTGCGGTAAAATTAAAGATAAGAAAGTGTTCCTATTCAACACCTCTTCTGTGGACATACTGTATATACATAGTGTATTTGGAAATGAAAGGAAGGTTTATGGCTTATTATAAATATAAATGCAAATTCTTTATCAGAGGCTCGAGAGTCCGTCATAAAATACTACATAACTCGCCCGAATATTAATTTGCGTATTTATCCTCATCAGATTTTTAGCAAAAGAGCACGCCACTGAAATGGTCGAATTTTCCTTCTCAATCAATATTTATGGCCTCCTTTCATTTCCAAATACACTAAGTATAGTTGTCAGCGGTTTTAGACATTAAGTTAATAAATATTTTGCGTTGCAACAAAAATGTATTTTTATGTTATAATAAAAAAATATGTAGTAACACTAAAAATATATTTAGCTAATAACCCTAGAATTAAAAAAGTTAATTAAAAGGATTTTCATAAATTATTCTTTTCTTTGCAAAATAAGTATTTGTTCCAACATTTAGTTGTTAGGTCTCGTAGTCCTAAACATAAATGATTATAAAATAAAAGGGGTGTCCCTTTTATTTATTTTTTCTTATTTTTGAAGAAATTGGTCAGAAGTTTTAATAAATTGGTTTTCGTGGTGCTGCAATGCTCCATTGTTTCTCATAAAATGCCCTTCAACAGATAAATGAGATTAGGGGGTCACAGACATAAAATTACCCTTGTAACTTAATAGAGAGTTATTGCAGAAACTGTTTTTGGCATTAAGCAGTATTTAAGACGACCTTATTTGAATACTCTCATACGTTATTTATGATTCTGACAATAGTTATTGCAAGTCGTAATTTATGTATCCAAATTAAGGGCTTGTTTACGTTTACTTTATTGTTTTGTATTTCTACACTTTCACTAGAATATTATGTGCTTTTATAATTTTGCTCCGGAAAAAACTGGGAAAACAGCCAAATAACCACGGAACACCAAGGTGAAAGACTAATGAAAACAAACAAGGTGCAAACGCAAACAAGCAACGAACATTTTAGGTTAAGTCCTACTTTCACAGAACACTAGCGTTTTCTGACAAATCAGAATTTATTTTAAGAATTGTGACAAATAAGGTAAAAATAACGTATATTACGGTATACACAATAAACAAAAATAAGTCAGGACTCTTCGCCGGCCATTGCAACTTTTCTATGTTGTTTTCGGTGAACCATTCGCGAACTATTCTTGCTGTATGCACAGGAGCGTTATCATGCTGGAAAACGAAGCCATCGGGATACATTTCCGTTGCAGTTGGTAACAATCCGCCTTCGAGTATCTCGCAATAGCGAGCTGCTGTGAAGCGGTCGTCGATTCTCCAACAAATGCCAGGTCCACGGTAGCTTATCCAGGCCCATATGTTGACGGAAAAATGCCCACTCCTTTTCCTGGGTGACACAAATCTTTCGTCATATCTTGAACTCACCGAAGGTCTATATACTCGCACTTTGCCATTGTAATGGCTTTGAAAGATCTTTTCGTCGCTAAATATTACCTTCTCCCAATAATGTGGCGGTAAACGCTGAAACTCTCGGCATATCTGCAACCTGACTTCCTTATTAGCCTCGGTCAGCTGAATTTTGTTGCTGGCCGTGCGAGATTTCAGATTGGCTGCATCTAATCTCCTTCGGGCAGTTCTAACACTTGCTGGAAATTGTGTTGCAGATACTGCTTCAACGGCGGATTTAAACGGATTTGCAAGGCAAAAATTAGCTAGTTGCTCATCTTGTTGGTCAGACGTAATTTTCACATTTCCTCCTCTATGTATGTTTTCCACGCTTCCGGTTTCGTCATATTTCTTCTTTATATTGAAAATGGTGCTTTTAGATACACCAAATTCTTCGGCCAGTCGGGAAATAGCCCAACCATTTTCTAGTTTGGCGATGATACGGTGCTTGACGGATTCACTCAAACGAGGCATAACGAACACTGTTAGTTACTCTCTCGAATTAGGATACTGACTAAATAATTTTAGCCCACCCACCTTAGTATTTATACAAAGGGCTAGGAGCAGGTATAATCGATATTTTCAAAATCTACATCCAATTCAATATTACAATTATTAAGTTAATCCCCTAAATTTAGTTATATTAAGTGCAGGTAGGTATAATTAATAAATACCTATTTAAAAAGATATAAATATCTATGCTAAAATATTTCGACTCAGGTAATCCGATAATCCATTAATTTTGTGCCATACATTTTCTAATTAATATTAAGAGCCCCCATATCTACTTTTAAACATATTATACAAATCCTTGAAATCTTTAATTTTTGAGATAATCGCTTGATCTGTTTTTTGTCCGAAAGGACTTCAAAAGCCGCTTATTTTAGCAATCCTGCCATTTTCAAATTGCAAATCCAGGGCCGGCTACGATTTTTTTATTCCCCCGATTTTCACAAAAACCATTTAGCCATTTTTTTATTTAAAATCTGACACCACAGCGTCAATCAGGACAGTCGAAAACCCTTTATATACCAAATTTGAACAAAAAATATATAGAGAGTTCTATTCTACAGGATGTCAAAATTGAGCAAAATAGGAAATTTAAAGAAACCTCTTCAGGCATCTCTGGCGAGTCAAGTCATAAAAATTCAGCATTTTCAGATGGGGCAGAGAAAAATACCCTGTATTGAATCTTTGCACACCAACACTTTGAGTGGTTCTGTTGACAATTAAACTATTTTGACGGGATTCCATGGCACACTTGACTCGCCAAATGCCTGTAAATTTCCTATTTTGCTGAACCTTGACATCCTGTAGAATAGATCTCTCTCTAAATTCTTTGTTCAAATTTGGTATATAAAGGGGTTTTAGGGGGATCCTGATTAACGCTGTATTGGTAGATTTTAAATAAAAAAACACTCAAAAATCGTAGCCGGACCTGGATTTGCCTTTTGAAAATGATAGGAAGGCTAAAAGAAGCGATTTTTGAAGGCCTTTCACACAAAGAATGTTCAGGGATTATCTCCAAAAATAAAGATTTTATTAATTTGCATATGTTTAAAAGTAGACACCCTGTATATTAAATTATTGTTTTTGAGAAATTCTTCGGAATTCTATTGTGGCTCAAATTGACTATGGATTTACCTAATTTCATATTCCTAATTAATACAGGGTGCTGGCAGCAAAGGAAGGAAACTCGAGAAAAAGCAACTTTTATTGTGGTGTTGATTCTAATCTCAGCCTTGATATTTATTATTTTTTTATTTCATTATCATAAATACTAGACGGTATAGTAACATGATAAAATAGTACGAAATATTAAATACCAACACTGGGGTTGGAATTATTACCAGCACAAAGTTGCATTTTCCTCGAATTTTGTTCCTTTGCTGTGAGAGGCTGGAGGCTGTAATTTGCATTTTATGGTTCTATTTTTAGCAGACCGGCCGGCTGCAGACTCCAGCGCGATGTTGCCGTCTCCGCGCGCCCTGTAACGATAGCCACGAGAAACCTCTTCAGGTCGTTCGATACCAACTGTCCGCGACTGTACCTCTGCTAGTTGCAATACGTGTTGGTTCCTCAATCAAAGCATGCATGTCAAAAGCTGCCATAAAATTGAAAAGCTTATATTTGGCAGAATTATTTACAAACAAAATTAATTGATGATTCGCAAGAGACGTGTCACCACATAGTACATACAACATATCTATAAAATTGTCGATTTCTTCAATTGAATTTCTTGGAGATCTATATATTACAATAATTGCATACTTTGTCTAATTAACAACAACTTGAGCTGCAGTACACTCAAATAAGGGTGATTGTGATAATCTATTAAAATGTTCTAGTGGCTCACAGACCCCAATTTGTACCAATAACTTATATTATTATTATTCTAATTAATGAATTAGAATAGAAAATAGAAAATAATACATTAGAAGTAAGTCTCTATGAGGAAAATGGAGTAGATATCAAAATATGATGAAAAGATGAATTCAATAGTAAATATTAAACGAAAAGAAAACAAATTAATGGAACATTTTTCTTGCAGCATTAAAATATATTATTGATGATGGTCTGGTTACGTCTAATAAACTGTTTAACTTTGACTGGCAGTAAATTATATAACTTAGGTCCATAAAAACTGGCTTGTCTCTGTGTATGGGATTTTTTAAATAATGGCAGTCTGGTAGTGTTTAACCTGGAATGGTTAGACTCGCCATTGTGCACCATTAGACAATACCACAAAAGACACTGATAAACATAGAGACATCAATAGGTCAACTTTTCAATTTATTCAACGAAAGACAATAATAATAGGGTACTTGACGAAATTATACAAACTTGATAAAACAATTCCTGGACACTTGCCTAAGACCCTACGATTATTTAAAAAATATATACTTACGTAATTAGCAAGTTATTAGACTTCCTTTGAAATTTGGCGGGAAAGCACTTATGACGTCACAAGTGTTTTATAACGGCAATTTGGCAACATAGCGATACCACTGAAGTGTTCTGAGACATAACCTTATTCGGCAGTGAAAGTTGCAAGGAAAGTTGAAATTTCAAAATTCTAACCTCAAACTCCCAGACTTATGATGCCTCGTGAAACCACTTTTAGCGTTCATTGATTCTTTCTTCCATCGACGATTTTAGTCAAGAAGGGTTTTTTCGTAATAGTATATTTCATTACGAGTCTGGAAAAATCTATTTCTGGACGTGTAATGAACGATATTTTTTATTATACGGAAACGGACCGGCATATTATAATAAATTTAATTGACAAAAAAATAAACAATGCAGACAATGTAGTGTTTGGTATGTATGATGCGTTTCCATGGTTACTCTCAAATTATTTCAAAGGTGCTTTGTTGTAAATTAGTTATTGTCAGATAAGGTGAATAAAACGTCAAAAATATTACAGAAATGTATCTAAATATTGAAACACTTACCAATTAAAATACAAAATAGGTACATGTTAAATATCAGAGAGCATATAGAGTTTCTTAAATTTAGTTTACTTTGCTGTATATTTCTATTTTAAAGCCATATATTCGGTATTTTTATTCAGCGCACGGAAAGTTTTTCCATGCGCTGTTTCCGTGCGCTAGCCCGAAAAACCTCATCTTTCATTATTGCTAAAACAGATGAAAATAAGGTGTTTTCAAAGAAGTATAATAAAAATACTTATTCAATCGCTTTTCTGTAAATTTTTTTTGGCTAGGTTGGGCTCAAAGTCCGGAATTCGGGCTCAGTAGGTACTTCTAAGCACTATGGCGTCTTCATAAACGCGCCTTCAAGATGGTCCCTAGGCCGAGGTTCCCTCTTTATTAATAACTCATAATACTGTATTCTTGCTACAACGTAGGTACAAACCTTTGCAGTTTTATCCCATGGATTTCGGCAGACGCTAACAGCATCCAATTTCGGCAAATTACAGATTGTCCTTTCAGGGTCCATGTCCATGATACCTTACCTTACACATCTTACACAACACGATAACTAGGTCCGCAAACAATATATAATAGTAAATATCAATAACAAACTATAATAAATGGCACAGATCTTATCTACTAATATTTTGATTTAGCGAGATACGGAATGACAGTTGGCATCACGGGATGTCATCTGCCGATCAGAAAACCATACGTGTTAGATGACATGTGGATATATGAATAGGGTTAGATGCCTGGGTGGGCGGGTAACGTTGCCAAATACGCGAATATTTCCCCCATTATTGGTACCTGAATATTTATAGTATGTTCCGTATACAGATATTTTAACTAAAGTGTTACGTGGCAGAGATGAAGGATATAGTTTCCAGCGTGTGCAGCATAAACAGACACCATTTTGATATAGAGGAGTCACTATACGGAACATATTCGTAATAAAAAGTCTTTATGTGACAAAATTTGTGTGTGCAATTGCGTTAGTTAAAGCTCAAAGGTTTCAATAAATTAAGTAACAGATATTTATAGGCAAGCTGGAAATACTTGAATAGAAAACTGCAATTTGCCTTTGTTCCACGAAGTATTGCAAACGGGCACCGGCAACGTTACAGTTCCGTTTCTCCTGAGAGGCACAGAGTTGCCACGTTTGGCGTTCTGGACAATAGAACGACGAAACTGAAGATTTCAGCCTGAACAAAATTGTGCAACTTTGTCTTTAATTATCATAAAAAATAAGGGTTAAAAGCCGTTGTTTCATTTATTACGTGTTATGCTGGTGCATCTACTGTAAACAGAGTACAATTTTAGAGCAATTAAAAATATTGTCAAGTACCCTATTGTGGTCTATTTAAAGACATATTAGAAAAACTATCGAATTATACGATAACAATTGAAATGTAATAAAATTTGTTTATTTTTTAATATGTGCTTCCCAATTTTTTAATATTTTTTTTATACAGGGTACTTAACTCATTTGATATGTAATTTTTTTATTTTTCATCCGATTTTAGTAGTTTTTTTTTCTGAAGATAGGTCGCAAAAAACTCATTTTTTTACGTTGGTGCAAAATTTCAGGTCTTAATCTTAATTTTCAAGGCATACTAAGATTTTTTCTAGTAAAAATGACGAAAACAATTAAGCGATTTTTCTATTTAAAATCTGACGCCCCGCAGCGTTAATCAAGACATCCTAAAACCCCTGTATACCAAATTTGAACAAAAAATATACAGGGAGTTCCGTTCGGCAGGGCGTCAAAAGTGAGCAAAATAGGAATTTTAAAGGCATCTGGAGAGTCAAGTGTGCCATGGAATTCCGTCGAAACAGGACTACTCAAAATGTTGGTGTGCAAAGATTCAGTACAAAAATGTACAGGGTCTTTTTCAAGAAAAAAACAGTTTTTTCTCCATTATCTCTAAAACCGTTTTGTGTGGTTTTTTTTTCATTTTGATACATGCAAAGCACCTACGCATAAAAATACATTTTTTCCAAGTTTTTTTTTATTTTCATCAGTAGCCTTCACCGTACGGCGGACGGTTTTCGATTTAAAAACTAAAATGTATTCATTCGCCTGTCCCTGTCTCAATTTCACAATTCGTGGTAACCAAAGCATCTAGACAATATTTTTATAATTTTACAGCAACTATTATTTAGTTTTAGTAATAAGTACAAAAAAAATACATAAAGCAGTTTTAGATATATTATGGAAAAACTGAATTTTTTGTTAAATTTCAACACCCTGTACCTGATAAATAAAGCGGTTGCAGACATAATATGTTCATATAAAAAAATTCGTAGATTATCGCCCTTTAGATTATAAATTATCAACGTGCTTTTATCATTTATGAAAATACGTCATAATTCTATCAACTAAGAGCGCAGCTAGGCATTAAAAATTGTTGATATTCATTCTGTACGAAATATGGAAAAGGAAAATTTAAAAAAAGTGCGTTATATGAAGAGATTATAATATTGATATCCACAAATCTTAAAATGAATTCCTTCAGAATTTCGCTAGTCAGCTAATACATAATGCTGTATTCGTCCCCCATCTCCCATGCAATCCATCGGGCCATAAAACATTTTACGACGCACCGAAAAGTCCAGCGAAGTGGGCGCTACAGAGCGTAACGGTTAATAAAGCCTGATGGGTGATTTGGTCGTGGGGATCCACCTGGAGCCCCCTCCCCTGCATAAAACCAACTTTCCAAACAATAAAGTTTTTACTGGTAGGTTGGGGCGACACTGGAGTCCACTTTGGGTGTGAAATAATTAATCCTTTAGTGTCGACCATTATGATGGTGCAATGCAGGTAGGTAATCCGTTTTTAAAGTTCTGCTATTTAGTTTTAGCACAATTAGGTTCAGGGTACAGGTATCCTTCTTGAAAGGAGGTTTTAACAAAGTTCATTGCTTAAATGAAGACTTAACTCTTGCCACTGTCCTCAAAGAAGCTAAGGAAACACAACGCGTACTACTATAGTGGTAACTTAATGCAAAAATGAACCAAGCTAGCCTCAACTGTTGTTCTGCTTCATTGACTCCAGTGCCTACTCTTAAATTTCAAGGATAGAAGCCGCTACTACTGCTGGACTGGTCCCATACAGGGTGGCCCACCACGAACTGCATCGATCTATATAAAAAACCAAAAGTAGGAAAATTATGAAAATTTTGCACCACATCAATGACGATGGGCGCTGCTCAACTAAAATATTTTGGTGAATCTGGCACTTTCGGTTATACCGGAAGGCGATATCAACAACTTTCTTATCTCAAATGGAACACCCTGTATATTATTGTATTTTTGGATTCTAAGCATCATTTTTGAACAAAAACATGCAACATGTACTATGTCTAAATCCAACCGTTTTTGAGATATTTGCATTTTTCCGAAAAAATTACAGGTGCGGACCTAAAGTCAATTAGCAATTTATACGAGGAAACCGCAAAATTTCAAAACGAATTTTTGGCATCGTGTAACAGAAGCCCTGACCTAGTGATCTCTGCTGAGAAATAAATCCGTTCTTATACAGGGTGTTCAAAAAATGTGAATAAAAATTACAATCAAAATGTGCTTAAATCTCGAAATTTTCAAATGGAATCCTCCATTTTTTTTAATGCGATCTCATTCACCACTAAAAATAATGACAATTTTGTGTAAGGCTTCCTATACCTAAATGCAGTAATTTTCGATTAATTTACGAAAAACCCACTTTTCGCCCATAAAATGCGGGGTTTGATTAACACTTGGAAAATCACATTAGCCGTGGACGTTGAAAATACAATCGCGGCTGAGGAAATGTCACTTGGTTTATAAATTATTGTCAAAGACAATGCCGGCGCGCTTAAATTACACAAACGAAGATTATTTAAATTTGTTTATTATCTACGGAAAATGCAATAAAGTAATAGGTATCAAGAACGATACATAATCTTCGTTTGTGTAATTTAAGCGCGCCGGCATTATTGTTGACAATAATTTATAAACCAAGTGACATTTCCTCAGCCGCGATTGTATTTTCAACGTCCACGGCTAATATGATTTTCCAAGCGTTAAGCAAACCCCGCATTTTATGGGCGAAAAGTGGGTTTTTCGTAAATTAATCGAAAATTACTGCATTTAGGTATAGGAAGCCTTACACAAAGTTGTCATCATTTTTAGTGGTGAATAAGATCGCATTAAAAAAATGGGGGTTTCCATTTGAAAATTTCGAGATTTAGGCACATTTTGAATGTAATTTTTATTCATATTTTGTGAACACCCTGTATAAGAACAGATTTATTTCTCAGCAGAGATCACTAGGTCAGGGCTTCTGTTATACGATGCCAAAAATTCGTTTTGAAATTTCGCGGTTTCCTCGTATACATTGCTAATTGACTTTAGGTCTGCACCTGTAATTTTTTTCGGAAAAATGCAAATATCTCAAAAACGGTTGGATTTAGACATAGGACATGTTGCATGTTTTTGTTCCAAAATGATGCCTAGAATCCAAAAATGCAATAATATACAGGGTGTTCCATTTGAGATAAGAAAGTTGATATCGACTTCCGGTATAACCGGAAGTGCCAGATTCACCAAAATATTTTAGTTGAGCAGCGCCCATCAGCATTGGTGAGGTGCCAAATTTTCAGAATTTTCCTACTTTTAGTTTTCTATATATAGATCGATGTAGTTCGTGGTGGGCCACCCTGTATATGTATACTCAAGCGAGATTCACAAGGTTTATTTACATACCTATTGCTAAAGTATTATTTCCACTTAACACAAGCTATACAGGGTTAACTATCACTTAGTACAAAAAATTTATGGTAGATAGAGAAAAATTAGACTCCACAAAATAAATTTTCAAAAATTTTCTAACATTTGTCTTAAGCCTAAATTTTTTTTTTTAAATAATTGTATAAAACCCCTCAAAAAACGCCGCCTATGGACGTCCGCGTGACGTGTCTTAAAATTTCGCGTATGTCAATGGTAGTGACAGGTAGTGAAATAGCGCAGCGTTGTCACGTCTATCAATTTATTCGAGGATTCACCACAAAATTTCGATTTCCTTTTGAAAATGATTACTTTCTAAGGAACATGTAGAATGCCTATGGAACACCTACCTTACTGACAGGTATTAGGTACAAGCAAAGACAATCCTATCAGATGCGGGATTGTCTTTGGTACAAGTATGGAAGGTTCCTCTTCCACCAAATCAAGTACTGCCTCAACATCGTTCATATTCATTTGCCTTCCATGTCCACCCCTACGAGCTTGCAATACACCAGTGTTTCGCAAACGTTGTATTACGTACACAAAGGTACGTGTTTCGCAAACGTTGTATTACGTACACAAAGGTACGTGGATTTGGCATATTTGCCCTATTGGGAAAACGCGAGGTTAAATTCGCAAACGCCCTCCGCGGGCAACACTAGCGCAACTAGTGTGAAGTGTGACGCAGGTGTTAGAGATGCGACGGCGAACAACACAGTGCCTCCATTCGATACACAGCGACGTTCAGTCTTTGTATTGCAAAGCGTTCAGTCCAATCACGCCGGCATTAAGAAATCACAGAATTCTTTTTGTTTAGTTTAGATAGACTTTCAGTAAGTTTTCTTATGAAAATTATTTTTTTGAAAACGCAATCAACTAATCTAACATTAACATCGATTTTATTACCCACCACTCCAACCTCTACTGTTTTATGCATTTTGTGTCCAGTTTTCTCGTCTGTCAGTCCGTCCCCGCCATCCCTACGACTATGATAAGGTAAGGTGAATCTAGGCGAACCTCGGGTAAATTTAGCAGCGCTCCGGCTATACAGATTCAAATCGATTGTTATTTATGTATTTTTTTAATTTGTTTGAGTAAAAATGTATTTTCATCCCTCCTAAAATAACGACAACACCGCGAAAAATCACTTTTAAGCTGACAGTACGTTCTGATGCCATATTGGATGACGTAATTATGGGCGGAGATTTACAGGGAGAATTGGGGTTTTTACCCTTTTTTTAAAGATCGGAAAAAGATCTAAAAATATTTTTCTATGTTTTCTTAAGCCCCCCTGCGCACGTAGTAATTTTTTTTGTACTAAGTGATAGTTAACCCTGTATATATAGAGAGAGAAGAGAAACACGAAAATGTTCTAGGCCTTATACAACCACTTTGATCGCTATTGTATTAGGGTCTTTTACACTTTTGCCGTACCTACTATAAAAAAGTGCAAACCAATTTCAAGACATGTATCAATTTCTGGCAATCCCTCGAGCCCAAACTGAAACGGTGGTTATCACTTCCGGCCCTGGACTCCAGCCAGCTTCGGTGTTAGGGAAAACGACTTGGTACGCACCGGCAGCCCAACCGAAAAATGCATTAAAGTTAACCGCTTCCCTATTTCATCGGATAGACGCCTATTATTCACCCTTGACAATTCTGGGTCACGTATGATATCCGCATCCAGTTGGGCTAGGCGGCTGGTATAGAAATTAAATAAATCGTCAATCGCTCGCTCTCGAACGAGCACGTCCAGCCGCCCTGGAAAGGCCGGGTTGTTTTTATTTGGTTTGGTGTTTTTATAGAAGGTGGACTAAACTGTTCGTAGATATTGGGTACGCTATGTCTGCTCCAATACTGATTTGTTAGAAAAAACCGATATTGAAAATTTATGATAAACAAGTGTGTTTATGTATTGGATTGACTATTAGGTGCTTGTAAAAATATTTGAAGTAGGCCTAATTTACTACAATATAAAAACCTAATTCTACTGCTATTATATTGTACCTATATAAACCGAATGGGAGAACTGTTGTTTTGAAGCTTTCACGGCCATTGTTAATATATTGATGAGTTTACGGGTTGTTATGCCGTAGTCTGTGCGGAAAAAGTTCAGACGTTTCGCCGGTCGTAGCTGCCGGCATCTTCAGTAATTCTACTCTGGTTGTGGAGAGGTGACTGAGGTTATTTGGTGATTCCTCTCTGGCTGTCGAGCAGTGACTAATGTCAACTGCGATCTGGTCACTCGTCTTATACCAGGGCTTACTTGCGTAGACTGAGACTGAATTGTTGGAGGGAACGTATTGGTGGGGGCGACATAAAGGGGGAAGCCGGAGGCAACCGCATCATTACCATTAGCCAAGTCAGAACAGCTTCCAAGATCATTCAACGAAGTGGAGGTAGTGGGATCCGTGGTTGAAGTGGGCTGCGTAATAGTTGGGACGTTGCAAGTGGCAGCGTCGGTCTCTATTCTCCGTTCTTGCTTGTTTCTGAGGACAGGTTTCCACGCCCTGCTGACTCGGAGACCGTCTTCTTTATTGAAATTCCAAGGGTGTTGTTGTATTTCCAATGAATCGCCAAATAACCTCAGTCAGCTCTCCACAACCAGAGTAGAATTACTGAAGATGGCGGCAGCTACGACCGGCGAAACGTCTGAACTTTTTCCGCACGGACCACGGCATAACAACCCGGAAACTCATCGAATGGGAAAAATTCAGTTTGATAAAGTCAATCAAGTGAACCTGAGCTGTATATACCCAGGCTTGTAGGAATAACTAGAATATCTTAAAGTATTTTATGGAAATTGTATATTTCACAAGTCAAATATCTATCTATTTGGAATCAGATATAGTAAGAAATGCCTTATATGCTGTTTCGTGGCAAAATGACCCTATGGCTGTGGAAGTGGACGTATTACTTTGTAATCGAAAATTGTTTTCTTTCCAGTAATAATACCAAAGGTGCCAAAAAGAACAGGAACTGGAGAGCTTTGTGGTATTATACCAAGCTTGTTAAGGAAGCCAGCACTATAATAGTGCGCGGATGCACTATAATAGTGCTGGCTTGCTTAACAAGCTTGGTAGAAATTAAATTTTTACCAAAACATTCTCTAATGTTGAAATAATTCTGTGAGGACATAGATATGGGAATATATTATATAATATGTGAATTTTGAAACCTTCTAATACAAATTATGGAAAATACCTCGTAAGTGACTTTAGAACAACAATCTCTTGTATGTCTTTTTTTGCTTTTTCATCCAAATACTTTAGACTACTTTATACTCTCGACTATTAAGTGATTTTAATGGCGTTTAATGCGAGAAAATATTCCTTATTTATGTGCTGTTGTTGTGTATAGTATGTGTTTTTAAATATGCTGCAATAAATTCATTATTATGATTATAATCCTGAGGAAAAAAGTAGTCTTGAAGGTTTACAATATTTTCCATCGACTCTATACTGATAAAAGTTCTATCATACTCCACAGCTCTCACTTGATGAGCTTCGACGAGCTGATTCCAGCACATTTGGATATTACGACAAAAAAAAACAAATTTGGAGTTTAGCGCATGTGTTGTGTCTGCGCGCGACTATGAAAAAAAATTCACTTGAGCTGAAACTAGAGATTTTTGACGTAGTTCGATCCGTAGATATAGGAAATTCGATTGTACCCAGACGATTTCCAAGATCCGCAATAAAAGTCCAAAATTGATTAAAAAAACGGATGCACTGTAAAAAGTTTTTGTGTAAATTTACGTGCAATAATAGCAGGAAATTTAATATCCTGCATCTACAAGTAATTTGTTATTTGAAGTTTGACTGCCGAATGTTAGGTAAAATACATGGCTTTTATTTGTTTTCCGATATTTATCATACATCCTTTAAGTGCAAATATAACATTTTATGTCAAGCCCTAAATTGATTTTTTTCCGGCACGCACATGAGAAACATCGTAGGCGTTTTGTAGATAAAAGTAATATGTGTATCGAAAATTCTTTGTTCGACGCATACCGTCCATCGTGCGGAAAATATATAGAGATGAAAATCGACGCGTGGGTATGGTGCGTATTCGTGCGCTTTGTGGTCCCGGTTCCTGGCGCTGCAGACAAAGAGCAGCAGTAAATCCCTCGCCCTGCATAAATCGAAGCCGTAAAACGGGAAATTGAAAATAATACCCCCCTCGGCCTGACAAACAGCCCGCAGCATGCGGAGACAATAGAAAGTTAGGGTCGTTGCTGTTGTACCGAAATAACAAAATATGCGTTTAATCTGAACAGCCTGGGGGTACCTCTTGCTTACACACAATTGTACAGGGTTATTCATATAACATTTTACCCCCCTTAACTTTCTTGTTTTTAATTTTGGAAAAACAACTATTCGAGAATTAGGGCTCGACTTTGACAGTTTGTATCAGGTATTTATTGTTGTGTTTCCACATCGTCCTGTAAAAATGGTATGTTTTTGTTATAATATTAGTGAAAAAAAAAAAACGACATTGTTGAATGTTATGCTTTTTGCGAAAAGAACGCGAAGCCTGCAATTCGTGAATACGCACGAATATACCCATAGGGGGATTCCTATACCTCATCACACGTATTTAAAATATAGTTATAACAAATTGAGAATTACTGGACGTTTAAAAAATAAAGAAGAGATAAATAAACCACTAGGTACATGTTTTAACTGAGAATATGCAGGAAGCAGTCTTATTATACTTCGTGCAAAATCCGATACATTCTATTAAAGATGCAACGAGATATTTGCAAATATAATGGAGCTCAGTCCAGAGAGTATTGAAAGTGCATATGTTTATACCATATTGTTATCGTCCAGTTCAAAAACTCTATAATTATTATAGAAGGCGAGAATATTGCCGTTTAGTGTTGGAGAGGCAAGCGGAAAATGATCAGTTTATAGATGCGTATTTTTATCACTATGTAAATTATCATTATAAAGATTACATTATACTACTTTTAACTATACTATACCTTTTTAATTTCAAATTGGCGCTAATCAAAATCAAAATGACATTAGTCGAAGTCAAATTGGCAACACCAATTAGTTTCAAACTGGAATGAATCAAAATCGAGTTGGCATTAATCAAAATCAAATTGGCATTAATCAATTTCAAATTGACAATAAACAAAATCAAGTTGGTGGTCAAACTTGCTTTGTCAGTATCAAGTGTGTATTAGGTTATTCTGAAATAAATATATACTATCATACATTCATGTAAGATGCGTTATATAAAGAAGGATGCTGAAGGTGACTGGAGCAATCTTGCAAATGTACTGGAGTTGCCAAAAAGAACTGCGTATCGATGGGTTAACAATCAAGAGCTACCAGAGAAGCGGCGAGGAAACGTATAGAGTTAAAATAACCTCTGAACACCGTCAATTCATGAAAAGTTCAGTCGAAAAAAATCCTAAAATTACTCTAAAAGAATTGAGTCAAAAAATACGAGAAGTTTTTGGACCAAATGTTTCTAAGGAATGCATTCGACGGCATCTGCAGGCGAAATTACGCTGGAAAATTCTTAGATATTTAGGCACAAAATCCACTTCTTATATACATGGACGAAACGAACTTCAATTTGTTCATATCGCGGACCCAAGACCGTTTAAAAAAAGGAAGTCGTTGCACCAATATATCTGCAAGTTGCAGAGGAGCGAATATTCACCTGATTCGTGAATATACGACCGATATACATCGTATATTCATGAGGAAGACAAGGACGGGAGTTGTGACGTAGGGCCGAACATTCGCTGAACAAACTGTAGATTATTTTTGAGAGTATAGGTCATACACTTATCGATATTCAATTAAGATTAATGGATATACACCATCAAGTAATTTTGCCATCTGTTGTGGTCATCCAAATCATCAACTCTTGTATACCTAAATCTGAATCGACGTATAATAGATAGACACCAGGAAGATAATCTTGGACATCGAAAATAAAAACGTTGTCGTCAGAATAAAGCCTTGGGGCACACCAGAGGAAGAAAATTCTGAAATTTCTTGTGTAAATCAATCTCAAAGATTTGTGGGGGACAGGTAGGGGATATAGGAGTATAGAAAACAACTTGTAGGGGTGCTGTGACAAGCGAGAGTGGAGTCGCAAAAAAATCCTCGTAGGCGTTTATAAGCGTGCCGCGGTTTCAGCGAGGCAACAACTTGGCACCTCTCAAGTTGGTGGCGCTCCGAGGTCGGTACTTGTTGATTTTTTATATTTTCATATAGGTTCTTAGGCTTCATTCTGAAATGGGTAGATAAGTATTTTCAAAATAGGCTTCACCAACTTGTTGCTTTTCACAAATCACTTTTATATTGTACAATTTGCTAAAATGTACTCTTTTAAAGTGTATCGATATCAGAGTAAAAAATTGTAACGTTCATATTTCAACTTTTTGCAAAATAGAGGGCGATCTGAAGAGTATAATTATTACTGTAGGGATTTATTATTAGTTGTCACGACTATGAGAATTCTTGAGTAAATGATCAATATAAATATATTGTCTTAAAATAGGAACCCGAGAAACAATAATTATTGTAGTAATGTGTTTCTTTTAATGCGTCAACTGAAATATAAACCGTTCGGAAGCAAACAAGTGGAGTAAATATTTAGCTTCTATGTTACTGATACTTTTGGAAGTCTAACCGTAAACCAAACGTAATTAACGTTTTAAACTACATAATAAATTTTATTAAAAGTTAGATTAAAATTTATGTACTATGTTGGATATAAATTTTCTGCTACAATATCAATATGTGGCAAAAAATATTTTCTGTATTTATTTTGTCAGTTTAGACTCTTCAATAATATTTCATATACATATCTTTTATTATGCTTTTGTGGTTCCTTTATTAACCTTGCGCCGGCTATCAACCTTTTTTGCATTCTCATTATTGTCCTTGCCTAGTGAAAACTCGATGGATGTCGGAAGACCCTCTGATACCGAAAACGCCAAACGTTGTTGCGCACGCGCCAACCTCACAGCGTCGAACAAGGGTTTATTAAAAAGCACCCGTAATTAATTATCCTGAAAGCCTGACGACGGCAGCCAGACAATCCATTCACGTGAAACAATCGTGACCCATTTCCCATTATTATTCTTCCCATTCTATAAATAGTGCGGCACGCCACGCGGCTTGACGCTTCGATGGGAATGGAGCGGATTTTTAATTATTGCCGGACGGCATATTATCAATGGATACATTTTTATTTCAGTCTATCAAAAAAATAAAAATTTTCAACAGTTTTTTGTGATGCGGGCCCATAAGCTGTAGCGTAGATATCCTGCGTGTAAATAGGGCCGTGGTCATAAGTTATACAGTGTGTCCCCAGATCGACTTAATAATAGGTGTGAAGGACAAAACATATTCTAGTTGAAATTTGAACTTCTGGGGGATCAGCCCTGCTTGACTAGAAACCTATTTGCGACATAATTTCAATTTCGAAAATTATGTATACCTTGGAAATTTTGAAAAGCTTGTGCTTGTTTTGTAGATTTGACGACAAAATGTTATTAAGGAAACTCGTTCAGAATGAAAAACTGAGTTGACGTTACGATCTTGTAGTGTTAACGGTAGAAATAATATCGTGTAATTTAAAAATTTTGAAAAACCTGTGTGTGGAAGTTCTGGAAAAGTTCTTAACTAAATGCTGGTGCTTGTGATCTGAACACATCATTTGTCAAGGTGACACTATTAATTCAAATGAGAGACTAATATTTCTTAGTAACCTTCAACCAACAATATCTACTATTGAACAATATACCTAACGCAGCAACAGCGCTTACCAGTCGTTGGCGTTCAATCAGGAGGGTCATTGAGTTGTTCCACGTTTTTAAAGGAAAAAAATTCTTATTTTTCTTTTTAGTATAGGCCTCCCCTACTGTGTGGTTAACTGTATACATAATGACTGAACTACCTTGAATATTTCAAGCATCGATCCAACAATCCGCTATTAACGTCCTGATGTAAGCAAAATTCGAGAAACTTGTGTGCCGAAAACATCTAAATCTAAATCCAAATGACTAACAGATTAGATCCTTATGTAGGTAACGTTTCTTGTTTACGATTCTCTTTTCGCTGTCAACTTGTTCCATTAGTTTGCGTTGAAAACCTTTTAAATAACTGTTTCCCTTGAGCAGATGTTTGACGGTCGAATATTTCATATTTGAAACTTTTTAACAGAGATCGATTGGCGAATAGACCACAAATGATGGGCTTCTTATTTTACAAGGAAGTTGGTAAGTGAGTTAAAGCACAGAATTAGACGAATAATTATGTGGTAAAAGTGAGTATATATTACTTCAGATTTTATAAGTTGATAATAAAATTTGCAACGCTGAGAAATTAGTAAATGGACTAGTTCTCTTAAAATTATCGACCTATACTTTTTAAGTTTAAGAGTATGTGTTGCTCTGTCTGAACCCGGACGGGTCTCTGGAGCTATCGCAGAATTGCTGATCTCTTCTTTCCTTCGATGCGAACTAATAATCACCACCATAATATGCCTTTTACTATATTACCTACAGCATTCTACAGGATAACCGCTTGGCCTTACGATAATGTGCTAAGACGCGTCAGTCCCTATTATACCGAGTCCTACTAAAGACAGGCCATGGCGCACAAAAATCACGTGACCATCTTAGTCTGACGTTACATGTCATTTGTCGCATAACTGAAAGCGGTAGCTTGGGTTTTGAGAACTTTTAAATGTTTAAAATGTTTTTAAACGTCTTAGTTTATATTTTAGAAACAAGTTTGTGTCTAGTGCGCGTGTGCCCTGGCGGAGGGGAACCGCCCAGGTGTTATTATGGCCTCTGGGTGGGAGCCGTGCCGTCCAGGAGTATTGATGCCGCTCGCGCCGACGCGTGAGCGCTGTAAAGGGAATTCTCCCCTCCGGAATGGGCAGTGCAGCCTGAGACACATACAGGTGAGCTGCTTACGGGAGATCCGCGAGTTCAGACGGTCCGGGTGGCTGGAAGCCGTTCCCTTTGACCACGTTCGGGTTTGTGAATTTCGTATTCACCATTCACCTTGTGCGAAATAAATCAGTGTTGTAACGTACTCGAGGATTTTCGTTGTCGACCCACGCCCCGATACGGTTCCTATTCGGCCTTTCACGCTGCCGATCAACTTGGACCTCGTCAATATTTACAGCATACTGAGGTGAGTTTTCATTTGTATTTCGTAGAAAATAACCTAAACACCAAATATATTGGGTCTGCTTATATTATATTTATACATATTACAAAAGCAAGGAAGAAAATGTCACCATAACAACATTTGCTTTGCCTCGGGATGAAAATTGAGATTTAATTTCTAAAAAAAACCCTTAAGTATGTGTGGCTAACACATTTTCAAGAAAGTGAAACAAATAAAGCGGACAATGTGTTGTGGGAGGAAAATACCTATAGAGAATATCACCTAAGCTAAAGGAAGGTGCTGCCCCAACAATTTTTGAGAATGTGCCAAAATATTTGTGTGCAGTGCCGTTTAACTTTTAGCCCAAAACAGCTGAGGCAGGTTGAAAATTTTGAAAAAACAATTAGAGAAAGCCTGGATGCACAAAACCAATAATGTAATAGATGAAAGAAATTGTTACGAAATTTGTTTTTTTCTACTTCTCTCCAAAAATGCCTTTTATTATGTAGGACTAAGTTGGTCAGGTGACTACGCGATTATGCGTTAGCGACCGGGCTTCTCTTTATCGTTGGCCTCGCTACTATACGCCATGAGTTCAACTGTAAAAAAAAGAAAAACATTTGGCTAACCTCACTCGCCATCATAGAGCGCGAAGCCACAGAACGCGCACTGCTAGTGGTTTAGTTCCTGCAAACGTCGGAGATATGCCGTGTATCATCTACAGTACAACAAAGGCACAGCTAGTATGGTTCATTCTAGTCTGAAAAATTACAAGCAATGGTTTTGAGATGAAAACAAGATGGTACTGCAGAACCTTTAAAATAGGATTGTATGCTTAAATTTTGGGATAGGTGTACCGGTACCACTTACTTGTTCTGTAATGTGAAGATATTTGCGTTTAAACTCTGGATGTAGATCTAACACTTTCCAGAAGTTTATTCTTTGAAAACATAAGGATGACGAGGTACGAAAAGGATGATAACAAATTTTTTGTTTAATAGCAATTAAATACAAAATATCACGGAATCATCTTTGCTGCAGCATGTGCTAATATGTATAATCTCCAAGCCAAGCGTTTCTTCCTTTAAACGCCGCGTGCCGCTTCGATAGTCCATTCATTTATCAGCGGCCCATCAGGCCTCACAATGCCGACCGCAAAAAGGCTCGGCGATGGCCACCAAGCTCGCGCTGATAGCGTGTGGAACCGAGGTTTATTAAAAAATAAACCATAATTAATTATGCTAAAAGGGTGGCGAGAGCAGCCGAACAATCCATACACGTGAAACAATATGAACCTATTTTTACCCTACTATTGGCACCCTATACCAAACAGTCGCAGATCAAAATGGAGAATAACTAGGTATATTACAAAATGAAAGTTAGCGGCTTTATGGAACTATAAATTTCGGCAACTGGTAATATCATACCGACATCCAAGTTCTAATGGATGTGCTGGTGCTTTCATATTTGAATCGTTCGGGAAGGTAGACTACGACAGTTGTTTCCCCTTATTAGGTTCATCAAGGCAGCCATAACCTTTTCAAACGACTCAAACCGAAACGGTAGCACTTATAATAGTGTAACTTGCACTTGGAGGTGAGAAACCAACCAGTGGCGCCATCTAGTATCAAGCTGATGGTACCAGAGCCAAAATTTCACAAAACATAGTAAACACCAACAAGAAAAAGTTAGGTTGGTGTTGAATCCAGAAAACTACAAAATAATGTGAAGAAGAAGCGACACAGGAAACAGGCTCATTGGCCACTCACCACTGTATCTTCCAAATTTGTGGAAATCAACAAGGATCTTCACATTATTTTGTAGTTTTCTGGATTCAACACCAACCTAACTTTTTCTTGTTGGTGTTTACTATGTTTGTAAAGATCGAAACATGTTTGTAAAGATCGAAACATGTGTTAGAAATTTTAATGGACAAAAAATAAACAAAAACTGACGTTTTTAAAGTTTTGGTCGATCCCCAGTAACAAAAAATGAAAACAAATTTACTATGTTTTGTAAAATTTTGGCTCTGGTACCATCAGCTTGATACTAGATGGCGCCACTGGTTGGTTTCTCACCTCCAAGTGCAAGTTACACTATTATAAGTGCAACCGTTTCGGTTTGAGTCGTTCGGGAAGGTTATGGCTGCCTTGATGAACCTAATAAGTGGAAACAGCTGTCGTAGTCTACCTTCCCGAACGATTCAAATATGAAAGCACCGGCACATCCATTAGAACTTGGATGTTGGTATGATATTACCAGTTGCCGACATTTACAGTCCCATAAAGCCGCTAACTTTCTTTTTCCACTACTAACCCTAAAAAGTATGTATTATTGACCCATCATTAACCCGAGAAGTTGATTTTCTCTCCCCAGGTCAATAATAATTTATTATTGACCAAGGTCAATAATGAATTGACATCACGGGTCACTAGTATCAGGCTCTTCTATGTACGGCACAATTTCGTATTACTATACAACCCTGCTTACTTATTTCACTGATTTTTTTCAATTTGTATTAAACGCTGAACTCACGCCAATGTAGATTTTTTTACTTGTGGACTCTGCCCACAAAACAGAAATCTAACCTTCCCTTCCCCCACCTCCACCTAACCGTTCTAACCTAAAATTAGTAACAACAGCTGATGAAACAACTTTTATTTAAGTATTTGGGAAAACAAAAATTACAAATTACAACTAAAACTAATTATTATTATTAATGTAATAATTGACTGTGCAATTGTAACTAGTCATATTAATTAAACCTGTTGCAGTGCTTGTATTTGTAACCGGAATATTAATGTGTTGATTGTTTAAGTGAATATTATCTGATATTTTTTGTGTAACACTGGCGGGATTTCTCGATTCTATATTAGCAAAGGAACTAGAACTACCAATATCAAATAACTGTTCATCACGAGGTTCATTATGACTATCATTTGGATGGATAGTGTTATCGCTCTGCGCAACTACAGGTACTGATGTATGTAGCACTGTAAACTGGCCCTTGAACCATTTTAGCTATTCTTTTTTTAGAACCCAGAGATTCTGCAATATACCCTTCGGCAACAGTGGAAGATTTCCAACCTCCGTGCTGTTTTACAGTTATAAGATCGCCACCATTTTCCGCTAAAATAAGCGTGGTAAATCTGGGGTAGGCCGTTTTTGAATATACTTTTTAACAACTTCGACCCAAACTGGCTTCATGATAACAAACTTTCGTGCTGTTCCATTTTTACTAGTAGAAATATCAATAACGATCATATCGTCTTGAACATCCAAGTCTTTTCGAAGCATATTACAAAGTTCGTCTGTTCTACATGCACCAGCAACTGCGATAACAAGTACAACCTAGTAAGTAATAAAGTAATTATTGTTTATTGTAAATATGTAAATATATGTAGAACGAGGCATGTTTAGGTAGGTACTTTTGCTGTTAAAAACACTTCGTCTGGTGCGTCTCTCAAAAATCGTGCAATTTCATCTTCTTTAAAAACAAGTGATTTTTTCGCTACATAATTAGTATTTTGCCTTTTAAAAAATGCTACCAGTTTAAAATACTTCGAAATGTCAATATTTTCCTTCAATGAAATCGTGGATTTTAACATAGAAAACGTTGCCCACAAGCTTGATGATTTCTTGTTTTCAGCTTGCGTTCGAAAATATACCAATAATATATTTTCAGAAATTGTTTCAATATTCTTCATTTTGCACCAGTCTTTAAACATTGTATAAGTTTTTAAGTAAACACTTTTCGACTTCTGTGGAAGCAACTGATCATTCATCTTTTGTGCCTCTTCTCTAATTTCCGGAGGAATACAGAATATGTTTGGCGAGGATGAGCCATCATGACAATTATTACCACACTTTTTCACAAAAATAATATAAACTCACAGTTGATTTAGTCAAGAATAAATAATAATAATAATAATTAATGGCTAAATTTGACAGATAACAGTAAAGAAACTTGATTTGTGATTAAATAATATGAAGGAAAAAAAAAACAAAGGTAAGTTTACTATTAAAAATGCTTTACAATTTTTTACAACAATATTTTTATGGAGTGTTAGCAGTGGAAAAATATTTTTATGGAGTGTTAGTAGTGGAAAAAATTGTATATTAACCATGGTTTAGACAGCTATTATTGCCCTCACGTCTTAAATCCCTCGGCGTTGCCTCGGGATTTAATATTGACGTTCGGGTCAATAATAGCCTCTGTCTAAACCTTGGTTAATAATATACTATTTTGTAAAAATCTATTGGGGACGTGAAATTTTATCATCTTTTTATTATTACTAGGTATATTGTTAGCTAAATTGTCTTGTTGACTCTAACTTAGATGGACTATAAAATATACTAGTCTGGTGTAACAAACACCTAAGCAAATCTAAAATGTAGACCCTGGCTCCAACAGTCACAAATTGTCCTGATGAAAACAAAGTAGAGGGTACCTTACGAAAACATCCAAATACAGAAAACAGATTAGGGCCTCGTATCTTGTTTATGATTTTCGTTTCTCTGCAACTTTTTCCATTAGTTTGCGTTGAAGGCCTTTAAATAACTGTTTCCCTTGCAGAAGTTTGCGGGTCGCGTACTTCATATTTGAAACTTTTTAACGGAGATCGATCAGCGAATAGACCACGAGAGGTGGGCTTCTTTTTCTTCAAGGAAGTTTGTAAGTAACTAAAGTAAAAAAATTTTAGATTTTATAAGTTGGCGTAAGTAAGAGTATGTTGCCCTGTAGCACGAGAGCTTTTATGCTAGGGTAGTTTAAAGTAGGTATAGGTATTCATAACTTATAACAGATTAGCTATATTTGTATTTTAGGTTTTACCGCACCGAATATACCTATGACCATAGAAGTTTCACTTGCCGGATATATGGGAAATTACAGCGAGGAATCATTTGTTTATCTTTATTTTACGCCAACTTTATTGCACCAATTGTAGAGTACGATCATCTTATACCTACGAGTCCTCAGAGAAACTCCGGAAAGTTCCTAATTTTGGCAAGTATGCCTATTGCAATAAAAACATAATAATCTTGTATACGAAACTTTCAGCAAACCGAATTCTTGGTAGAAACTAAAGCGGCTTCTCGAAACTAATGAAATTAAAGGCGCCTGCAAATTAAATATGCATGAACCAGCCGAAGAATTTGATTATATCTGTCCGGGTCCGGAGACCTTTGTGAAGTTTCCGATTGATCCGGCTATGTCGGTTTAGTCCCCAGCCTCAGATAAAGGCGAACTTGAGGTTGCCTTTCCGGGAATTTTCTCGTTATTTATTACATTCTACAGACGCTGGGATATCCCTTCGAAGGAGTACACAATGACCGATCGATTTAATTGTTTTAAAAGTTAGGCCAGAGTAGGGTCCACCTGAAAATATACCACAAGGTGAAAATGTCGAGGTCAATAACACGTTAAGCCCCATGTGTACTATATATGTACACACTTTAGTTTCTCCGTAGACCATGTGTACCTATATGGCCACAGTAGCCAGCTGTGTTTAAGTTGGTGTGTCTCTCTCAGGCGCACAGCTAGCCTATTTCCTTATGGTGTAATGGAATCGTACGGTCTGTGGAAAACAAAAAATTCGCTTAGTCCGTGACACAATATGGCACGCATGGTCCAGGACGTTCCTATAAGAAACAAAAATCTTTTGTGTGGACCACATGTGCCATATTGGTACACAGCTTTATTTAACCAAAAAACGTATGTATTTAATTTTAACTAGGGTAAGTTCAACAGCCATCTTAACATAAAGTTGTCAAAAAAGTTGTTTGGTCTGAGGTAAAACTCGTTTCTTGGCAGCCTGGGGCTTAACGTGATAAGTAACTCAAGATCATATTACTTTTCTGGGGTAAATAATTGGTACATAATTGCTTTCCAGGATATTTCTTCTTAAATTAAGAAATATAAAATTTTGGTAGATTTTCCACAACACAATGCAATTATTTCTTTTAATGCTGATAAGTGGCATTTAAATGGTTTAGGTTAAACACGTAGGTGAATACTAACTGTTCCTGACTTTTATTGAGCAGTTACGTTGCATTTCCGATCACGTATTCCAGCTTAGATTATATCTATTCATAGCTGGCCATGGCCGCATTTTCCTTATTACATTGTCTTTTTGCAACATTATATTTTTGGCATACACGTCCCATATGCATATGATTCTCTACCGGTCGGAGTATTAGGGGGCCCGTTAAATTTTATGTTGGTTATAAACGTTTGTTTTTACGTGCTCTTATGGAATTAGAGCTCCAGATCTCCCTCTCCATGGGCGTCGATCAAGACCAAAGCAACAGGTGGTGTATATCAGATTATGCCTCTTATCGGTTCAATATTCTTGTGCTTTGGTTTCTACCCATACATGTAGTTGATAGTCTAATGCTAATATTAATTATTAATTTAGTTGTTCATTAATGTCACCAAAATATCTAACTGCATGTCTATATATTATACAGTGTTTCCCTTGGCATTCAAGAAAAAAATGTCATTTAGTTATCACGCGGTATTCTAGACGTCACAAAGAAAATTCAATGTCATTTTAGTGCGGTTTACTTTCATTGTCTATATCAAAAAGTTTCTCCCGGGACGACTATGGCTGGTTCCGGAGCTTCTGGGTCTTCTTATTAATGTTCATTTTATAGAACTTTTATGTCTATCCGCGTTCAGGGATTCCCGGCAATAAAGGGATTGTGCGGGAAATTGGCTCAATGCAAATTCTAAAAAAAGTTTTAGAAAACCGTATATTTAGCCATAGCCGGAACTGGAAATAGAAAAATTATAGAATGCAGAAATTATTGACACTTCTCTAATAATATAAATAACATAATATAATTTCAGATTATACCATAATTACCATGTTGTTACTTCTCACGAAAGTAATATATATTTTTTTCAAAATATCAGCCCACAATATTATTTAGAAGTTTTCAAATTTCTTCAATTTTTTAAAAGATGGAACTAAGCGAACTCATTAAAATAGTAGGTAAATCATCTGAGGATTACTAAACAATCAATGGTTTATAAACATAACCTCAACAATCACGCCTTCACTCAATCTGAAAATAATCAAATATTACAAGTGGGGGATAGAAAAAATAGATCGTAGTAACAATAAAGTCTATTACTAAAATCATAACAATTTATAGAGGCTACTTACCTTATTCTAAATACCAAATATAAGAAAAAACGGGAGCCAGCAAATACTATCGCAACCGTCAGTAAATTGCAATGCGCACTCGTAGGAATTTGCGTACCTTAAGCGACCTTCCCCTACAGCATTTTTGTCCCGTATAAGTTCCAAAAATGCAGTACTTCGTGCAGTACTTTCAGATGGCACAGAGAAAAACACCCTGTATAGTTTGTATTGGATCTTTGCAGACCAACACTATGAGTGGTTCTGTTTTCCATTCAACAATTCTCCGGGAATTTCGTGGAACATTTGACTTGCCAGATGCCTTTAAAATTTCTATATTGTTCAATATTGACAACCTGCAGAATGGAACTCCTTGTATATCTTGTGTTCAAATTAGGTATGTGGGGGTTTTGGGATGTTTTAATTATCGTTATGGTGTCAGATTTTGAAAATCGGGGGATAAAAAAACGTAGGCGGCCCTGGATTTGTATTTTGAAAATGGTAGGAAGATAAAAAAAGTTTAGGCCATTATCTCCAAAAATAAACAATGTATGGAAATCAAAATATGACTGTAGTAGAAAATCCTTAGTTTTCGCGAGATATATTTGCACTTTTATTAATTCCGTGAAAATTGATGCCTTGGTTTTTCGAGTGCCATAGCTAGAAAATTCCATTATTCTAAGATTGTAATTTTTGTTACTTAATTATGAATAGTCCTGCTATTATTGGTATCAGTTAAAAATAAAGTAAAAGTCAATAGTGCGTGTTGAAATCGCTTCCAATAAGTCAAATGCTGGTCTTTCATAGAACTTCCTTATATGCAATGGCTCGCAGGAGTAAGAAATTATCTGTACCAAGCTTATCAACAAACAACATTATATAATATAATAGCTAGTTATAATTTAAAAGCAGGCTGAGTCTTGAAGAATACGTTAAAGTAATGGCTTTTAGTGGAAAATCGACATTTTACCATCATTTCAAAATCATATTAAGTATAACAAAAATAAGACCAAAAGAGGCAGCATTACCTTGTTTTCCAGTTAACTGTAATATTTGATGAGCCGACAAATTTTGTTAGATAGCTTAAAATTAACAAATTCCTAAGGGGCGTTAAAATTTTAGTTGAAAAATTTCGGTTTATCGTTCGTCAGAAATTTCAACACCGTGCATGTCCAATCCGCGGGTACATCTTCATAAGACTTTTTTTATTAAAATGGAATTTCCCAACTCTGCTTAGACGCTTAAATGTTTCTATACTTTAGTTTATAGACAAGGAAAATTCGTCTCGTTGCGGCAATAATTAAATTTTAATCATTTTAATTTGTATGCGAAATTTTTTGGTATGGACCCGTAAAGAACCTTTGTTTTATTACGTAAACTGCATTTTCATCCATTGTATCTTTCTTTGTAGCATAAGAAAAATAGACAACTCTTCAAATTATCGAGTTTTCGAGTTTATGCACCTTAGAAAATCTATTCCTGTACGGTATGCTTCAGTTTTCTGTATTGTATTATTACCTATAGTTTATGAATATTTTTTACAAGCAATAATTAATTTGCAGGTTCAATAAAGTCATTTCAACTGTATTGTCATGCATTTGAATTTAAATTTTTGCTGCCTAACTACGCAGTTTCAACTCTATAATTTGCACCAACACGTAATGATGGCACACATAATTATTAATAAGCTTTCGTTCAGGGACGGATGGGGTAGGGTCAACCGGCCCGGGAAGTTTAGTCGTTCCGGACCAATAAGATATGTTGCAATAAAAAGCAGGTTTATTTTTATTTGGATATTATATACATAAAATAAAAATAAATTCTTCACCAAAAACTAAAAAACACCAAAAATTAAAATAGCCGTATTCTCTATAATACAAAAAAAAAAACATAAAAATGACAAACTAGACTAGATCTATTATTTGATTTAATAAATTAATGCTTTTTACCACGTTTTTATTAACTCGCTTTCTTTTCCTCCTGTTCGTCTGTTCGTCAAATTTTGCAATCGATTATAAACTAATTTTCCGATGAGTTAGAGACTTGAAACTTTAAACATAACTCAGACCAGGATAACAATGCATAATTAATGCGGGTATATACTACATATTATTAATATGTTATTTGTTACTATAAAATGAATGAATAGCTACCTAATAAATAAAGATATTTGACTAATGGAAATTTATCAACAGATAAGCACATGCATTGGTAAGTAAGAAGGGTCTGGAATTAATTAATAAACCTGAAATTTGCCACAGGTCTCTGTCATAATCATCAAGATGTTTCAAATCGATTGCAAAATTTCAAAGAAGACTAAAAAGCAGAAAATAATAAAATTTAAATATATTATTTTAATATACCACGTTTTTAAAAAAGGCTAAAAAGTTTAAATAATATAAAAACTGACTAAAAAAATAAAATTTCTCCGAGCCTCATAAAGATTCGAAAAACGTGGGGGCGCATGCAACAGATTGCAGTGTCGAGGGGTAGCTGCCGTTGAGAAAACATATATTAATACTTTTTAACTTTACTTTTTTAAAAAAACTTCTTCATTATCAATTTGATTTAAAAAAGCTTTTTCTATATTCACACATCATAAAAGGCTCTAATCTAGTATCTTGTAATCTACAGTATGCCCGCGTTTGCTTGTGAACACTCTAGAAATCTGTGAAGATATCTCAGACTTCAGACACTACTATTTTGATTGGATGATTGATTATTCCATGGCTAACTATGTTTTTTTAAAAAAACAATTTTCAGAATATCATTAGGCATTATTTTAAGAATGAAATGGATGGTGCCATCGAATTGGCTATAGCTCAAAACCCTTTGTACAAAATATCAGTAGGTACTCTAAGTTATACAAAGTTCACAAAGTGGGGAAAAATTCAAAAAAATTAGATTTTCCAGGGTGCCCTGTATAAACCACAAGGTACAGGTTGGAAATCTTTTTTTGTAAATCGATTAACTTTGCCTGAGGTATTATTGTATGTATACGTAGTATAGCCAGTCTAGCTCATACAGGGTGTTCGTAAAAAAATAAAATTTGACAAAAAAATCATTTATTAAAAAATTATCAAAAAAATGGATTTTACATTAGGCCCCTCCTAGGTAACTGTCAAAGATGTAGAAGCTTTGTTTTTGTTTTCATGGCATTCCATTCATGGCACACCTGATTTGATTGATGTGATATGTTGATGAATAAATCATAATTATTAAGGATTGTGGATGATGCCTCCAATTGTTAGGAAATGTTAAAATCAAGTATGTTTAACAAGGGCTATCGACATAATGCAGTAGAATCCCTAATTTTTTCTTTAAATACAGGATTTCATCAAATTTGATTTTTTTACGAACACCGTGTATGAGCTAGACTGGCTATAGGTACAATAATACCTCAGACAATGCTTAATCGATTTGCAAAAAAAGATCACCAACCTGTGCCCTGTGGTTTATACAGGGTACTCTGGAAAATCTGGCCCTACTTTGTGAATATAACTTAGAGTACTGATATTTTGTACAAAAGGTTTTGAGCTATGGCCACCATCCATTTTATTCTTAAAAGAATGCCTAATATGATATTCTGAAAATTGTTCGTTTTAAAAAAACATAGTTATCCATGGAATAATAACCCAGTCGAAATAGTATAGTGTCTGTGAAATACCTTCCTCTAGGTGAACCTAAAAAAATATATGATAAATTTTACTCGGCTCTTTATAGATTTCTACAGTGACACACTGTATTCTTTAATCTATTTTTTTATCTTAATGTTGAAAACGACTATTCACATTCAACTTGAGAAATAGGCAATGCCAAAATGTACTGATATGCAGAAGCCAAAGCAGAAGATGCCCCTTGGAATATATTAGGAAGGGAAGAAAGGGCCGGATTGGGCATAGGGACGTCGCGTCATCGTTGACTGCGCTGCGGCCGCGGTGATGATTATTTTGATATTTTGCGTATGCCGTATGCCCGCTAGCTGTCCAGGCCGGCCCAAGTCGGCCCGATTGCGACATGCCCTTCGGGCATTTGCCCGACTGACCGACCGTCCCATCCGTCCCTGCTTTCTTTCATGCAGAATGTCCGTCTCTGGAGTTATAATCACTTCACTGAAATTAACGTGTTTTATATAAAAGAGCAACGTGGCACAACGCAGTGTTTGAGAGATCACTCACCCATCAATGAAATTGCCCTATATTTTTAATCCGAACTAAGTATAAATCTTTATCAGAGGTTTTGATAATCTAGCAATTTTTGAATGGAGCCTAACCCTTCAGCCTCATCCAACATTTTTCGACTTCAAGGGCTGATTATTCCAAATTGCCAATTACCCCATAGACAGAAGATCCTCGGATTTCCGTCGATCCGAATTTGTTTCAATGCAGCCCAATTTTAATATTCGATATTAATCATCCGCTAAGCCTTCTCAGACCATTCCGGCTATTAAATTTGTTTGATTACTCGCCGTTGGAACGAAAAGCTGGGTCTTAATTTCGGAAGAGGAAAGTTTCGATTGAGTTGAAAGCGTCCGCGACGGGCTTAACATGTTTGTCTTTCTGGGACGGCCGATCAATTTTTCCTGCAATATTAATGAATATTTTAAGCTCGGCTTTTGTCTTTTCTAGGGCATAAAAGCAGAGTGAAGCCGTCATTAAGAATTTAAAGTTCCCTATATGTCTTTGTTCAGTAAGTAGGTGAGTAAGTACATTTAGAAACATCGTATAGATCGAAATCTATTATTCACAAATATATATTTGCTTTTAATGGTAGTTCCAAATGCAGGTAGGCCTATATATTTCATGTTTCTCAGAAATAAACTTCTGTACTTATTGTAAGTAAAAAAGATAGATGAAAATTGTATTATGTATTGTAAGTTTTACTGCTCACTGCTAGTTTTCAAATTCTTACTAACTATGAAATCATAGAAAAGACACAGAATGCAGAAAGCTAATCTTCTCAAATAATATGTTAAATGGATCCCAATTTTTCTCACTCTCACTCCCGGTATATATTGTTTAGATATAAACTAGGAAGTATACTGCATGCACGCTTCATTTATTATAGTTTAATTTAAAACTGAGAATGAAGATCTGCGGTGACCTACAATATGGATTAATTGCAGTTTAAATAGTTGGGCACCATTGTTTGATATATTTGAGCTGTCGGTATTCCATCTTCTTTGTGGTGAATCCGGAATCCACGAGCAACACTCTACAAAAAATGTCATTGGTTCCAAATTTAGTTAATCTCCACGACCTCTTCCAGCGATAAAACTTGCTTGAACACAGCCGCCGCAAAGAAAAGGGGCTTTGGGCTTTAACTTTGTAAGAAAAAAGTTAATATTTTGTTAAAAGCACCACCTGGAGGGAAATAATGGTTGTGCTTCTCAGAAGGGCCGATCGATTTTTCGTAAAATATTGATGAAAATTTTAAGTGGTTGGGGTTTGTTCTTTACAGAATAATATAGAACCTAAAAGGGGGCTTCATAAGCTGAAGAAGCTATTTATAAATGTATACTGTTATAACAAAATGGGCTCTGATTGTTGGTCGCCAGATAATTATATATATTTTTAAAAAGAAACTGAGTGCAGGAGATGGATTTCAAATAAAACAAGACAATTAAAAAAATTACAAGATTTAATGATAACTTTTTGGTTGAAGTTGACAGATTATAGAAAATTATTAGGCTGTTTACAATAGAAAGTATAGTTGAAAAACTAGAAAGTTTAAGTACGAATGAATATTTGAATTAAAATGAGAGTAACTAATTAAAGCTAGTATTTTTGGTATATAAAAAAACTTGGTTAGCTTTGAACACTGATTTTGATAACTTGCTTAGAATTTCGGACCATCGAGACTTGTAGGGTACCTTGGTTACGTGATAAATCGTCACTTGCCCGCCAGACGACACCCCAGACTCCTTTGATCGTGCAATAACCTCCGGAACTAGCTCTAGTCGGAAGCCAGTCGTCAGCTGCTTGAGTAGGGTTCAGTGGTGTGCGGATTCAAGTCGGCCAGTAGGGTTGTATGGTTGTGAATCACAACCTTTGGTGTCGTCCTGTGGTCCTTTCCTTTTTCCGATGTTACATGAAAAGGTAAAAGCAAAACAGTGTCCGTTGCAAAACGCAGCAGTTAAATTCTGTGCTTGTAGAAAGTGAAAATATTAAAGATAAATTATAGTTAAATTAATGTTAAATTTACGAACAGTAATGACAAATCTGTGCACAGTAAATTATAGCTCAAATAATTTTCATAAAGTGAATATAAGTGACTCGATAAATGATTGAAAAAGGATACTCTTGACGTAGGAAAAAATATATAACAATAACTTGCTAGTTACTAAAGAAAATGACTTTGATTTCCCTGACACCATTGAATAAGGAATTCGTCTTAATCAATGCTGACACTTAATAAAAAACAAATGTAATCAATTTTAAATATTATGTAACCAAAAATTACTGAAGTTTGATCAGCAGATAACAGAAAAAAAATTGGATTTCTTCTCTACTCAAGACTTGAATAGGAATATAAAAAATATAATTTGTCATTTAGCCAACAAGGCTACGGTACTCAAAAAGCGGCTGATTTAGTGCAAAAGAATAATTCGAAACGATATGGTAAATACTCCGACATAATGAATTATTGTCCCGTGTGCTAATGAATTGAAATCGGTGAGTTCTTTTCACCACAAAATTTAATATAAAATACCTAACAATAAAAACGGCCTGATAAGGCGATTAGCCGATAGCTAGTGGTCCCCAAAAGTACAGCCAACCTGAGTGGTGAGATATTTTTCGCAGAGACGGCAAAACCAATATTCAAAAATGAAAAATCGAAAAATACTCACCCCAAATTGCTGTCGCCGCAGCCAGAACCAAAAGCCATCATCAACCTTCGCTACTCAGCCCCCAAGGGTGTCCTCAAGACCGCTTGGTCCGTGGAAAACCTTACACGACCGACGATACTCCGGCGTGGTCACATGAAAAATTAAAGAAAAACCAAAATATCAGCTTAGCACGGTAAACTTAATTATAACAGTCTTTTTTACACTAAATCACGCCATAAAAAGATGAAACCTATGCACGATGAAAAAAGATTGAAAAATTCCTAAGGAAAAAATCAAACGTGCATAAGCTAAATCAGTACCGCACCTGTTGTCTCGACGACGAGCAGAGAGGAAAAGCCGGGCGGAAATTGCCTGTCACTCCCATCTTCCTTGGTCGCCTGAGACCACCAAAACATAAAAGTTAAACTTCTTCTTCTTCAAACAATCACATATTATTTTTGGCCTTTGTTCTTATACATACCTCATTAATTTTAATTCGTTAGTTATATGAATTTGTTTAATGCTAAATTGGAAAGGCAAAGAAACAACGTACCTGTATATGAATAAGCTATTGCGAAATTTGTAAATTCCAGGTATCCATAGTTCATTCAGTGTGTGTGACTGGTTGCCTAATGGTGGCGGTAATTTGTAGTTCAAAATCCGAGGTATATCGGGAGAGTCAAAAGGTTATTACCGTAGTAACGAAAGTTGGCATAAATTTCGTTACACTGTATAGTTCTTTTATCAGGAGGTAAGCTAATAATGTATGTCTAATTTGAAGTTTGTAGGCAAGGTGAAATGTTGGGAAAAACTCTGTTGTCGGTCTCCCATTGCTTGTTTTTAAAAACACAACGTTTCGATATTTTCTACTTCTTCTTGCAGGGCTCTCTCGGGGTTTCATATAGTTGTCGCTATGGTTTTCGTGGTGGCTGCTGAGTAGTTTGAGCTGTAATGTAAGTACTCACAGCGGCTAACTCTCAGATCAAGGAATGGTAAAGTGTCCTGTTCTTCATTCTCAATCGTAAACTTGATAGTTGGCCTCATGTTGTTCCAGATAATGTTGTAGCTCGTTCGCCGCTCTCAATCCATACGATGAAGTTTTCGTCAACATACCCATGACATAAAAAATATAAATATTTGACCGTCTTCTTACATAGAACTGCTCTTTTAACTGTCAATAAAAATTGTGCTGACAAGAGTCTGGACAATTCCATCGATCGTTCAAGTGGAAGGGAGATTCTTGCTGGTAGTATCTGGTGTTTCTTAATTTGAGTTCTATGATAGGTAGCGACTCTTCTAATGGTACTATTGTATTATATTATTGTATTATATTGTAGAGTTGATAACTTCTACAAAGTGAGCCGAGTCCTTAATATGATGTTGTTTTAGTGGTTCAATGATTCATAAAATGTACCTATACTTCGCTGGTTGGAGCTTCTGGAACTAGCTATTGGACGAAAAGACATTTTCAGTTTATGTGTCTTTGGTAAACCGTACAGATGAGGAGATTTGCTATGATGTGGTGTCAAAGAAGAACTTACTGTGTCTGGAAAGTGGTTTTGGTATTTCCTTAGTGTTAATGTGGAATATATATTGCGTTCAATGGATCCGGTTGGATCTTTGGTTAGGACGTTATAGTTACCTTTGCTTATTACAGCATTTATATTCAGTTTCAGTACACTACAATACCTCGAGAATGATTCCTGTGCACCTCAAGAAAGATTCCTTCGCCAAAATTCTCAAAATATATCTATGAAAAGTCAACTATAAAGTAATTGTAATGCCTGAAAAGAATCATCCTTGAGGTATATGTGAAAAATTCTGCAGATTAGTTAAAATTCTGTAAAAAGTTTCGATAGCCCTACGTAGGTACCTACTTAGTTAATTTCCTTAAATCCAATTACTAACGTGCTATTCTGACTTTATCCTAGACTCTACGAACTTAACTGCCGTTTTATTTTTGTTCTCCATTAACCAATAACAAGACCATTAATATTTTATTGCGAATGTAGGGGATTAAGGAAAATAGTAATTTTATGAGACTTCTTCAAATTTTCTTCGGAAAATTCCGCCTCGCTCTGGATTTTATTACGCAGCTTTTCTCGAGCCTATTTCATCTTTTGCTCAGTCAGAAAAATTTTATGTATTCGGCCTGTTTTTACGACGTACGTAAATCACAAGAATTTATATTCATCACATAGAATTTCCACAACCGAGAAATTCGTACATTTTATCGAGCACTAAAAACTATTGACTTCCAAACAAAAAAATATTGCCCCCGGAAACTATAAATTAAAAGCTTATTGTATAGCTAAACTAATCTAGAAAATTTGTTTTATCGGGAAAAGCACGAAAACAATACTATTATACCTACACTAAATAAATTCAATTAATATCAAGCAATAGGTATTCGTAAGCTCAAATAATTAGGCCGAATGCACAAACGTCTTTAAAAGTAGACAATTTGACAATGTAGTACAGGGTGAGACCGGTTTCAACATTGCAGTATTTTTAATCTACAATGTGTCCACGTTCACAACTTACGACCCCTGTAAAATATTCATGTTTTGACCGATATTGATAAATATTTTTTTGTTATATTGATGTTCAAAATACTCATTAAATGCGTGCAAGTAACTTGACCCTTAGGTTGTAATCATGACCAATCACGACCACTTTTATGGGCTCACATTTCAAAAAGTACTATTAGGGCTTTTTGGAGAAAAAATTACTGTATATTCCTAACAAAAATTTTTTAAAATTCGGTTAACAAATGAAGATTTTACAGGAGTGGTAAGTCGGCAGTTAATTCAAAATGCACTCATTATTTTCTCAACTTCTGTCCCAAGATTAAAGAGTTAAATCATTGAATAAAGGAATAATAGCCTTTACTCAATGGTTAAATGTTCACTCGTTTGCGCAGTAAAAATGAAAAACTAATTTGGATTAAAAATTACTCTCTTTTTAAAGTGATCAGATCAGAGTGAAAATTCCTTCTAAATTGAGTAAATTCTTATAATATATTTTCAATCACCCATATAAAATTTATTTTTGCAGAAGTGCTTTGAATTCATATTTCTGTTTAAAAATCTCTTGCGTAAGCTTTGATAGTTATTTGTTATCGTGTTTATACACGATTCGTTGTATATGATTTAAAATAAGTAATTTTTTATTGAAAAAATCGAAAGTACAAAAATACATATAGTTTTATTTTCCTGAAATTTGGTATAGATATAGATATAGGTATATCAAATTGCATTCTAACGAACTTTTTTAATGGACTTTTTTTAAATAATATATAAATTTAACTCAACCTGTTCACTCAGAAAATTTGACTCATTCACTCTAGTCGATATTTTACTGTGTAATGAAATCAAATTTTGTAAACAGCATATAAGGATCGTTCTAGAGATGATTGCAAAAATCGGCTTGCTAACTTCAGTACCTACTTTAGATTATCGGGTATTCATTTGTCGTTAGGAAAGAAGAAAATTCGTATATTTCTTCAAAATAAAATAAACTCAAACTTTGGGAAAATTTAAGCGTTATATTCGTATTTGAAATCTGTATTTGCATACTAAAAGATCGTGGCGTCTTTTGCCTTTGGGACGCTAAATATTTTATCAGTTTTATGACGCCTTCATCGGCAAACCGCTACAAAAATAAACGACGCTTCATAAAAATGTCCCTCGAAACGTCTATTTTAGAACCATTCATCCGTTGTCGTGGGCGTAATATTGGCATCGGCGGCGTCGGCCCGCCGTTTTGTATACAGCGAGACCGATGCGATGCACTGGCCGTTAACGATGGCCATTGTTATCGGCGGAATTTTGAATATTTATTCTGGAGTTGAAAACGCTCGTTTGATCTTCGCACTAGTGCTTTATGCACTCGATAAATTAAAAATAGAAAAAAGCAATTTAACACTGGAGCGAAGTGCTCTATTGGAAAAAGTCGACTATTAAAAATTTACACATTTTTGTTCGTGTTTGCGTTTGTTTCGATTTATTTGCAATTTGATTTTGTAAATGAATGGTAGGTGTTCATATTTTCTGGTAAAAAATGCGAAAATTTTTTCATTGCTGAATAAAAATTGCCGAAACCTTGCATGCATGTAAAAGCTAAACATTTCATGCGTTTAGTTTCACTTGCACAATCGTGAACTGCCATCCAAATCAGAAGAGATGGCTATCCCTTACAACATTCAGTCGACTGTTGTTTAAAGTCTTCGGAAAATTATACTTAACATAAGCGAAGATAATCATCTTTTGCCAGACGACAATGCGCGAAAAATCTTACAACAATTCGACTGCAGTCCCCTCTATTTTCTCAAATTTGCCATATTATATGTCGAAAAATGCACCCTCACCATAAATAATATTTTTTATAAGTACCTACTTATAATATGTGTAGGAATATTTTTTTGTCGTTTGGATTGTGATCAAACATTATGCCCAATTATAGAAGCGAAATTCACGAATGTGTCTAATTATCATTCAAATAAAATTGCCGAACATTTTATCAGAGAAAAGAAAGTAGGCCAAAATGCCGAAAAGTTTGTCAAAAAGGCCGATCTCTATTATCGTCCCGCTGCGGCGTTGCCACATGTTTCTTCATGGCTTGAAATTAATTTTTATTTTTATTTTTACACTTACACTGTCAGTTGCGATTTCTTAATTTACCTTCATATTTTCGAGAATTCTCAAATTCTCAAAGCGTGCACCGAACATAAATTTGTTAAGTAAAGAAAGATAAAAAAAAATGCAGAGATATCATGTTACACCCTGACCGAGAGCGTTTTGTTTAATAACGTCTGACCTATTAGCTCGGGACTATATACAGTCGCTTTCAGACACTAACATTTGGAGCCGCAAGCTCAATAAAGCGGACATCCAAATAATCGGGATACTAAAAACTACACCATTATGGATTAGCGCTGGGTTTTATAGCCCCAGCTGCAGATGTAATCAATTTCACAAATATGTGGTTTCTCCTTGTTGGTCGCAAACAAAACAATAAACCAGAAAACACTAATAAAGATCAAAAGCAACAATAAAAGTCTCTTAAAACGACAACAGCAGAGATAGTTATGAAATATCGTCATTAATGAAAGTTCGTGGTTAGCACAAGATGGTGTCGACATCAACTTATATCTTTTAAATATTATTCCTGGCATACCTACCAACTTACTAACAAAAAATATAGAGTATCACAGACGTATTATGCATTTATTACATGATTTTCATATTAATTATTATTTAAATCTACGTTAAGTCAGAGTTAACCTCCTTATTTTTATTTGGCAGATATATATAGCTTAGGCAGGCACCGCTTTGAAATTGATACTCACTTTAAAATAATAAGGACTCAGAACAGGTGCAATGAATGTTATGTAGAACATACAGCCAACAATTGACCCACATCTGATTTCGGAGAATTATAGATGCGGTTGCCAAATAATTTTACCATGAATCTGCATTGTAGTACTTTAGGTCGCACTTGTTTAGAAACAAACGCTTAGTTACGTCTAAATCTTTCCAAATGCGTAGGTGTATGGCGTATTGGTTTGCCTCTGCTATGATAGTAATATAAATTGTGATCGTAATTGTAATTTTATGTACCTACATATATCTAATATTATCTGCTATCAGTTGTGTAAACCGTTTACTTTTTATTTTCTTTGCGATGTTTCGTCGTTTCGAATGATTAATTTACTTAACAACCGCGTTTACATTACTTTTAATATTCAACAACTTGACGTAAATCGACTATAATTCGAAATTGATGGTGTACAATTATTCTGTCTGAATAACCCAACATATAAATTTTACATTCCAATTCGAATTGATGATTTTATTATTCTGAATAATGCCAAGAAATATCGACTTACAAATTAACTCTTGATTTGAGTTCATGGCTAATATAATCATAGTGTTTATTTGTGGCTAATTAAAATGAATACACCTACTTTGTCAACTTAAATATGTTTTTCACTTTAGGTTCGATCGAGGATTGCGTTGTACTTTTCACATGTATGTAGGTACAGGTTCTCTCTATTTAAAAGCACAGATTTAAGAATAATTGCGGTTTCAAGAAAAAAAAAATTGCTAGAATTGCTAGAGGACCGGGTAGAACACTTTAGAGACCACTGAGCAATAATTTCTTTCTCGTTTTTAAAAAGTAATATGATTTCATCTATCCTGCTAACCCTAGGAAACAACTTTGAAGCATTGAAGTTAATTCATATATAGATGATTTTTTAAATAAATTCTGTATGGAAATATATTTTATGAAACGCTCTACTTATCTGAACTGAACCTGTATTATACATCTTCAGTTCTCTGGAATTTACAATAGCGTGGAAATACGCAATGGCCCCAATAATAACCGTGAGTTATTCGAGCCTTAATGGCTTGGTTTTTTCTGGTCCACCGATTTGGTGATAAAGCGTTACGTTTTGACAAAACCCAGTTTATATCGCATACGGTTGCAGACAAAATAAAAAAGGTCCGCTCTCCCCTCCGTTGTTTCAGATTATAGATCAAATTTCTCTTTAGTATACCTGCGAGGTGAGGACATTAATTTTATATTAGATATCAAACTGAAAATATTGTTTGCAAGTCCTCTCGTAGGCTATTATTGGCTTAAAAATGTCCATACGTATGAGGCAAGGTAGAGGTTGCTAAGGGAATTATCAAAAAAATATTGAAATAGTTTTACATTAAGTCTCCCAGTATGGGAACCAAAAGAAACTGATGGGTAGTGGTTCTGCGTGGCCACCATTATCAATCCAATATGGTGCCTCAAGGTTCGGCGCTACTGAGTTCCTAATTTGGGCATTTAGTGAACAATGAGCTCCGAATTTCAATCAAGCACGTGACTTTGGGTTCTTGTCACGGGTCAACAACAACCATGTGATTTCCGGCCTGACACAAGGACCACTAGCAGAGGGAAGAGGCAAGTCTCAGCACTGCGACTTGACAATGATTATGCATGTTCAATGTCGTTATATTAGATATTATAATGTTAGTCAGCGAGAAACTTCTACAAATGTCACACCATGGACTGCATTGTGTATATGTTACAGCCCGTATATGAAAACAGACCGTATGTATACGGTCTAAGGCTGTATCTATACGGCCTAAATGGCGCAGACCGTATGCAAATGACATGGCATTTCATATACGGACTAGACCGTTAACATACGGACTATCGACATTCAGACTGTATGTGCAATCGTAGTGAATTACCCTTCTTTTTTTATATAGGCCCATTAAAGAAGAATATGCCTTCTTTTTAGTATGTATTTTGCAGAAAAAAATCTAGGGTACCTATACATTATACTAAAAAATAATTACCTTTTTTCCTTCAAAATACTACGTGCCAGCAAGAAGTAATATCCTTCTTTGATGGGCCTATATAAAAAAGGGGTAATTCAGAAATGGCGGACGTCGAGACCGCCCGGAAAACATTGCACATTTGCATCCTGTCTTTGTTTAAATCTCTCTGTGATATACGGTCTAGTTGCAGATATAAATGGACTATAGTCCTTTTGCAAACCGACTAGACCGTTTGTTGACGGAAAACCTTCTTATACATATGGACTAATATCCGTCCGTTTACATATGGACTAGTCCTTTTGTATACGGCCTGTTTTATATATACGGTCTGTAACATATGTAAACAAAAGTATTATTGAGAATACAGCTACTTCTCGTGTTATCTCTCGATCCGAAACATTTTGCGCTCATGAAAACAGTAGGTAATCTAAAATGAGTGCGGGCCTAGCTGCACGTAATTAGACTAGGTTAAAGCCTACATAACAGTTAACCCAGCTGGCTGCAAAACCTACAATTACTGTTGGCCACGGGAACATATAGGCGCGCGATACTGCTATACAACGATGCAATTAGTTTTCAATAATAAAACTTAATAGGACGATAAACACTGCATTGTTAAGCAGCGGCCGGATTTACAGGTGTGCCGAATTTGGATCATATTTCTGCCTCAGTTATAACTTATAGTGCGAGTCCCAAGTCTGTGGGTCCAGTAATGAAGCGTCCCGGGTGTTTTACGTTGGTACAATAATTTTTTCGTGACCATATAATAATTCTACGACTATGTAATAAAGCTGCGAATTAAGTGTCGAATGCGGAATGCCAAAAGCGTTGACTGACATATTAATAAAGACTGCTCACGGCTGTCATGTTTTACAGTTCTCTGGATAACCATGCGCTTCCCGGATACAAAATACAATGCAAAATACATTGTTGACCATAGGCTCCATCTACTTTCCAGGACATGAAACTATAGCCGTGAGAAGTCTTATTAATACGTCAGTCAACGGCCAAAAGGTTGTTAGTTCTGTCGCTAGACTGGCCACGAGACAGTAAACAATGGGCAAATTCCTAAATTCAACGGTAATTCACCTGCTGGATGGATGACGTCATAGCTTAATGACAGTTATTTCTGTTGGATTTTGGAACGCCTCTGATGGAGTAAAGTTCTGACAGTTGTGTCTTGTGTCTTCTATTAACCTTAAAACATAATTTGTTATTTTGGAAATGGAAGGAATAATTTGTATAAAACGTATTTTCGAAGAGAGTGATGATAGCGATAGTTTAGATTTATCATCTTCAAGTGATTAAGAAATTGTATAAATTGTATCAACTTCCTGAGGAGTCGAATCGATTTGAAAAATGTCTCCTTGATCTTCTACCTGTATTTTTATAAGTTGGGATTTCATTTCTACAATTTTTTTTTAAGATAACGGTACACTTGTTTCAGTGATAACAGGAAAAATAAACAACATTTATTTTTTTTTTCATAAAAATAACAAATCCAACTTTGTCGTGTTAATTCCCACAAAACAAGAGATTTCATTCGCTGTTTTGTGAATTCCACCTATTCATATCAACATCCCAAGCATCATGGGCTTGATAGATTTGCGGTGGAACCCCCACCCTTCCCCTACTCCATCCATCTGCAATCCATCGCTGAATTATGGAATGGTTTGGTGGACTTTGATTGCCATCGATGGGTACAGCGCTGAATTTAGGAATTTGCCCAATCGTTCAGGCTCTTTTCTCCTGTTCTCGCTTAGAAAAACCAAGAAAAAAACCGAAATATTCAAAACGGATCCCTATGTATACGATGCTACGATTTGGTAGTGTTACGGGTAGGTATCAGTTTTCTCGTGTAATTTAAAAATTACGATAAATATGTGTGCGGAAACCATACTACCCGAAAAGTCCCTAAGTGAATGCAAATGCTTGTGATGAGAATACAACAAGGTGTTATACCCAACACTTGCCATTTGTAGACTGACTGACAACGACAACACAGATAACGCATATATGAGAGGCAAGCATTTCTTAGTTAGTCATAACCTTCAACAATAATATTGAACAACGAAATGTAGCAACAGCGCTCTCCAGTGTTCACCTTCGTTGTTGGCTTTAAACTATGACTGCCGATTACGAAGAGCTAAGGTTCATTTGCCGCAGGTTTTGGACTTCGACAAAGAACATTTTTTTCGCATTTTGGACTTTGGGGGGCCCCTCCCATTTTTACATCCTGTAGAAACAGGAAAATGGGTAAACTTAATATCTCAACAAAGTTATAAAATAACGAACGGGTCGGTATTATTTAGGTCTCGTAGTCGCCATAAAATGCCCAATCCTACACTGGCTGGAAAAGAGTACCCCCTTCGCCTCCCCAAGCATACTCGACACGTCGCGGCAAAAATTTTATATTGTTCTTTATATAATGGTTCGTCGGAACAACCCCTGGCAAAGTTTATACCCCGCACACTTGTCTGCAGCTGCTGTTAATACGTTCTGCGCTTTTTACTGCCAACCCGAACCCTTAGGGCGAGCCTCACCTCGACAACAAGCAATTATGCCGGCTAAAGGAACGGCGGCGGTTTACCCCTCTAAAAATGAAAGCAAAAACAAATAGATGGCTAGGTGGACCATGAACATGAATGGCGGATGCGAAATTAGCAACAGAAATTTGTACGCATACATACTTCGCATAAATCGTCATCTCCAGGAATACAACCAAACTCCACAGCATCGCGTAGAGGAAGAACATCGAGGGTAGATTCTCATATTATTATACTGATTACATAATTATATTCCCAAGTAGAATTATTATACATAACTTGATGAATATACCTAGTTAAAGTAAACGCTACAATAGAATAATGATGCAGTGAAGGTTGGACACGAGCACGAGCGATGTTTTATTTTCTATCGAATCTTTGACTGACGCATTAATAAGACTGCTCACGGCTGACCCGTCCGACTCTTACCGTGCGCTTGCAATCAGCTCCATCTTTTTCCCGGCACACGAAGCTATATCCGTGAGAAGACTCTATAAATACGCCAGTCAACGATTGAAGGCTTCAGCCACAGCCACGCAGTGGCGGATCCAGCAATTCCCTAATTATTTAATAATTATAAGTAGATATAAGAGGGACCTTGTTAGTAAAAGTCTGAATAGTACTTTTATATTTCTTTTCATAATAGGCCAAGGGGGCGGGCAAGTGCCTCTATGCCCCCCCCCCTTGAGATCCTCCACTTCGACCACGACGCAACTAAACTATACTCTGTTCAAATAGAATTGATAGCACGCGAGACTACCTGGATCCTACAAAAAGCTTTGCCATTTGTTCAATGTATTTATCTGCGTTCTTCCTTGGGGGGCACCCCGTAATCTCCAAATAAGAATAGGCAATAAAATGCTTGGTTTGTTTGGTTTAAGGGACAGGTAAGGAAAATAAAAAGTTTATTCGTCTATTATCGTTTTTACCTCTTCCTAAAACTAACCGAACCATTTTGAAAAAATATTTAATTTTGAGACACTAACTATTTGATATTTATAATAATGTTGGCAGTAGGTACAATTTCACATAGAGAATTTTATTTATTAAAATAATATTACAATTCAAAATATAAAGGATCGTATTCGAAAATTCGGAAGAGTCGTCATGTTCTAAGGCAATAATAAGAGGCTCAAATATTTTTCTCTTTCCATACTTTTGAAACAGTATATCCCTCGTTGAACCAAGTTTTATCCAAATAAAAAATGTTTCGCCCGTAGGTATTCTCTATTCCAACAAATGATTTCGGCTTTGTCTATGAGAATACACTTTCGGTTTTGTTTCTCCCAGCAAAAAACTGTTTATTTCTTAGCTCCATTAAGTTCTCCTTTGGTCCTTCTTTCTTTCAGAAATCTATAAATGGTTGCCTCTCCAACTCCAGTCATATTCGAACATTCCACCACTAAACTGCCAGTGCATCGGAAACAATTAAAACTATAGTTTTTCTCTTGCAGAAAATGGCTTTTGCAAACCTGGTTCGAGGGTCTTGGTATAAAACATGAACTCGAAACCATACTATTATACTGCCAAACGACAAATGAATATTTCACCATTATGATTATGATTTATAAGGATTTTATGCAAATAGGAGTAACTACCTACAATTTTAAGTCTCACAATTAATATAAAAGTAATAAAAGGCACATAATTAGGGTTTTAATAATTGCCTCAAATAGGGCATAATTATTGTAATCTAATAAAGATAACTTCTTACTTTTATTTTCAATGTATAAAATAAGAAAATTATCCATGAAAATATGGTTGTTGTCTGAAAGAGATGTTGACAATAAAAAAAAAACAAAATTCAGCATACGCTACTCATTTGATAGACTACAAAAATATTTTTAAAGATAATTTTTCTATTTTACACATTGAAAATAAAAGAGAATAACGCCGCATATGGTTTACGATCATTTTATGGCCCTGGAACCTCCTCTGTGCTATCAATTCTTTTTGGACACTGTATGGTAATTCAGGAGCGGGAGAGGAGTCCTATACTCTATCTTTGTTCCAGAAGATGCCGCTTCACAGCTGATGGCTGCATCAAGCCTGAGTGGCCTGAAAGCGCTGAAATATTGGTCTTTATGTAATTGCAATATCCCAACTATCCAATCGCAGACAGAAAAGTGTCGTTTGATGATGAACTCCATCTTAAGCAACAGAGACGGTATCCCTTAATTTTGCACCAACCTCCATCACTGAAGGGCACGAAGAGCCAAGATAACAGAGGGGCTTTTGCATAGGGCGACAAGCAACAAAAGGCCCATTATTTCGCTACACCCCCGGCTCGTGTGTTTTTCAGGAGGCAATTTACATTTAAACTGTACTCTCCGCGAAACTGCAGACACTCCGGGGCGTAATCTCTGCCTTTTTTCGCTGGAATCTTGATATATTAAACGAATGGCCTTTTGCACATTTTTGGGCCTTGAAGCGTTTTATAGTGGGTTAATAGTGTTAACTTCTGCTGGTAAAGGTATGAAGCGTGCTAGGGAGAATATAGTGGATTATTTCATACAATTTTACATTCTAACTTGACTAATGATGTAGAACTTTATTCTTGTCAGTCATGCCTTTTGCAAGCCTTTCCGCAATTTTTAAACATATTCATGGGCTCTTTACTCAACTATTCTATTTCATCTTTTGTTAAATCGCAAAACTACTGAATTTTTCAGTAGCTTAGAAATTGCACAAGCCGACTTCAAAGCTGTAAATAATTGATCGAAAATTCGATACCGCGCTGTATTTAAGTAAAAGAAAATGGAACAATACGATCGAAGAACTCCGATGTACAAAGTTCGTTATCTAAATTGGGAACGGGATGGTCGGAGTTGATAATAAAATATTTTTGTTTGAAAGATGTTACAGTTTAGGGGCCGTTGCTTCTCGCATAATGAAGTTTATTACATTGTGTAAAGCTGCCTGGAATTCATCACGTTAATGCTCGAAACAAAGAATTCCCTAGCGGACGAACAGTGCTAAAAATCAGCACTGGATATAGCATTTTAAAGCTCATTTCAAAGCTTTAGAATGATACCAAATCAAGGTACACTTGGTTCAGTAATAGCAACTTATTTAACAACAAAAATAGTACCGTAATTTATTATTTGTTTAAAAATAGTTTTCAGTGTATTTTTCCCATTTCATTGGTCTTTACCTCGAAGCAATAACTGAGGGGTACAGATAAAGATATTGGGGTTTCTCTGACCTGAATCAATAAAATTATTGGTACAACTCTCAGCAGTGACACAGAGGTCGCATAGTGACTGGTTGAGGTAAAAACACCTCTGAATCTTTGTGGAGATTAGAAGACTTTCTCAACAATAAACGCTTCTTTGTAGCCACTTCCACTACCTTCTAATATTTACAAGTTCAAACCTTAAAATGCCGATGCAAAGTGAACTAGAAATTTCGGTTGTTTCCGACGTTGACTAATCCCACGATTGTAATTTTAACAGAGTAAATTGCCCATTGTTATTCCTCCAAAAAGTTGGAAATCCGGCCTTGTGGGTCTGGCCCAGTATTATACTTTGAGATCTTCTATTTAGGCGGTTGGCCCCCGCGTTGAATATGAGATTCGTATACCAGCTAATTTAACATTTCGCAATTTCCTTTCATTGTTAATTCCTTTTGTGAAAATGCCCCCGCATAAAATATACAGCGTGCCAAGGAGTGATCCCACCAGTTAATTGTTTCTGAATACATGCGAACCGTGAAACTGTTTAATTTCGAACTTCACGAAATATGCTTAAAAGGCACAAAGTGTATCCACAAAATATAAAATGTTCTCTTATAAATAATTGAATTTTTATTTGTTCTATTTTGACTAAAAACAAAAGTATGCATCAGGTAGCCGATAAACTGGACAATGAAATCAACAAAAAATGATCAGCCACAAAAATTATTTATCGACTGTTTTACTAGCAACCGAAAGTAACAGACTAGCATGTAGCATATAAACCTTCGCTTTTGTAAAATCTCAACCAATCAAGACACAGTTCTTTATTGATGTCAGAATCCACCAAAAACAAAAATATTCTGCTTACCAAAATCAACTCTCCGCAGACAGAATAAAGATTTCAGTAATACGCATGGAACCAGGAACTCAGAAAGTACTCAAATGTATTATTTTGGGCTTGAACAACTGCCATCAAAAATGCAAGCATGAACTAGTAAATAATAACTAATAACCATTAAACTATCAAATTTTAAATGTGTACCTTAGAAAGTGAAAAACCAACTAACTTATTTTACATTACCATTTACCAAAGAGCAACAAACATAAACAATTAGAAAATGGTTAATAACATTTGTTAATTAAAGTGATGTGGTGACAAGTGCCTGAAAGACGACAAATCAGGTCCAATTAGTGAAGAAACATTCATTCAGTTGCCTCCTTCGCGTTTTATGCCAATTCTAAATGCGTTGTTTTCCTATTATCTAGCATCATATTTGTTTTCTCGTTGACACTGGTTTCTCCACCCTGCGTTCGCACCTGCCTTATCCCCGCTTGATTTAATTAACGTCAGGCAACTAATGATACAGGAGTTGCCTTTATTTTTTGCCGGGAATCTCAGATCTCATAATGTCTCCATTTTAATTCCCGAGAAAGCCATAGGCTGTTGTTTCAAAAGGAGGCCCCGCCGTTGAGTATAATGCCGCCAAGAAACTTGAATACCCCGGTCTCCTCCCTCTCGTAAATATAAAAGCAAAGTTTCGGGACTGAGGGAGTGACCCCGCCGGCCCAAAGAATACTTTCGTTCGTGAGAAATGCGATCCCTGATTAGAAAGAAGTTGGTAATTTTCCCATCGCGTGTGCCTCGAACTGAAAAATCAATCAAGTCCATTTGCCGGCCACCTCGGCGGAGTTTCGTTTGGTATTTCGTCGTGTTTTATTTTTGTCGCCTTTTCTCTGAAGGGGAATAGATTTTCGATCGGCCGAACAAGACAGGATAATCAAGGGTCTTACAGGAACTGGAGGGACACAGTGACTGCACGCTCTGTTACCCATCTAAAAGGGATGCGAGTAGTTCTGGAAAGTTTGATTTTTATTTCTCAAGTTGTACAGTGTGTATTCCGACGCGAGCGCTAGTTCAACGTTGCTGTAGTTGAACGGGAATGATATTTTTGTTTCTTATTGAAAGTAACCTCCCATTATCTATCATACATTAGCACTGTCCTAACTATTCCTTGGCGATGATTTCGAAATGAATTCCGAATTACCTCTGCGCAGCATCCATGCTAACCATTCCAGTGGAGCACTTATTATTATTGCGAATCACATTATTCTGCCTCCACAAAATTAGTGGTAATTTGAAAATTTCATCAAACCTGCATTCGAGGTATTAAATTGAATTGTTGCCAATGATGAGCCCCTTTCTAAGGAATCGAGTTCAATAGTAGAGTTCCTGTCCCGCCAAAACTTACGATCAAAAAAGCTCCCCCTTCCCGCGCCCGCTAATAAAAGCGTATCTGAGTGGTGGTCCCCGCCAACAAAAGAAAGTTTCCGGCCGTGGTAATAAATGTAACGAGGTCAAAGGCATCGTAAAGATCGGGGATTTATAGTAAAGCCCGGCCCTTTCAGCTACTTGCGGGTCATTCCAGAAAAAAGGGCCGATCGAGCACCAGATGAATCATGTTCCCTTGAATTATCCGGAACTGCTCATTTTCTGGAACAAGGCAGATTAATGGGTATTAAAATGTAAGCTCATAATAAATTATTTGCTAAAATAATACACAAGTGATATATCTATATGTATATAATTAGTTTAGTCATAAATAATAACCAAATATTTTAATTGATGTAAATTTACCATTTCACTTTGTACAGTGTACTTCGTTCGTCCTGGGGAATATGAATAAACCTGTATAATTAAAAATGAGTAGGTACCTATAACAGAAAGCCACGAAAAATAGACAATTAATTTGTCTTCAATTTTTTCTCTATGGTCCATAATTTTTCAGCCAAATAAAGAACAAAAAAATACTAGACACCCTCTACTGCGTAAAGCCAAGCCACATAGACATGAACAATTTAGTAGCCTACACTGATGTTCACGTCAGCAACGTCAGATGTTAAAAATGTGGTTATCTAAAAAAACACATTCAAAAATAAAATACTGAAACATAAATAAATTTCCCATATAAGACTAATAATAATTTTTATTATTCCTCAAGTTTGCATAAAGGGGTTTTCGTGAACTTTTCCGCTTGGGGGCGCTGGCGGTAGGGCGTGGTGCCGGTGGTTGACGACCAGGGGCGTTGATATGATGGGAGTGGGGGGAGAGTGGTCATGCCATTGATGTATTCGGATAAAACTTTGTGTATGATTTTATGTTATTCTAAAAACACTAAAATAAATTAACCCAATTGGATATAAAACCTTGACGTACCTATATCCCCTATACAGGGTGGCCCACCACGGACTGCATCGATCTATATATGGAAAACTAAAAGTAGCAAAATTCTGAAAATTTGGCACCTCACCAATGCCGATGGGCGCTGCTCAACTAAAATATTTTGGTGAATCTAGCACTTCCGGTTATACCGGAAGTCGATATCAACTTTCTTATCTCAAATGGAACATCCTGTATAATATTGCATTTTTGGATTCCAGGCATCATTTTGGAACAAAAACATGCAACATGTCCTATGTCTAGATCCAACCGTTTTTGAGATATTTTCATTTTCCCGAAAAAAATTACAGGTGCAGACCTAAAGTCAATTAGCAATTTATACGAGGAAACCGCGAAATTTGAAAACAAATTTTTGGCATCGTGTAACAGAAGCCCTGACCTAGTGATCTCTGCTGAGAAACAAATCCGTTCTTATACAGGGTGTTCACAAAATATGAATAAAAATTACATTCAAAATGTGCTTAAATCGCACGTTCTTGATATTACTTTGCTGCATTCTCCGTAGATAATAAACAAATTTAAATAATCTTCGTTTGTGTAATTTAAGCGCGCCGGCATTATTGTTGACAATAATTTATAAACCAAGTGACATTTCCTCAGCCGCGATTGTCTTTTCAACGTCCACGGCTAATATAATTTTCCAAGCGTTAAGCAAACCCCGCATTTTATGGACGAAAACTGGGTTTTTCGTAAATTAATCGAAAATTACTGCATTTAGGTATAGGAAACCTTACACAAAGTTGTCATCATTTTTAGTGGTGAATAAGATCGCATTAAAAAAAATGGGGGTTTCCATTTGAAAATTTCGAGATTTAAGCACATTTTGAATGTAATTTTTATTCATATTTTGTGAACACCCTGTATAAGAACAGATTTGCTTCTCAGCAGAGATCACTAGGTCAGGGCTTCTGTTACACGATGCCAAAAATTCGTTTTGAAATTTCGTAGTTTCCTCGTATAAATTGCTAATTGACTTTAGGTCTGCACCTGTAATTTTTTTCGGAAAAATGCAAATATCTCAAAACGGTTGGATTTAGACATAGGACATGTTGCATGTTTTTGTTCCAAAATGATGCCTAGAATCCAAAAATGCAATAATATACAGGGTATTCCATTTGAGATAAGAAAGTTGGTATCGACTTCCGGTATAACCGGAAGTGCCAGATTCACCAAAATATTTTAGTTGAGCAGCGCCCATCCGCATTGGTGAGGTGCCAAATTTTCAGAATTTTCCTACTTTTATTTTTCCATATATAGATCGATGCAGTTCGTGGTGGGCCACCCTGTATATTGTCATATTGATTTTTGCGGGTCAACTGATAAGCTTGAAATATTATTAATTGTGTTATTAGTTTGGGTTTCGCGCGCGTTATCGTTCGGCGAAATCCATGGCGCATCCAACAGGCGCACACCGCACGTTTGCTCTTATTGTATAGTCAAATTATTTTAAGAAGTCCTTACTGGGACTGTCAATTGGTAATTTTGCCATCCTAAGTTGGCATCAATGCAGCAAAAAATGTAACCGGGTCATAAGTTCAGGTCAGTAACGAGTCCATTTGCACAATGGATAACTACTAGTAACACGAACAAGAACAACACAGATAACGGTAAAACTCACGAAACGTACAAAACCCGCGAATATTTTTACTGCCCAAAGTCTGAACCCTTTTGAACGATCCGGAAAACCTTCACTGTCACTTTCACAACACCGAAATAAAATTTGCCTGAGTACGCACCATAGACGCAGCCGCAAGTAGCTGATTATACCAAAATACCAAAATGAAAGTGTTTCCATGACGTTTGAAATTATTATTAAAATGAGTTGTACTCATAGTTATTTTTATTTGTAGCGGTATAATCGAGATTGCAATAGGGTTTTTATCTTATTATGTTCTTTCTTTCTTATCACTTGGGTAACTTTTCACATCATAAATCAATGAGTGACGTCATTAACTGGTTGAGACACAATACGGGTACCCATGGTTAACAGAATATTCCTAGGGATTTTGTGGAGAATGTCATCTGACAAAATCGGGACTTCTTACAGTAATCGGGGTATAGTAGCACTTAGAGAAAACGAATTATTTCCCGATCAGGGCCCAATGGTTTGTTGTAAGTGTTGCAAATTATTCTGGCATTAGTACTCCTAGTGTAGTAGGCTGGCTTCTGGGGTATTTACGGAAACTACGACAGTTGATAGTTGAATAATATCGATGTTGATAGTTTTGTTAAGTCAAAAATGTGGCAGTTTTATTAATTTTGATCCTTTCTTACCCACTTTATCACAGATATTATTTTGAAATAGTAAAGCGGAATTTGACAACGTAATTCGCCCCCATCCTTTGTGCTTTTTTAAATGACGTATGTTATTACTGAGTCAATTAAGAGTAACAAAACAATAATAACAAAAGCATATTAAAATTTTAAAAAAAATTATCTTGAAAACTTAGAGGTTTCCGAGAACAATTATTATTAAAAAAAATGTTGTTTCTATTGATATGATATGAAATTGAGATATTTGGCAAACATTTTGCCGCTTATTTCTGGGATACCCTGTGTCCCTGATGTAATGGTCACAATCAAAATCCATGAAACTTCTCAGGCTTAAAAGTGGTTTCAATAGGATGTGAGAACTTGTAGGAAAATTTTCTTTTGCTTAGTTGAGAGCAATGCTATTTTGTGGACACCCTATAAGGTTTGAACTTTGACACTAACATCACATAACACAAAAGGATATAAGGGAAACTGCCTAAAATCTGTAACTTTAATTTTGGTACTAAAATCAACAAAAATATGGCGCCACAATTGATTAAAAAAAAATCTGCAACGCCAAAAATGATTGATTTTTTAATTATTACAAATTTGATGACATACTTGTCAGAAAAATGGACAACCCTAAGCAGAAGTTTAAAAATAAATGTTGTGTGTCGAACTGTACAAAGAAAGAGGATAAAAGACACAGATTCCCGTTAAAAAGGAAACCAGGCATTACTTAGCAAGTGGCTGGAAGGGGTAAATAATCAAATTTTAAAAATTTGTGCCCTGAAGAAATTTACCGAGAATAATGTACTAGCAGTAGCAGGTATGTACACCATTTGAACCATTGAAACAAAATATACATATTTATAATAGAAATTAATGAAGTGGGCACGTGTGGAAATACTGAAACTATTTTTTTTAACGCAGGCAGTTCTATGGAAGCTTCTACTTATATTTATGACATGGAAAAAATGAGTGTTATAGTTTCCCCACGTTCGAATGTAGATACAAATACGAAAGGCACAAGTTTTGGATGAAGAACAAATTTCCAAAAAGCCTAGGCATGATTTTAAGGAATAAGCGATTTATCTAGTTATTGGTAAATTGCATATTTTATATTGCTTTATTATTATTAAATAATATCATATTTTTATTTCATATCTTACATTTAATTTCGAATTTAAATGAACCTGGAGAGGGGGTGCTAAAATGAATATAGCTAGCTAGATAAGCTTATTGCTATAACCCAGTTTTAAAACCAAATTCTGGGAACTTGAAGAAAACATTAATTTTATGTTTTTTAGATACCTCAAAACCTACAAGGGCCCAAATAGAGACTGATACCCATTCCCTGAACAGATGTAGGTACAAGAAAATAAGGAACCAAACACTTCTCTTTAAAGATAAGAAAGAAAGGTAATAGGAACTGCTTACTTTGGTTGAGTGAAAGAGATTTCAAGATAAATTGTATCTGTCAGACTTAAACCAAAAAAAAATTTTTTTGACCTGCAACAATTCTCAAAATGTGTTTTTGTTTTATAACACAAAAAATTGCAAGCATTACACTTATGTCATGTTCTTTTTGGTCTCAAACTCTTGAAAACCTCCTTGACCAGAAAGTGACATTTACAAATGAACTATACTATATTAAACCAATCGCCTAATTTTTCAGGAAAAAATATGTTTTTATGATTTGACAGTTCTCATTTCACTTTATAAGTACCTATCTCACATGATGCTTTTATGTTTTACATATACCTACTAATTTCAATTTATTTTTAGCAATTAATGAAAGACTTGGATTGGATAAAAATGCAAAAGATACAACACTCTTCATTTTATTCGTAGATAAGTTGTTTGACAGTTTAAATGGAAATACTCCCAAAGCACCATCATTAAAAACCACTAAAGGATGAGTCACGCTTACTAGTGGTCAAGAAGAATTTCGGTACGATGCTATAAAAATTCTCTCAACAATGCGATATTAATGCCACAAAAAAATTGTTTCAATTCCATCAATAATTAACAATAATTTGATATTTACAATTCGTGGGTTTATTATTTAAAAGAAAATTACCAGAACATGCCAGGTGTCGCTATATCTCACCAAGAGCCTTTAATCAAGATTCCTTAAAAAAGTTTTTTGGGGCAATAAGGAGTCATGGTGTCCGCAATATGTCTCCGGATGTAACGCATTTCATAAATTCATTTAAATCACTTATTGTAAATAATTACATGTCTTCTCATTCACCTGATTGAAACTGTGAGGAAGACTTTAGTAAAGGGGCGTTAGATAATCTTCACTGCTTTGTAACAGGTGAAAAAATTCCAGGAATTGCTCCACTTAAAGAGCCGATGGAAATAGAAATTCCACCAACTTTAATAACCTTAAAGAAAACCAGAGTGAGTTAGAACACATTGTATTATATTGCAAGCTACATCGCCAGTCGTTTAAAAAATAATATTAACCTATTAATAAAAATTTTCTGATAATTATTTATCTTTTTTATTAGCTAGGAGTGCCATTCTACTTTGTCCATTTTTTGAAACAGTATTGCACACGAAACTACTCTACTACTTTTTTGACGAAATGTATCTAAAATCATTTCCTCCTGCTTATTCATAATTAATATTTCCTTGGGCAAAATTGTTTAAAAATGGACTTAGTACACACGGCACTTCTAACTAGGTACTTTAAATTTCCCACAAATTATAATTTCATTATGAGCGCCATCTGGACCACGCTCAGTGAACTACTGAATCGCTGTATGGCGCTTGCTTCAGTGGTACAGCAGCAGTTTCCCTTATATCCTTTTGTGTTATGTGACTAACATTACTTATCGAAGAATTCAAATATGAAGATATGGTATTTCAAATTGTTATTGTTATTAAAATGAGTTCTAAAAAATATAAAAGAAGAGCAATAATTGTAATTAAAAATGGAGAAAGAGAATAAATGTTTTTATCAGCTACAATATTATTAGCATATAGCTCCAAGTCTGAATACTATTTGAAGAAAATGGTGGCCGTATGAAGGATTTATTTATACAGTGTGATTCAGTCATGATGTAAAAAAATTTAACCACAGAGTAAGGGAGGTCTACTAAAAAGGAAAATGCGAAAAATTTTTTTCTCGAAGTTTAAAACGTGGAGCAAATAAACCTTAATACCCGAGTAACTCGACGCTTCTGCTTCGATGTTAACCGTCAAAGTTAGCACTGGAGAGCTATGTTGCCACATTGCAATATTTTTTTTTGTGAAAAGTGAAACTCTCATCTGCGTTATTGGTGTATCCAGTCTTGATTCTACAAAGGGTAAGCGTTGTAACACTTTTAAACGTCTTAAGAAAATGTTGTATTCACATCATAAACCATTTAAACACCAGTATTTGCTTGAGGTCTTTTCGCGAATTTCCGCACACACATCTATATCAAAATTTTTAAATTGCACGAGAATATTTCTACGTTTTTTTTTATTGTTTTTTTTTCTAAGGAACAAAACAGCCAGACAGTAGTTGTTATGAATTATGACATGACTGTTTAGTTTACTGACTGGCCGGCCACTAGACACTGATGAGCGTTGACTGACGTATTAATAAGACTTCTCACGGCTATAGTTTCATGTCCTGGAAAGTAGATGTGATTAAATTTTTTTACATCATGACTGAATCACCCTGTATACAGAATGGCCCATTTGAAATGGAAGCACCCCGTATTTTTTTTATTTTTCATCCGATTTTAGCCGTTTTTTTCTGAAGATAGGTCGCAAAAACTCTTTTTTTTTACTTTGTGCAAAGCTTCAGGTCTTAATCCTAATTTACAAAGCCTATTACGAATTTTTGTCTAGTAAAAAATGACGAAAATGATTTATTTAAATTCTGACACCAAAGCGTTAATCAAGACACATCAAAACTCTCACATACCAAATTTGAAAAAAATATATACAGGGTTTTTTATTGTACAAAGTTCAAAAAATGAGCAATTTTAAAGGCATCTGGCGAGTCAAGTGTGTCGTGGAATCCCTTCAAAATTGTTGAATGCTCAACACGACCACTCAAAGTGTTGGTGTGCAAAGATTCAATACAAAAATGTAGGTATAGGGTATTTTTCTCTTGGCCATCTCAAAACGCTGAATTTTTAAGAAACTTTATACTGGCCAAGAAAAACATTAATAAACACAATAGTTATTTACATTGCCAGATGCGTAAGTGCACTTTTTTTGGCCGAGGAGGTTGTTTAAAGACCGAGGCAACGCGAACGTTGGCTCGGTCATTAAAAGTACCTCCGAACCCAAAAAAGAGCTTACGCATCGTGCAATGTATTAAATTTTTCCTGCTACCGACAATTTCAGGTTATAGGTACTTTGAATAAAGCTCTAAATATATATGGAGTAGATTATGAGTAATAATGAACTTCAAAATAACCTTTGTTCAATTACTAAAATTGATAATCAGTGATAAATATAAGAGGCAGAATGCAGCGATAATAAAAAATAAATAAAAAATGTTGAAGCTTTGTGTGGGATTTGAACTCTGGATCTACGAATTACTAATCGCGTACTCTCACCCTACCGGTAGCGCGGTGCCTGTCAAATTTGCTCTGTTATGCGGCTCTTATTTGACGCCAGAGAAACATTGAAATTATTAATTTTTCTTTGGTATAATTTGTGTTCTTTATGATCAAAACCAGTTTGTAAAACGATTGTTGTGAAACCTATTAAAATTGACGCAAGATTCGCGTTGCTACATACATTTTATTAATGGTATTAAGGTCCTTGCTGCGTAAGGGTTGCTAAGCAATACTTTTTGTACCTAGCAACCACTTTCGCAGCTAGCAACGAAAATAACAGGGCACCTCGAACATTTGACTTTCGCTTTCGGGCCTGTTGGCGAGTATGTAAAGTGTACTTACGGGGGAGGGAGCAGGAAAAAGTAATTTATTCATTTACAAAATGCCAACCAACAAATAAAAATCAATTTAAATTATTGGACCTTTCTCAACAAAGTCACTGTCTAAAATGATAGATACATTTTCTGTGCGTTTCCTGTTTTGGCACACCAGCCATCTTAACTCATATTGACTTAGTCCGTTTATATTGTCTGAGGCGGTTTTGATATACTCGATTTTTGACCCCAAAAATTCAGTATTTTGAGATGACACAGAGAAAGACACCCTGTATATTTTGGTCCTGTTGACCATTTAACTGTTTTAAAGAGATTCCATGGTACACTTGACTTGACAGATGTTTTTAAAATTCCTATTTTGCTCAACTTTGACTCCCTACAAACTGTCGACAGTTTAAATTCTTAATAAAAATATTCACAAAAATCAGATCTGCCATGGAAATTAAAAAACAAGTCAATACAATAAATTTGACAGTTCTGTTAATCTAAATTTTTGGCCAACTTGACCAGCATAAAATTGTATATTTCTTCTTGCAATTTCTTCCACCAACACTTTGGGTGGTCCTGTTAATTCTTCCACTGTTTTGAAAAAATTCCATGGCACGCTTGACTCGCCAGGTGCCTTTGAAGTCCCTATTTTGCTCAACTTTAACACGGTGTAGAACCGAACACCCTCTACATTTTTTGTTCAAATTTAGTATTTGGGGGTTTTGGGGTGTCCTGATTAACGCTGTTGTGTCAGATTTTAAATAAATCATTTTCGTCATTTTTTACTAGACAAAAATTCGTAATAGGCTTTGTAAATTAAGATTAAGACCTGAAGTTTTGCGCAAATTGCTAAATGGTTTTTGTGAAAATCTGGGTATAAAAAAATCCAGGGACGGATTTGCATTTTGACAATAGTAAAAACGTCAAAAGAAGCGTTTTTTGAAGACCTTTCGAACAAGAAAAGGTTTTTGAAAATATTTCACAAAATACATTTTTTATCGATTTGTATACACTTAAAAGTAGACACCCTGTATATATAAGAAGCTTGTCCGTCAACAAACGGTCTAGTCGGTTTGCAAAAGGACAGTCCTATTATATATGGTCTATTTGCAACGTATATACGTCCATCAAAGAAGGATATCTATTACTTCTTGCTGGTACGTACCTAGTATTTTGAAGGAAAAAAGGTAATTATTTAGTATAATCATTGAGTAAAGGAATATTTATTCCTTTACTCAATGGTATAATGTATAGCTCCCCAGATTTTTTTTCTGCAAAATACATACTAAAAAGAAGGCATATTCTTCTTTAATAATGGGCCTATATAAAAAAAGAAGGGTTAATTCCAGGGACCCTTTAAAGTAAGGGGACCCAGCATTATACTTTCCAAAGTGAGGCCGTTTCTTTCCCCATTCTAACGGTCTCAATGATGCCAAGTATGCAATTTTATTTTTTAGAATCTATGGATATAACAGGTACTTTGATTGTTAGTAAAAATTAGTATGATTTCTAAAAATGTACAATGTTCTGTCAACAAACACAGAATATGGCAAGTGCCAAATGAATCAAATTTATTTTATATTTGAATTTGGTTTATTGCAAATTATTTTCAGGAATTTAAGTGATATAAATATGGTAAGTCAGTGCCGATTTTGCTTATTTGAGAATTTGTCGCTATTGTACCTTGTTACCAGGTTCCTCAAACCATTTGTAATATTATGTAGGTATAATAGGTACGTACTTGAACTTTCTTTTCTTGTTGAATGTATCTACCCAAAGAACTTTCACAGATTTCGGGATGGACTAATAAGATTAGGTCTTGTACTTAGTTCTAATCATGTAGTTTTTCTCGGTGCTCATTTTTGTAATTTTATTTCTCTCCCAAGGTACCTCACAAACGTAAAATAAACTTATAGTGTAGATAAAAACTGTTTAAAAAAAGACCCGACTGAAGCTACCTGCTTAATAATTTAATATATTTAGGAAATACCATTTTTGTTTTGAACTACTTACTTATACGTAATGCCCACGTAATGGGAATTGTAGGATTACTAAAGGTGAGACAAGAAAAATCTGGTTGCAATTATTGGGACTACTACAGGCGGCCGCATTACCTTTAACTGACTATCTGGAAGTTAGAAAACTTAAAAATTGTGAATTATGATGGCAAATATGTTGCCTCCTTTGGAATCTATGGCACTGGCATGTCACATAACACCTGATGGCAGTTGGACACTGACATATAACATAACCTTGTACCAGCCCACTTATGTGGTCTCCTTGGAGATATACAGAAAACAAGGCTTCACTTTTCCTATGTGATAGACTGTGACATGCTGGGTCCCCTTATTTTAAAGAGTGCCTGGTTAATTCACTACGATTGCACATACAGTCTGAATGTCAATAGTCCGTATGTTAAAGGTCTAGTCCGTATATGAAATGTTATGTCATTTACATACAGTCTGCGCCATTTAGGCCATATAGATACAGCCTAGACCGTATACATACGGTCTGTTTTCATATACGTTCTGTAAGACATGTGTAAATGTGTCCACGTCTTTTTCCTTGCATTCGCTTTTCATTAGAGCAGTTTTTCTGCTAATGTTAACAATAATTGCAATAATTATCAGTCAAAAGTTTGGCGGATTAGACAAATGTTAAGAATGCCGTTGGAGCAATAAATTATAATAGCAGCGATCTCACAACAAAGTGGTAATTAGATAAAATCCAGTTCTTACATCCTATTGAAACCACATAAGAAATATTAAGGTATTTTGCCTTTACATAGTGCTTCTTGTAAATTATCCACAAAGCTCTGTACAAAACGAAAGATTCTACTCATTCCAACACTAGCTCAGTTTGAAGCGAAGCAGAACTTACTCCCAGAATGCCAATAAGTTGCGGTCGCTGTCCGTCACTGCTGAAATTGCGGGAGTTCGACCCGCACACCTCCCAAAAAATCGAAAGCCAGGCCGAGGGCGCTAAATGCATCAACAGCAACCCCGGAAAAAAGGCATCGATTTCCAGTCATGCCGAATATTCTTAATGACCGAGATGTTTACGTTCGAGAGCAGGGTGGGGGAGGCGAACGGATATTCGGAAATCTGGGTCAGCGGAACTGAAACGGAAGCGAGGGACGAAACGAAAGGGGGAGCGGAGATGGGGGCGCAGCAAAGAAAAATAACCCTCCGTTCGAGTCATATTTACAACGGGGGTCATTCTGCGAAAGAGAGGGGGGAGGCGAAGAGCGTGTAGGTTGGAGCTCACGATTCGCTCGAATTTTCAAGTAGTTCTCTGCCAAGTGAAGGACTGCGAACTTAAGTAATATATTTTTATAAATATAGGTACACGCGAGGCCCTTGAAATCGTTCCAATACGTGCGGGCGCAAAGGCGTTCAACTGACAACGTTGCAATTACCCCTCTCCTCTTTCGCGGTTTGAAAGCCAAGCGTAAGTGACGGCAAATCTAATATCTTATTACGCGACATTACCTTACGTGACATTGCCAGTTACAGTGCAAAAAACAGTAAATTTGGCGCTGTCAGGTTGGCCTTAGATTGCGTGAATAATAGTGGAAAATCTTACAACCCTGCCCACGGATATTGGCGGCTTTTGCCGCAAAAGTCTTTCGACAATCTCGCATAGAGCCATTTTAAAAATCGAAAGAGGTGGTAAATCTTTTAATTGGGTGTCGTACTTCTCCGGTACCAAAAAGAAACTCGAAAATCCGATATCTAAGAGAAATTCCCGATTCACGATTAACCGCTTTCGAGAAACGGGACGGCTGTAGAATCAACGAAACCGACGGAAAATCCTCTGAAACCACTATTGCAAGTTGCTTGTTTTTTCTCATTTCTCGTTTTTCGGGGGCCCGGGAAGCATCAGAACTTCACTCGAGGACTCCAGGGAAGCTTTAAAAATTGAAATAAACCAAAGATTTGGTTCGCGGTTAAGATAAAGAAGTGCCAATGTAAAAAAACCACTACGATATTCTTCTATAATAACACAATTATACTTAGATATTATACCTTATTTAACTTATAGCACTTTGACAATCAAAGAAATCCGCGTAATTTCACGTTACGTGAATCTCAAAACATCAAGAAACTGTGTAAAACCAAAGATCATAATATGAATATTATGATCTTTGATAAAACCAAAGGTCATAATATATTATGATCTTTGGTAAAACTTTAAATCCACTTTATTATAATGAAAATTCAACGCCTGCCAATATGAACCAATGAAATGATATGATTTTTGAAATATTAACCAATCAGGTGATGATTTCAGCGATAATACCACTAGTGGTATTTTCGTATGTAATATCACTAGTGCCAGAAATTTTATCGATAATTTTTTCGAAAGCGCTATTTTGCCTAGAACGATCACGAATATAAAATGGGCTTTTATTTTCTGAAAAAATCCCGGAGGCGGAGGTCTAAATAACAAGAATTTAGCAATGTAAAAGTTATATAAATTCATTGATATAATGCTTAATAATACCGCAACATAATTTATAAGCTGCATAATTTAGAACAGTGTTAAACACACAAACTTTAAGAAGTAGGTACGTGTTTGTATTCAACAGATTCGCGGTTGCTAAGCAACGAAGTGATAATTTGCACAAGTGCAATTACCGGTAATTGCATTAGTGCAAATTATCGCTAGCAGAGGCATATCATTGGAAGGAGCTACCTTATTGGATGCAAGCAGTATGAGGGAAATAATCGCTGAAATCCTACTCTCTTAGTTACGTCCTAGTTACGCTAAACCAATATTGGCAGCTAAAACTGATAACCCGGTAACTTCTTCATATTACCAAATTTGATATAGGACTAGAATATATGTTTTCAGTTAACACATTGATCTTTAAATATCTATTAGCACAAAAAACATATTCAGAACCGAAGGTTCAATCTAAATGACAGCTAGCTGTCAAACTAACTATTTGCAGTTGTTAAATTCTCTTTTTAAATACAACTCGTGGTATGCCTAAAAATAGATAATACCTTTCCTTAATTTATAACTCATTATAATCCCAATGCTAAGAAAATACCACTCCTGCTGCGCAGTCGTGGTATTTTCAGCTTTGGGATTATAATTCGTAAAATTAACGAAAGGTATTATCGATAATAGGCACACCACTTGTTATATTACCCCTGATAATGCAGCGATTTATTAACCTATTTTCGTTGACTGACGTATCGCAATTTTTATTTTCAACGGGGAGGAGCGGGTCGGTACGAGGGAATGTAGGGGAAGTTGTTGATTTGAGAAGCCGTGGAATTGGCGCAACGTTGCCGCACTTACCCGAAATTCTTGATTTCTTGCTTATTTCTCATGCCTAGTGGAGCGATTTATGAGGCCGCGCGTGTACATACCACGGAATAATAATGTAAATGACAATTATTTCTCAGGTTATTTTTGTGTTTTGTAGATAGGCTCTAGTCAAATAAAGATAACCATTTTTTATAATAATTATTACTTCTTGGTGAAATGGTCATCATCCTGCTATGCATCTTCTTAAGTAAATTCCTTAAACGGTCTTGTACAATCATTACAAGATGCGACCAATACTCTTATTCTAGACATATTTCAATAGGCGATAAATATTTGGCTCAATCAAGTATAAAGTTCTTAACACGAATCTTGATCCCTGCGTCACAACGGTTGTCTTTGTCCGACCGACTCGTGAATATACGAGCGATATTCATGTTTTATTGACTTTTTATAAACGATGTAGGACTGACCTTTTCATGGGTGTTTTTTCAGTAATAATAATTGTAGTTTGGAGGATCTGAAGATGCAAAACTTGCTGCTTTTGCGAAACCGGTAATCCAAAAGTTTTATAGGACTTAAAATTTTCTTTGACATTCCTTCCTATAACCGCTTATCTGTGTGGTTTGGACTGGTATTACTATGGTTTTCTCTAGTACTTGGGCGAATGCTATCCCAGTTCCATCGGGAAAAAGTGGCAATGGCCGCGCAGAGAATGTATCATAAAGAATTTCTAGAAACGAATACTCCAAATGATAGAACTATTGTTAGAATCGCCCAGAGATTAAAAGATTCTTGTGGGGTCACATGAAGCAAACTGTTTACTCGACTCCTGAAAATACATTAGAGGAGCTACGAGCTCGGGTAGAAGCCGACGCGAATGACATAAAAAAATAGCCACGATACCTACATTATAGCTAAATAATTAATCTATGACTACGTTTATCTCGTGACAACTCCGATTGAGTTATGTCAAATCTTTTATAATTCTACGTTTACATCATCAGTATTGAATCCTACGGTTTTCAATCCTCTCTATGGACATTAACTTATTATACTTATTCATTCTGGCCAACTTCTGTTTGGAAATAGCGGCTGGACTTGAAATTTTAAATATGTTTGAATTTCAATCTGTAGGGTTTACACCGTCTATTTGAGTCCGCTCCAGTGAATTCAAACCTCTCTCAATCGGATCGAACGTGTCGAGATAAACGTAGTCTATGCAGCGAACAGTTAAAGCTTGTATTAGTAAGTAATCGAGGACAACATGCCGAGCAACTTGAAATGAAAAAGTTACGTCGTTATACGGTGAGCTGTGTCGTGAAAGTATTATTGTGGAAAGTAAAAACAAATTAGTGAAGTGGTAAATCCGATTGTTGCTAAGTTATGATGAGTGTTTCTGTGCTAGGTGATTGTAGACATTATTTTTCTTTATGCGGGATGATAGGGCTACAGCAGCACCGTTGCAATGACGCAAGACCCGGCAGATGAAAGCGATGAGTCATCCAAGAGAGGTGGGCCTATGGCGCCAAAATAAAATTTCAATATGTCAACTTGGTAAATTTGGCAAAAATCACTTTAAAATGATTGTTTACATATTACTACATTACATTATTACATATAGCTCATGATTTTATAACACGGATAATAATCTACGAGAGTGAAAGTTGCAATTTCAAGGGCTTTTAATGCATTTAGATATCTACCGGTAAAATTTTCGTAATTGCCAATTATTTCTTATCTTCGTGCCTAGATACAACTAAATTCGAATGAATAAAACCATAAAACTTCCTGATTTTAAGGTGGTTACATTTAATCATGTAAAATTGTTAGGTATAACACTCTCCAAACAGTCTAAACCAAAACCACTTTTACCCTGGAAGACTGTGTGTGCAGGAACAAAATATCTTTTGATGGCCTTAACCCACTTTTTCCCTTAAAATGGAGTCTTTAGGGAGGAAAAAGCGGACACTTTAGGACTGCCTTTGTAGTTTCCCTTGCAGTTGTGAACGGAACACGTCCACATCATGATTTAAATAAGTCCGAAACTATAGACACAACCTAAAACCTATAAACTAAAGTTCAATTTTAATCACTTTATTATGAATCACTGCTGTTTTACCACCTTATTAATAAAACACCACATTCTATATTACTAAATAACACAGTCCATCACAAAATACACACAACAAACGTTCTTTAAAACAGGAAAATCGCCAGACAAGTAAACGTAAACAACTACAAAAAGCTACCTCCCTCTGATGACATAGTGACGTTTCGCGTCACCAGATGGGAAGCCTTTATAATTGAGACGATAGGCCCTCTTATTAAAAATAACGAGCCGAAACTATACCCTATGGAAATTTACAAATTTTTAGATATTTTGGAGTTATCTGACAGTAGAGCTCTAGGAGGAAGCCCTCGCTTCAGCAACGAAGCAATCTTGCGACCAGTGGCTATCAAACGGTCTCTATAATTCTGGAAAATTATTGAAAGGCCATAACTTTTTATTTTCTGCACTAATTTAATTTCCTGCATTATTCAGTTTATACAGGGTGAGTCTGAAATAACTGGCATTTTTTTTTTTGGGTAAGAGAGATGGTCATTCTGAACAACTTTTCTTAATATATTTTTTTTCCTATCGCCGAAATTTTTCTCTAATTTACCCACCTAAAATGCCTCCTCTATGAAGACACAACACTGACGAATAGCGTAAACTCGGTCTCAAAATACTATACTAGTTGATGATTTACCATTTTCTACTCGGTTGTTGCCAGGGCGCCAGTGCCGTGTTTTCATAGAGGGGGGATTTTGAGGGGATGAATTATAGAAAAATCTCGGCGCATGGAAAAAAATTATTAAGAAAGAAGAATTATTAAGAAAAGTGGTTCAGAATGACCATCTCTTAGTATTAAGTACCGTTGAGTGAGGAATGATAAGAGGCGCAACGCCCGTATAAAATTGCGAGCCCGGTTTGCGTGTGATTACCCTGGAGTCCCTTGTTGCTCCCACTCGCTCTAGCCGCCTAGCGACCACGGATTTTTACAACTTGTTTATGTTTTTGAGAACACCGATCCCTTTGCAACTGGCTAACGGTACAATTTTGTATATTTTGTATTTTACTGGGAGGATATGTAATTTTCTGTCTCGGACGCTTTTTATCTCGGACGCTTTTCGGGCCGCGTTTTCGTCCTCTCTGCGGCCCGTAAGGTTGCGCCTCTTATTATTCCTTACTCAACGGTGTTACCCAAAAAAAGGATGCCACTTGTTTCAGACTCACCCCTCACCCCGAATAATATCCTTGCTTATGGAAAAATTTCGAAAATAATTCCTTTTATCTCAATATCTGGTTTATCTTAATTTTTATACACAATGGCGCGATAATTCCCGCTATCTCCTCCGAGGAGCGTCGGCTATCTCGCTTCTGCGTGGCTGCGTATCGGGGCGGCCTTTAAGGGCCCCGTCAACCGGCATTCCGTCAGGGCGGCCTGGCTGGAATTTAAATTCATGGGCCGGAAAGCTAATTGACTCCCCGAAAACCCAATAAAAATTTAAATTGATTTTTAAGTGTCGATCAAAGCGCCCCGTCGAACCGCCGGAGTCGATGTTTTTAATCTCATTCGGCGTGTCCGCTTTTCGCTTCCCGCATTCGCGCTCCAGGTATGGCCCCGTTGGCCGGACTGTAATTCATACCGCGGAATTTTGTAATGGAAAAAGGCGACCAGGAATAGTCGATCGCTTAAAAATTTCCGAACAATTTGAACTTGATCACTTGATGTTTTATGGCTCTATTCGGATAGAGCAGATCCGGCGTAAGTTTATTGACAAAACAATGAGTCCAGCATAGTAAATGTTTGGGTTGGAAAAGTTGTCTCTTATCATGGTTTGATGTGCTATGTATGAACAGATTCGCTCTGATCCTATCCTGTTTATTAGTGGGCCAGGAAACGAAAACATGCAAATTCGGAAATAAATAGTGCTCAACGGATTATTGTTTTAAGTTGTAGGGTTGACCCTTAGGATTAGCGTACCAAAAGTCTCCAGCCGCGGACCTTATGCGTTAAGCGGGAGGGAGGTGCGGAAAGGTTCTATTCATTTTTTTGCTAAGAACTGTAGTTAATGATGTACACGAGTTTGAACATGCGAATAGCGTCAATATCATCATCGTCGTACACAAGCGAGCAGAGTATGCCTGCTTTGCGGCACCCGCAACGGCCCCCGTAACCAGTTTTCACCCAAAAAATATGTTATTTAGGACGGATTCTGCCGGAACTAGGTCCGTCATTGTCTTGTAACAGGGGTGAGAAAGACATCCGACCCCCTTATCCATCCCCAAGCAGTTGGCTCCTGCTGTTGATCTCAATATAGAGCCATTGCTGAAGCTGCAAACAATAATTCGTCCTTTGTAGTTTAAAAAGATGTGACACAATCTTATCTAAGCACTCAATACAAAATATAAGTTAATGCAAAGAAGCATATATTGATACAACCTGCCAATTGACTCTAGCTCTTTCTATAGTCCCTGCTCTAAGGGAGTGTTAGCGAGCAGCCCCTCTGGTAGGTGGAAGTGTCGCAAAATCAGGCTTTGGCTTTGTTGAGGCTTTAACAAAGGCCTGGTGTCGTACCTACCCGGTTCAGGTCTGATCCTTCTGGGACCTGCTGTACAATGCCAGCAAAAGACTTTGTAAATGTCTCTGACCTGCTCCTCGGCCTTCAAAAATACATTCACCACACCTCCCTTGTTCTTGAGTGACGCTACGACTGCATGCTTAGCAATCTGTATTATCTGACAATGAGTCTAGTTAGCTTTTTCGCCGCAAGATGTCACTCACAATACAAACATTCATTTTTCATTGAAATTAGGTGATATTATCCATTGACATGAACTTTGAACGCCAAAACCATGGTTTTTCATAGGTAGTTTTAGCATTTTCAAAGTATCATACACCCTTAACTACGCCACCTAGTGAAAAAATGATTAGGACCTTTTTTTATAGAAAATTTAATTTACTTTCATTTCGTATAGAATAATCTTTTCGTTAGGACGGTTAGTATTCTAGGTAATAGCGAAAAACCTTAAAAACGGCCATTTTGACCCCCCTAACTCCTAAAGCATAAGGTCCACGGCTGGGGACTTTTGGTATGTTACTCCTAGGCGTCAACCCTACAACTTAAAATAATAATTCGTTGAGCACTATTTATTTCAGAATTGGGGGATTTTTCGGTATTCGTTTCCTGGACTATAGGTCGTTTGGCTAAGCGGGGTGATACGGGTGATACACAAATTTTAACTGACAGTAGGTTTTGACCCCAAAAGCACGCCTATGATGGTATTTTTTAAAATGTGCACAAGTTAAAAAAGTTGTGGCCCTTCAACAATTTTCCCGCCTTTTAGGGGCAGTTTGAGGGGCTCTGACCGCGAGACTGGTTCATTAGAATAACGCATCTAAAAATTTGCAAATTTTAACACCACCGATGGGGTATAATAGATACTGTTTATACTGACGGATGTTCGTCTATAGCACTATCATCACGCGTAAAATAAAATAACATTAAGACTCATCTGGCACAGAAGACTGACTCCCCATTAGTGATAATAAACAATGGTATTATTTACCACTTTACTAATTTGTTCTGTCACATATTATTTTATTATTATTATCACCTATCTACCACACTGAATTTAAATTACTTTTTAAACAGCACTTAAAAGAGTAAAGACGTGACGCGAATGCGACCCACACAGTATGTACAGAGTGAGCAAAACTCGACGCCCCAGGCCTAGGGAAAATGGCCGCTGTAACGCCATTGATATTATTATCCCAGAAACATACCATTTTTTCCCAACAACTTTTGTAAGTGTAGGGTGTACCTTGTAACAATTAGGGTGTTACTCAAAAATGCAACAAAAAAATATATATTGAGAGAGCGAAATGCGGAGAGCAAGTTTTTTCTTGGAACCAGTTAAGGCGACCAAATAAAACACCACGTTCTAAAAATCAGTTGTATTTACAATTTGAGTCGTGTGCATTAAATTGCCTTACAAAAGAAAGTTACAATTTGAGAATCGTTTACGTAAGTTAAACAGAAGTAAAAAAACTAGAAAATTTTAGGATAAGCAATCGCCTTAGTTTACACACTGACTGCGACTTTGCGACTTGATTCTGTCCATTCGACTTGGGTAAAAGTAATGCAGTCCGACACAATACCTCAACTCCACACGCGTGTAAGTCCGTGCCACATGAGCAAGAATCAAACCAGACTTATAGCTGCAACACTGCAGTGCCGACTAGCTGGGACGTGGGTTTTTGTTGTGGCTGGTGGATCTCTCGCTCAACTGCACGTGACCAACCCAGAACTTGTGATGTTGTAGGAGGACGTGTGGTGTAACAGCTTCGATGTGTCTGTGAAATCGAAAACCAAGCAGTAGGTACCCAATCTCGTAAGTCGAGAAAAAATTTAGATATCTAATAGGCGATGTTGTTTATATTTACTTATAATTTTAAGCTTGTATAGTTAGTACCACTATCTAAATTACAACAATGAGTGTGACTAATTTAATAATGCTATATTTATAATTATTTTAAAAAACACTGTGCACAGAGATAGCGAAAATAATGCAAAATATTTACTTGTAAAAATGTAATATACAATTTAAAACTTGATATTTAAATGAAATCGGAACCTCAGACTAGGACAAGAGAAGGATTTTTTGTTTTTGGTTACAAGTTATCTCAACACATCTCATTATCTCTGGGTAAGTAAAACAAATTTTATCTCGATAAAAGAGAAAATTTTTGATAATAGCAAAAAATCTGAGGTGACTCTACGTTACGTTCCTTCGGGAATCAGACCTAGAGAGGTATCGTTGAAAATTAAGAAGGTTCGAAAATTTAAAATATGGAAATATGACCAGGTGCAAAACCCAAGCAGAAATCCAGAGGATAGCTCTAAGTTCGTAGAACTTCTCCTGAGTAGATATCTCGAGAAAACGGTACGAGAAATACGCAAAAAATGAGATAAAATCTATACTCACCAGGGCTTCCATGGACTTCCACGATGCGAGCACCCAGGGCCGTATCTGAGGGGGGGTTTTGGGGGTTCAAACCCCCCCCCCCCGAAATGGAAACTCGCCCGAAAACTGCCAACAAAACATAATCAGTACAGTACCGAGTTTTATCATTAGAATGTGCTTTCAAATAAAATAAAACATAATTGGCAACACTAGACAATAGTAAACGGTGAACGGCGGTGCATGGCTGCGTGCCCTATGGAATAGGAGAATATGGGATTCCCAGAGTCTATTTTATGAATAGATTAGTACTAATTTGTATTTGAAGATTTATTTATTATTTTTATGAAAGGTTCAGTTAGGCAAGTGGCGCGAAGAAATCTGTTACCATACCTACTGGCATAGCCGAAAAACCTACCTAAACACTGCTACTGGCAATTCTGAAGGTGTCGTCAAGAATTGTGTAGGAATATATCCGTAATAATGAGAAATCAAATAAGTAGAAGAGGGATAGGTATAAATGCGAGAAGGAATATTTAGCTATTATTATACCTAATTAATATTTAATATTTTTAAAGTTTTAATGTTAAACTTGTTCAACTTAAACCTGTTTCAGTTTTTTATTAAAAACCATTTAAAAATAGCAGTTTTTTTAAACCTTAAATCTATTTCAAATTCAACAGCCACTACTTTAACCCCTCCAGGGCCGGCTCTAGGCGGGTGCGAACGGTGCGGCGTACGCGGCCTGCGTCTTGATTGGCCCCGCGCCTCCGAGTCCCGTGTACAGGGTTATCCAGTCATAGTAGCGTATTTAAAACGGCGGGGCCGAAACCATTTCAGAATTTGAAAATATTCACTGCAGCTTGAAAATCTGAAGATATTGGGATTTCCTAAGACTAATTTTAAGTAATTTTCCTTTACATTTCTAAAAAATTTCGCCTGCGGCGCATTTTACAGAATTATTTTAAATGCACTTGTTTCAAAGAAATTCACAAAAATTGTCCCTTCCCACCCGAAATTGATTTCTAAATATATACGTCATTAAAGTGATCTAAACTCATCGCCCCGGCCAACTTTTTTAAAAAGTGACATGCAAAAAATATACCATTCTAGTGGCTGTATCAATTTTCAAAAATTTATTCTCAATGGATTAAATAATTCATTGCCAGGGCCCCGTAACACCCAGCCCAACAAAACCTTGAGCCGATCCTGAACCCCCCCAAAAATTTTCGCTAGAACGGCCCTGCGAGCACCTCAAGAACGCAACGAAAAGTGTCTTCGGAACGAGAACTTGTCAGAACTTTCTGTGGTAAGATATCCGGGTTCGAGATTATGGAACATTCTATCGGATTCTATAAACAACCCGCGAAAATACTCGATAAAAAAGCACTATGAAAAAACTAAAATTTTGAATACAACTTCCGTTGTGTTTGTGATTCGTACCAACAAAAAGGTTAGGTAGATGAATGATACATTTGACACTTGACTCAAAAATCACTTTAGTTAGATAAATTTGATATGATCGGAATAGTATTAGGTATTTATTTTCAAAAGTAAGCACAATAAATTAAAAGGTATTTCACACTAGCAAGCAATCAAAGGGACCTGAACTTCGGAATCTAGCTCGCCGACCAATATTCACACAACCACAAAATACAAATCCCTGTCAGAAGAAGAAGAGTTTAATCGCATGCGCGATAGGCGTAGCATTATCTTTTTGTTACAGGGATGGTTCAATAATGAATTGGTAAATTTAATGAAATTAAAACGCTGTAACGGAATGAGACAAAATTTCCGTTACAACCTACAAGCTTCTAGAACTGAAATAGGAGAATATGGGATTCCCAGAGTCTATTTTATGAATAGATTAGTACTAATTTGTATTTGAAGATTTATTTATTATTTTTATGAAAGGTTCAGTTAGGCAAGTGGCGCGAAGAAATCTGTTGCCGTACCTACTGGCATAGCCGAAAAACCTACCTACATCGAAAAATAAGACGAAAAGTTCATGTAAAGGTTGGATTAAAAACGCATATCTAAAAAGATTCAGTGTGTCAAAATTAAAATTTATTTTTATATTTTTTCAATTAGCTTTTGAACGAATCGAAAGATTTGCAAACGAAATTTAGTAACTGGGGTTTTCTTGGGGCGAGAAATTCAAATATTGCCAGAACTTTTATACCATAGTTTCAAAAGTTTTGCATCACTATGAATTTTCAACAGAAAATTTGTATTTTTCATATATTTTTTTTTAGTAAATAAACGTCACTTGGCCAATATTTGAAAGTATTTACAAAGAAAAAATTGTCGATTCGTAGTGAAATAAAGCAAAATTACGAATTTAGGGAAATTTATATTTTTAATAAATCCAACTTCTGCGGCACTAGTATCTTGTATTCCCTCCCCTAACCCCTATACATGCGTCTAGTCGTGATTGGACACTATCAATTAAATTATCCAACCGATGTTGTGGAATATTGTCCCATTCTTCAATGGCGGCCCTTACCAATTCGGCAATGGTTCTAGGTTGGTTGTCTCTTCGTACAATTGCCCTCTTAAGCATGTCCCATGCATGCTCAATAGGGTTCATGTCTGGAGAATTGGGTGGCCAATGCATTCTCACAATATTCCGCTCATGAAGAAACTGATTAACTGCTCTCGAACGATGAGGTCTAGCGTTATCGTCCATAAAGACAAAATTTTCGCCAAACTCCTCACGTCTTGGAAACACTATAGGTTGCAGTATATCACGGATGTACGAAGTTCCATTTAAGTTTCCCTCTATGTATAAAAGTGGTGTTCGAAAACCATGCATAATTCCCGCCCAAAACATGGCCCCACCACCAGCATAAGGAACAGTTTCTCTTGCCGTGCGTAGTTGTTCGCGACTACCTGGTTGTCTCCATACTCGAATCGTCTATTATCACTAAGAAGACAAATTCTTGTTTCATCTGAGAACATCACGTTATGCCAGTGATGCTGTGGTAGCGGTCTTTGCTCTACGGCCCAGTCATATCGCCTTGCCCTTTGTAATGTAGTTAATTTTGGTACTCTAAGGGGCCTTCGATTGCGTAATCCAGTGGCTAAAATCCTTCTGCGTATCGTAGCAAGAGATACTTGAACCCCAGTAGCGTTACGTACCTCTCGATTAAGAGCCGGTAATGCAATGTAAGGGTTACGCCTCACACTTAAAGTGAAAAACCTGTCTTGACGGGCATTTGCAACTCTCCTTCTTCCAGATCTGTGCCTGTCAGCCACTGAATTTGTCTCCAAGTATCTGTTCCATGTCCGCGACACGTCACTTTGAGACACACCTATTCTTTGAGCTACGTCCCTCTGGGATAACCCTTCTTCTACTAGAACAACAATTCTTGCCCGATTAAAGTTGGAGATAACGGTTCTTGGCATATTTTCTAGCGCGATTAAATAAATTTAAAGATACAAGCCTTTGAAAGAATTCAAACCAATGCGGAAAGCGAATTATTTTCGCCACTTTTTGTTGTGTTTCTTATCGAGAAGGTAAAAAAAGCTGTTTTTTTACAAAAATATGCATATATTGTGTCTCAGACCGAGCCCAAACTTTAAAATACACAGTGATGCAAAACTTTTGAAACTATGTGTATGTGATTGTAAGTGGCCGAAAATAGGAATCGCACTGAACCCTTAAAAGCACCTAAATGTATTCTTCGAACTGTCTTCTACTACATTCTCCACCCAACATACCCACGCTCCGCTTGCACCACGTCTTCGACTGCGCTTATTTTTAACTCTGGCAGGGCTTCGTCCGAAATGGCATTTCTTGGGGCACTGACTCCTTCGGCGGAAAGTCGACTAGTTTAGCCGGCTAGAGGCCAGCCTTAAATCTATTTTTATTGCCCGAAATGCCAAAACGGCCGTCCGGGAGGCGCTGCTAATGCGGCCGGGAAGCGGGGCGTGGGGGAATTGGAAGTTTTTGCCGCCGAAGACGGGAATCAATAGCGCGTGTCGCGTTAGCGGAAATGCGGATTGTGCCTCCGTAGGGGAGGCGGCGAAGTCGGCCGTTCGCGAAATGGATTGGTTTTTAGCACTTTGGCTATAAGAAATTAATCTGGAATCTTGGAACGCAGTTAGCGCACTTTTCCAAGTAACTCTCAATGTAACTTTGCTATCAAAACTAGCCTTTTATCGTTGACTGACGTATTAATAAAGACTGCTCACGGCTGTCATGCTTGACAGTTCTCTGGCTCACCATGCGCTTCCCGGAGACAAAATACAATGCAAAATACATTGTTGACCATCTACTTTTCACAATATGAAGCTATAACAGCCGTGTCTTATTAATACGTCAGTCAACGCTTTTATAGTTTTGTATCTCGAGTAGTTTCTTAACGGATCGCTAGACTGACATTAAAAGGGCGAGTTTTTAAATTTACTACAAAAACTTGAAGCCATAATTACAAGTGCAGATATTATTGATCCCAATCTCATGGAGCGGGAGATAGTGACAGATTTGTCGACGTGATTTTACTCAGTATGCCTTGCAAAGGGCATTATGTGGCACATATTCTCACAATAATAAGCTATGAATCAGAGTCATCCTGGATTCTTCATGTGAAAAACTGAGTTTTCAATTATTCGAAAAATATGCGTTTTGATATGATTTTATACAGGCTGCCATGTGTTTTATAATGAAGTTCAAATAGAAAATTCCTCGGAAAACCATAGGCATACCGTTAGGGTGGGTCCAAAGGGCTATTATTGCCACGTGATCTTTTATTTTAATAATTAATTTTTCCACGTTTCTGAACAGGCTGCCAAGTATGCAAGTTCTTATTATTATGAAAATGCCGAAAAAAGGATGACATACCTTTCGCGCATGTCCAAGTACACTTTACATCGAATAACTCGTTTAAATGATTAAATAACATTTAAACAGTACTTGGACATGCGCGAAATGTATGCCATCCTTTTTTCAGCGTTTCGACGTTCGCCATTTCTGAATTACCCTTCCGTTTTTATATAGGCCCGCATCAAAGAAGGATATTCCTTCTTGCTAGTACATAGTATTTTGAAGATTTTTTCTGCAAAATACGTACTAAAAAGGAGGCATATTCTTCTTTAATGGGTCTATATAAAAAATAAGGGTATAATTCACTGCGATTGCATATACAGGGTATCCCAACGAAAACTTGACCCCCCCAAAAATTCGAAAACCGAACAATATTTGAAAATTCGCCGAAACCCGTCGATTTTTGTTTTTGGGGGAGCTTTTTTGACAGTCAAGCCAACCCGATATGTTCATCCCCCTAATCCCTAGCAACACCAACTTTAAAATTTCAAATGGAACTACCCCCCTTGTGCACTGAGCGAAATGCGCTTTATTCTCTATAAAAAAAATTAAATCCATTATAAAACCATTTTATACGATTTGGGACAGCAATTCGTGCTCATTACCTTCACATGACAAGGATTGCTAAGACAATTTTTAGTAGCAATACAGCAAGAGTTGCACAGGGCTACTTAGTGTTTCATAACAGGTTTAATAATGCTTTATACCGCTTACTATATATATGTATAGCCCTTATAATTTGTTATATAAGCATTATAAAACGAAACATTAGAAATATAAAACTGCTGCACTGCTGTAATTATCCTTTCCAATAGCCCCTATAATCTTTTCTCATGACGGTTATAAAGTAATTTTCTTGTGGCCCCGGTGTCTACAGCTCGATTTTTGAAAAAAGTTGTATGCCCGAATGGGCATTTCGATACCTTGATTAATTTAGCAGATACAGTGTTTCGTTCCTCGCGTTTCTGAAATGTGTCATAATTTTTTGTTAGCAAATATTTTGATAATATTTTTTTGTTTTTTTTAAGCAACTAACCAAAGAAAATATCTCTCTGTATCAAGGATTATACCTATGTAAAAAAACGAACAAAGAACGTGTTTAGCCCTTATTTACTTAAATCAAAGATTTTCATAAACAAAAAAATTATGACACATAAGAAACGCGGAAATCGAAAACGCGCTGTATCTCCTAAATTAATCGCAAGATGTAGAGATGCAGTTTGCGGTATTCAACTTTTTTCAAAAATCGACCTTTGGGCACCTCTCTACTTTTTGTCTATCTCTTCGGAAAGTAGGACACACCCCCAAAAGCGTCCAGTTTGGGACACCATGTTCAATATGGGCGAAAATCAATCTCTAAAGAAAAAATATTGAAAATACCTAGGTACATAGGTACATAATAATTTTCACAACAGCATAATATAGGTATTGTTTTAAAAAGTCTGGACGAGTGTTGTATTTATTATAAGGCTTAATAGACCGTCAGATAGTGACAGATTTAGGTGCCCCATTTTCGCATACAAGCCTCGAAGACGGTTGAAAAGTACATTGATGCTGAGTAGAATGAAGGTAAATTTACGAGTGGCCCTTGGGGATAACATATGGAAAATCGAAAAAAAAAATTCTGTTAAATTTTCTGACCCCAAAATGTACTGATTCATTCGCGCCACTCAAGCCAGTATATTTTCGGGCTAGTAACGATGTACGTTTTCATACCTTCGATGGGCTTGTGTGGAAAAATTGGTCAAAATCTCGATTTTTCTTTACAAGATTAGGCCCTTATTTCAACCCTTTAGCCACCTGCAATACTCAAGCCTTTGGTTTTCCGAAGCGAGGTTCTATTAATTAGTCATTTAATGAACACGGCTTGCGTGAAAATATCGAATCGAATTGTGAAAAATGAAAAATCGAATTTTCCATATGTTATCCCCAGGGGCCACTTGTAAATTTACCTTCATTCTACTCAACATCGATGTACTTTTCAACCCTCTTCGAAGCTAGTATGCGAAAATGGGGCACCACTATCTGACGGTCTATAAGAATTTAAGTTACTTTTAAAACAAATTTTATGGGTGAAAAATTCAAACGGTCTAGGCCTATGCATGTAAAACAATGAAAAAAAGCGTACATTTGGGGCTAAATAAAAGACCTGAATGTATGAAATAAAGAACAGTTTTATTTAAAAAAAATGCACTGCGGTGACGTGAAACCAATTATATAAAATCATAGGGGCAAGCTTGCCCATTGGAAACGTGATTATAATATTATCTGTTGTCTGAAGTACTTGAAATTAAAAACAATTAAATCGCCTAAAATTCATGCTAAAGACGCGAAATTGTCCTTGAATAACCTGTAGGTTTTAGCAAACAGTAACAATTTACTTCGGTAAAAATAGTCCAATATTTCAGAATAATTTGTTAAATTGCAATATCAATCCGATAGCTTAAGGGTAACAGTCTTACCGATTGAAAATTAATTACCTACCTATATCTACTGCGCTAGTCTGGTGGGGCTGTACCACGTCGGTGGCGATCACTGACGAAGACTGGTGACTGGCATCGTGGCGTTGGCGTAGATATGGCAACGATCAACGATAGCGGCACATCAATGTTCCTTCATTTTTCATAAAATAGCTCCTCTTGATTCGTAAAAAGAGCACAATCAATTAACTACCTAGGTACAGTATCTTTGAACTCTTGCACAGTTGTCACAGAGTCTATAGGCGCACAAGTACCTATGGCTAATCCAAGACGTGGGTGTTGCACTATATCCTCATCGAATTCTACCGGACAACTGGGAACGAGAAAGGGAGACCGGCGCATCCAAGTTCGTAGATTTCCCCCACTCCGCACCATTTTGGATTATATCTTATAACAGCTATGAAACGTTTTGGTGTTGCAGCTACACGGAATAGCTGGGGCAACAAAATGCGTTTTTGGAACTATAAACCAATTATGTTATTAAACCGCTTTTATTTGTACTAAAAAAATATTATTAGAAATAAGATCCTATAAAACAGGATTATAAAGGTAGAAATTTAAAATAATACCTGTTATAAGATGCGCGGTAATAAAACGTTGTTCATTTGTTTAGAAAACTAAATTATTAGAGTTGCAACTCTTTTTATACCAGTAACATTTTTAGTAACTGTCATAAGTGAATTCTTAGCAAAACTGTTGTATTAATTGATTTTTCTCTGTGTGGCGCATCATTTTAAAGCCCTTTTTATTGCGAATACAGTGATGTATCGTTTTTAGAATTCTGTTGAGAATGTTGACAATCCACTGTACGCGTAGCTAATTTCTACACAAATCCCCGCCACTATTCAGTTTTTATCTATTACACACGACCAAATTACATAGTTTTTATTGACGTCTCGATCAGTTTACAAAAAAGTCACAAATGAAAAAGCAGAAGCAAAACAAAAAAAGTTCATACGAATTCAAACCTTATATCTTTTTAAAATATGTAACAAAAAGTCACTGTCACAAAAAAGTTCCCTTTTTTTTGCTTCTAACCCCGAAATCGTTACTTTCAGCCTGCTATTGAAAGTGGAAACGTATTTTCGAAATGGTTTGTTTATTCTATCGCGAAAAGGGTAGAAATTGTTGCAATTTGTTATCGAAATCATGATTGCGCTAAAGCTACAGCACGAAACTTTTCGGAGAGGAAATTTTGAGCAGAATTCAAATAAGAAATTTAAATTGTGATATTCCATTTCAAATGAGATAAGTTTATGGTAGTAAGTGAAGTAGTTTTGAAAGTCTGCTTGGAGTAATTAGTTTATATTGCAGGTGAAATTTTAAAATCGTTACTTCAAAAAGTGGGGAAAAAGGGGGAGCCGAAACTACTTCCTGGTATCACCCGGTACAGTAAGACTATTTCAGCACCATATTTCGCCCTTTGTAACCGTGAACCTATACTTGCCACGCTCTTTCGCCATCCTCCAAACCCCTCTTCATTAAAAGTTCTGGAAGCGGGTGCGGGCCGCTTTCACGCCGTCGCTGCCGGCGGCAGGTATCGATTTTTGCCCAAGTTTCGCGATTTAACTTTCCCGTATTACCCTGCTTTTTTGCGCCTTTGTCCGGTCCGAATAAGTATTCCTCTCTGGACGCCTATAGCGCCTCCGCCCGCTCCCAGATATCGCCTTTTTATTTATGGGAAATGCAAATTGCACGAAGCGGCGCGTAGGCATGGAGAAGACTACGGGGACGCATTTTATGCCGTATTTCTATACAAAATAAATGCATACAATACGCAAAAGAAGGACTGGGTTATAGATTATATTACTTTCTTTGCTAAAATTCAGGAATTGCCATTTTGCATAAAATACATAAGTTACATAGGAACACGAACTCCAGTCTGTCCGTCAATTAATTTTACGCACTGTCGTGGAAAAATAGTATATTATTCAACGAGTAAGTAATGATGGTTATTACTCACGAAAATAAAGTTTGCAACACGAGCGTTACCGAGTGTCGTAATTTATTGAAGTGAGTAATAACCATTGCTTACGAGTTAAACACTATACTTTTTCTACGGCCATAACAGCGAATAGAATTTGTTTACCTACGTGGAAAAGTATAAAATATGGATTACCCATATCAATATTACGTCTCTATCTTAGATTTTCGAAGATATGTGAAAACATTTTAATGACGTTCTTGCACTTTCAATAACTTAACATTTTCAGGAGCATACCTTGGGGAGAGGTAGCGGCACAGAATAAATAGGGCTATGAGGCTACATAGAGCCTGCTAGAATATATTATATTCTGTGGTAGTAGTTGGCTCTTTTAGCAAAATATATCACAGTCAATTATATAAGTTTTGGATTTTTTGGGAGTACATTCTTCTGATTTTCTCTTTAAAAGTGCACGCAGCTTGGAATATTCTTCAATGTTGATAGCATGATTTAGCGTAATTGTACTTCTTAGCATTGAATATTGCGACTATAAGGACGATATGCTTTGTATTTTTTTCGACAATTCTTCGAAGTATACAAGAAGAACACTTTGGGAAATGATTGTGTGTGTTTTCTGCTTCTCCATTCCATGAACTGTTTATATACCAATTCGTAGATACTTACTTTTTCCTCGATTGTTCGGGTAACAAACTAAGTAAAGCCTCTTTCGCCGCATTTTGCATTTCGGGAGGAGTGCTTATTTTGGTGTCTTCGTCACTAGAACTCATGTTAAACAGGAAAGAGTTGAAAATGCCGTTTGACAACTTCAACTAAAGCCTGGTTCATACAGCTTCTTTATCTTTTAATTTTACTTTATCTTTAAGACATAACCAACGGCATTTGTCCCTTGATTTGAATTGACCAATGACATTTTATATTTCTCAAAGATAAAGTAAAATTAAAAGATAAAGAAGCTGTGTGAACCAGGCTTAATTTATTATGAAAGCTTCCCTGTCAATCAAGGCATAGGTGATTGTGGTGATTTTATTGGAACAAAATTACTGAGATTGCAAAAAACGTGATTTACTTAATTTGATTGGTTCATAGCGCGTGAGTAATGGCCATTACTCACGGGTCATTACTCACGGGAGGAGTAATAAGTCTTATTACTTTTTTAAAAGAACCCATATAAAGGACAAATTACTAAATGGCCGTAGAAAAATACTATTATGAGACAGCAATTAAAGCAGTACGTATGGAAATATAGGTAACACTAAGAATGACACTGTCATTTTACTTTTAAAAGAACAATTGAAGAAAATCATAAAATATGCCCATGCCCATAAACTTGCAAGATTCGTTACATAGATCTCCAAATAGTGCCTATTGCATTGCAAAACTAATATATGTGGTTCAGTGCGCATTTTTGAGCAAAAGTTAACTCTGAGAATTATTATTTAAAATGATTCTAGAGTCGCAAAGTGTTCCGCAAAGTTAGTATTATAAAGAGTGTTCCAATAACACATGCACATATAAACTCGCAAGCTTCAAGCTCACCAAATAGTGCCTATTGCAAAAAACTAATATTATATGGTTCAGTGCGCATTTGAGCAAAAACTAACTCAGAATTATTATCTATAAAATGATTCTAGAATCGCAAATGTTCCGCAAAGTTAGTATAATAGTGTACCAATCAGACGGATCGAAATTTTGGCCGATATTATCTTTCACACATAATTGCACTAAATAACATAATTGAATCTTGAATCAAGAAATCATTTTTTAAAAGCAGTGTGTTATTTACTGTTACATTGATCCGTCTCATTGGAACACCAAATGTATAAAACAGCAATGAAGAGGCCTTATATACACAATAAATGGAGACTAAATCAATAAAGTAACATCTGCGAGATATAATACATACAGTGTGGATAGAAATTGTGGAATATTGCTTGCATTTCTTAAAATATTTCTCATGTGGAATTTAGTTGCCGAGGCCTCTGGCCGAGGCAAATAAACCACATGAGTCATAAAAAGAACTTAAGTGCCGAGGTACATATTATATATTTTTTTGAAATCGGAAAATAAAATGTTTTATTAGGCAAGAAAATAATAATAAGGGATTACCCGTCCATGAACCGACTACGCGCGGCGTGGCTTGACTTTGACGATCGCTCTACCTAGTTAGTTAGTTAGTTAGTTAGTTAAAAAAGCTCTACCTAGGTCAAGTATGACAAAGACACGGCGACTTCGAACAGAAAAACCAAACTGCTGCTTGTTGTGCAGCCTCCATAATAAATCTATTGTTATTCAAACCTATTAAAATATTTATACTGATAGATTGCGCTGCTATAGGTAACAATTTCGCAATGTGTACGAATATAGTTAAATGGGCCTTTATTGGCCGGGTTTAGAATATTTGGTCACTTTTGACGAGCGATGGCTCCGCGTCTGACGTTTGATGTTTACATCTCGCCAAGGTCTACTTATTAAAAAAATCGTTCATGAGTTACTTCAGTGCCTATTTCTCAGCTTTTAATGACGATTTTGGGATACTTTACTACCTATTTCAAGAAAAACATATTTTTATTAGTTTGGGCCAACTTTTCTGAGGCAGGGCTCATACTTAATATGACAATGTTATATTTTAGAATATAAAATGAACTAAAATTCCTAGTGCACAGCCACCCATAACTATTTTGGATATCTAAAAAGCAAAACAAAATCAATTGAAGCAATTTACGAAGCCCTTTACCTAATAGTGAAAAATTTATTGAAATTGAACAGATGTAATATAAAATCAAAACGAAGGCCACATAGAAGACTTTCGCTTTTCCATTTTTCGGATATAGTTTCTAAATTAAACAAACGGTTCAGGTATCTTGCTTGGTCAGTACCGTTGAAAGCAATTAGATAGGGGAGACTGGGGCACATTCAACCGATTTGGACAAAAAAAATCGTAACTCCTTGTGGAGTGAAAAAATACACAATATTATTATTTGGCGATATACTTACAACCTTTTCTTTAAAAAGTGATAAAGGAAAATTGCTCCCATGTGGCGTTCTTACAAGTGAACTTCAATTTTGAAAAGTATTGGAAATGGTTGAATGTGCCCCTCCAGTGGGGTACATTCAACCAAGGAAAGGGGCAGATTCAACCAACAATATAATCAACAAACAACACTTATTTAAAAGTGAGTTACGATTAAAAAATATACTAATTTGTTAATCTACAGAAATAATTCACTTATGGCTACTTGCACCGTCATGTTTGAACTTTTAAACCAAGTTTAATAACTTGGCAACGATTATTGCGACAATGGTTGTCAAGATGTTAGGCTTCGTTTAAAAATTAAGCCAAGTTTAAACACCACGGTGCAAGAGGCCATTAGTCTGTCAATAGGTTAGCAAAACAGATTTTTTGGGAAAATATCAAAGCGCTCTTTTTATGTTAGAACTGAAAGATTTTATTACAGAAGTATTACAAAATATTGTAAGCACTTAAGTTCGCATTAAATGAAATCAAAGATGCCGTTCGGGCAGTTTTTGCAGAGTTAGGAAGAGGTAACTTCAACACAATGTCACTACGATCAACAATGGACACATCGTCCACAACTGGGTAAAAGAAATTGTATTTTGGCATCTTACGACGCAAGAATTTTATTTGATATTCATTTAGATTTATCTTCTGCGTCACTTTTCCAATATAGTATCTTATTTGAGTCTTTGTTGGAAATTTTACTAACAAAAAGTCATTCTCACTAATTAGGTCATCATCTTGTAAAAGCGCTATTTCGTTTTCATTCTCGCTGAAGTCGTCACTAATATCATCCGAGTCCAAAACCACGGACGCTGACGTGTCAGAACTACTCGACGTATTGTTTTGACGTTTACGTTTGTTTACTGTTTTCAAATGTTGACCACTATCGGAAAACACTTGTTTGGTGACCTTTTGTCGAGCCTTTTGTAGTTTACACTTTTCCTGCTTTTTGTTGCGATTTTCTTTTTCGTTTTCTATTTCTTCTAATCGATTTTTCTCTGGGGTATCGGTATAAATTCTAGATTTACCACGTCTCTCATTTCTACAATTTTGTTTTTTCTTTATGCTTGGTCTTGGCAACGGTCTTACTGATTCAGGGGTCACAATATGCTTTTTTAAACCTGAAATAAGAACATTTCATTAATTAAGGACGCAAAGAGTAAATATTGAGTTGAAACCCTTATGAAGTGCTTGTCCAGGTGTTTGTGAGGATACACTTCCTTCAGTTGATGTTGAAGCCCTGGGAGTTTCTGTTGTTGAAGGAGAAATCAACAGTTAGAAGAAGAACTACAGAAAATTGAATCTATCACAAAAAAGTGTTACCTATTGCTGCCGTGGTTTTAAAGGTTGTTAAGTTAAAACTTGAAGAATGTGGCGATTTTGGCTTATCTGTATGATCTGTAGGCTCCTTTGTAGGTTCTAAGAGAGGTAATATTAACGGAAAATATGAAATATAACATAAATATGTAGGTATATTACCTATTTGAGTGTTGGAAGAACTTGCTGAGGGTTGTTGTTCTAAGATCTGATTCGCATAACTTGCTGCAAAGTCTTCATCTTTAAAAACTAGCCTATTCAAAGGCCAAATACCAGGTTTTTCGAAGGACTTGACTATATTTTTCTGTGAAAATGCAGATAGAAATGGTACCTTGGTCAGCTGCGTGATTTGTTTAATAGTTATTGTTTTTCCGGGATTCATTGTCATCCAGTCGTTAAATGAAGTGGCACAGTAAGTTTTGAAAGGTCCATAAACTCCAACATCTAAAGGTTGAAGTTTATGCGAGGTGTGTGGTGGAAATGACAACAAGACAATGCCATTCTCACGGCAATAATTTATGGCTTTAACCGTGGTATGTGTTTCATGGTTATCCATCAAAAGTAAGATTTTATTTTCTTTACTGCATTTAGTGTGACCCTGAATATGTTCTAATACACAAAGAAACAGCTCACTTGTCATCCACCCATTTCTACTGCCTAGTCCGATACTTGACGGGGGGGCATCAATAATATATTCTTCTGGATGTCGTGTTCTAGGAAATACATACACGGGGGGAAAAGCATTTCCAACAGCATTTATTATCCCAAAAAACGTAGTGAGCTCCCCTCGTTCTGCAGATGCAGCCATACTGACTTGTTTTTTGCCTTTTGTTGAGACAACTTTAACAGGTTTTAACACAGTTGTAACACCGGTTTCATCGATATTAAAAATTTGTTCAGGTTTAAAATTATATTTTTGTAAAACCTTTACGTAATTGTCGAAAAAGTCGGAAACTGCCCTTTTATTAAAACCAGTTGCCCTGGCCAAGCTCGTGTTTTCTGGCTTTCTAAGACTAATTTTATCACGATTTCGTTTCATAAAACCTAACAGCCACTCTAAACCGGCTCTTTTATTGATATTCCATTGATCTGGAAACTTACAAACAGGAAGCACGCATGCATATTCATATGCTAATATCCTAATTTGTTTGTAAGTCATGCCATAGTTCATGTCCGCACAGGTCTTGATGTATTTAACCAATTCACTTTCTTGATCTATAGTGAAAACTTGAGCCACGGTATATTTGCTTGAGTAGGTAGGTTCCTTATTATTTTCGTCGGGTTCACTACTTTCGTTTCCTGAATCTTGGTTATAAATTCTAGCCAGGCGATCTGGAGAATATTTTTGCCTTAATTTTTTAATTCTAGAATGTAGAGTTCCACGTTTAACATTAAAAGTACGTGCAGCAACTCGCTCCGACATTTTGTGCTGCAAGACTTCACGAATCGCATTTTTAAAACTGGGTTCATGAAGGTTGAGTCTTTCAGTTTTCTTTTTATAATTTCTGACCATCTGGAAATTCATAGTATTTAACATATTATACCTAACAGAAGAATGGGGCAGTTTCAACCACTGTGTAAAAAGTGTGGGGCAGATTCAACCAGCGGTTGAATCTGCCCCACTTACCTGTGGTCTAATGTGCCCCATCTTGATTTTTTATGTTATTAACTGTTTTCTACTAGAATGCCCATTTTGAGGTTAGAATTGGTAGAATTCAGTAATTTATGATTATATTGAATCTTAATGAAGCCCACAGAAAGCAGATTACACTATAAGTTTTTCAGCAAATAGCAAGTTAAATATTTACCTTTAAATCGCAAATTTCTGCAAATCTTGATGTCAACAAACACAGCACAAACTGAACCATAAAATATCACTAAATAGGACTAGGAGGGTATGTTAGGACCCTGTAATGTTTCGGTGGCGGCAAATTTAAATCGACAAGTAAAATATAATAGATGGTTGAATGTGCCCCAAGGTTGAATGTGCCCCAGTCTCCCTATAAAATTATGAAATTAAATTTATTTTAGCATTTTATTTTTATGGGTATAGGCAAAAAATCATGCTTTAAAATAATAAATGGTAGTTTAGTTTAAAATGACTGTAATCGAACGAAACCACAGTTGAAAATAACAAATGGTTGTGTGTTTACTTGATATTTTAGACTCTTGGTGAAGGCGCTGGTATTAATTTCAATCTAAAAAAACTTGAACACCTTCGCCCTTGTTCATTTTTGTTGAAATATCGTGGTACCAGCTGATGAGTTTCACCTTTAAATAAAAAACCGCTGGAAGGAGAAATCGCTCTACGGGCAAATGGCCATCTTTAGGCTCCAAGTATGACTCATTATTTTGACATCATACACGGTAGTGTCATGTGGTGCTTCGATATCTTCTTATATCTATAGAACATGTTTGGCAGTTTTTTAATTCTCATAAACTTCAGAAATGCAAATTATTACTCATCAAAATGGTTGGGCACTGGGTGCTACACATCAAGATTATTAAGGTTATACATTTGGATTTTTTCTTATCGTTGTGTTTTATTGGGAAAACAAACCTAATCTTTATATTTTGTGTGTGAACAGGATATGGCATCCATCCCGGTCGCACGATATTCAGAAACGCCGATACTGGGTCATTTTGCCACATGCGAAAAAAAATCCGACTTCTGGGACGTACCTAGGTTTTCTGTCCTACGAGACAACGGTATTAATCCCAGTGAATAGACAACGGTATTAATCGCAATGAATATAGGCACAGAAAATATAGTTCCACGCCATTTGCCAAATTGTCTCCAACTTATGAGTCAAAAAGAAGTACCCAGAAGTTATTTTAAGTTATATTGTTCTGGAATAGGATCTTACCAAGTTGTAGAATAACTGAGACACAATCACGGGCGTAGCCAGGATTTAGTTTTGGGGGGGGGTTAGTTTGAGAAGTAAATAAAACAACAAAAATATACTTATATGAAATTTAATATCTATATATCCATCCGAAAAACTACGACATATATTTATAAAGTTCTTAACTTTAAATGAAATGGATAAATTAATTTCGTTCCTCTGCGCTAAATCTAAAACCATTAAAGAAGAAATCTTCGGCTTTTTCTTTTAAATATATCTACTACTTCATCTGCATGAATTTCTGTTCCATAGTGAATGTTCATTAGAGCCAAACCATTAAGTCTGTTTTCACTTGTAGTGTTTCGTAAATAGTTTTTCAGTCTCCTTAGGCTCGAGAAAGACCTCTCTGGGGTAGCAGTGGATACAGGAATGGTAGCCAAGATTTGTAGTAATGTGTAAATATTAGGATAAAGGTTTTCATCGCACATATCTAGGCATTCCAAACTAGATTTCGGGGTAGGCAGTCTTCTTATCAGCATGCAAGGTAGCTGAAGCTTTGATAGCTAAATCCAAATTTGTTTCTTTATTAGAAACCCCTTGACCTTGACTACATCATTTTTTCCAGTAGTCCATACCTTTAGGTTTACCACCCTTCCTTTTTTTCCCCTCCATTTTTCGACAGTAATAATGATTCACGTCTCTATCCTTAACAAGGATAGATAATATTAGGTAATATTTTGCTTATTTCGGGGGGGGGGGGGGGGGTTGAACCCCCGAAACCCCCCCCTTGGCTACGCCCGTGGACACAATAATTAAACATGAAATATTGGCGAACTCAAGCCGTCTTTTTATTTCGGACAAAATCGAAGCCTATCTATACGTTTGTCGGTTGACTTTCGATTACCAGATCAAACAGGCCTACGCCAGCGGCTCCGCAAACCTGCCGCTTTAAAAATGGATATCTGGGGGACTATCAGGATCCCGTATTCAGCAGCGCGATGGGCGGATAGGACCGAAGGGCCTCAGGCCATTAGGCGTGACAGTGCTCGGTGGCCAGTGGGGCCTTGTTACGGCCTTGAATGAGAGATTGCGATGCTCCCGCTTGTTGGCGACGATACGTTTTGCGGAAACTGGGATATGGGCACGTAAAACGGAGATTGAGTGTACATGTAGATAACGGTATAATTTGGGTAATCAATGCTTGTGCATGTATAGTTCGTACGCGGCGTTCCAGCACCGGTAGAGGTTGGACTCAGGTTATAGTCAAAGTAGTGTGTGCTAGCTAGTTAAATCAATAGTACTAACATTCCTGTGTAAACCTTTTCCTCTCATTAAGGACTGAATAACTGACTAGGATCGGACGAATTTAAGGTATGGGTACGGATCCGGGGGGGGGGGTTCCCCCCCCCGGATCCTCTTGACGATCCTCCCAATACCAACCCCGTTCCTTCGACCTCGTCCCGATGTCCTACAAAACATGTTTATAAATATACAGACAAAGGGCCGTTTGAAGTACATGTATAGAATCTAAAAATCAAAATCAGAACATTGGTAACTATTCATTCCTAAGTACCTATTGCAAGGGACCTACATTCACTTAACCTTGGAACTTATAAAAAAGTAGCAAAAAAGGTAGAAACCGTATCAGTATAGAATTCAAAAAGTTTAAGGATGCTAATGATTTCCTTACAAATAAACAGTTTATTGATAAGGGATATGAAATATTTATTCCGCTAAACAAAGTAACATGTAAGGGGATTGTTAGGTTTGTAAACAAATCCTTCACGGAACAAGACCTAGCTAACAATACGGTTCCATCGTCGGTTAATAGTAGTGTCATAAATGCAAGAACACTTAATTTCAGGGACAACAATACTCAAGAACCAGTTTTTATTCCAACTTATACAGTCTGCTATACTTTCTCAGGCTCTTCTCTTCCTAGAGAGGTTAAAATTTACGATATGCCCTTCTTGGTGAGTAAAAACAAGGTAATTTTGTTATACTTGTGGGGAGAAAAAAAATGAAGAACACAAAGATAATTGCACGAAAAAATGTAAATTGTGCGGTAGTACTGAACACAACAGCACTAGCAAAATTTGCCCTAAATATCTGAGACAAAAAAACGATAAAAGAAGCCATTGCAAGAGACAACCTCTCTTACTACGAGGCTAACGAAAAATTCCCGAAAATACTTAAGTCAATTGAAGATAGATATTTAATCACTTAGTCACAAATCCCTTTATTATCTACTCCAGTCATCAATGATACACTCTCAGCGAGTGAAAAGGGATAATTTAATAAGGAATTCATCTAATAACAGACCTTATTCCCAGGCGGTTAGGGAAAAAAACGTAAAGTGAATTCATCTCCCGGATATAATTCCCTTGCACATAAGAAAAATTTAATGTATCCTCAAGGGAGGTTGGACACCTCAGTCGGTAATGTTTACAAAGCCCTTATTATATCCCTGATACTCCAAGCCCACGGATCTCCAGGGTAGTTGATGATGAGTCTGATGGAAACTGATTTTCACTTATCAATAGCGTTAAGTAGTAAGCTTACCAGTTCAAATTACAAGCAATCGGTCATAAATTTTATCTCGAAACTTACAAGTTAAAACATCAATAAACAGATATTCACAGTTCAAAAACCTTTAATGGAATCGTAATAGTTTTAGGTATAATATTGATAACCTTAAATGCGATTATGATAATTTTTTCCAATTTATATATCTTTTTAATTTATTTTCTAATTTCCTAATTTTCCAATTTTCTAATTATTAGACCTATCAGCTAAGACAGGTAAGAATTAAAATGTAGGTCTCTTGTCATTATATGTTATTTTAAATCCCATCAATAATCCCAATAATAACTAAAATTATATACAATTTCAATATGCTCAATTCAATAAGCTCTAACTGTATTCCTCCTATCTATTTCCAAATCTTATTCCTTATGCCTGTTTTACATTGACAATTTCTTCATGAATTAATTCATGAAGTCACTTCAAGGACAAATTAATATAAAAAATCGTGTATTACACTGTCAATTTCTTCATGAATTTCTTCATGAAGTTACTTCACGAATTAGAGCATGTTCTATTTTCCGTCAAGTTTTGCGTGAACCTCAGGAGTACCAACATTGAAAATTTGAACACAAGGAAGGTTACATTTTGATACTGGTTTTTGTTTGAGGCATTAGACAAGGAATAGAGGAGAGTACATAATTTTAAAGATAATATTGTTGACTGAAGAGATAATCCTCATCCAACGATAATATACTTAGATAAAAAGTGTATGAAATGTTACAATGTTTTATTTATGTATTTCGCTGCCCAGGCACAGCTCCCTCATTCACGAAATAATCACAAAACTCCTCTCGGGCAGCAACCAAGCATGTCTTGCGGTGAGCATGTTTGGTAAAAAAGTCCAAATTGAAATATTATATAGTCTTTATAAAGCTCTTCTAGGATGGAACTAGGACATTCGGGTCTCAAAAATTATGTAATGTGCAACATTCTAATGTTATGGTTTGCACTTTTTCCACATTCATATTAATGTAGTCAAAAAAACTCTAGATCGTTTGGCTAAAATGCCAAATGCATTTTCAACTACTCTTCTAGCCAGACTTAATCTGTAGTTAAAGATGCTTTAGATGAAGATGGATATGGTTAGAAAATATGTTCTGGTAGGGGAAATGCAGCACAAAAAAATAATTTTGTTATTTATTATCTTGTGTTGGTATTTGCTAGACTCTGACATAAGGTGCCAAAAAAATTCATCAATTTCTTCATCAGTGTAAAATAGAACTTGTCGTGAATTAATTCATGAATTTATTCATAAACTTATTCATGAATTAATTCATGAAGAAATTGTCAATGTAAAACAGGCTTATTTACTCCCAGGATCATATACTTATTTTGACTTTGATAACTGACATTGACATCCCATCTTTGATGTAACTGGTTCTCCTACTATCATCCGAGGCACCATTTCGGGGTCTGTGTGTAGCTCCTCCGGTGCTCGGGAGCGAGAAGGGTCTTATCCTAAGTGGTTATGTTTACTAACTCCTTTCTAAGCACATCAGTTCAATCAAGATAGTAGTTCGAGGAAGCATGGACTAACTCCAGATGGTACTCCTTGGACAAGTAAAGGTGGTGAAACAAACACCGACAATGGGTCAATGGTGAAAACCTAGCCCAAAAAGGAAAGAAGAAGAATAATAAGTACGTACCTACGCATTTATACCGTTGATCTTTTGCCTACCATAAAACGGTCATTATCCCTTTGACCATAAAATGCCTGGAATTTCGTACAGGGTCGGAGTAGGTATATGTACATATAGCTAATTGTATCAGCGTTGTATTAGTCTTGTCTTAGTGTTATAGTGTGGCGTTCTGGTGCTTGTGCTTTGTGCTGATAGTGGGTCATCTAGTGTCATGTTCAGAAGAAAGCATTTATCTCTTGATGCTAAAGAAATAATTAAAAATGTGTATCAATCGTTGCTGGCAAGAGGCCTTAATTCCAGAGATGATTTAGCGGAGACGTCTGCCTCAACAAATACTCTTCTAACTTCGGTAAGGGACATGTAAGGGACATAGTATTAAAACCTATTATTCCCAAAAAAAGCGCAGTGACTACGGCACAATAAGAAGTAGCAATAAGAAGTAGCTATTACACAATATAGAGCAGAAAATCGCCCAATTATCTACATTGACGAAACATGGTTTGATACCTATGACACTGCAAAAAAAGGATGGGTTGATTTTTCACAAAACTGTCAAAACAGGGCCCCTTCAAATAAAAGCAAAATAATTACGATAATTCATGCAGGTTCCGAAATGGGTTTGTTCCGAACTGTCTTTTGCTTTCAGCTAAAAACATAGCAGTCTCTTCCTTAGATTACCACCAAGACAATGACGCAAAACTGTTTGAAGATTGGTTTGAACATCGTTTTTTGGAAAATATACAAAAAAATAGCGTTATTGTAATGGACAATGCGCGTTATCATAGCAGGCAACTACATACAATCCCCAATTGTAGCAGTACAGCGGAGATTCAACATTTTATGCTAGAAAATGATATTTATTTTGAAGAAACATACAAAAAACAGAAAGTCTTAAAAGCTTTCAAAATTGATAGGGAATACGTCTGTGACAAACTTGCAGCTGAAAATGGACATGTAGTGTTGGGTCTTCCCCCTTACTACTGTATTTTTAACCCCATTGAGTTAATATGGCACCAATTAAAATGAAATATTAGAGGAAATAATATTTCTCCACGACCATTCGTGAATGTAGGTAAGTATTCTAAAATAATTTTTAATAATAGAACTTAAAAATTCTCACTCTAGAGCGTGATGATTTATTCTTAAATACTTGCTTCTCGAGTGTTTTGCATGTATTTCCAGGATCTTAATATAATTTTTGTAATCTATTGCACATAAATAAACAATATAATAATCGGGATACTAATATTTCATTGCATTATTTTATATATATTTTCATTCCATAACAAGACAATGAATGATTATAATGCTAATCCAACTAAACACAGCCTAGAGTGCCATGGATTCTAACCTCGCTGTCAAGAATAGCGGCGTAGGGGTGCGCGTCATAATAAGTACTTTCGAATGTGTTATAATTTAAATAAAATGAGTGAAAAATCGAGTGATTTTGATATGGAATTTGATAATACTCCACCTGAAATTACAAATTGTGCAAATAATATAAGTGAGAACCTGCTGCCGCAAAAATCGAAATATGAATATGAAAATGGTCGTGGAGAAAATACAGAGTGTTACTTGGTTAGAATGAAAAAATTCGATACTCGTGGTTTCTCGCGCTCGCTAACGCTCGCGTTCGGAATCTTCCACTAGTATTCAAATTTTTTCATTCTACCCTCATTACAGAATCTACTATTCTCCACGTTAAATATATCTGTACTGGAATTAATAAAAAAACGTAGTAAGTAACATCTCAGCGGACATTTGGAAAAACTGTATACAACATGTAATTAAGGTGGGAAATTATTATAATATGTGTATGCCTACAAATGTTCAACCACTGATAATAAGTTTAGGTTTAGATGAGGATAATAGTGATAGTGACACAGAACTAATGGAGTTTTGGTTTGAATTGGGTTTCCAAATTTAATTATGTCTTCATACCGACAAGTCAATTTGTAAAACTCCTACATTGTGCTGTGTTTTAATCTAAATGTGTAAATTTAAGTATGTATTTTATTAAATTTTATATCGTACCTGTATAATTTAATATATTTAATAAAATATTATTCAAAAATCAAATCAAATCAAAAAGGTTTTTATTAAATTAAGGCCAGTGCGGTACATATAACAATACATAATTACATACACCTAAGCCCCAAGGGGCTTGTACGTGTGATAATGCTCGATTCTTATAAAAATAAAAAAAACACACTTCCTAGGAACAGAGAGAATACCAAGAATATATAATAGAAAAGAGAAACCAAACATACATTGAAAACACTATTCAAAGTGAGAAAAACCTCAAAATATAGATAACATTTTGCAGTTAATAACCAAAATTGCCACATAGAGAGTCTCAGTTTAGGAGGTTTTTTAGAATTGAACCATTTGAACGAACAAAAGCTTTAACTTTCTTTCTAAATTTTTTTGCACATACCATCTGACGCAATTCCGTACGTAAATGATTAAATAATTTCACTCCTGCAAAATCAACAAAATTTAAGTAAGAGGAGCTATTTGCAGTTGGTAAGGTGAAGTTATCATTGACATTTGCTCTAATTAAGTAATTGTGAATAATTGGCTCATACCGAGTTTTTGAAGTTTTTATGAAGTGAAGTACCGAATAAATATAAAGACTTTTTAGATCAAATAAGTTTAATTCCCCAAATAGCTGCTCTGAAGAAAATTGCTTTGGTTTATTGTATATAATTTTTAAGATTTGTTTCTGAACAATATATAAAGGATTTAGTGTTGAGGCATAAGCGCCACCCCACACTGGAAGACCATAACTTAAAACCGATTCCACAAGAGCCAGATATATAGACTTTAAATGATTTAGATTCAAAAATTGACGAAGCTGGTAAAATTTATAAATAAGTCTTCGTAATTTATTTATAACCAGATCAATATGAGTGTCCCATTTTAGCAAATTATCCACCATCAACCCCAAGTATTTGATATTCTTTGCTTGATCTATTTGTTCCGTACAACTGGAACACTGATGTATATTAATGCAATGATGAAAAGTTAAGTTCGTAAAATTAGGTTGACCGAGTTGAGTAAGAGAAAAAGTGAGAAATTTAGTTTAGTTTCATTGTTTTGTATTTTCATTTAGTTTAGAATGTCTACTTACTTTAAAACAAAAAAATAAAAATATCTCAATAATGTTTAAGCCGACCCTGCACCCCAGTAATATATTATACCTATATACAATGGGGTATTATCAGGTAATTGATTTATTTCAGAAAGGTCAACGGTATAAATCCGTATACACTATACACAAGGTGCTAATTAATTATTATCTGCCCACTATGCGTCTAAACTAGCATAAGGTAAACTAAATTATCATATAGATAGCTCTGAATACTGCATTCCAAAATGTACCTTCAAATGTTTACAAGTGGCTTTTGGTCTATATTTCTACCACATTAAACCCTAGCATTGAGTAAAAGAATATAATATTTAATTAAATATAATATTTTTTTACTCAATGACCCTAGAAATATTTTTTAGGCAATAGACCTACTAGCGCCCAAAATGTGGCTATAATTGGCTAATTACGGAAATTAATAAAATTTTGTATGGATCTACGAAAACGATGGGAATACATGATTTATACTCTCTTTATTGCGTTAGTTCTCCGATATGGAATAACGTTATCTGACTGCATTTTCGCCTGCAGAACAGGCTTTCTAAAATGAAATCTAATCTCCGGATTCTCCCAAAATTGCTCAGAACTTGCTATGGAATGGGAGGGCCAGACTGTAATTAAAGTTATATGTGTATTATACCTACAACCATTTGCATTCGATCCAGCTTCTGCATTGGTACACCCGGCATAGTGTTCAATTAGCAACGGGCATTATCGAGTATGATGGACAACCTTTGACTCGTAAAGGCCCAATACAATGGCGTAATTTGAGAGTTGTTCGTATACAAGCAGTTGGAGCGCAATATCGAGGGGCCTAGGTCGGGGGGGGGGGGGGGGGGTTAGTAGATGGACATTTAGGTTCATTAGGTACACAACGCAGTGTGCATTAACTGTCTAGGTGGAAAAGACAAACAAAAAAGTAAGATTCTTACTTCCTTCGTTAGAAAATACTTCATGAAGAAGCCATTTTCTTATGCTCTATAGAACATGTGTGTAACTTTACTTTATGTATGCTTCTTGGGTCTACAAATTATGTGTTTTCCCTACTGTTCGATTCGATCAGATCAGAGGTGTCCAAAATAACTGACATACATTATGAAATAGAACATTTCAACTGTAATTAATGATATGAGATTTTTCCTAACAATTTTCAAGATGGCGCTGTACTACTGTAGCTTTATGCCACGTCCTGCATTTAACCTTTCTACTCGCCGCAAGGTGTCGCTACTATAGATATTTAGCATGGTCGTAAGTAGTACCTAGTCGTAACAATACCAACCGAAATTCCGAAAGGAGTCTACCCCGCGCCCTGATGCGCCATAGGTGTCTCACTTTCCGGCTAGTCCCCATAGGAAAATTCGCGCGTATTTTAAAACTGCAGTATGTTGGTATGACGAGCTAGCTAGGTCTTGTCCCTTGGGACAGGAGTCAGTGTGGCTATTAGGCCAAAATGTTTGGAGACCCCTGGATTAGATAATCGAAATCTCTCTCCGTGGAGGCGTGGCACCGATCTAATACCCCATTTGTCTAAGCTTCAGCCCACTACTTCCTACTACTTGATACCTTAATTATAATATCTTAGTATACTCACATCAGTTTTTAATAACAATTTTGTACACATTATGAGTGTATAAAATGCAATAAAATGAAGCTATCAGAGTTTTGTTGTTGTAACCAGTAGAGTAGTATTGTACGCCCCATTTTCAAAAATAATGTCTACGCCCATGGTGTGTTGAAGTTGATAGCATTTTTGAATTGTCCATTCATATTTCAATAAAAAATATATCTTGTCAATTTGCCATCAAACTGCGGGATTTTGAGCAAACAAAGCAAATTCAAGTTGCTGCTCAGAAAATGTTATAGACTTCTAGAATTGATTCAATTTTGTATTTAGAGTTGAGTATAAATATAATCATAATATCAAAATCATCAATCAAATATTTACTAGCATATTTTCGTTTCACTATGACGGTTTTTTATCTACTTAAAAAGAAAAAAAAAGCTACTAGCCATTTTGAATACAACGATGTGAAATACTTTATATTTCTAACAAAACAAAAGGTAAGATAAAATGGAGTTAATGTCAGCATTAAAACTAACTTGGAAAACCGAAACTAACATGTAGTAGGTATAATGTAGTTTGCATCTGAGGGGGAAACCTCTGAGTAAATTTGTTATGAAATCACCCAAAGAAATAATATTTTACTTTGAAAAGATCACCATCTTATTTAAATTCAGTGCTATAACTGTGAGTTCTAACCTCAAAGTTGTTTATTTTCTTCCAACCTATTATCGCCCTGGATTTGTCTCTTTCAAAGAGAAATAGTAAATTACAAAGCAAAAACGTAAAGGTGATAATTTAAGTAATTTTCCATGCCGCCACGCACTTCGCGCGTTTTTGTATGCTGAGGCGGGCAGGCGTTAAGGTATTCCTATTTTATTTATGGGAAATGTAAATTATATGGGGGATGAAAGGCTAAAGGTGGGGGAGCATTTTTATGTGGTATTAATACAAACTCGATATATATGCCTCGTATAAAAAGCAATAAGAGGTGAAAGCGCGGCGCCAAGAATTTGGTATGCTAAAGGCGGTGATGTGGAAAAGTAGTCTTTGATCCCTTTATTTTTTAATTTCTAGATATAGACCAAATTTTGAGCGTCACCGTCATGGCATGAGACTATTTCTTTCTTAATATATATTTATTTATTATCAACATTTTCACGCCATGAAATTATAACTGCGGATAATTTGGTTATTTTTGAATCACAAAAAAACTCAGACGGTGTTGTCTATACAGGGTGTCTACTTTCAAGTGTATACAAATCGATAAAAAATGTATTTTGTGAGATATTTTCAAAAACCTTTTTTTGTTCGAAAGGCCCTCAAAAAACGCTTCTTTTGACGTTTTTACTTTTGTCAAAATGCAAATCCAGGGACGGCTACGATTTTTTTTATAATACCCCGATTTTCACAAAAACCGTTTAGCGATTTTTTTATTTAAAATCTGACACAACAGCGTTAATCAGGACAACCCCAAAACCCCCATATACTAAATTTGAACAAAAAATGTAGAGGGTTCTACACCGTGTTAAGTCGAGCAAAATAGGGACTTCAAAGGAACCTGGCGAGTCAAGCGTGTCATGGAAGTATTTCAAAACAGTGGAAGAATTAACAGGACCACCCATAGTGTTGATGGAATAAATTGCAAGAAGAAATATACAGGATGCTTTTCTCTACAGCGTCTCAAATTTGCGATTTTTTTTCAAATTTTATGCTGGTCAAATTTGCCTTGGATTATTGAAACAATGTTACTAAATGTAAAATAAATTAAATTAAAAAAATACAAAGAGTCATTCTGTCATTTCCCTTGTGTTTACGGACAATATTCTAGTTTTTGTTAGGTAATAATTTTAAAAAATCTGTCTAGACAGTTTAAATTCTTAATAAAAATATTTGCAAAAATCAAATCTGCCATGGAAATTAAAAAACAAGTCAATACAATAAATTTGACAGTTCTGGTAATCTTAATTTTTGGCCAACTTGTATACACAATGGAAGCGTTAACTTTGAGATGAAAATATGCCTTACCGGGAAGTTGCCAGGATAATTAATACGCGTCATGAACGGAATATCCACTATTCTACCGTGGCAAAAATAAACAGAACATTTGATCTAGCGGGTAAGTGAAGTTGAAGAGCTGGAAAATTAATAAAATGAAATGCAATTGTACCTATTGTTTTGTAGGAAATGTGTCTATAAAAAAGATCAGAAGAGGTAATAAACAACAACAGAACGTCTGAACAAATTTTAGAATATTTTCGGAACAATCCTAATAATTCCTTAAATGATGCAGTTAGGGATTTGCTGCTGAAATTATCTACAATTTGGAAATGTTTAAAAATAAATAAATTAAAGGCATTTAAAGCAAAATTTCTGCACACGTTAGAAGTAGGAGACATGGAACGAAGACTCGAATATTGTTTGTGTTCGCAAGGGGAATACCTAATTTTCTAAAAAATATATTATTTACGGATGAAGCAACTTTCACAACAAATGGGGTTGGTTGATCCCAGAATACACGTTATTGGTCGGAAGAAAATCCTCATTTTGTTGTACACACTAAAAGCCAGTTCTCGCAAAAAGTAAATGTCTTTTGTGGGATAACTGGCCACAGGGTGATAGGACCTTTCTTTTTCCGCCAACCTCTAAATGGTGCACTCTTTCTGGAATTTTTGAGAGGGGACTTTCAAAACGCCCTCGACGATTTACCATTGCGAGAAACAAGAGATTTAACGATGCAGTTAGATGGAGCGCCTATCCATGGAACTCGAGCTGTCACTGGCTAAATAATAATTTTGACAACAGGTAGATATTGTTATTGTTACACGTACATGATTTTAGATTAATGTACTAATAAATTTTACCACTTGCAGATGGATTGGAAGAAATAGTCCATTAATTAGATGGCCCCCTCGATCGCCAGATTTGTCCTCGATGGACTTTTATTTTTGGGGTGCGATAAAAGATACCTATATAAAAATCGCCCTAGAGACATAAACGAGCTACAACAAAAAATAATAGAAGCTTGCCAATCAGTAACAGCAAATAAGTTAAAAAATGTTGTTTGTAACATTAAAAAGCGTATTGACAAATGTAGGTATAACCTTAGAAGGCGATTATATTGAGAAAACATCGATAACTTAAGACTTAAGTATTTTATTTGTTGATGTTTTGGTAAAATTTAATTTATTTTACATTTAGTAACATTGTTTCAATAATCCAAGGCAAACTTGAATAGCATAAAATTCGAAAAAAAAATCGGAAATTTGAGACACTGTAGAGAAAAACATCCTGTATATTTTTTCTTGCAATTTCTTCCATCAACACTTTGGGTGGTCCTATTAATTCTTCCACTGTTTTGAAATAATTCCATGGCACGCTTGACTCGCCAGGTGCGTTTGAAGTCCCTATTTTGCTCAACTTTTACACGGTGTAGAACCGAACACCCTCTACATTTTTTGTCCAAATTTAGTATATGGGGGTTTTGGGGTGTCCTGATTAACGCTGTTGTGTCAGATTTTAAATAAAAAAATTGCTAAATGGTTTTTGTGAAAATTGGGGTATAAAAAAAATCGTAGCCGTCCCTGGATTTGCATCTTGACAAAAGTAAAAACGTCAAAAGAAGCATTTTTTGAAGACCTTTCGAACAAAAAAAGGTTTTTGAAAATATCTCACAAAATAATTTTTTTATCGATTTGTATACACTTAAAAGTAGACATACTGCATGTAGAATTTTTCGAGAAATTTGAATATGGATTTTGTATACAGGATATAGTTAAAATTTGTTCAGACAATAAGCAGTTTTACATAAATCTGTTGTTTTGAAAGTTGTGTTATAACACAGTGGGGAGTAGATGGTGCTGGGAGCCGGTATCTCACCGCTGGGTCCCAGTCCGCTGGTAATAAGACCGTGACCGCTTATTCCATCTGGGGTTTTAGTCTTCCTTTACCGATCGAGTAAGCAGACTAGATCTATGATCCTTGTATTGCTGTGCTCAGAAACTGCCGATTCCGTTCTCTGTGAATAGTGCCAGGAGCGTCTTCTGGGGCTATTCGGAACCGAAAACCGAACCGTGGAGCCGAGCAATAAATTCGCCGTTGTAATCGGGACGGCTAACCGACTCTGCCATTTAAAAAACTCTGTAGCTGCCACCGGTGCCGTTTCGCTTACGTGCCACGCTCATTAGATCATAAGCAGAGAACAAGCATAAGTGTACCTAGGGTTTCCAAACCACTAATACCTTCTGTACTCTTTCAGAGACTACGGGGCCGAAGCAAAAGAAGAATTCCAGACTTTATTTTTATTTTGTAAAAAATTAATCTTTAGTTTCTTTTGTAAATAGGGATATTTAATATACGGGTTAAGTTGATATTTGGTGCTTAATTTCATCCGCTGCACACCTCCCTGGCTCAACCATCTCTGGACCTAGAAAAAGACCACTCCTGGCGCCCGCCAAAAGAGGCTAAACAACATCTGTAAAGCCCAAAATACCTTACATACTACCATTTATCTTTCTTCCGGTTTCACTGGAAGTGAACGTCACATTTGCCCCTTTTTTCTCTTTGTAAATATAATTTTATCAATTTAATTTCATTAAGGCCATCCATAAACCTCTGACAATTGGCCTAATATCCAATCAAGGACCATAGGTTCAGTTTTGAGTTCCCAAACTATACAAAATAGAGTAGTAATTTTCTAAAATTTATTTGTGGCGCAAACAGATCCATTTAATTTTTAATTGGGTTTTTCGCCACCAAACTGATTGAAAGACAACTTTTTCAAGTTGCCTCGAAAATTCATAAATTCTTAACACTGAATGAACGAAACTTTAAACGTGTAACTCAAAAAATAACTTCAAATTTGTTTTCTGAGCTTTCGGAGAAAAAATCTTCCTCCTTTCTCAAACATCATGCCACGTCAAAGTGAAGTGACAGATTAATAAATTAATAATGACAACAAAAACAATAGCCTAGCCACCTGCCTGATATTGTACCCTGTGTTCTGTCTAATTATCTATACTAACTTCTCTTTGAATAAGTGGCAATAATATTTTACTGAATTCCACTGAACATTCAGCAACACAGTTGCCCGTATTTCCTAGAATAAATGCAGATTCTTTAATATTTCGTCTATTTCCTACTTCTTCTTTGAGAATTGGTTTGGACCTATCCCACAATATCCTATGATTGTTATTAAAAGAATGTTCACATATTTTTGACTTCGAAATTTGATTTTGCCTGATATAATTTTTATGTTCCTTTAAACGAACGTTAAATGGCCTACAAGTCTCCCCAACATAGAACTTTCCACATTCACAAGGAATTTTATAAATGCAATTTTTTGAACTTTGTACCTCATTAAATGGTTTCGTTTTAACTAGCATCGATCTTAATGTATTTTTGGTTTTAAATACTGTTCTGACATTAAAACGATTGCCTATGCGCTTTAGATTATCTGATAGTCCAGGAATATAAGGAATTATTAAATTTACTGGTCTGTCCACCAGATTTATTTCTTTAATTCTATTAGCATTGTTATTTTGTTGGCAATCCTGAAAAACTTGCTCAACAAATTCAATAGGATAACTATTCTTCTCAAAAACATGTTTTATATGTTTAATTTCCTCCTCAAATTTTGTGTTATTAGAACAAATCGTTCTAGCCCTGTCATACAAACTTTTCATTACTCCTTTTTTAACACTAATATGATGATTGGAGTTGAAATGGAGATATCTATTAGTATGTATGATTTATTCTCCGAAAGCTCACAAAACAAATTTGTTGAAGTTTTTTTTTGAGTTACACGTTTCAAGTGTCGTTCATTCAGTGTTAAGAATTTATGAATTTTCGAGGCAACTTGAAAAAGTTGTCTTTCGATCAGTTTGGTGGCGAAAAACCCAATTAAAAATTAAATGTATAAAATAGAGTAGTGTTGCCGGAGTGCCGATAATTTCCCTAACATGATTCAGGCCTCAGCGACCATGTGTCCAGCTGCTCTTTGACGCTGGTTCTTATTAAAGTGAAAGCCTGTAGCCCGTTGCTTGATGAGTACAAATGAAAACCTCTAATTAAACATTCGCAACTGAATGTGGCCGGGGTCCGTGCTTTTCATGACCTGCAAATTACAGACTGGCATGCGCGAATTGCCCAGCGTTGTCTGCAAAGCTGTTGTGGGGGAAACTGGAAAGATGGAAAGTTATGCAAGTACAACTTACATTGAACAACTTACGAGAATTCTGGAAGTTTTGACATTTTTTTATCAACCGAATCTACAATAACGTACAAAAAATTAAAATAGTTGAAATGGGATAAGACAAGCGTTTCACACAACTGTTTACTTAGATTAAAAGTTAAAATGTGTCTAGTAGCATATTATATTAATTTGAAGTTAGAACATGGTTGTGTATCAACAATGAGACCCAAGTTTTCTATTACCAACAATATTTATATTCTGTTCAACAAAAAAAGCATTATTTTTATTTCCAAACATGATTAGCTGTGACTTTAAGGTGTTAATATTTAAATTATATTTAGCAGACAGAACCCGGATGCTATCAAGCTCGCGGTTCATAGTGTTGCTACCATCAAATTGTCTCTGTTAATAAAGTCGTGTATCATCAGAAAATGCCTGGACCTTACAGTTGCTGTTGATTGAATTCAAAATATCAGCCGTATAGATTATAGGTAAAAAATATGCCCCCCAAGATCAATCCCTGAGGAACACCTGACTGAATAATCAATTCAGATGATATGTTTCCATATCATTTGATTAATTGTGTACTATCTCAAATAGTTATTCGTTATTCTATCAATAATTTCGATAGTTTCTGATATATTTACGATAAGTTCCCATTACGTATTTCAGGACAATACCTACCTACCTGTCAATTATATTGATAAACTGACTGTTCTACATTTCATTATCCACTCTTTCTATTTTCGTTTTCTCTTTACATTCGAAATTACATTGTATTTTTCCTAAAATAGAAACTACAACCGACCGCACGGAATATTGACTTGGCCAGAATAAAATTAGCACGTAAATGTCAGTTTATCTATAATGTCATTTATCATCGGGCTGGAAAACTTCCAAAGTAAACACGCCGAAGAGACACCGAATCGCCAGAAAAAAAAAAATGGTCACTTATGCGACGAAGCGCTTTGTTATCGACAGACAGGGCAAATAGAAACTTCGGAATTCAAAGTTACGACTTGGGCAACAGCAATAACACAATAATAAAAAGCGAGTGTTGACGACCCTAAGTTAAAAATGCAAACTATTCCCGTATTCCCACCGATTTGTTTCAGTCGCTATTTTTGTATCGATAGTCAGGTGGTCAGGAGTTTATTTACAATAATTTTTATTATGTGCGCTTCCCTCAGTGGCGTACCACATTAAAGGCTAGCATTTATATAAAAGTGACAGTGACTATAGTAAACTAGGTAATATAAAAGTCCTTAGCTAATTTTGTATCTATTTAATGTTCCTATTTCTGCCATTATTCTGTCTACAGATGGTTTTTATAGACTACCATATTTCCGTCGATCACGACTTTCAGTTTTTTTTTAACAAGACCACAATAAATGCATCGAAATAACGTCAAAGTTCTTTTTTTTTTCAAGTTTTCTTTTATTATGCCTAAGGGAAGACAGCTAAGGCAAACATATTTGGTACAGTTTAGACACACCTAAATGCTATAAATTAAAAATAATTCGGCCTATCTACTTCCACCAGTGCCGGAGGGCCGGGGGTGAACCCTAATACTTTTTAATAAAAAATGGCACGCCACTGGAAAAGTAATCTTTTGGTCTTCACTACATTTCCCCATAAATTGTAAGAAAAAAACTATTTTCGAAAATATACAGTTTTTTCAAAATTTCATTGTGCTTTTTAAATTTTTTAGCAGAAGAAAATCAAAGTAGATCTAGGAAATTTTGCAGACCTTGATACCCAGCTATTAATTCTGAACAACTTTCCTTAATAATATTTTGTCGTAAAACCCATAAATAAGTAATTTTACTTTTTTTTTATTCCATGTCAGCGGGGGAATCATGCTTGGCAATCATCAAGACAAAGGCGATTTCTCCTTTTCGGCAATGTCGCCGTTTTTGAGATACATTAACAGATTAAGTAATATCAAAGATGCAACTAAATATTTCTGGCCAAATGTTTTTTAGAGTCCCTATATGTCAATTCTGAAGCTAGATTCTGAGCGCCTTACTTTCCTGCCGATTTTTAGGTTTTCAAGAGAAGAAACTAAATTTAGAAAGTGAGTTAGTACTCTTGGTGTCATCGACAATAATATTCTCTGGAAGCACTCTATGTATGCGTGTTCTATTTATTTTGGTGAACAGGATTTTTTGGTAAGACCACCAAAGAAATTCATTCCGGTTCAAGAAGTAAGTAACTCATGGAGATGAGGAAAATTGAGACATTGTAATTCTCGATACGACGAAGATAGCCGCATTTCTGGAGCAAATAGAATTAACCGAAGAAATGCAAACAGCAGCAGCAAGTAAACCTGTTAACTGCAGACCACCGCCATTGAAGCTTATCAAAGAAGAGCGTAATAATTAGAAATCACTTCATTTGCATTTTAAAGCAAAGATTAAAGTGGTAGAAGTTGAAGTTGCCAAGTTTTCTTTTGCTTGTATTTTTTAAACAAGCAAAAAGAAAAAAATCTATGGAATAAAACTTAGCTGCCTAAAAATTCAGAAACAGGTATATTTATTTTTCTAGAAAATATGTTATTATTATTATTATTAAAAGTATACAAAGAAATAATTATCCCAAGTATAATCAGAGAACATTGTTCTCTGGTATAATATTGTACGAAAATGTACCTAATTAAAATATTTTTAATGTAGCTATTGTATAAGGTATAATGTACATTCAATAATAATTATATTAGTTCTCTTTATGATGATTAAAATATGTTTTTTTGATTAATTTGTATAATTTCTCAACCTAGTTAACTGCTTCGTTTACCGAATGCATTAATTTAAAATTAAAACCAACAAAAATCTTGGACCTATATTGCACTTTAATAATTTCCATTTTACACAAAATGACAACCAAGATATTACATTATTTATGGAACCCACCCGTATGAATTATTAAAAAATTTTCGCCTCATTTAGGGTTAAAAATGGCCGCCAAATTATTCCCCCGGTCGGACGTCTCTTTTGCGCAGTATAGGTTGCTATCTCCTTGGAGGAATGAGAAAACGTAGAGTCCCCGCCATAACAAGTTCATCATTTTTTGGTTCTACTTCTATCGTCACGTACTCCTTTTTTATAATTTACGTCAGCCCATAAAATTTCTTATTGCGTCGCCACAGATAGAATCCAACGTATGTGTGGATCATCTTTCACGGTAAGTTCCTGATGTTTTGTTATAAATAAAACAGAAAGATACGCCTATGGCGCGTGTACGGTAAAAAGATACGTCGTACGCTCGGTCATATTGAGGAGGTTTAAAATTAGTCAGGCCGGCATTTGACACCGCCCGACAGGTGATCGCTCCGAGTATTAAAAATAAAACAAAAATAAAACATTTCAAACGACACCTACTTAAAAGTGGACCCCCATAGAATTATTATCCATTTAACCGAACTTATAAAGAGTTCCGTTTGGAAATTACACAAATATTTGCTACAATTATTATTATTTCATTTCGTTACTACGACTTAAACATACTTACGAAATTTTGGAAGCATACCTACCGAGTTTCGAAAGATTTACAAAATTAAGAATATTGGTCGTAGAACTGGAGTTCAAGGTAAGGATAAGTAGCGTTATTCTTGGTCTTTAAAATTATTACAATTATAGGTACACCAATCCAAAAATATAAAATCTTTCCAAAACGTTGATAATAATCAATCAATTTGTAAAGCTGACATAAAGCTAACTGTGTTGATAGGTTGATATACTGGTCGTCCTGACGAGCTGAAAACTTCATGCCTCGTGCAATAAATATGCACTTTTTGCACTAGTTACACAAATAACTATTTTTTCAGTATAATAGAATTGTGTTTTTCGCATAGCAAAAAGAGAAACTTTTTCAGGGTATATTAGGTGTCTCAAATAAAGTCCGATTATATCCTTAGTTTTTGAAATGAAACGACCAGCTTAACCAGGATGATGCAGTTTTCTCTGGAGAATCCGAATCTAGCTTCAGAATTTAGATATACAGGGTGTTCTCGAAAAGTTAAGGACAAAAATACAGGTCTGTTTAAGAAGTGCCACACGAGAAAATCTTGACAAATATGCATTTTTCTGAAAAAAAAAAAATTGCTAGCTAACTTTGCGCAAAAACCAACTTGAGATCCATGGCCTACTTTCCGAGATATTTTTCAAAATCCTGAAAATCATGTTTATCAGAATTTGGAAAAAAAACATGGTTTGTTGTGTGCTCTCTTAACACTTTTTTTTTTATTTATAGCTGTCATGCACACTAGAAAATTTTAAAAATGTGAAAAATGTGCACTATACCGATACCTCGCAAGAAATTTCCAAGATTTCCAATGTAGTATGTTGGGAAAAAAATACCTAAAACATGAAGGTACAGGATTCGAGGCCACGGCTCGCTACAATAAAATGGGCACATTTTTCGGTGGGTACTAAGAGGGTACCCATTAAACCGTGGCATTGTATTCTGATAAAGTAGGCTTAAAGCAATAAATGTTGCCCACAAATGACATTGGGAAAATTTTTCGGTAACTCTTGAAACAAAAAAGTTACAAACCGAAGAAATTTCGGCAGTTTTAGGGTTTTTCAAAAATATCTCTGAAAGTAGGCCATGGATCTCAAATGTTACAAAAAGTTACCCTATCAAAAAGCAATCATTTATTACAAATAAATTTCTCAGAAAAATAAATAGTAAGATTTATCGGGGGATTTGTTGGACGAAAATGGTTATTTGTAAAACGCAGGTTTTAATAAATGGTGTATTGTGTATAGGCGCTTGTAAGCCTGCCGTGGTTTCAGCACGGCCACAACTGGGCACTCCTCAAGTTGGTGGCGCTCCGATGTCTGTACTTGTTAATAATTGATTTAGCGTAACTCCAGCGTAACTAAGAGAGTAGGTAGGTATCTTCAGCGAAATCATCCCTGAAATCATCACCTGATTGGTTAATATTTTAAAAATTATGTCACTTCATTTGTTCATATTGGCAGGCGTTGAATTCTCGGAGGTAATAAATACCACGAGTGCTTAAAAATTATTTAGATACATAGGCAGAAAATTTTAAGAATAAAAACATCAAATCTCTCCAAAACGTTGCATTTTGATAATATAACAACTGTTAAGGTATTTTAGAGCGGATAATTCGGTTGAATTATTGCAAGGGAGCGGACTAAGAAAAAAAAACAAGGCGAGAGATTTTCGGCTAAGTGTTGTTTACTTGACAATTTCAAAAACCCACTACCGGGCGACAGGTCCGCGCCGGCATTGTTAACAATGATACATTGTTAGGAAACATATTTGAATTTGAACAACAACTGTTGATACTTAGTGCGGTTGTTTTGACATAACGAAGGATTTTCACTTTGGTGTTTTCGATTTTTTATATTCGCTTATCAATACAGTACTTGTTCCATTGTTAAAATAATGTATGAGTGAAATTTTCAGCGAAAAAACTTCTCTGGATACCTATAGGTAACCTCCGAAAAATAGTTAGTGAAGTGGGTAATCAATAGAATATAGGTACGATTTTTGTGATAAAATTGGCCCTAGAGGATTTATTAATTTCGTCAAGAACTAGAGGTTTTATAACTTATAATGGTAACAAAGAAGTCTGCTTATTAAAAAAAAAGTGGTTATGAAATACTAAAATCAAAGGTTGGAGATGACACTTTCCATCAGTAGGTATTCTATACATATACGATTTTTTCTACTGCACGGTTGTAGATAAAATATCCTACATAATAGTAGTAATTTTGCGTCTATATTGAAAAAAGCTAATTACTCAGGTATAGATATACGTCGAACTTTCAGCGAAATGAAAGAGCGCCGAATATGTTTTGAGTTTTTTTTCTGCAAGCGCTCGTAATGAAATTGTTCTCAAACAAATTTGGAAATACCCAGCACTCTGAATTCGTAGCTTTTAATCGCTATGGCAATATCAGAAAAACAATTTCAAGTGGGATTAGTTAAAACCATAGGTGCATGCTGTCAGGATCAGTCGACCGAGGTTGGTAGATTAATTTTTAATTTAAACTTCGTTGACACATGGTTGATGAGCGCGGTATATAGAGCAGATGAGGGCGAAGTTCGGGACAACTCAATTCAGGGTTGTTACATATTTTTGGAATACAGGACGCGCCTTAGTAAAAAACTATAATATTTCCCCGCATATCTTTAGATTTTCAGTTTAATTTTTTTCACCTTGGTTGTACTATGCATAGACCGCGTTCATTGTAGATGCGGTGTTTATAGTTTGTGGCGGAATTATATACCACGTTTTTTTTCGAATAAAGCGAAATATGACAAGGGGAATCTACTAAACCTCCATTATCTGCCTGCGTGTTGTCTTATTACGTATTACCTATACTCACTTTGGTAGGTAGGTAACATCTATAAATTATAGGTACCATTATTCTATATTATGTCTATGGAAAACTTCTCAATACCAGTGTGACTAAGAATTTCTACTGTCTTTAGCCATTTGCGAAGTGAAATAAATTCTGCACATTAAATAATAAAAGCCCAGAGCGGAGAGAGCAAATCTACATCCGAAATCCACGCGATAACGCCCTAAAGCCAGCTGGTGCTTCTATAAATCTAAAATAACCTTCGAGATTTCGTCGGCGAGAACGCCTCTGAATTTTTTTTGTTGGCCCAGCTTCCCCATCGATCCTATAGAAATTTGAAAGGACAAGATCTGGGCGCAATTTAACTAAAAGCCGACGAAAAATTAAGAGACGCATCGGAGTGATTATGTTAAAGTTATTTAAATAATCGTGGTGAGATTTTCGTATTTTTCGGTGTGGTTTGCAAAATACTTGTCGAAGTGAATAAAAGAAATGTATTTGGTAGAATCTACAGTGTATCCCCGGATAAGTGTTTTAATATAGGAAGTGGCTATTTATACGTCCGACGGATACAAACGTCAGTATACGTCTTGCGCTCTCATTGGTCGATTGAGTCACGTGACACATAACCTTACTTCTACCGTCCGATGGATTATGAATCGGCTTGTTTACTAAGTCGATTGGATGATGTCCGAGATTATTCAGACCTATCTTGTCTCATTTTATATTGGGTATGCCGTATGCCCTACTTTTTCCGCGATGGGCGCTGCGGAATGAAAAATGAAGTGGTTATTTTATTATTTACAATGATGTAACCCACCCCCGATTTTCCGCGCCGAATGTCGGGGGGTAGCCAAAATTTCAAGAAAATCGGGGGTGGGTTACAACGCCGAACGTCGCTTCGGGCGAAAATACAGGGTACCTACCTAGCCAAAATTTCAAGAAAATCGGGGGTGAGTTACACCATTGGAAATTATTACCACTAATTTTTTCATACGGCAGCGTCTATCCCCCAAAAAGGAGCAGTGCATACGTTCCGTATTGCAAAGATGCTTGAGAAAAATGCACTTCCGACGTATCTAAATATTAGTTTACTTCGGCTTCGGACTTGTACGGAGTTAAATGCACGTCCAAAGAAGTCACGTGACTCAGCCCGCCAATGAGAGCGCAAGACGTATACTGACGTTTGTATCCGTCGGACGTATAAATAGCCACTTCCTTTAATATATTATAGGTAGGTATATACAATGTATCCCGGATAAGAATGAACAGCATGGGGATCTTGCAAACGTTGAGAGATAGAACAACGGTTAAATGGGAAAAAAGTTGCGCAATTTTGAGGTCAATAAAATGGTACAAACAGATTTCTAATATCTTTTTTCATTTTTGAGTTATTTTGAAAAAAAGAAAATTTTGCGATTTCGATTTTATATTTTATGTTTTTCTGAAGTTGTTATCACAGATAGAAAAAAAGGAAAACACTTTCTTATGGCACTTTTTAACGGGCTTTAAGATGGCGTTTTTAGATTTGTTCTACAACTTTTCGTTTTTGAGAAATCATCTTCAACTTTATTTTTTTAAATACGGACCTGGATTTTTCTTGCAAATTTTGAAAGCACTTTCCATTGCAAATACCATGATGTATGACACGAATTATGTCACCACCGATCCCGAAGAAGCGCTGACGCTGCACAAGAAGACACCGCCGAAGCGTCCCCTATAAAAACGGGACTTTGCTATATTGTATACCTCATTCTTATTCTATACTTTGTATTGTAACTTTATGTTCAATAAATAATTTTTTAAAAAGACCGCGTTACGCTCCCGACCATTAACTGTCGCAGTCTTCCGGATAATCGAAACGCCGCGTATCGAACGTGCCGCGAGATCGTATCAACGATTGATCGATTATCGAACCGTCGCCGGTCATCAGAACAAAATCGTCTGTTTCCCGCACGGACCAATCAGAAGCTTTGGAAGAGGACCACATCGCCGAACCCAGACTTCAGATGGCCAAAATTGCTCATCTCTTAATGTAAGTGCAATTTTGATGTCTTTTGATAAATTTGTCGAAGATCTTGCCAATTTGTCTTTGTCTTCAAGTGACTCAAACGAACTTACTGAAACTGAAATCCAAAATTTTGATCGACCAGAAGTTTTATTCGATAATATTTCTCAAAAATCACAAAAAATGACCACTCCATTCAAACCCGAATTTTTAAAATGTGTTCCCGAATTTGACGGTAACCCAACCGAATTAAATCGATATTTGACTGTTTGCGAATCAATAGTAAATCAATTTTTTGACACTAAAAACCCAACATGTTTTCAAAATATTTATCTGATGCATTCTTTAATTGAGAAACTAAGTGGAAATGCTAAACTTATTGTAAATATTCAAACTATCACTTGCTGGAATGATATCAAGGAAACACTGTATCGTCATTTCGCTGATCAAAGAGACGAAGCTTGTCTCAACAGGGATTTGGTTATGTTGCGACAACAACATAACGAAAGACCGCAGCAATTTTATGATAGAATTTTACAACTCCTAAATTTAATTATTAACTATGTTGATATTCACGAAGACACTCAAGAAGCAAAAATTCTCAAAAGAACCCTTTATAACAATTTAGCTCTCAAAACATTTTTGTCCGGTTTAAAGGAACCACTTGAAACTACCATACGTTGTATGCGCCCCACAAATTTAAACGAAGCTTTGCAATTAGTAACTCAAGAAGACAATATAAAATATTTTCAAAATATGACCAGTGCCAGTGATGTTATGAAATCTAAAATAAATGCACCATTTCCAAAATTACAATTTCAGCTAAATAGCCCTCAAAATTACGTTATTCCCAAATTTCCACCTGTACAATTTAACAATACTCAGCCATGTCGTTTTCCGATGAATCCAGGTTTTCCGTCGCAGCCAATCAATATTCAGCCAAAACCAATCGCTAATCAAAGATTCCCGACTAACTCACAAGTATTTGGCAAACCGCAAATGCAAAATTCACAAAATTCGAATGTGTTCAGACCAAACCAAAATAGACAATTTCCAAAACCAACGCCAATGTCTACCACCACTCACCTAAGTTATAAAAAGCCTTACCAACCTTCTACGTCCTATCGCCCTTCTACCTCCTATCGCCCTCGTCAACAACCTATTATCGAAGAAATTTACAATACTGAAATCAACGAAGAAAACAATGACGATGATCTTTATGATATTTCCAATTTATATGAAACTGAAAATCAATATCAATCTGAAATTTCACATTTTAACGTTCAAGTTGAAACAAATAACGAACAAGAAAATTTTGATTACGAAAATCCGCTCGACCATAATGACCACAATGATAGTGACCACAATGACGAAAATTTTCCTATTCCCTGCCACACACTTCCAACCACTTAAAAATGCCCTTCTCTGTCCACGACTCCACAATTTCCAATGAAACTCCTTACGATTCGAAACCCATAACTAAAACTCCATTTTTAACTCCTTTAACCAATCCCCCTAATAGTTTAATGAATCCTTCGAAAGATTTGCCACCTTTACCGGAACCGCCTGACTCGAATTCTATGACTAAAAAACCTGAAATTATTTCGCTAAATAATTTAGACAAAAGTAAACTTTCCTACATTTATTGGCCCGAAAATAATCTAAAATTATTAATTGACACCGGAGCATCCCGCTCATTTTTGAACCCAGATTTAGTTTTCAAAATTTTTTCGAAAAATGTACAGTATGACCCATTTATTATCGTAACCGCTTTGCAAACATCTTCGCACGATCATAGTGTCATGATCCCCGCTTCAAAATGTTTTAATCTGCCTGAACCAAGACTATTAAAGTTTTACTTATTCAAATTTCACGAACTTTTTGATGGTTTAATAGGACTAGACAATATTTTATTATTGCAATCAAAATTAGACTATGTGGATAAATTTATTGTAACACCCTATACAAAAATTAAAATGTACTTCTATTACACTAAACATAAAACGCTAAACCTGATAGCAGTAGCTCCTCGTTGTAAACAAGTTATAAAAATTAAAACTACCGCAGAAAACGGAGATATTGTAATTCCACACCAAAAGGTACAAGATTGCGAAATCCCAGAGTCGCTGACAACTTCTAAGAACGGTTATGCGATAACTACAATTCTAAACCCGACTGATAAAGAGGTGATGCTAAATTTCTCGGAACCTTTAGAAGCTGAAATATTTGATCAAAATTGTTTAAAAAATATTGATCTGAATAATTTTAACACTCAAAATTTCGAACCCACACCTAATCTCGATATATCAAAACTTAGGCTTGATCATCTAAACGCCGAAGAAAAAGAAGCATTAATTAATTTATTATCTCAATATTCTGATATATTTTACAACGAAAACTCAACTTTAACTTTCACTAATAAAATTAAACATCAAATAAAATTAACGGATGAATCACCCATATACACAAAGTCTTATCGTTATCCCTATATTCACAAAAAAGAAGTCGAAAATCAAATCGAAAAAATGCTTGACCAAAATATCATTCGGCACAGTAGTTCGCCATGGTCATCACCTATTTGGGTTGTGCCCAAAAAGATAGATGCGACTGGCAAACAAAAGTGGCGTGTTGTAGTGGATTATCGACGTCTTAATGAAAAGACTATCGATGATCGGTACCCACTGCCGAACATTACTGATCTTTTGGACAAATTGGGTCGTTGCCAGTATTTCAGTACTCTCGACTTAGCAAGCGGCTTCCATCAGATTCAAATGGAAGAAAATGACATCCCAAAAACTGCCTTTAGTTGTGAAACCGGTCATTATGAATACCTTCGTATGCCATTCGGTTTAAAGAATGCGCCGGCTTCCTTTCAGCGAATAATGGATAATATACTACGGGGTATCCAAAACGAAATGTGCCTGGTATATTTGGATGATGTTATAATTTTTTCGACGAGTTTACAAGAGCACATAGATCGTTTAAAATCAGTATTTGATAGATTTAGAGAGGCAAACTTAAAACTTCAGGTAGATATCCGAATTCTTACGTAAAGAGGTAGGTTATCTAGGACATGTAGTCACAACAGAAGGCGTGAAGCCTAATCCTTCCAAAATCGTGGCAATAAAACAATATCCTATTCCCAAATCTACAAAAGAAATCAAAGTTTTCCTCGGACTAGTCGGTTACTACCGAAGGTTCATTCCATCGTTTGCAAAAGTCACAAAACCCCTAACAAAATGCTTAAAAAAGAACGCTAAAATTATTCACGATCAAGAATTTATATCATGTTTCGAAACTTGTAAAAATCTGTTAACTAATTCGCCAATTTTACAATATCCGGATTTTTCAAAACCGTTCAATTTGACAACTGACGCCAGTAACGTTGCTTTAGGCGCCGTATTATCTCAAGGCCCTATTGGTAAAGATCTACCAATCGCCTATGCGTCGCGAACGTTGAACGAATCCGAGCAAAACTACAGTACCATTGAGAAAGAATTGCTCTGTATCGTCTGGTCAACTAAATATTTTCGACCGTATTTATACGGCAGAAAATTTAATATAATTACTGACCACAAGCCCCTTCAATGGCTGTTTTCTCTTAAAGACCCAAGTTCAAAATTGTTAAGATGGCGGATTAAATTGGATGAATATGATTATAACATCATATACAAAAAAGGAAAACTAAATACGAACGCAGACGCTTTGTCTCGTATCGAAATAAACACAAAAGAAACTAAGTCAAGCGATAATGCCCAAAATATTTTTGATTATATTCACAGATTTAATGAGGAACTAGAAAACGAAAATCAATCTCAAAATTTAGACACTTTATCTACTCAAGTTCAACCCGATAACGATATTTTAGATATTGATGAAAGCACAAACGAAAATGTTGATGAAAATGAAACAGTCCATTCTAATGCAGAAAATCACCCAATTGTCGGCATTCCTATTTCAGAAACCCCTGTAAATTACGGTTCTCATCAAGTAATAATTTATAGCGTTTTTCATTCCCCTGCCAAACCAAAAATTAAAATTCTTTTTGAAAAGAAAAGAAGAATAGAAGTTCAAATTTCCAAAAATGATTTTGAATCGGATGTAACTAACTTTGTTAAAGAGTATTTGTTACCCAATGTCCAATATCATCTTTATTTTGAAAATCCAGACATATACGAACCTTTCTGCGAAACTGTTAGACAACACTTTAAATGGCCCTCTCTGAAATTAAAACGTTGCACAATAAAACTTATTGATGTCACCAATAAAAACGATATTTTCGATATCATAAAAAATTACCATGAAAGTAAAACCAATCATCGTGGAATAGATGAAACAGAACAAAGAATAAAAGTAAAATACTATTGGCCGCAACTAAAAAATTCAATTCAAACCTTTATTAATGATTGTGAATTATGCCAACAGTGCAAGTATGAAAGACACCCTGTAAGAATGCAAATGAATATAACACCAACCGCTAGTAAACCTTTCGAAATTATCCATATGGACACATTCACTTTAGAACAAATAAAATTCTTAACAATTATAGATAGTTTTTCAAAATACGCTCAAGCATACCCATTAAAGTCATTAGTTTCAAGCGAAATAGTAGATAATCTAATTCAGTTCTTTTCTCACCATGGAGTACCAACGACAATAATAACTGATAATGGTACCGAATTTAAAAACTCTGTAATAAACGAACTTTTGAGTCTACACAAAATTAAAATTCATTTCTGTTCTCCCAACCATCCACAGTCCAATGGTATGATAGAACGTTTACATTCGACTTTAATCGAACACATACGTTTACTTAATACGCAAGGATTCTTAAAAACACCAGTATCTTTAAAAATGACGTATGCTATACTAGCCTACAATCACTCAATCCATTCGGCCACCAAATTCAAACCAATAGACGTATTAAACGGCCATATTAGCGATGAAAACATTTTTGACATAAATATAGATCAACTATTGACGAATGATTATATTAATTCCCATAAAGACAGAACCAAATTAATGTACTCTAAAATAAATGAAACTCTGTCTCAAAACAAACAAAATTTAATAGAAAAGATTAATCGAAATCGCGATGATCCAAAGTTGTTTAGCGAACAACAACGGGTATATACCAAGAAAAACATTAGGCAGAAAAATGCTAACAAATTCAATAAACCCACAACAGCTGTTACTGTAGATACCGCTCGCAAAACTGTGTCAACGGACACCCAAGATAAAGTGCATATGGATAACCTTAAACGCCCACTAAAGAAAACCTATACCTTTGCAAACTCTCAAAATTAATTTTATATTTTTCTCTTTTAGCTTACCCTTGCTAGTCTTCGGACTTCAAGAAAAAATCGAAATAAGAAATCTGGACCAAAATTTTGGAATGCTACCCTTAAAATTAGGAAACGCGAAAATTCAAGAATACACCCACACTTTAATTCATTTTTACGACTTGAACCCTTTGATTACTGAAATTGAAGAATTGGATCATAAATCCAATCAGATTGAAAACTTAATTAATTCGAATGATGGCTACAAACTCGAAATCTCTAATTATTTCAAAATATTAAATCTTACTAGATCAAAAGTACATATTAAAGTAGAAGAAATTTTGCCAAATGCTCGTAGACATAAAAGAGGGTTAATAAACGGTTTAGGCTCTATATTCAAGGCAGTGACTGGAAATTTGGATGCTTCAGATGGCGAACGTTTCGAAAACATAATTAAAGAATTGCAACAAAATCAAGAAAAATTAGAATATAATATTAAACGTCAGAATTCAATATCGACAGAAGTTATCGACAAATTTAAGAACACTATTGAACAAATAAAACACAATGAACTTTTACTTGAATCCAAAATAAAACAAATTTCAACAATTGTCCAAAAAGAAGCTTATAGAGAAAACTCGATCTTTATCAAAGATATTACAAATCAAGTAATAAATCTTTACGGAATTATCAATTCAATTTTACAAGATATTGAAAATTCAATCGTCTTTTCCAAATTAATAATTATGCATCCAAGCATCATTAACACATCAGACTTTTACAAGGAACTTCTTAAACTTCAAAAATTCTTAAAACCTGAACAATTCCCATTAAAAATTTCCTTAGAAAATATTTTACTTTTTGAAAGTCTGATTAATATTGAATGTTATATTCTAAATAACAAAATCACTTATTTATTAAAAATCCCTATTACTTTCCCTTTTGATTTTGAATACTTTCATTTATTCTCTACTCCTATATTTTCGGAGAGTCATTTTAAGACAGTTTTTCCAAAAAACAAATTCCTATTAAAAAATAAATTGCACTACGCATTTACGAGTAAGGCATGCTCAAGAACGAAGTCCCAAGACTACGTTTGTAAAAAACTGGACCTAGAAGAAATCCGACAAGACGCACCTTGTGGAATTCAACTCCTCACTTCAAGAAGTATAACTACATGCAAAGAGTTCGACATTACCATTAGTAAACCAGTTATCAAACAACTTGGCGAAACCAATCAATACATTGGTCTATTTCCAAAAATTGTAACAGTTAAACTGAGTTGCAATAATCAAGAAGAAACGCTACAACTCATCGGCTCTCACCTGTTCAAGATTCCAATAAATTGTAAGCTGTCGACGAATCGAGAAAAAATAATAAATGAACAAGAAACAAGTTTAATCGAAAACCCAGTACTCTTTCCAAAACTAGAAATGCAATTAAAAAGCAATACGACGCTCAACTTAGACTTCGAATTAGAAAATCTGCAACTTGACCAACTTCAAGAATTAAAGACATAAGTTCTTCAAAACAACCCCGAACTTACTTTTACTAAAGTTCACTATATACCAAGCCTTTGGACAATTATTATTTATGGTTTATTGATTTTACCAGCGATTTATTACGGCTACAGAAGATGGAAATCAAGAAGACGTAACAAAGAGAAGAAAGAAGTTCCACAACCAGGAGATATCCAACTCCTACGGTGCCCTCGAGTTGGTTCTGCGGAGGGAGGAATTATGTCACCACCGATCCCGAAGAAGCGCTGACGCTGCACAAGAAGACACCGCCGAAGCGTCCCCTATAAAAACGGGACTTTGCTATATTGTATACCTCATTCTTATTCTATACTTTGTATTGTAACTTTATGTTCAATAAATAATTTTTTAAAAAGACCGCGTTACGCTCCCGACCATTAACTCACGAAAGAATTTTAAAACGTTTTGAGACAATTATACTGAAAATTACTTTTTTCCATTAATTTTTTCTATTGCGGCCCTGTATTTAATAATAAGAAGTCTAAATAATATTAATCAGTATTGTCAACAATTTAACTTACAGTTTATTTTTATTTCAAAAACTTAATATTTTTAAATACGGCCATGTCTGGTAAGTGATTTCCTCTGTTGTTTTACAGCAAACAGTGTCGCATTGTATGTTTTGGAGTAAATTCTTCGCTTTTTCTAATTGTGAGAAGAAAGCTTTAAGCCATCAATGAAACCAATAACTTTTGCCATTTATTAATTGCAACAATACATTCGTTCGGCTTCTGCACTATTTCCGTGACACTAGATATAACATACTAACATGTTAAATTTTTCGTCATTTGAAAAGGCATTCTCCATTTCTAATAATACCAATTATTAACTAAATGATAAAAAAAGAAATTTTCAGTATAATTGTTTCAAAACATTTAAAAAATATTTCGTGTCATACATCATGGTATTTGCAATGAAAAGTTCTTTCAAAATCTGCAAAAGAAATCCAGGTCCGTATTTAAAAAAATAAAGTTGAAGATGGTTTCTCAAAAACGAAATGTTGTAGAACAAATCTAAAAACGCCATCTCAAAGCGAGTGAAAAAGTGTCATAAGAAAGTGTTTTTCTTTTTCCTATCTGTGATAACAACTTCAGAAAAAAACAAAATCGAAAACGCAAAATTTTACTTTTTTCAAAATATCTCAAAAGCCACAAAAGATATTAGAAATCTGTTTGTAACATTTTATTAACCTTAAAATTGCGCAACTTTTCCCCCATTCAACCGTCGTTCTATCTCTCACCGTTTGCAAGTTCCCCATGCTGTTCATTCCTATCCGGGACACAATGTGTATTAATAATAAAAGAAATATTTCCTGCTTGGTCTCAAACTAAGATTTTGTGAAAACGGGCTAAATCAATATTAATGTACAGTGTGTTTGTATAGTTCGTTAAAAAAAAAGCGCCTGTAATTTGCTTCACTAGTTATAAAATAAAGTATAGAAAATATAAAGTATAGGTATGTGAATTCGGTTAAAAATAAAAAAACACAGTATTGTAATTTACCAGATTAAACAGGAGAGATTACCCAGAATATCAACTTCCAACGAGATTATTTTGTTATTATAACATCTCATTCCAACGAAATTCCAAGAACAGCATTTCGGTTTGAACTTTTTTAATAAGCAAAATGCTTTGTCCTTTACAATAATAAATCCAGAGGAGGCACGGAATTAAACCCAAAATTTTCGATCATGGTTTTCTATAAAACGGCTTCGCGTTATGATGTTTACTTGTCATGCTTTGACTTGAAACATCTAATATATTTTGCCTACTCCAATTCGCTACCAGACTTTAAACAAAAGTGAATTTATTTAAAACGGGTCCAAGCGGATTATTTCAAAATTCAAATATGTATCTACATACCTATGAAATCAATATACCTTTGTTTATTCCTCTGTGCAGAATGATCGCGCACAAATATGTAGTTTTTTTAAAGATCATACCTGAAATTAACATGTTTCGCGTTTGTTTTCGCGCGGTTTTTACACTGACACCACCTGACATTTCTGGTAGCCTTTATTGACACTATTGGCCCGGGTTAGGGAAACTTAGTTCAGTTGTACATCTAAGATATAGCGCAGAAAATGCTTAGCGAACCCGTTCTTAAAAGGAAACTAAGAAGACAATAATTCTCGCTGAACTAGCTAAGCCTCAACACAATGCAAGCAACAACTTTCCACCATCTTGTGCTCCGCCTCCGTTTGAACCCTAAATTCGTTTCATTAAATAATAAAGGCGAAAAGCAGGGAGGCGAATTTACATCCGGATTCGCGAGATATAGGACCCCTAAAGTCAACTGGCGCTTCTATAAATCCGAATAACCATATAGGCGTTGATTTAAATCTTCACCCAACGATATAGGAGTTGTTGGCTGCGAAGCAGGTAGGTAGGTATGTACCTACGTAGTTCTACTTATAGATTTTTTGCCCGAATTGATCCCCCAGGACGAGATCCGCTTTTCGACGGCGCAATTTAGCTAAAAGCTTTGGAAAAAGTTGAGGAAGTCAGCGGCAGGGTTGACATTAAATTCATTTCATTATTAATTGAGAGCGCTTCTTCCTTTATGGAAAGAAGTTACGATATTCAAAGAAGTGCACAATTTACGTTATTGGGTAAATAATAAAAGTTAAAGTTAATAAAAAACTTATTTTTCCAAAAATCTCAAAACTACTTGGCCGATTTTGATAAAACTTGGTCTGTTCTAGTAACAATTAGTTATGCAATAATATCGAATTTATTTTGTTTGATTATACAGGGTGTAAATGAATAAGTGCGAAAAAATTCAAGGGGAGAATCTTTGAGTGAATATAAGACCAAAAGTCTTTATAAACATAAGTCCGCTAATGCTTTGTTTTCAAAATACAGGGTGTCAAACATTTTTTTATAATTATTATAATAAAACAAAATTTTTTTATAGCTAGCATTACCGTTTATAACAATTTTCAAGACTAGAATATTAATTTGATTAATTAATAGTTTTAATTTTTGATATTTTGTCCCGGAGACATGCAATAAAGTGATTTTTATTTTTTTCTCAAAAACGAAGCGAGATACGAGAATAACACAAGAGACAAAAAAGTTGTATTATTAGTCGCTGAATGCGAAAAAAGAAAGTTTTAAAAAAGTCAGTGGCGCACTTTTTTTTTACAAAAATGTTGGTTAAGGTGCCCTCGGGACGCCAGTGTACTTAATAATTTTAATCTAGTAGGGCTAAATTAGCCTCTTTCTACCATAAATAACACTGCCAAATTTCAACAAAATCGGCTAAAGGATTATTAAGATATTTACGAAAAAGAGATTTTTTAAGAATAGAGTTTGACACACTGTATCTTGAAAAGGAAGCATTACCGGACCTATGTTTATATAAACTTTTCGTCTTAGAATCACTGAAAGATTCACCACTTGACTTTTTTCGCACTTATTCATTTACACCCTGTATAATTAAAAATACAAATATTTTGTCGGTTGCATTGGTTGCATATCTTGCTTAATTTCGAAAAAAAAATCCGTTTATCTGCCGTCGCCTGAGAAACAAATTTAATTCTACTGATAAATTATACAATAAATAAAAAGGAAACCCATACTTTTTATCTAAACAGGTTACAATATAATTACTGTTCGAATTGATAACTTCTAAGATCAACACATTTTCTTCAACGACGAACAACCTAGGTATATTGCATATCACGAGGTATATCATTTTATTTTCGGATTGCCCTGAAAACTCATCCGTTCCTGAGCTATTTTTAATTATCTAAAAAAATGCAACTTGGATGCAAGTTTTATAAAGGCATAGTTTATTTATTTTTAATCAGAGCGACAAGATTTGTTGTGTATAAATACAATATTATTCTTTAAATATATTTCTTGAAATTTTTTCACCAGATGACCTGCGACATTCGTTCGTTTAAACAAGTCATAATGGCTATATTTTAATAAGGTTGGGTTTTGGTATAGCTAGACAATAGAGATATAGTTTACAGAAAATTTGTAAATTTCCAAATATAGTTGCTCCTATATAGCACCGCTTTTCTGGTACACCCAGTATACAAGAAAATGTTTTTGTTTATACCAGTTTTGAGAAGCGGAAACTAGAATGGAATCTAAAAAGGGACTATCAAATTTAATTTGGGTGTAAACAAACAAAAAGGTGATCTTCTTCATCTTCTGACGCAGTATTTGTAGATTTGTAGATACAATAACTACTATTGTGGTTAAACTAAGAAGACGAAGACGGACACATTGGTATACTCGATGTTCTAACAGGTCCGCCGAAACTTCCCAGTGCAATTCAAGAAACCACTTCGACTATCCCGAACACTGTTTCTGCTTCATGCTTTCAAATAACGACCTGAGTAAATTACGCTGCAATAAATAATAAAAGCGAAAGGAGGGGGCCAATCTACATCCGGAATCCTCGCGATAAGGCCTTAAAGCCTGCTGGTGCTTCTATAAATTTCAGAGAGCAGAGGGAGGCCCTGGATTTTTTGTTGTCCTGCTTTGGGCATCGATCCTGTTGAAATTCGGGCGGATATAGCATAAATTAGTAGTAAAAATATATATATATATTTTTAAATCAACTTTATTTGAATGCTCTGTAAAGAAGAAAATAAACTTTTCTTGAAATCGGCATTAAAGTGTCCCAAAAGCGTCATTAAAAGCTCAGAAATCGGCACTGAAGTAACCCATTATTGTACGATTTTTTCAATAAGTAGGCCTTGGCGAGATGTAAACATCAAACGTCAGACGCGGAGCCACCTCCCGTCAAAAGTGACCAAATATTCAAAACCCAGCCAATAAAGGCCCATTTAACTATTCGTGCACATTGCGAAATTGTTACCTATAGCAGCGCAATCTATCAGTATAAATATTTTAGTATGTTTGAACATCAATAGATTTATGATGGAGGCTGCACAACAAGCAGCAGTTTGGTTTTTCTGTTCGAAGCCGCCGTGTCTTTGTCATACTTGACCTAGGTAGAGCGATGGTCAAAGTCAAGCAACGCCGCGCATAGTCGGTTCATGGACGGGCCATCCCTTATTATTATTTTCTTGCCTATAATAAAACATTTTTTTCCGATTTAAAAAAAATATAATATGTACCTCGGCACTTCAGTTCTTTTTATGACTCATGTGGTTTATTTGCTTCGGCCAGAGGCCTCGGCAAGTAAATTCCACATGAGTCATAAAAAGTTGAACTTCAGTGCCTTGGTACAAAAATAACTATTAAAATAAATCAAACCAAAACAAACCCATAATATTGTTACATAATATAATTGCACATGATATAAAAAGCTTGTCGCGAGAGTAATTCTAACTAGAAAATGTATTTTTCTATAAAAGAAATCCACACACAAAAATCACGCGACAAGCTTTTATCATAAGTATACAATAATTGTATAATGTAATAAAATTATAGTTTTTTTTTATTCATTTATTTCAAAGTTTATTTACTTTTTTCAAAGCATTTAGATAAAATCTTGTTTTTAAAAATATTTTTTTACTATTGAGTAATTAATTTCTTATTTTTTTATTCAAGAAAATTAATCCGCCATCTCGATGCCGTGGTCGAATTGAATTTAGTGTGATGCCACTAACCCTTATCGTTTTCTACTCTTCAAGCCCTTGCCTTTAATACCCATATTAAGAGGGTTGAAAAGAAAATGTAATCCGCCATCTTGGAGCTGCGGCTATTTTGAAAGTATTACAATATTGAGTATTGCATAATATATTGTACAGGGTGGTCCATCCAAGCGGAAAAAGTGGAGACCGGTTAACCAGTGGCGCCTCGTGATATTTTTCTTTGGGTGTGCGCTAAATGTTATAAATATCCGTAGGTGAAATAAATTTGGCATATTTTTCCAAGCGATTCGCTATTTCGTAAAATATTTACGTACAGGTAGGTACATAGGTACCACACAATATACAGGGTGTCCCCAGTTCGCGTTGCTATGCTTCAAATAGACAAAAATTGTCAATTTTCAACAGTTATTCTTAAAATGACAAAAAATGCTTGCCTTGAAGCTCTTGAAAAGATAGTTACTTGTTCGGTTTAGCATACAGAGTGTTCAAAAATTACAAAAAAAATAAAACCGATAATGATTGTAAAGCAGCAGTAAAATTTAAATCTGAAACTCACCATATTATACATATTAAAACACGAAATGTGTTTTGCAACCCCATGTTTAAAATGAATTCTAAAAGATTGTGGCACCTTCTATTTGTGAAAAATAGTTTCTTGAATAAATAACTACCAATTCTGTTTTTAATCGATCTTTTAAGAGCATCGGATACATATTTGTGACATTTTTAAGAAATTTAAAAGATTTAAAGGAATTATTCGTGAGAAGGTAATTTGCTTCTTAAATCTGCTCTATAGGTATAAAATTTTTCATTTCTTTAGCACCCAATGCTTTTTCTGTAGGCGTCACCTAATCGTCTTAGAAAAAGTTTCAATTTTCCACTCTCATTCGACTGCGTCCCTTTCATTTCTGATACTTAATATAGATGACTCAAAATTATATATTACTGTTTGCATTTGAATACTGTCAATCTACCTGGACTGTTAACGTGAGGAAAAATCTGGTGGAAAAAGTCAACTAAAACATAAAATTTAAGTCTTCTATTTTTCTTATTAATTCATTTGCTCTTCTGGCTGTAATAATATTTTCAGTGTTAACATAAATTTCCTGAAAACACAATAGGAGATTTTCATAAACAGTGTTCAATATCCGCGAATTGATGTTCCATCGTAAATTTTTGTATTTATGTCTAAAGTTGACAGGGTGTTTAAAATGTATAGACGCGATCTCGGCAGCACCGACTGCGGTGATACTCGCCAAAACCGTCGCTTGCTAAGGGGTAAATAACGCCCACACCTGCCACGAGAACACCTGATCACTATCATATAGTAATCATATAGGAGATGAGAGACCTATATACAGTGTGACCCATTTGTTTTGGGGTCAGTCTGTAAAAAGTGTATCAATCGTGCGATTTGGCTGATTTTTTTTTTTAAATTGTAGAGCTCGATGAACTGCACATTTTGAACAAAAATTGCCTGGTTCGCATAAAATCCAAAGCCTACTATGACCGTTTTTATGAGCAAAATTTTAAGAAACCATATTAGCGTTTTTTTTTGAAAAAATCTGTGTGCGCCAATGGATTGAGCACCCCTCGAAATGGGTATGTACAAAATTTCATCAAAATATTTCAAGTAATAACGATTTTGTAGAAAAATTAAAAATGCAGCCAAGGTACGTCTTTATTTTCAAAAATTCAAAGTTGGCCATGGAAAATAATTGAATTGTTTACTTTTATTAAGTGTCAAACTGTCTAAATTGAGTTCAGAAATTGTTTGTGCTCAATACAATTAATTATCATAATTATGTAATATTTAAGCATAAGAGACAAAATAGAAATTGTTCGACTCGTGGGCGACAACGAGCGCTCGGCAGCAGAAGCTGCGGCCGAATTTAACAATAGACACCCAGGTAGATCAGTGAGTCGAAGTACTGTACAACGTATAAATAATATTTTTGATGAAACTGGATCGATTTCTAAAAATTTATTAAAAACTAGGCAAAATGGACGCCGTGGACTTGTTGAAAATAACAATCAAATTCTGCAATACTTTAGTGACAATCCTCGAAATAGTGTTCGAACGGCTAGTTTAGACCTTCATATACCCAGAGAGAGTATAAGGAGATGTTTGAGACAAAACAAAATAAAACCGTTTAAGCCAAAATTTTTGCACACCCTGGAACCAGGAGATGAGGAGAGAAGATTAGAATTTTGCTATTGGCTGCAAGGTGAATATCTCCATAATGGCAACTTTTTAAATGAAATTTTATTCACCGACGAAGCCACGTTTACTACAAATGGTGTAGTATCAAGTCAAAACTGCCGTCACTGGTCAGCTGAAAATCCAGAGTTTATAATAAATGCAAGGAGACAATATTCACAAAAAATTAACGTTTGGTGTGGAATACTACGCGACAGAATAATTGGCCCATTTTTCTTTGAAGGGAATTTGAATGCGGCTGGCTTCTTGAATTTTCTAGAAATTGAATTTAGAAATGCTTTAGATGAGTTACCATTAAGATACCGTTTAAATTTAAAGTTACAGTTAGATGGCAGTCCTATTCATAATGCTCGTTTAATCAGAAACTGGCTAGATAATAATTTTGAAAACTGTTGGATAGGGCGAAATAGTCCTTTCTGTGAGTGGCCACCGAGATCTCCGGACTTAACTCCTTTAGATTTTTTTCTTTGGGGTACACTTAAGCAAAATGTTTATAAGTCAAGACCCCATAATTTACAAGAACTGCAAGCTAGGATAAACCGTAGTTGTGAGGAAATTACTCCACAGCAAATACGAAATGTAATTTTGAATGTACGCAAGAGGAACGACAAATGCATTGTAGAAAATGGAGGCTTGGTAGAAGTTACAAAAATTTTATAATTTTAATTGTTTTTATGTTTTGTGTTTATAAGCATAAGGTTGTATTATTACAATTCAATTATTTTCCATGGCCAACTTTGAATTTTTGAAAATAAAGACGTACCTTGGCTGCATTTTTAATTTTTCTACAAAATCGTTATTACTTGAAATATTTTGATGAAATTTTGTACATATCCATTTCGAGGGGTGCTTAATCCATTGGCGCACACAGATTTTTTCAAAAAAAAAACGCTAATATGGTTTCTTAAAATTTTGCTCATAAAAACGGTCATAGTAGGCTTTGGATTTTATGCGAACCAGGCAATTTTTGTTCAAAATGTGCAGTTCATCGAGCTCTACAATTAAAAAAAAAAATCAGCCAAATCGCACGATTGATACACTTTTTACAGACTGACCCCAAAACAAATGGGTCACACTGTAGTTAGATATATAGCGTCAAACAATTATTGCCATCCCCACCTCACAAAACAATCGGTGTAGTGTACAGTTTGTTCAGCGAATGTTCGGCCCTACGTCACAACTCCCGTCCTTGTCTTACTCGTGAATATACGATGGATATCGTTCGTATATTCACGAGTCAGACATGGATATCGTTCGTATATTCATGAGTCAGACAAGGACGGGAGTTGTGACGTAGGGCCGAACATGCGCTGAATAAACTGTAATTGTGCGCGGCGCGCGGTGTTGCGCACGGTAGAAGCTTAAACTGCGGAATATAGCGGCTGCATCCAGCGTGTTGTTCGCTCTTTCTATATTTTGCATTTATTAAGAGTTTAAAGCAGTTTTATGACTGACACATGTTTCTATAGGCTTAAATCGAGGCTTAGATCTATCGATGTTGGTTATAATCTGCCTGTGTATTTATTAAAAAAAAAAAACTTGTGAATTTAACCCGAACATTTGTTGTTTTTGCAGTTTTGCCCATAAAAAACAATGGAAAATCTAGTAAATTTGTTACGAAGCCTAATTGAGATTTTTTCTAGTACACTTCAAAAATATTTCCCGGCAACGCTGGCATCGCATCGTCGGCCGCATTCAAATTTCATGGCTCGGTCGATAAAAGCGCGGTCGGCGGGAGCAAACAAACCGAACGAACGGCCGATTTCCACCCGTAAAGTGGGAAGTTTCCCCTCTGAGAAAACAACAACAAAGCTCAAAAAGGCGCCCGAGTTCGCCGAACTACCTAGTTATCAAGAGTATTAGCTCTCTAGACCTTGGTATTAGGTTACGAAGACTGCGTAATTTTTTGGAACTGTTTCTTTTCTATCATCCGCATAAAATATAGAAGCACGACAATGCCTCATGTTTTGAATTATTTGAAATATATGAAGATATTTTAATGAAAACAAATAGGAAAGCACTAGTTAGGTTGCTTTCTTTTAGAATATTCATATGAATGTTGTTGATAGTATATAATTATTTTTTGGATAATATTCATAGAAAAAGTTAGCAGTCCGAGAAAAATGCAATATTGTATTGATTATTTCCCTCATACTGCTTGCATCCAATAAGGTAGCTCCTTCCATAAAAATCCAACCAATGATATGCCTCTGCTAGCGATAATTTGCACTAGTGCAATTACCGGTAATTGCACTTGTGCAAATTATCACTTGTTGCTTAGCAACCGCGAATCTGTTGGATACAAACACGTACCTACTTCTTAAAGTTTGTGTGTTTCACACTGTTCTAAATTATGCAGCTTATAAATTATGTTGCGGTATTATTAAGCATTATATCAATGAATTTATATAACTTTTACATTGCTAAATTCTTGTTATTTCTCAAGCCCTATTTTGCCCATTTTGCCCATTAGCAAAACCACTCGTACAAATTGGGCTTTTATTTTTAGAGATAAAATCCCTCGAATTTAGCAATTTATACTCGTGATCTTTCTAGGCAAAATAGCGCTTTCGAAAAAATTATCGATAAAATTTCCGGCACTAGTGATATTACATACGATAATTGCATTTGATGTGTCAAACTTTGATTTGAATATGCTGACAAAGTGACAACAATTATTAACCAGTGTTTTTCTAAACTCTTTTATTATTGAAGTTGAAAACTTTGTTACAATCAATAATTATTGGGTCCCTTCTTATTGAGAATAATTCCTTGTCTTACTAGTGTCCCGAAAAAATTGTGTAAATGATTTCGATTATGGCAAGCGTTTCTTTCAATTTGATTTCACACTATAAGCTGTGATGTGAAAACGTTTGTCTTTGCTTGATTTTTTTCATCATGAAAAATTGTGCACGCCACTGGATTCAGAACTCCTCAAAACGGGTCTGTACCAAATTTTAACAAAAATTCAAGTAATAACGAAAAACTACAAATAAAAAAAATAAATTGAATTTAAAAATGTGATTTATTAAAATTTTACTCCTATAATATATAGAAACTGGTATGGAAGGAGTTGGATTTTGTTTAAAATAAGTCATTTTTGCTCAAAAAATGCAGTTTAGTCGGCTAGTTCTATAGACCGTCAGATAGTGACAGATTTAGGTGCCCCATTTTCCCATACAAGCTTCGAAGAGGGTTGAAAAGTACATTGATGTTGAGTAGAATGAAAGGGAATTTGCGAGCAGCCCCTGGGGAGAACAAATGTAAAATTCGATTTTCCTATATAATATACAGGGTTAACTATCACTTAGTACAAAAAATTTTACCATGTGCGCAGGGTGGCTTAAGAAAACATAGAAAAATATTTTTAGATTTTTTTTACGATCTTTAAAAAAAGGGTAAAAACCCCTATTTTCCCTGTAAATCTCCGCCTCTAATTACGTCAACCAATATGGCTTCGGAACGTACTATCAGCTGGAAGTGATTGTCCGCGGTGTTGCCGTTGTTTTAGAAAGGATGAAAATACTTTTTTACTCAAACAAATTTAAAAATACATAAATAGCAATCGATTTGAATCTGTACAGCCGCAGCGCTGCTAGATTTAGGTACTCGAGGTTCGCCTGGATTCAGCTTACCTTCGTTTGAAACTTGAAAACAGAAAACAGGATATGAATCCCGAGTCCCGAGCTCGGTCCCGAGGCTAGGTAATCCTGAATCTCTAGGCGTTTTTTGTTTTTTGAATTTTCACATAGCAGCATCAAGGAATTACAAAACTACATACACATTTGTCGCCTCGCGAAACCACGAACATTTCGTAGAGATGACGGACTGACAGGCGACAGACGTAAAAACTGGACACAAACGCACAAAACAGTAGAGGTTGGTGTGGTGCGTGTTAATTATCGATATCGATGTCAATGTTTGATTAGTTGATTGCGTGTCAAAAAAAATATCTAATTTTAATAAAAGTTATTGAAAATATATCTAAACTAAATAAAAAGAATTCTGTGATTTCTTAATGCCGGCGTTATTGAACTGAACGCTTTACATTACAAAGAATGTCGATGTGTATCGAATCAACGCATAGTTTTCTTGGACGTCGCATCTCTCGCATCTCTACGCATCAGACTAGTTGCCGGTCTGGTTGCCTGCAACCTGATCGACAAGGCAGGGTAACGCGAACGCGTGAATCATCGTAGTTCGGCCCATGCACGATACATTGTTTGTGTATCGTGGGCTGATGTTTACTTGACGTTTCCGTGCGTCCCTCTGAACTTTCGGCGATATTTTCCCGTATTTGTGTACTTTGGTGTGTTTTAAAGCTATTTTGCAATTAATTGAACGTCAGGCTTTTTACTAGTGCACTAGGACCCTAACATTACAGCGTTGACTGAATTTAAATCGTCACCCAACGATTACAGGTTAGAAGGGCTAAAATTAATTTAGTTTTGAAAGTAGGCAGGTACCTATGTGACATAGTAAAAAATGTTTTTAGGCATGCGACCAACATTTTTCCACTGGAGATACACTGGATATATTAGGATTATGTCCTTTGTGGAATTGACCAGGCAAACTTAACGGCTAAGTTACGAAGCACCCTCGCCTGGTCAATGTAATGTTTTTTGATTGACCCACTTATTTGGCCTGGCCCAGAATAAGTAGAAGAGAAGATCCTGAAGTAAAAAAGCAAACATTTTTAATTTAATTAACCGAGTGAATTGGTGCATCGAGGTTAAAGGCGGCCTCTTTGAACAACTACTGTAGTTCTCTGCATGTGCAATGTGTGCTAGTGCAGTTGTGTTTTTTGGTTACCCTTCGGCGTTTTCCTGGCGAAGGGGATCCTCCTCCGTGGTCGTCAGGCTGAGTACCTCGCTTCAAACAAAAGGAATGGCGGAGGGAAATAAGAGTTCCCCAACAAATTTAGAAAATGTGAATATTCAATCCTGGAAATGTCAGTAAGGTAGGTGTTTCATAGGCATTATACATGTTCCTTAGAAAGTAATCGTTTCCAACAGGAAATCCAAATTTTGTGGTGAATCCTCGGATAAATTGATGAACGTGGCAACGCTGCGCTATTTCACTACGTTTTTTGAGGGGTTTTATACAATTTGAAAAAAAATAGGCTTAAGACAAATGTTAGAAAATTTTTGAAAATTTATTTTGGCAAGTTTAATTTTTCTTTATATGCCATAAATTTTTTTGTACTAAGTGATAGTTATCCCTTTATACACACACCCAAACTTATATAAAATCACTTGCTATTTTCGCTGAAGAATTTTTTTAGTAAAAAATTAGTTGCTGGGAATGAAAATATAGTTTCTTTAATCCATTTATATTAGAAAAATAATTGTAAATCTATTAATCTCATTTCATTACAGTAAGAATTAAATAAATTAAATAATGCGTGATTCGATATAAGTTTGGGTGAGTGTATAATATGTTAATTGTGTATAATATGTTTTATTATGTTTTTCCGGCTAGTGACGAAAAATCGGTCAAAATCTCTATTTTCCTTATGAGATTACGCCCTTATTTCAACCCTTTAGCCACCTGCAACACTCAAGCCTTTGGTTTTCCCAAGACAGGATTAATTAATCATTTAGTGAACACGGCTTGAGTGAAAACATGGGCAACAGACACCTTTTAGGAAAATCGAATTTTCCATATGTTATCCCCAGGGGCCACTCGTAAATTTTCGTTCCTCTTCGAGGCTTGTATGCGAAAATGGAGCACCTAAGTCTGTTACTATCCGACGGTCTTCTACAATTTAAAATTAATCTGGATAAAGTCGCACAATAATTAATAAACTTTTTACAGGGTGACCCGAAAACAAATGGGTTACTGTATATTATTATTATTTTTACCTTCAAAAGCTCATTTACATTCGTGATTATTTTTTCTGGAAATCTACTCTAATAAATTTACAGACACCTTAGCATGAACAAATTGTCCTTTGTTCAAACCACTCATTATTATTATTACACGTAATGTTTTTCGTGAGGCTGCTACCGACCGACGTTTGTTATGCTCGTGGAAAATAAATTGACTAGAAAATAATTGGAGTTGTTAGGCAAGCGACGTCATCATTTCTAGCCGTTTCGCAACATCATTTGGCAAATATGCATGAGATAAATATAAGCCGCGAATGTCAGTAATTATGTGTCTAGACTCTAATATTTGTTTATAATTAATGCAGTGGGTATTGCTCAGGGGACTAAATTAGTTCCAAGGTCTAGAAGTTCAGCAGAACGAGTTTGTTTTCCACAAAGAAATTTATTGAGGCTAAAGGTTGGTACAGGTGGAGTCAGACGAAACCCAACGATGTAAATCCATTTTCTAGATACTTTTGGGGTAGTAATACCCAAAATCCATTCAATAAACAAGGGATTCAAGCTCAGACCGAGGGAAGAAGCGTCCGACGAACGCGACGTTGCCAAATACTAGAACCGAATCCTCCAAATATTCCAAGGAAATGAATTTTTAGCGTTCGGTTTCGTCTGACGCCAACCGTACTAGCAATTCATAACATTCCACCTCAAATGCCCAAGGGATGCACTAAAAGCCCGTCGAAAGAAATTCCACATAGCCGTTGGCGGAAAATACAAAAAATACAATACGACTGGCGACATAACCAATGAAAATGAGTATACATACATTAGGAAGTTTTGCTCCATCACTTGGCAGATGCTTTTCTGTTTACATGTTTAAATCAAACTTAAGTAGTTTATTGGCACTGACAGTGTTTAGGTATTTACTCATTCGGCTATGGCACTGATAATGGAAGATCACTCCAACATTGTTGCAGTAGTATAGCAAAAATCAGACGTTTCGGAACTTCTAAATTCACATTAGTTTATTTATTACACACATTAAACATCAGGCATAATACCCAATTATGATCATGACGATTATGCTACATAACTAACTGGGAGACAACAAATTTTCAAGAGAGGTCGACGAGCTTTGCTTGCATACTTTGCCGGTGTTTGTATTTGGCACGTGGAGTTACATTCTTCAGTCTGCCGACATGAAAATATTTTGCTCCCAACGTAGAATCCTTAATGGTGTTGTGATGGCCTAAAAGGACGGCAATTACGCACTCGTTTGGAAGTACAAATTAGGCCTTTTTAAGGCATAGCGTGCGGTAAAGTAACGTTACCCACGCGAAGCAATGTTTGAGTTGTCGGAGATATTTGGCTTTTGCTTTTATATTTGACTTCCAGGGCAAATATTTGTAATTGTTTTCTTTCTGTTAGCCCAGCGCTTTATGGCGAAAAGTGCTTTGATGTTTCCACACATATAAATGTTGGTATATGTGCACACAATTGTCTTTTAGGTAATTAATTTGAGATTCTCAACGCAAAAACTCTTGCATATTTATATTACTTATGTAAATACATCGGGCCCACGGTGGAGACTTGCGAAGAATCGCGAAGTATTCGGTGGTTTTTCGCCTTCGATTGACCTCTGCTCTCTGGTATACGATTTGAGGCGATGGCATATACACATACATGTCTCAAATAACAGAAAAATAACGCTCATGTCCATATTGCCGCCGCACCCGCAAATTTAAAGGAACGGTGATAAATTGTTTGAAGTTTTTATTTGTTTCATATGCTACCTAGGTCTAGACAGCCATGCATTTGTCACTACATTTGGAGTTTATTTTGCTTTGTTACCACGTTAGTTAATGGCAAAAGCAAAGAGAATAATTATTAAACATCTGTTTATTACCTACTGCATTTCATTTGTGATTTGTATACTTTCTCTTCTCGACATTAAAGTTCATTGCCTTTTCATAAGTAATTCTTTAAATTTCGTTTGTTTTTGTTTATTATTGTCACCAAGATTGTGAAACAGTTTCAATATAGGCGATAGAGCACCGACTGATATTGCTATAGGGCTGTATCCATGACTGAAAATGAACGATATTATATTGATCTTGCTGAAATTTTTCGTAAACAAAGAGTATTAAGAAGACGAGGTCAAGGCAGAAAGCTTTCAACTTTGTCAACTAGCACTTGAGAGGGTCGAATTATATCGTGTTGCAAGTCCAGAATATGCCTCGAACGCCCTTTCAATTTAACAAAATTTGAACACCCTATTTCAAGAAAACCTACAAGAAACGAGCTACAAGAAGTTCGTAGAACCAGAATAAGTGGGAGTACAATTAGAAGAAGAGCAAAAACAAAAAACTCCACAGACCTCATCAAGTACCACGACAAACTATTGCTTGAGAACATCAAATTTGGCATGATAATCAGTGGAGTCAAGTTTTTTTCCGCGCGGGTGAGAAACTGTTAAGTTATAGAACGCGTATTATTATTTTTAGATAAACCAACATACAAAAAAGTTCTGTAAAGAAGACGAATAAGTGTTTCGGGTCTCTACCCTTAAGATGGATAATATGATGCAAAAAGTAATTCTGCCGTAAAAAAATCAAAACTAAAATTTTGTTCCATCTGAAAACTTACATGTTAGCAGGGGAGCCTTCAATCGAAAAATTTTACAGTAAAGACCCCAATTAATTTTCGCGAGAGATTTTGAAGTAATTCATAATAAAGCGAAATTGGATACTTTTATACAGGATGAGTCAAAATGTATAGTAAATACTTTAAAGGGGTGGTTTTAAGGGGGGCCTTTCATATAAGATTTTTCAATTTGGGCTTTTCTTGCCAAGTTATTCGGGTCTACAGGGTGACCCAAAAGTATTTTTTTATTTACATCTCAAAAACTTAAAAATATGAAATTTGGTATGTGTTATCTACTTACTGGAAGACGCCTTAGGGTAGTTTATTCATTTACACAGTGCCCTAAAAAAGGGTAAAAACTAACAACCCCTATTAATTTTTTTGCCCAAACTTTTTTGAGGTTATCCATCATTTCAGTGTATCTTTTCATTTTGCAACAAAAGTGTACTCTTGTTTCATAACGATAAAATCAACTGTTTGCGTTGAAATTGGCAAAACATGCCCCAAAACACCTGTTAACTTCTACATTCGAAACATGAAATTTTTACCTACCGCTTTCCAAAACTTATTAGCTTTCAAAATGGAAAGGATTGAATTTAACAAAATTTGAACACCCTATTTCAAGAAAACCAATGCTGTTTTGACCAATGTCCAATTGGTATTTTTTTTTATTTTGAATGTACAGTCGATCTGTAAAGTTTGAAAGCGGCGTATGTAAAAATTTTATATTTCGAATGTTGAAGTTAACAGGTGTTTTGGGGCATGTTTTGCCAATTTCAATGCAACCGGTTGATTTTGGTTTTGATGCAACAAGAGTAGAAAAGATACACTGAAATGATGGACCTGCAAGACCAAAAAGATAACCTCATAAAAGTTTGAGCAAAAAAATTAATAGGGGTTGTTAGTTTTTACCCTTTTTTAGGGCACTGTGTTAATGAATAAACTACCCTATTAGGCGTCTTCCAGTATGTAGATAACACATACCAAATTCCAAATTTTTAAGTGGCGCCGTTATTGAGATATAAAACAAAAAATACTTTTGGGTCACCCTTTATACAAGAATAAGTTGACAAAGAAATCCCAAATCGAAAAAATTTAAAAATGAAAGACCCCCCTTAAAACTACCTGCCGAACACCCCTTTAAAGTATTTACTATACATTCTGACTCATCCTGTATATTTATCACGAAATATCTCCCCTGAAATGGCTAAAAGTGATATCCACAAACAATTATTTTACAATTTTTTCAATGCGTGTACCTTGATAAAATATTTGAACTATATTTTGTAATAACGATGTAACCTCTAAATCAAATAAAGTTCTTGTAGGTGTTACCATAGCCGCACGTTCTTGATTAGGTGTTACTGTAGAGGACTAAATATAATTTTTCCCAAATAACATGCAAATAGGTACATCACCAATTTCACAATCTAAATAGCCAACGAAAACATTTTAGGATTTAATTAGTCCCCTAAAATTATTCCAGGTAACATACACTTTACAGCGACTAATTAGTAATAGATACCTACACCAAATTGCCAATATACTAGCAAAATACCGGTGCTGGTAACCATAAAACAGCAAAGCTGATTTGTTGATTTAATTTTACCTACATAATACAGGAGCAGTTCGGATAGCCGGGCACTGACGAATGTTTGGCATTGGCATTTCCTGGAAAATTCATTGACTGCCTTGTCGAATTCCTTAGTAGCTTTCAGATTACATTGGCCATAACCCAATAAATATTTTGAATAGAGTCTGGCGGCCAACCTTTTAGTAAAACATATATTCAAATCAAGGATGACTAGTATAGAGTGGGTTTGCTGCATACTATTAACTTTTATTCTGTATTCGTAATCAGAAGTTTGGGTGTAGGTATATGCCAGATTCCTCTAATGTGACAATGATAGATTTAAGGGGACATCTGGAACTGCACGCTCCGCTCCACTACATCGGAACGACGCGTTGATATAGACCGAGTGTTACCAAAGAAATATTTTTCTCGATTTAGGCAACATCTCACGTTTTACGCGATGTTCCCCTTTTCAAGTTTGAGTAAATAAACTACAAATGCAGTGGATCCGCTTTAAGCTCAATTGTCAATTTGGGACAGAGGCGGATCCAGGCAAATCTAAACGGGGGCGGGCGGCGTGGTAAAAATTTTTCCTGAGGGGCCGGGGTAAGGGAAATTTTTAGAATATAATATATACAGGGTGTCCCGTTAATAGTGGTCCATACAGCAACTGCACATATTTGGGGCCAAAATATGACGATTGAGGCTAATATGCCTTATAGAAATGTTGTTTGTAAGTTCATTTTTTGAAATTGAATTATGGCTACATCTCCCAAAATAATGAAGCTGCTGAACTGAAATTTGGTACTGCTGTGTTTTTGGGGATGGAGAATAAGATAAAAACATCAATTTTGCTGTATGTCACAGAGGGCGCCACTTGCGCTGTTTTTAGATCGTGTTTTATTCCTAACTTTTTTGAGGTTATCTTTTTGATGTTGCAGGTCCATCATTTTAAGGCATCTTTTCATTCTGCAACAAAAAGGTACTCTTGTTTCATAACGATAAAATCAACCGTTTGCATTGAAATTGCCAAAACGTGCCCCAAATCACCTGTTGACTTCAATATTCGAAAATTTTCACCTACCGCTTTCAAATGTTACAAATCGACTGTACATTCAAAATGAAGAAAAAAATGCCAGATGGGCATTGGCCGAAACACCATTCGTTTTCTTGAATTAGAGTGTTCAAATTTTGCCAAGTTTCAATCATCATCATTCAATGCCTTAAAATGATGGACCTGCAACATCAAAAAGGTAACCTCAAAAAGGTTAGGAGTAAAAACACGATCCAAAAACAGCGCAAGTGTCGCCCTCTGTGAGATACAGCAAAATTGATATTTTTAGCTTATTGTCCATCCCCAAAAACACAGCAGTGCCAAATTTCAGTTCAGCAGCTTCATTATTTTGGGAGATGTAGCCATAATTCAATTTCTAAAAATGAAATTCAACGCCCTGTATCTCTTAAACAAACAACATTTCTATAAGGCATATTAGCCTCAATCGTCATATTGTTGCCCCAAATATGTGCAGTTGCTTTATGGACCATTATTAACGGGACACCCTGTATATTTGTGAAATATAAAATAATTTATTTCTCTAGAAAAAAACAAAAACAAAAAATGTTTACCCAAACAAAATAATAAACAAACTTAAATAATAAACATATAACAAAAAAAAATCACAAAATCTTGAATCTTTAGGTTTTAAAAATAATTAATCTAGTTTTTCACAAAATAAAATCATATTTTCTCTTCTTTCGCGCAAACTGATATTTTCTTGATTTATGGGTACATTGCGATATTGCGATGTATATTTAATATTACTTAGTCTGTCTTGGACCATATTGGTACGTAACCAAGTTTTAATTCTCTTTAGTGAAGAAAAATTGATTTCTCCTATGCATTGCTTATCGGGAAACTGGCAAGTATGCTCAAAAATTTTCTTGCCGTTCTCGCGATGCGACTTCGTACGGGTGTTGCCAGAACAAGCTTTATTGAGAAACTGAGGAAAATAAACTAAAAACGCTCTTTAATTGTACACTATATTTTGACAGGCGCCAGAAGTGACTTACCTGGGTCCCCAGAGATGGTTGAGCCAAGGAGGTGTGCAGGAGGATGAAATCAAACACTGATTACCAAATTACCCCGTATATTAATTCCCCAAAACTATACCTATATACAAGAAAATAGAACGCTCTTTAATTGTACACTAGATTGTGACAGGTAAATATTTCATATGCCTAGAATTCCCTAAAAGGCGGCCATATTGATATTACTGATAGGTGACGGAGGACAGGGCCGTTATCAATAGAATTAACCTACGTTTTACACATACGAATCCTAAATTTAACTATGTTCTTTGAAGCATAGAAAAAGGCAATGGTTATAGTTTCTGTGTTTGAAGTTAGGATAGAGCCGCAGACACAGAGATCGAATATCAAAGGTAAAAGTTAGGCATCTGTCACAAGTTCTGACATTTCTGCCGGACATGCTAAATACGTCCCTGTAGGCGCCCAAAACATTTACGCATTGACGAAAAAAATTTTTCCGATTTATTTTCCGAGCCAAAAGTGCATTTTTCCCCACGCGTCACTTCTGCCAATCAATTTTTGGGCCAGTGAGGATATAAGTTTTTACCATTTCGAACAGCACAACCGACGGAGTCAGTAAACCAAGTCATTTTTTGTGTGATCTGCCAAACCCTTAATTCAACCCTTTTTCCACGCACGCTACACTTATGCCTTTGGGTTTTCGAGGTCGGAATAGTATAAGAAATCATACGGTGAACATAGCATAAGTGAGAATTAGTACCTTTTTTTCTGTTTTGAAAAATCGAATTTTCCATATGTTTTCCCCAGGGGCCAAACTTAAAATTACTACTTTCCGACTCAGCATCGATTTACCTTTCCCTTTCAACCCTCTCCAAGTAGGCATAAATAAGAAAATCATAGTAAGGAAAATCTGTCACTGTCTGACGGTCTAAATGGGCTCTTTAAACAAATACTACTTACCAATGCTTACTCTATATAGTGTCCCAACGTTATTTTCCTTTCCGGAATGCGCTAGCTCGACATACAAACACGTGCAGTAAATGAGAACGTGTGGCTACGATCCGATCAAGTTAATTTTATGCGGCGGTGTTTATTTTTAAGTTGTGACATGATTTATGGCTTGCTTACGTGTAATTTTAATATTGCAGATGCAACGAGATTTTCCTATACTTCCTTACGCATTGCTGAGTTGTTGTTTATGGATTTTGTACTGAGAATACCTGGTAAAAATCTTATCATTTACAACAAACTGTTGTGATTATTGGTTATCCTATGCCTGATCCACCAGATCTTCATTATCTTTCTGTGATTTATTTGGATACTACGTATATATAGCATAGCTCAAATTGACTTTGCTTAATATGTTTCCCTATTATCAATTAGTAGCTATATGATGGCATTAATAAATTTCTTATACAGGGTGATTCAGTTTTATTCTGCGACACTTCAACAGGTGATAGACAACCAAAAAATAACTGCACTTTCTTTTATAAACTATATCATTTTAAGGCCTTATTAAAAAGTGACAGGGTGTTAAAGTTTTAAGAAACATGTGGTCTTTATGTAATATTTACCAAGCTAGTTGAGATATTTAAGTCATATTTGGTACACGTTATAACGGCATGGGTTAGCATAAAACCTGTTAATATTAAACTCCTTGAACAACCAGTGGCGTAGAAGTAGGTAATTAGTGTGATTGTTTTTAGAAAAAAAAAAGAACCACCTTGTATAGCAATAAAATGTACTCCATTTCTTATTTAAATTTTAATTTTAAACAAAAATTCTCTCTTGGTAATTTTTTGTATGTGTCATGGTTTCGTGGCAAATTTGATTTTTTGTATTATTTCGGGGTATTTCTGAAAAATTATCTAAAAAATTTGCTCCATAAATATCACTTAAAGTGGAAATAACCTGTTTGCTACTTGAAATAAAGTAACTTTTTCCAATAAACTTACCTATTTAAGGATATACTTTTGAAGATACAGGGTCTAATACATTTAAGAAAGATACAATAATTAATGTTACGCTCTGTATCTTGAAAAGTAAAACCTTGAATGGGTAAGTTTATTTGGAAAAGTTACTTTATTTAAAGTAAGAAACACATTTTTTCTGCTTTGAGTGTTACTTATGGAGCGAAGTTTTAAGTTAATTTTTCAGAAGTACCCTGAAATAATACGAAAAAATCAAATTTGCTATGAAACCGTGACACATATGAAAAAATGCTAAGAGAACGTTTTTATTGACAATTAAAATTTATATAAGAAATTGAATACATTTTATTGCTATACAAGGTGGTTCTTTTTTTTTCTAAAAACAATATACTAATTACTCACTTCTACGCCACTGGTTGTTCAAGGTGTTTGATATTAACAGGTTTTATGCTAACCTATGCCGTTATAACGTGTACCAAATATGACTTAAATATCTCAACTAGTTTGGTAAATATTCAATAAATTCCACATATTTCTTAAAACTTATAATGATATAGTTTATAGAATAAAGTGCGGTTATTTTTTGGTTTTCTATCACCTGTTGAAGTGTCGCAGAATAAAACTGAATCACCCTGTATATTAAAGCTAGTTTGTGCACAAGAGTTCGGAACCTCTTGTGGCCTAATTACTATAGTAAAATCAGATATCTATCAAGATACGGACCTATTACCACAGAATAGCCGGTGGCTATTCTGTGCTATTACATATTTCGTGAAGCCTTACAAACCCCAGGACTTGGACCTTCCGCCAAATCGTCGTCTAACGTTTTCTAAATGATCCTTCTTTAAGGACGACGATATCATGTAGCGATGCCGGTGGCATATTCATAAGTTACCGACAATACCAACCACTCTGAAGCCGATCGAGTTTATATAAGTTACAGACGATTTATAGAAAAAAGTGCTTTGCAGCGCATAGTGACTGGTACTTGCTTCTTATATGCATGTATATAGGTACATATATTAGCGAAGAGAAAAAAGTTTAATCTAAAAAGTAAAATTTATTTTTTAGGACTATAAGAATAGTTAATTATTACGATCTAAAGAAAAAAAAATTATTCAAGAAATAATACATGCACTTTTATTAGAGATAGGAAATCAGTCTATTTTTTCTTTTTGTTATCTCCTAATCCCACATTTTTTTCAACGCATTCCCTTAAACTGTGGGGAGCATTTTTCTGCCTTCCAGAAATCCCGCTGGTAAATCTTCCATTTCCACTTATCTACAATAGTTAATATTTTGTGTTTGAAAAACTATCGCATAGTCTTTTTGTAATAAGATTTTTTTTTAAATACATTTCGAAATATTAAGAAATAAATTATTATTATACACGTTGACATTTTTTTTGGGTAGTGGTAAAATAATTGAAATAATTGAAATCAGTAGACTTTACATTTTCTAACGTTTAATCACAGTATACATTTTAGTTTGATTTTTCTTTTACTAAGTTGGCTGAACGGAAATTTTCTTCCCTTTTAACTTCTTAGTGCGACTGTAGTTATATAAAGTATTTAAGTTTTGATACTTGAATGCAGTAAACAAACCAGTTAACAAGGAATTTTCTGTTCTAACGTATTTTTTCATTGGTTAAAAATTATTATATATAGAATGCTACAGGATTCTCCTCTAGTTTATTTTTTATTTAGCTTCATGTGCAATGGCTATTAAAATGAATTTACATTTTTAAAGTTGTAGTGGGAGTTTGAAAAAGGTTTTTTTATTAACGTTTTTTGCATTGTTCACTTTTTCAATATAAATAATTAATAAAAAATAGATATTAGCGGAATTTATAATTGTTGGTAAAAATTATACCAATTTTGCATCAAGTTTGACGTAGTTTCATTAGTGTGTTTTCTATTTTCTCAAAAAAAAAACAGCATTTTTATGTATATCAGAAATATATTCAAAAGTTAACTCTGATAAGAAAAAGTAATTTTATAAGGGTTTCAAAAAATTAGAGTAAACCTGATATTATCTAGTAGTTTACAAAAAAAAAAATGAAAAATGAAAGTTGTACTAGAAAGTTAAAAATTAGTGTGTGGGTACAGAATCCTACGAAGGCGTCCTGGGGCCACGTACTCTTTTTTTCCCTAAAAATTTACACTTTTTTTCTGTAAATTTTACAGATTATTCTGTAAAATTCACACTTTTTTCTGTAAAATTTACAGATTATTCTGTAAAATTTACACTTTTAAATCTGTAAATTTTACACTTTTTCTGTAAAATTTACACTTTTTTCTGTAAAATTTACACTTTTTTCTGTAAATTTTACAGATTATTCTGCAAAATTTACACTTTTTTCTGTAAAATTTACAGATTATTCTGTAAAATTTACACTTTTAAATCTGTACATTTTACACTTTTCTCTGTAAAATTTACACTTTTTTCTGTAAATTTTACAGATTATTCTGTAAAATTTACACTTTTTTCTGTAAATTTTACAGATTATTATGTAAATTTTACACTTTTTTTCTGTAAATTTTACACTTTTTTCTGTAAAATTTGCAGAAAAGAGCGTAAATTTTACAGAATAATCTGTAAATTTTACAGGAAAAAAGTGTAAAATTTACAGATTTAAAAGTGTAAATTTTACGGAATAATCTGTAAATTTTACAGAAAAAAATGTAAATTTTACAGAATAATCTGTAAAATTTACAGAAAAAAGTGAAAATTTTTAGGAAAAAAATAGTACATGGCCCCAGGACGCCTTCGTAGAATCCAAATACAAGCAACTTTTCCTTACGAAATTTTTCAAAAATTTGAAAGTTACTGCCTCATTTTTTGAAAAAAAGGTCAAATCTGACAGTTAAAGAGAGTCACGTGATCTCTCTTCTCTACATTATTTGGCATAATTTTGGAAGCAAAAAACTGTTGGGAAATCCAAAATTTACAAAAGAATACTTAAGGAGATAAACGACTCTATCATTTACCTACCTAATATAGTCAACTTGAATTGGATTTGCCTACAAAGAATCGAACATAATTATTATTTTCTACTATATAGGTACGCAGTCAAGGTCAAAACCAATAATTATTCCTTTTTGCCATGATTAGGGATTTGCAAGACCAGTCCAGTCTTGTTTGAGTATAGCTTTTTTGAAATTTGCTCCATGTACAAACTTTTCAACCTCTATTTGTTACAGGTGTTAACTTATGAATATTCGACGAGTGCCCCTTAAGTTACAGACGTAAACTGAGAATTACGTCTGGAACTTATTAATAAGCTTTCGGCATCATTCGGAAATACGATCGCTTGTTTCTGTCGGTAACTTATGTTCTCCGAGAATTCGAAGTGCTGGGATTTGGAAGTCGCGGTATAGGTAGGTGTGGCGTATCTCACTCCTATAACAGTGATGAAAAACGAACGATACCACCAGCGTCCAGAGATATATTAATAAGTCCGGGCACTCGGTCTTGTGTAAACAAACGTTTCCCTCTTGCCCCTTTCCCGCTCCCTCGGCCCGCCGTCATCGGAGTTCGGCGATCGATATCTTATTTAATATAAGAAAATAAGCTTACACACTGTAGCTGAGAGCGGTTAGTTCGCATTCTACCGGGTGCGCGCAAAATATTACCGACCGACCGGGAGTGTGTTGTAGTGTCGATAGAATTCAATCAGCGGTTGTAGTGATGCCTGCAGTGCGGATGTCTGTAAAACCAGTTCAAAAGACTATATTACCTTTTTCATTTCCTAAAGACCCTGAAAGGTAAGATTGAGTTTGAGGTACCTACCTACCTACAAAAATTAAGACATTTTTATGTGACATTTAAATACTTAGGTATTAATTGAAGAATAATAGAATAATATAGATATATTATTAAAATGGTGAAAATTTTAAGGTGCCAGCAATGGAAGAATGCCTTAGGGTTCATCGGAGAACATAAATTGTTTATGTCAAATGCTTGTTGTGTTTTGTTCAATTATTTAAATATCAAAATATTTACCTACAGGATGAAAAAGTAGATATGATTAATTTAACTCTTTGTCGTTAAATATTTATTTATTATTTATGTTTTTGTTTGCTCTATGTTTTGTTAGGCTTTATTAAAAATGAACGTAAAACATAAATAATTGAATTTTTATTCATGTTCCAACCAAAGTCTACAGGATATACCTTACTAATTATGTAAATTCTGGTAATAGCTACCTTGTATTTTAATTTAACTGTACCTACCAAAAACTAAGGGTATACTTACCTACACAAATAATGTTGTACCAAAGTCTACAAATAGGTATACTAATATTTGTAGACCTTGGTAAATAATGGAAAGTCAATATGAACCTGCCCCCGTATAACTAGCTTGACGGCGATTTAGTTTAGTCGCCCTCGTAAATGCGAAGCGGGCCCGGTGACGCTGATTTACGACCAGTCGCAAAAAATATTGTTTTTTCCGAAAGAACAAAGAAGTGGGCCGACTTATAATATTCTTTGATACTACCTCCGAATCTTATAGAGGTTGTTATCGGTTTATGGCGGTTAGTTTGCCCGCAACTTTTTTTCTGTTTATCTTCGAAAATAACTGAGTAATGGTCCATTTTTGCGGCTACATATTTTCATGCATGTCACATTGTTCGTTTTTGGTTTCAGCGTGAAGGCTGAGCTTGTATTTCATTTTTAATGCATCGCGAAAATAATAAATCGTTTGCACTGGATGCGCCGAAATACACACGTTTCCGGATGGCCTGGATTTTTAATTTTGCTTTCGGGTTTCGGTTTGGTGCGCTAATTGGAGATATTATCCGCAATTATTCCATACCCATTATAGTCGAAAATAAATGCGGTTTAGCAGCGATACCGGTATTTTATAGGCATTCGAGGATTGTCGGTTTATATAAAAAGGCAAAAGGAAATAAATTACTAATTAATGGTAATTTGTACTCAGCAGCTCAATTACACAAAATCCAATAGTGCCCCTAATACGCCTGTAGCTAATCCTCAAAGTGAGCTAACAAGCCGAAACGAAATTGAACAAAGCATCGAAAAAGGAAATCAAATAGCGACACATACATCAGATGAAAACGAACAAAATGATACTAAGAAGAGAAGCAGGGATATGAATGTAGCAACACCATCTGCTGAAAAAAAGCGCGTAAAAATCGACAAACCCAAGATAACAAAAACAATCTTTCTGCGTTCAAATTCGGCTTCCAAGAAATAATTTGTTTGGTGCAGTCGGACTGGCTCCTTCATATGCTATTATTTTTTTTATATAAAATTGTTTCTTTGTGTCCTGATATTTTTCCCCAAGATTATATTTTAATATACATATATACAGTTTACCCTCCCCCTAGGTTTTACTCTTTTCTGGTGTATAATATTAATTTTAAGTGGATTGTGTTGAGTGAGATCGATGTGAATACTGTCTTTTTAAATTTATTTTTTTAATTTATTTTTTTATATACCTTTTATAGACATCTTTACAAATTAAAATGAATCAGTACATAAGGGATGTAGAATGCCTGCCTATTTCAACCTGTGTTGTGCCGAATTTGAGCGAGTATGCCCACATAGTAAATAAACAAGATCAAAAGTATAATTTCAGTCTGTTTCATCAGAATATAAGGAGTCTAGCAAAAAATTTTGAACAACTAGAGGTTTACTTGAGTACTTTAAGTAACTTTCAGAATTGAGGATATCGGTTTGTTTGAGATAGAAGATTACGAGATCTTTTATAGCGACGGGGATTTCAACAGAAATGATGGGGTGGCAGTATATATTCGAAAAGAAACTTCGCATAAAACTCTCTCAATCAGTATTGGTTTACATAAAATACTTGAGACAAAGTTAACACTTGCGAATAAAACCATCATCATAACATAATATATAGGGGCATCTGACGTATTTTTATTTTTACAATCACTTGGAGAATATCTACATAGCAGTTCTGTGAAATTTCCCAGAGCTGACTACCATCTTATTGTTGGTGATATTAACATTAATATCTTAGATCCAGTAGACGCTGAGGTTGCTGAGTATTTGGATTTGTTGGGTGAGTATGCTTTTCTTCCAGTTATAAATAGTTTCACCCGAATTGATGGCAACTCAAAAAGTTGTATAGATCACATTTTTATTCGTGCCAAGGAACCCGTTACTAATGACAATTGCCTACCGTTTGTACTTAATAGCACAATTACAGATCATTTTTCAACAGTCATTAATTTACCTCTTGATGCCCCAAAGAAAAAGTCGCACAAAATAAAATCCATAAAATATACAAATTATGTCACCTTGAAAAACGGTCCGGTCTGTTATGGGCAACTCGTTGATCTGTGAGAACTGTACGATCCCAGTACATCTTGTAGTTGCTGTTCTCAAGAACAGGCTCCGGTGTGTAGCTGTAATATGGGATCCTCTCTGCCTGCACAAGCAGAAGTTTTTCCGCCAGTTCCTGGTGCAAGATCTTGGCAACCGAATCGTGTCGTTCCTTATATTCCGTTGATGCGAACATCTGACATCCTCCTGTTATGTGCTGGATTGTTTCTGAAGTTGGGCACCCGTATCTGCATCTGTCATCCACTACCGATGCATCTCCTACAATGAATTTTAGGTAGTTGCAAGTTGGTATAACCTGATCTTGTATGGCCAGTAGGAAGCCTTCCGTCTCGGGGAACATTCGTCCCGAGGTCAGCCAATAGTTCGACGCTAACTTGTCGACATGTTCCTGGTTAACCTCATTAGGATGCCTCCCGTGCAGCGGCTTCCCCAACCACCTCTGTAGTTTATCGTTGTCGGTTCGGTGGTGATTTTGACGCTCGTGTTCCGTCAGACGTAGCGGTGTTGAGACGTCTGCTCCGCATATAGCCCTATGTAGTGTGGAGCTGTTGGCCTGTCTGTGGAAATAATTACGCAGATTTAATATTTGTTGGTCCAATTGCTTGCTGAGATGTGCCAATCCTCTTCCTCCTAGTTGACGTGGCAGAGTTGTTCTTTCTACGGCGCTACGGGGATGATGTTTATGAGCTTTTGTCAGTAGTGTCCTAACTTTTCGTTGCAGGTTGTTGATGTCCGTGTTGGTCCAATTCACTATTCCGAACGAATAGCTGAGTACAGAGCACGCATACGTGTTCAGGGCCTTAAACAAGTTCCTGCTGTTAAGATCAGTTCGCACTACTTGTCTTACTCTCTTGATGAATTCATTCGTTAAATCAGTCTTCATTGTTCGATGGTCTATCCTTTGAGCTTGTTTCATCCCGAGATACTTGTGTATCTCCCATGCTGATTGCTTCGATCTCCTGGCCGTCCTGCATCTTTTTCTTTCTTTATTATTATTATTATTATATATGAAAAGATATTTAGCGCCGCATTTCTTGGTGGATTTTCGAAAAGAAAACTGTTATGGGGTTTCACCTAGATAGATTTATATTTATATATATATTGTTTGATTAAGTTCTTTAAATTCGTGATTATACTATAATATTTCCATAAGTTTGAATAATGAAAAACATAATTTTAAAAGTTTTAACATCTCTTCGCAGCTTTTGGACATTGCATCGTTATGTCACCTTATATATTCGCCATTTGAAAGAGATCATTTTTCTACGAACAGAACTTTCTTATGTATCTGTCAATTTATTCAATTCTAACAAGAATATTTTAAAGTAAATACGCATACGAATGGTTGCAAATGAGAAAAAGTAATCAAAGTAAATGTTGGAAGCGCCTATCATTTACTTGCAGAAAATGAGCAAGGCGACATTCAAACTTTCTTATTACATTAACATTTTAATATTTGGGGAGTGATTAGCCCGATTTCCTACGTAATCCTCATTTTCAAATCTTCAATATAGTAGGTTGGTTCAGATAAACTTTAAATTTGAGATAACCCCACAAGAAATAATCAAGTGGAGTTAAGGTAGGCACTTCGAAGATTTACTTTGATTACTTTTTCTCATTTTCAACCATTTGTTGGCGTATTTACTTTAAATGTTCTTGTTAGAATTGAATAAATTGACAGATACAAAGGAAAGTAAATAAATTTTAAAAAATAAATAATATCATATTTATCTCAAGAAAAAATATTCCTATACACTGTGGATAGAGATTGTGTTTATATTTCTTAAAATATTCCTCATATTAAAAACTTGTTTTAATAAAAGTGTTAGGGGAAATTATTTCCCGTTTAGTGATATCAAACAATCTTTCGTAGCACAAAGAATGTGGTTGCCATAGTAACCGACTTGATTTTTTTAAATGGCACCATATACGTTTTTTTGGTGAAAATTGATACATAAGAACTTTCTGAATACGATACAATACAATTTTAGTGGGGTCGCATAAGCAAAAATACAAAAAAAAAAGTTTTCTATTATGCTATTGACAATGTTTATCAAAATAATTATTAACATCAAGTTAGCCATGCCAAAATCATAACAATATGAAACTGAGACTAACTGTCAGTTGCTTGTAATTGTGTGCATTGTTGCAGTAAATGTACTTTTTTACTCAATTTTCTGTGTACTTAAGTACTTAGTAAGTTATAATGGCGCTTGAATTAAGTGAAACGGAAAGAATACAGGTTAACATACTAAGTACTTAAGTACACAGAAAATTGAGTAAAAAAGTACGTTTAGTGTAACAATGTAGGTACACAGTTACACAGCTAGTGACAGTTTCGCATTGTTCTGATTTTGGCATGGCTAACTTGATGTTAATAATTATTTTGGTAAACATTGTCAATAGCATAATAGAAAACTTTTTTTTGTATTTTTTTCCTATGCGACCCTATTAAAATGGTATTGTATCGTATTCAGAAAGTTCCAATGTATCAATTTTCACCAAAAAAAGTAGGTATATGGTGCCATTTAAAAAAATTAAATCGGTTACCATGGCAACCACATTTTTTGTGCTACGAAAGATTGCTTGATATCACTAAACGGGAAATAATTTCCCCTAAAACTTTTATTAAAACATGTTTTTGATATGAGGAATATTTTAAGAAATATAAGCAATATTCCACAATTTATATCCACACTGTGTAAAAATCATCGCATTGTATATAGAAAAATAAGCTTTTTCAAATGACGTGGGCTTACAATGCGACACATGACGCATTTATATGTCACAATTCGGGCATGATTTATCAAAAATAACCCAAGGGGACCTCCGCATTGGGACCGCCACTGCTTACCGCTACAACCGCAAAATAGAAACCACCAGCATATTTATATATTATTATAAAACTAGCTATAAAACAGCTAGCGCCAGTGACAATTTACTGCCGATATCGTCCCCACTTTTACGGAGCCTATTGTTTAAACACATGCAAAAATGTATAGCTTATTTATGATTGTACTGGGGTAATATTAATGAGAATCAGTCTTTTAATAGAACTGCGAATAGCTATCAATCTGATGCTAAATGAAACAGTTTAGGTATAACTTTCAGATTCGCCCTTGTCTTCTTGCGTCCACAGATGAATAATGACTGCTGCACTCCCCGAAGAATCAACATCTGCGTCGTCAACGACGGCTGTGGATGACACCATTTCGCTATAGGGGTTAAGCTGGTATAACGTTGTTTGACGTTGTCCAACCCGCAAGGGAGTAATTATGGCGAAAACTTACTTCATTTGTTACGTTCGTGCGCAAAAAATAAGGCAATATTTAATATCTAAATATTATGTAGGTATATCTTTTATTGTATAAGCAGCCACAAAAGATATCGCAAAAAAGATTTGCTGCTACTGCAGTTTCAATACTTTATGCATGCTCATACTGTGCTAAAAGTAGATTGGACGACAATAAGACAGCTGGGTTTTTGGCGGGTTATTTGAAATAAAGTAAAAAAGAGGAAGGAAAGGACTTATACCTTACTGTTAACAACAGTAATTACCCAGAAATAACACATCACGATGGCCAGAAAACAGCCTTCAGCGCCCTGTGGCGGTGGGACAAAAAATGGCCGATTGGGAAGCACCAATGCGGAAGTCCATCTATTTTTAAGAGGTCCGTTGCCACTATTAACTAACTAAAAATAAGTGTTCGTACAATATTTTTATATAGGTGGTAATAAGGAATCTACAACAAAATATTTCAGAGTTTGTGTAGAATTTGGACAACCCTGTAGAAACGTTGCACGACACAAAAACTATATATGTTTTCGTTCTAACCCAACGCTCTAATTGACACACAGACATTGTGGTCGTTCCGAACAGGTCGTAAGGGGAGGGTCAGGCAACTTACCAATTCAAATGAAGGCTACTAACCCCGTCACCACTAACTACGCTTCCTTCGTGTCCTGAGTTCCGGACACGTGCTTGAAAGCAGCTGTGAATTATAATGGCGGATTTTAGTACAGCTGGCGGAGTCCCTAAAATTGTCCAAAATCCCCTTGGTGTAACTGCGTGTTTATTGCTATGCTATTCTGAACGACGCGGAGGAACAGCTGACTACTTACGAGAAGAAATTTTGTTTTATCAAAATATTACCAAAAGGTAGATAATGCAACACTCGTAAAACCTTTTTATTACCTATTAGAGTAGGTATAACTGTCATTACCATTGGTTAAATACAGCGGTATTCCATATGGCTTGGAAAATAAATGGCATAATGATTGAATGCATATTGCAAAAATAAGTGAACAAAACACCAATAATTATTGGGTATTTAGACGAAGTTTTCTTTTGCAATAACTAATAAGAAGTGATCTTCAACAGAACCCAGTTCGTAGTCGAGTATCCGCAATTGACCTTTTTCAACAGGTTAAAGTTAGATAATTTGTATGACAACTATAGTTTTTATTGGGCAAAGTTGTAACAAAATTAAAATATTAAAATCTTTTGATATTCATATAGTTTTTGACGTCTTCAAAAAATAAGATACTTTTAATATTGAGATATTTTAAGTGGCTCCAGATTTCATTATGTTGTATATTAGGTAGAAGAACATCCTGGGACGAAAACAACTGGAAGTTGTAGGGTGTGAACAGTCAGATAATTTAAAATCCGTCAATCAGATTCGCGACTGGTTTCTGTGAGAACAAACTCATATCAACACAGTCGACGAGTATAGGTTAGGGTCTATCACCTCGGCTATCACAGTTCCTTTCGTCTTCACATATGTATATTCGCCTGTCGTCTTAATCCATCTGACTGCACTATGAAAGTTTACTTTACATAAGAACACCATTTTTGCACCAGCGGTCGATAGAATCCCTTTATACCTATTATACGCGCCACGCGGTCGGGTCACACGTCACACAAACTGATTAGCTCAGTCGCGCAACACGTTCGACAAACGAATGATGCAATGGCTTCGAGTTCCTAAGATTTTACACCAGTAACTGGCGAAATACCTTCCCCCTCTCATCTCCCTAACACGAACTTGTGTTAATACGTTCAATTTAACATCGCTTAGTGCTAGGAGACACCGAATGGTGTTAAGGAACACCGCGTGGTGTAAATAAACACGAAGCCGTGTTAGAAATATAAAAAATTACACCCCTAAGTGTTAAAATTGACGAATTTGCTGTAGTGTGGATTTTACCAAACGAGGTTTGGTTAAGATATTTGGAATCCACCAATTTTCGTGCCAATTTTTCACCAAATTTCTTTCAACACTTACACGAAGAGGACTTACACAGTTTTTTTTTACTGTGTGGCTATGAAAATTTTGTTTAAAGCATCTTTCATTTCATAAAAAAATAGCATGGTGTCGCGGAAACCGCAAGTCTCCATCTTTAAAAATAAGGGAGGTATAGCCTGCAAAGGTGTCGAAAAAGGGAACCCTGTACATATATCTAAATCTAGACCGACGGAAATATGTGTAGAAAATGATACAATGAAATAGAGCCAACTTTATATCCTGTCCAAAATCCGTTCAAGCTAATCCCGTACAACGTCATTAAACATCGGCCAAAATTCCTCAAATGTGTGTTCGGTGTTTCTCTGAAGGATTTATTGCCCGGTCCTGCTGCGCTCCAAACCAATAAATTGAAGTATCTTTTTGGCGGCCAGAAGGCCCATATTTCTCGATTGTTTCACTACTAGACATTTATGACGCAGTTTAGCGTACGCTGGTAATATACAGCTTGACCAGAAAGTATATTAAGGGAAAGTAATAAGGTGGCCCGAAGGATAAATGGTGTGCTCTAATATTTTTCTGTCCCGTACATTTGCATTTCCAGCTTGAGCTAATTAGACCACATATATATAGTTTGTAGGTCACTTACGCCCTTTATGTGGCGTTCAAACCTTTTTTAACTTCCCTATTATAAATATGAAAGACAACTTTTCATCATTTTGTATTAAAATTGTTTTAATTTAAGTAGAAATATACATTTCCTTCATACCTCTATACGTTGGATTTGAAGAAGAAAATATTTTGAAGATATAATATGTTTATAATAACTTTTTTTAAATGCCTTGTCCATTGCCGGGGTGGGCTCCACATGAAACACTGTGTTCTTTAGTGTGTTCAAGAAATATAAAGTGAAACATATAGGCGTGCGCAGGCTTTTGTTTTATTAGCAAACAAAAGTAAGTTATGTGGCTAAAATTGAGGCTGCAGGAGAAAATTTTTAAAAATTTCAAGCTCAAATCGTTTAAATTAAAGAAAAAATTCGAAGCAACCTAATATGTACTTATTAGCATAAAATACCTATACAGTGTGTCCAAAATAAGCTTAAAAACTATGGGTCAAATCTCAATAGTTACTGAGATACAGGGCGCTGTAGCTGTTTTTTTTTAAATTGATTTATGGCAATATCTCCCAAAATAATCAAGCTGCTTAACTGAAATTTGGCACTGCTGTGTTTTTGGGGATGGAGGGCGCCACTTGCGCTGTTTTTGGATCTGAACTTTTGGTCCTGAAGGTTCATCACTTTACTGAATCTTTTTATTCTGCAAGAAAAATTTACTCTTGTTTCATAACGATCAAATCAACCGTTTGTGTTGAAATTGCCAAAACATGTTCCAAAACCCCTGTTGACTTCAATATTCGAAACATAAAATTTTCACCTACCGCTTTCAACTGTAGGTACCATTTAAAGTGAAAAAAAAAAATCCCTATGAACAATTTACCAAAAATTATTCGCTTTCAACATGGAAAGGATTGAATTTCAATTTCGCCAATTTCATAAAAAGAACTACAAGGCCCTGTACCTCAGTAACTATTTATTAAGCTCAATCGTAATACTTTGACGTCCTCTACCTGCTCCCCGGAGATTGCCACATACTTACCGGACACCCTGTATTACGAAATCCACATGTTGTAATTTTGTTTTTGTTAACTATAGCTCTATAATCGTGTGCAGTGAGCACACCCTGTGTGGATCACCCTGTATAATGATATTAACATGGTTTTACTCAGTGGCAACTAGATTATAATTCGTGAATTTTTTTTGTAAAATGTTCATTTCACACGTTCCAGGTGTTTCGCAACTTTTCGAATTATTCTTTTATTCGCTGGTAATACACCCCATATATTTATAATTTCATTATTTCATAATTACTGCGTTTCTTGAACATTCTCGCTGGATTCCAGGACAATGGATATCCTGTCACGGCGGGGCGGTGAATTACGTTTGCTTTGCACCCACAACGATTATGCGATGCATTAAATCACATTAGCTATACGTAATTACGATTCTAGTGGCGGTAATTGTCAGAAATCCATTAAGTAATAATTTATACATAGGGGCTATCGTTTATTTGGAAATGCGCATACCGAAGAAATTTGTTTATGTAAAATGGTTTGATATTTCGCTTATTTTACGTACAAAAATTTAAACATCCTATGAATTTTCGTTAAAGTAGGCTTATGCCACTTTGTCAGTTTGGAACATTTTTCTTCTGTAGAAATATACGGGGTGATACGAGAAAGTGAGAGTGCATGTTTCCTATCTTTTCTATCTCTGCAAATAAAAAATTCGCGTGTATTTATTTTGAAGGAGTAGGCCTAGTTAAAATATACAAGATGGTTCGAGGAAGTAAGCGTGCATTTTCGGATTTTTTTGACTGATGCCCTTACAAAAAAGTTGTGAAAGAACATCTCTCCTATTTTTCCTATCAATGCAAATAATGAAGTCCCACGCGTTTTACCGTTTTTCATTTTCGATTTTTTCTTAAGTGCAGTTACAAAAAAGTTGATTTGAAAGATTCCTTTCGGGTGAAATATGCAGGACCTTTCGAGAAAATAAGCTTTCAGACTTTTTCTATCTCTGAAAATAAAAAAGTTTTCAGCGTTTTCTCTAAAATCTATAGTAGGCAGGGAATAGTATATTTCATTACGAGTCTGGAAATAAAGATTTTTCCGTGCGCGCGTGACAAATTCCCGTGTGCGTGTGAGGCGCAGCCGCACACGGGAAGTCATGCAAGCACGGAAAAATCTATTTCTGGACGTGTAGTGAACGATATTTTTTATTATACTTCTTTGAAAACGGAAACCTTTAACATTTTATCGGCATATTATAATAAATTTAATTGACAAAAAATAAACAATGCAGACAATATAGTGTTTGGTATGTATGATGCGTTTCCATGGTTACTCTCAAATTATTTCAAAGGTGCTTTGTTGTAAATTAGTTATTGTCAGATAAGGCGAATAAAACGTCAAAAATAATACAGAAATGTATCTAAATATTGAAACACTTACGAATTAAAATACAAAATAGGTATATGTTAAATATCAGAGAGCAAATAGAGTTTCTTAAATTTAGTTTACTTTGCTGTATATTTCTATTTTAAAGCCATATATTCGGTATTTTTATTCAGCGCACGGAAAGTTTTTCCATGCGCTGTTTCCGTGCGCTAGCCCGAAAAACCCCATCTTTCATTATTGCTAAAACAGATGAAAATAAGGTGTTTTCAAAGAAGTATAATAAAAAAAAATTTCGCATCGTTTTTCTTCGAAATTCGATAATTATTTTCCCTTGGTATTTTGGTCCAAACAAAAAAAAAACGGAAATCTCTATCCACTAATAAAAGAGTTATCCACCTCCGAAAAATCAAGGAAGGCCACGGAGAAAATTTTTTTCGGCGCAGCGTCATTTTACCTTCTGCGTCTAACGCAATTAATCTCGTTTTTCTATTTTGACGTTGGTATAAAAAAGTTGTGTTTTCCCGCAAAATCGAGGGTGCTATGCTATGGAATTTTCTTTTTCACATTTCCTAATCGCATTTTACCCTGGCAACCCAATAAAAGAAACCCGGATCTTCTATCTCTATTAGAGACAAAAAAGTTGTACTTGTTTTGTAAAAATCGATGTAGCCATAGAAAAATTGTGTCGTTAATTTTTCGTCTTCCTATCTGTCTACAAAACCAAGTATCAATGCATTGAGAAATATTAGGCTTAAAAGTTGGAATCCATTTGCTGTCATTAAAGAATCCTTTTGTTCTGATTATATTTTCTGTGATCATGACTAAAAGAAACCCATATATTCCAATAAAAATTGTCGTTTTCGGAAATATTAAGGGTGAATAGTTTATAGTTTCCTGAATGCATTAGTACAAAACAGTGCACACTATATACAGTACAAAACAGAAAACAGTACGCATTTTTGTTGGACTTATTTTCTGGACTGTACGAATTAATAATACATAATCGAATGTTTTAACGGTAGTTTCCATCCCTCCTAAAAAATGCTACCAACGTGACTGAAATGAGAAGATGATCGTGTGGGTAGACCAAAATAGACGTTATGACATACCTATCGCGCAGGTATCGTCGTTGTTGCGTGGAAAGACGGATGATTGCTGATTCTGAAAAATTATTCAAGATACAGCTGCACAACATAAATTTTTTCTCAGTGTGTCGAAATTATGGGATTAGCGATTTTTATTTTATAAAATGTTGGATGCGAGCACCATTAGTCTCAAAGCAGTAATAAGTCGCAAAAGTTTGCCTCTTTAATCTCCTATATTCTTGAGATATTTTGGCTTTAAGGTCGTCAATATCTCAGTAAGTGTATTTTCCGTTACCAACAAACCTTGATATTTTCTTTGACAAAAATCATCAAGAAGGGAGTCGACAACATAATATTGCCTTAAGGAACGCATTGCTAATTGAGCCCTTCGAGCAGTCATCTTTAGTGGAATAATAATAGGGAACAATAAAACCTTATTTAAATGTTCAGTGCTTTTGCCATTAACGGTAAGGTTTGAATTTATGCATGCGTGCTGAAATTTCTAAGAAAGAAGTTTCAGTGCACTAGATATAAAAAAATGAAATATTTTAAAACCTCTTTTTCAGTAGGTAAATCATGTTATTAGTAGTGTCACAGAATAACATTATAATATAATAAAAGGTGGTTCACAATATCAACGTTTTAACTCAGTTTCTTTCACGTATTTCGCTCTTAACCTCGATATTTTAGTGTGTGTGAAACTCCGTGTACTGCATGCCATAATGTAAATCGATAGCTTGTTTTCTACAAAAAGTAACGCCGTAATGTATAAATATTTTTTCACATTTTCACATCTTGTGTGCGGTAATTAAAGATTTCCGGTTATTCCGCGCTTCTGGATATATATATTTTTAGACGAAGGCATGAACCTATTTAAAGATCATTTGAAACGTTCCTATTTGTTTGCTTTATTTTTTTATTCTTTAAAAAGTAGGTTACCAGAATCATGTTAAGGGCACGTGTGGTGTGCAGCGTATGTATGCTCTATACATGCGCGAGCACGGGCGTAGCCAGGATTTAGTTTTGGGGGGGGGGTTTAGTTTGAGAAGTAAATAAAACAACAAAAATATACTTACATGAAATTTAATATCTATATATTCATCCGAAAAACTACGACATATTTATAAAGTTCTTAACTTTAAATGAAATGGATAAATTAATTTCGTTCCTCTGCGCTAAATCTAAAACCATTAAAGAAGAAATCTTCGGCTTTTTCTTTTAAACATATCTACTACTTCATCTGCATGGATTTCTGTTCCATAGTGAATGTTCATTAGAGCCAAACCATTAAGTCACTTTTCACACAGTGTTTCGTAAATAGTTTTTCAGTCTCCTTAGGCTCGAGAAAGACCTTTCTGGGGTAGCAGTGGATACAGGACTGGTAGCCAAGATTTGTAGTAATGTGTAAATATTAGGATAAAGGTTTTTATCGCACATATCTAGGCATTCCAAACTAGATTTCGGGGTAGGCAGTCTTCTTATCAGCATGCAAGGTAGCTGAAGCTTTGATAGCTAAATCCAAATTTGTTTCTTTATTAGAAACCCCTTGACCTTGACTACACCACTTTTTCCACTAGTCCATACCTTTAAGTTTATCACCCTTCCTTTTTTTCCCCTCCATTTTTCGACAGTAATAATGATTCACGTATCTATCCTTAACAAGGTCATCGAATAACAGCGCACTAAAATTACTCACTTACACGGTACACTTAATTCTCTTCACTATTCGTTCACCACTTTTCACTTTTATTCGCTTCGAGTTCGCATGGAACAATACTGCCGTAAGCGCGGTCACGCGCCGCGGCGCCGCTTATATAGCAGCCCAGTAGCCGTCCAGAAACTTCCACGAACTTCCACAAAGTTCCGCTCATTTCGACCGAGGGCGAATAATCGAGAAACAACGCAAAGTGTCCCTACAATACAAAATAGTTCGGCTACAATTGCGTCTGCCTCTCGTCAAAAGATGGCGCTAGGCGCTACTATTACTACATATATTCAAACGTATATCCTCGTATTTTTTCGGTATAATATTAGGTAATATTTGGCTTATTTCGGGGGGGGGGGGGGGGTTTGAACACCCGAAACCCCCCGCCTTGGCAACGCCCGTGCTCTCTATGCATTCATTTGAATATAGTCTTTAGTTACTACATTCAGCAAATGATTAAAATTTTTAAAAATGATGATGATAAAATGAGATTACAAAATTTCACGTCCCCAATAGATTTTTACAAAAAAAAAGTTAGCGGCTTTATGGGACTATAAATTTTGGCAACTGGTAATATCATACCAACATCCAAGTTCTAATGGATGTGCCGGTGTTTTCATATTTGAATTGTTCGAGAAAGTAGACTGCGACAGCGGTTTCCCCTTATTATAGGTTCATCAAGGCAGCCATTAACCTTACCGAACGACTCAAACCGAAACAGTAGCAGTTTTAATAGTGTAACTTGCACTTGGAGGTGAGAAACCAACCAGTGGCGCCATTTAGTATCAAGCTGATAGTATCTACCAGAGCCGAAATTTCACAAAGCATAGTAAACACCAACAAGAACAAGTTAGGTTGGTGTTGAATCCAGAAAACTAGAAAATAAATGTGAAGAAGACAGTGGCGTCGCGACCGGGGGGGCCAGGGGGGGCACGGCCCCCCCCGTTTTTTAGGTGGGAATTTAATAATACTACCTAAGGTAAAAATGGAAATAATTCACAGCAATCACTTAATTAATTACATGAGCGGTGATGGTGCATAGTTTTGGCCTCATGGGCTGCGGTAGGCACCGCATGGCCGCGCGTGAATAGATTTGTCTTAACCTGACTCGCCTCGCACTTGATAGAATGTTTTGCCCAAAAAAGCAGTCGAAGAATGATGTTTTATTGAGTAAATATGATGTGCCTATCCTGTAAAAGAGGTGATATTTTTACAAGCTTTTATTTAACTTGTCCTGTTAGTATGTATGTAGTTTGTTCAGCGAATGTTCGGCCCTACGTTACAACTCCCGTCCTTGTCTGGCTCGTGAATATACGACCGATATCCGTCGTATAGTCATGATGAGTAAGACAAGGACGGGAGTTGTGACGTAGGCCGAACTGTAGGTATCACGAACGATGATCCCCGCGTCACAATGGTCGACAATGGAAATTACATTGTCGACCATTGTGATGGCTGATTACCTATTTCTGCACAACTTACTTGACATGGGTATGAAATGAAAGGGTTTGACGAGTACAAAAAATTAGGCGAGGCCTACGATAAAGACAGACCATGGCGCACAAAAATCACGTGACCATCTTAGTCCGACGTTACATGTAATTTTGTCACATAACTGAAAGCGGCAGCTTGGGGTTTGAGAAGTTTTAAATGTTTAAATTGTTTTTAAACGTCTTAGTTTATATTTTAGAAACAAGTTTGTGTCTAGTGCGCGTGTGTCCTGGCGGAGGGGAACCGCCCAGGTGTTATTAGGGCCTCTGGGTAGGAGCCGTGCCGTCCAGGAGTATTGGTGCGCGTGAGCGCTGTAAGGGGAATTCTCTTCCCGGAATGGACTCAAAGGACAGTGGAGCCTGAGATACAGACGGGTGAACTGCTTACGGGAGATCCGCGAGTTCAGACGGTCCGGGTGGCTGGAAGCCGTTCCCAATGACCACGTTCGGGTTTGTGTATTTTGTATTCACCATTCACTTTGTGCGAAATAAATCAGTGTAGTAACGTACTCGAGGATTTTCGTTGTCGACCTACGCCCTGATACGGTTCCTATTCGGTCTTTCACGCTGCCGATCAACTGGGACCTCTTCAATATTTGAGTTTTCATTTTTATTTCGTAAAAAATAACCTAAATACCAAATATTGGGTCTGTTTATATTATATTTATACGAATTACAAAAGTCAGGAAGAAATTGTGTTTTCTACTTATCTCCAAAAATGCCTTTTATTAGGACTAAGTTGGTCACGTGACTACGCGGTTATGCGTTAGCGCCATGGCCTGTCTTTATCGTTGGCCTCGAAAATAAGGTAAGTGACGTCATACTAAATCCAATATAGGGGATGTCCCAAGATGTTGGACTAAATTTCTTTACCACCCTCCTGATATGGGAATCAAATAAGTACTAAAAAACACAAAATAAAATAAAATTTAAAAAAACTTTTTAAAAACAAGCTTTTATTTAAACCATGTATTAAAACGAATAAAATAATATAAAATAAGTCTATAGGTTTTCATTAAGATAATTCAATGCCAAATTGCGTTTTTGTAAATCAAAAAGCATGTCGCGCGAGATGTTCATAAAAGTAGAGGTACCAATTAATTTTATTGGACAGTGATTGGTTGATAAGCAAGTACCTATTTGCCAAAGTATGTATTTTTTTACAATTCGCGCGAAAAGCTTTTAGATTTATAAAAACTTGTTGCAATTTGGCATTGAATAATCTTAACGAAAACCTAGACGTATTTTATTTTATTCATTTTAGTACATGGCTTAAATAAAAGCTTGTTTTTAAAAAGTTTTTTACATTTTATTTTTTAGATGTTATTTATTTTTTGTTTGTATTAATGATAGGACAGTACATACAAGTTGTTTTATTTTGGAATTGCTTTTTGACAGTGACAGTACAAGTTTTTTTATTTCGGAAGTATTTTTTTCTGTTTTTGTTTCATGTATTATTGGTCTCGTTGGTTTATTAAAAATATGAAAATAAAAGAATAATTGTTTTCTTTTCCCATTTTTGTTTCAGGTAAACTAAAATTGCTATAAAAAATATTGAAATGTTGTTCATTGTCTTGAGAAGAAAAAATTAAGGCGCCCCCCCTGCTTCTGAAGTCACGCGACGCCACTGGAAGAAGAAGTGACACGGGAAACAAGCTCATTGGCTATTCACCATTGTATCTTCAAAATTTGTGGAAATCAACAAGGATCTGGCCGGGAGCCCTATCCTTGTGAAACTTGCATCTTATAGCCGAAGAAATATTAAAAAGATTATAAAATTTCACGTCCCCAATAGATTTTTACAAAAAGAAAGTTAGCAGCTTTATGGGACTAATAATTTTGGCAACTGGTAATATCATACCAACATACAAGTTCTAATGGATGTGCCGGTGTTTTTTTTTATAACTGCTACTGTTTCGGTTTGAGTCGCTCGGGAAGGTTATTGCTGCCTTGATGAACCTAATAAGGGGAAACAGTTGTCGTAGTCTATCTTCTCGAACGATTCAAATATGAAAACACCGGCACATCCAATAGAACTTGGATGTTGGTATGATATTACCAGTTGCCAAAATTTATAGTCCCATAAAGCCGCTAATTTTCTTTTTGTATTAATCAATATAATTTCACACGAAGGAATTACACCTGGCGCAGTTCTAAGTAAAATTACCCAAATTGACTAGATATAATATCTGCCGACGTAGATCAGCTTTATAACCAGGTTTTGTTCATGATTTATCGCAATTCTATGCCAAGCAACTACTGCAACTCAGTTTCTAGAACATCCCTGAAATAATTCAATATAATCAAATTTGCCACAAATCTGTGATGCAGAGATTTTAAAACCTCTACAAATAATACTATACGATATAGGAAATTGGTTGACAAAATTATACCAGTTAGTATTAAATTTACTTGGGGGTCAATTGGCACAAACTAAACTGTATTGTAAAAACGGCTGGAGCAAACATGGCATATACAGCGAATTCCGCTATTTATAAAACTTAAAATCCGGGAAATTGGAGAAATCATTTTTAATTCGTTACAACCATCTATCATCGCATTTTAGAGCATTCCATGAACTAGATTAACTTGGTGACCGACAGATTATTTGGGAGGCAGTAAGTCAAAAACATATAGGGAGAGTCCGTCTCAACTTGTGATGGATCTTTTGCGTGGAGTTGAGAATGCAGGAGTCAATGATGTTGTGCATTTCTTCTGCATCTGCTAATTGTATTCAGCTAACAATAAATATTGAACATTCACTTTAATTTGGGTTCAATCATATAATAATATAAAATAAATTATTTCTTATCTATACCAGTACTTATAAGAAAAATATCATTGGGAAATCATAATTTTCTTTAAAGTTACAAAACTGGATTGAGTTTATCACGTCTTTTGAGTTCCCCGCGTATAAAGAAGGATGCGACGGCGAAGCCGCCACGCGCCACGGGACTGGGTATTCGCCATCCAGGTGGGCGAATTTCTAGTTATTATTATTATTATTATTATTGCAGAACGATGTTTTTTTTTGGGTATCGGGATCGTCTTAAAATGGAAACCACTTTTCTAATTTTGTCCACGTTTCGATAAATTATGTTATTATCCAATAAGGTATCCTTAACAAAAAAAATCATACACAATAATAAAAGATTCACACAGCAAAGAAAACAAACTTAAAAATACAAGATCAACAATCAATAACAAAATATTTCAAAATTCCTTATATTAAAAATCTATCAGAAAGAATTAACCACCAATCACCAACAAAACTGAAAATACCAGAGTTACACTTAAGAGTGAAAACACAATAAAAGGAAAATTCTTCAGCAAATTAAAATCAAAAACTCCAACCGAATTCCTATCTAATGTTGTATATAGAATACCTTGTTCTTCTTGCATCTGTTGCTATATTGGTCAAACAGGTAGATATTTAAAACAACGAATATATGAGCACAAAAATGATTGCAAGCATTATTGGACCAAGCAAAATCCCACGGCATTAGTGGAACATAGAAAAAATACGGGGCATAATTTCGATTTTGAAAATGTTTCAATTTTAGGTATACAACGAAATTACAAGGAACGTTTACTACATGATCGAATTCGATCTTGACATGTGTTATATCAAAGATCATAATATTCAAGCATGATCTTTGGTTATATGTATCTCTACTGTACGGGTTTTTTGTTTTATTTATTTTGAGGCGTTGTCGGTTTTTATACTGGGTTCTTATATATCTGTCCTACATGTCGAACAATTAACAATTAACACTTGTATTATATGCTTCCAATTTTTATTATTTATTTTTAATGTGTCTAAATATCCTTGTACGTATTATGTCAAGTTTTAGTATAGTTTTAAGTTTAGAGAAAGAAACTGCATCTGAATGTAAGTACACTTAGACTTTTAGATTACAATTTTTGTTAATGCTGTTCATTGTTCGTTATTAATTGGGATATTCTCTCGAAATTGAGTGTCCTGAGGAAGATAATATAATTTATCGAAACGTCGTCAAAATTAGAAAATTGGTTTCCATTTTAAGACGATCCCAATTCCCAAAAAAAATTAGTTATTATTTTTTTGCAAAACAAAATCGGGACCAAGACAATAATTCTGAAAGACACCCATCATGTAACAACTATATGTTCACTAAATAAACTGCCAACGAAATGAAACGTTTCGTTGTCAGTTCTGCAAACTATTACTTTTATCAAAGATGTAGGTATATGTATATAGCTTTGCTTTTAACAAAAGCTCGCCAGAGAGATATTTACAAAAAAAAAAACATTTTCTGAGCTATTTTAGTTTGGAACAGGCTCTTTTCATTAGTCCGCCAGCGAGACATTTCAATGGCCCTAACACAATGTAACGTTTCGATTCCATGACCTATTAATTTAGTTTGAATGACCCGGTTCCGCGAAGAATAAATCACATTTAGACGGCGTTATTGTCCGAGCGAGAAGTCCAAACCAAATAATTCCAAAACGTCGGAACCAGCCACCCCCTTAACAAAGAGGTTACTTTTCACGCATTATCTGGGATTTAAAAATATCGCCGCCGAATATAAAGGGCCATAATGGCCCTTGGATGGTAATTAAATTACACAGGGTCTTCGGCTCTATTGAAGATATGAATTTCTTTTACTTACTTCTTTTTTATCTATTTTTATCTACTATATTTTTCTCGCTTATTTTGCGCCTACAAAAAGAAATCGTACGAAAACAAAATACTGTAATTTTGAACACCTAGACTACGTTAAAAAACAAATCGACATGCATCGCCAACTTTTCGCACAATGCTAAAAAGCCTCAAATCTGCAAAAAATTCCATGGCCTTCAGAGAGCCGCAGACCCTGCGTAATTTTTTGAAACTATCTAAGAACCCTGTTGCATAAAGCTTCTTGGTGCCATCAATTTTCAATACAAAAGTTTTCTTCTATCTCGTACAATAAACCTGCAAAATAAGCGAGAAAATCGCGGTGGTAGTCCTAAAAAATCATCCTGTATGTGGAACTAGTATAGTATTTTCGGTGTACACATAACAGGTGGTTCTACACATGTCGATGCCTGTCTACATGGTTCTTATGTAGAAGTTCACGTAATCAAAATAAAAAGGGACTCTTCCAATAAGAAGCACCTGTCTTTTGCTGGCTCTATTTTTAGAACACTTCCTCAGCTTTCCGGCTTGCCTACATCGAATGATATGAACTACAACATCTCTCCTAATACTACCGGAACCCTGCTACTTACAAATAGGCTTTCAATTTACATACCATGTATCCCCAGATTGCTTGGACGACTCTTGTAAATGACAAAAAATTTCTAGTTCAAATTTGACCTTTGGGGTTTCAGCCCTGCTTCGTTTGAAACTAATTTGTGACATAATTTTACTTTCAAAAAATCATGTATGCCTTTGAAATTTTGGAAAAACTAATTTTTCGCGCTAGTAAAGTGCCCTTTTTATAGGTTTTACGACAAAATAATAAAAGGAAACACGTTCAGAATGGGAAACTGAATAGGTTCGCAAAATTTCAATAGCCTAAGCCTACTTTTTATGCCTTTTGAGTATTTAGCAAAAAAAATTAAAGTAGGCCTTGAAAATTTTCGCATCTACCCAGTTTTTCATCATGAACAAGTTTTCTCAATAACATTTTGACGTGAAAGCTACAGAAATGGAACTTTTCTAAAAAAGTGAAAAAAAAAAATGAAGAATCAAAGTAGGCCTAGAATTTTGAAATTTTGCAAACCTCCTCAGTTTTTCATTCTAAACAAGTTTAATACTTACAAGTGTAAAACTCAATAACATTGTGTAGTGTAGTTTTTTAAAAATTTCCATGGCGCATATATGCTTTTTTGAAAGTAAAATTATATGACAAAGTGAAATTAGTTCAAAACCAAGCAGGGCTAACCCCCAAAAACGTCAAATTTGAACTGGAAATTTTTTCGTCATTTACGAGTCGTCCAAATAATCCGGGAACGCACTGTATATGTTTCAACGTATTCAAAAATCACAAAAATCGGCTTTCTCCTTCGTATGTATATTATCGAATGCAATATCCCTTTAAAGAAAACATTCACTTTTTTCAACCCTGTAACATAAAGTCCAAAAAGAATTTTAGAATCTGAGATATAGTTTCAAAGAAGCTGGCGCAATCGACCTTAGACCTTAAGCACTGGGTTTATAATATTATTATTGCACATTTTACGACAAATGCATAAAGATGTCATTAAATTTTTATAGTCGCATAAACCAGCTAAGAAATATAGGTATACGAGTTTTTATACTTGCTAAACGACCAAAATAAAATATTCTTTTTATTTCGGAATGGCAACATGATATAAAATAAACACCCGCACATCTTAAAAATATGACAGCTTGAAAAACAAACAGCATCTAAAGGATGTCTTATTTAAAAGATGCCGAACGTTAGAGTAACTCAATTGAATCTCTATAAACGTTGCAGCTGCTTTTAACACATAATATGCAAACATATGTTACATAAATAAGTCGATTTTTGTCGTGATTATGCCATAATTATTAATTAATATTAATATCATAGTACAGTATTTTCTGAAAAATTTTGGTTTTCATGTATAAACACATCATATTTTTTCTAGTTTTTAAACGATTTAAAAAATTGTGACGGTATCTACTGTATTTTTGACAAAAACTACCTTCCACAAGAATATTACTTCCATTTAAGATTGGAGTGAGTGCATGTTTTAAATTGTTTCTTAGACAAATGATGTGAAGGCTATAATGAAACACATTGTTGACAGAAAAATCAGATCTATGCTTCGACTTCTCTGACAGGGGCCTTAGGTAGGTACTTAAATACCAAAAAGTCCGCACCAAATACTACAAATTTTTGTTTGGAACATTTTGCAGACTTTCAGCCGATTCCATTGATATAATTTTATATTATATACGATTTTAAATATTGTTCCTTCTTGAAAATTTATTCGATTCACGGCATTTTAAAAAGTTTAGGATTGTGCATATAAAATGTTTTGTGTAGGTATATATGAATTAATTTACATATTTCTCATAACGTTACCTCATAAATTATCTAGATACACATTAGATCGGTGTATATTTGATACCGTTAACTTTCGTTTTATAACACAAAATACAACTGCTGTCTGATCAACTTCTCATGGCGATTTTTACACTTTATGTATTAAAATATGTAAGAAGCGCTTGACCTGCGTAAAAGCTTACAAAAAAAAAGTTTCATCACTTGGAACTTGGATCCTTCTAAACTGATCATTATTAGTTCAATGACTTTACAGCGACGGTGAATAAAATATGAACGCTTTAAATATATTTCACTTATTTTAATCAACAAAAAGTATACATTATCGATTTTTGATGCCAAGATTCTTGATACCCGCTATTTGAGTCTAATAATTTCTGTCTAGCAACAATCTCGGGCCCTGTGTGTAAATTTCAAAGATCAATGAACCTAGATCTAATTTATTAAATTTACGACATTAGAGTTACCTAGTGATCGTTGTGGATTAGTTGATTCCGTCTCTACTTTTTAGAGATCATTCAACAATTTTGCCACGTTCTAAATTTGTAGGTTCATCTCGAATTCATCCTTAAATTACTGGCAGTGAAAATCTCTAATTGCGGATAAACGCCACGAAAACAGAATATTTCAGGACTAACTGCAATATTCAGAGAATTGCCACGTACATTCTCTGTTTACCGTTGCAAATTTAAACTCGCATGACTCACAAAGTAAATGCAGCATAATATTTTGCTTGTATTTGGAGGATTCGTCACCGAAAAACATGGAGGAAACTTTTCACTTCCTGGACGAGGCAAACATCCAAACCTCTACAGGTGAGCACTAGTTTTTACTTATCAATAGCAGATTTGAACAGAGAGTGATATTTTCAGGGGTAATATAACAAGTGGTGTGCCTATTATCGATAATACCTTTCGTTAATTTTACGAATTATAATCCCAAAGCTGAAAATACCACGACTGCGCAGCAGGAGTGGTATTTTCTTAGCATTGGGATTATAATGAGTGATAAATTAAGGAAAGGTATTATCTATTATTAGGCATACCACGAGTTGTATTTAAAAAGATAATTTAACAACTGCAAATAGTTAGTTTGACAGCTAGCTGTCATTTAGATTGAACTTTCGGTTCTGAATATGTTTTTTTGTGCTAATAGATATTTAAAGATTAATGTGTTAACTGAAAACATATATTCTAGTCCTATATTAAATTTGCTAATGTGAAGAAGTTATCGGGTTATCAGTTTTAGCTGGCACAATATTTGTTTAGTGTAACTAGGACGTAACTAAGAGAGTAGGATTTCAGCGATTATTTCCCTCATACTGCTTGCATCCAATAAGGTAGCTCCTTCCATAAAAATCCAACCAATCATATGCCTCTGCTAGCGATAATTGCACTTGTGCAAATTATCGCGGTAATTGCATTTGTACAAATCATCACTTCGTTGCTTAGCAAGCGCGAATCTGTATCTGTACGTACCTACTTCTTAAAGTTTGTGTGTTTCTGTTCTATACCCCGATTACTGTAAGAAGTCCCGATTTTATCAGATGACATTCTGCACAAAATCCCTAGGAATTTTTTGTTAACCATGGGTATAACATTGGTATATAACATTGGTATATAAAACCCTATTGCAATCACGGTTATGCCGCTACAAATAAAAATAACTATGACTACAACTCATTTTAATAATAATTTCAAACGTCAGAGAAACACTTTCGTTTTGGTATTTTGTAATAATCAGCTGCTTTTGGCAGCGTCTATGGGCGGACTTAGGCAAATTTAGCTTCGGTGTGTCAAAGTGACAGTGAAGGTTTTCCAGATCGTTCAAACTGGCTCAAACATTCGGTGGTGAAAATATTCGCGGGTTTTCTACATTTCGTGAGTTTTACCGTCATCCGTGTTGTTCTTGTTCGTGTTACTTTTCGTTGTATTAGTGCAAATGGGCTCGTTACTGACCTGAACTTATGACCCGGTTGCATTTTTTGATGCATTGATGCCAACTTAGGATATCGAAATTACCAATTGACAGTCGCAGTAAGGACTTCTTAAAATAATTTGAGTATAACTTATGCAGCTTATAAATTATGTTGCGGTACTATTAAGCATTGTATCAATGAATTTATATAACTTTTACATTGCTAAATTTTTGTTATTTAGACCTCCGCCTCCGTTTAAATTTATGACACATTCAGAAAATAAACCAACGCCGACAGGGTGTAGATATAATCGCATTGGCCTTGGATAACCAAGCGTCATGTTTGTTTACTCGAACGCTACAGTCGAAGCTGTCAATAAACTCGTTCAAAATGAGTCGTTTTGGAAATGTAAACATAGAAAAAATTAGCTAAACCAATAACATATTCAGAACCGAAAGTTCAATCTAAATGACAGCTAGCTGTCAAACTAACTATTTGCAGTTGTTAAATTCTCTTCTTAAATACAACTCGCGGTATGCCTAATAATAGATAATACCTTTCCTTAATTTATCACTCATAATAATCCCAATGCTAAGAAAATACCACTCCTGCTGCGCAGTCGTGGTATTTTCAGCTTTGGGATTATACCTAATTCGTAAAATTAACGAAAGGTATTATCGATAGTAGGCACACCACTTGTTAAATACCACTAGTGGTATTATCGCTGAAATCATCACCTGATTGGTTAATATTTCAAAAATCATATCATTTCAGTGGTTCATATTGGCAGGCTCTGAATTCTCTTTTAAGTCTAACATACAGATGTTGGAAAAAGTCACGCAAATTTATTTAGGTGGTACGTTTAATTATTGTGCGCAGTTTTTTGCCAATTGTTTACCTACTTTACATGCTTATTGTAATAGGCATTACATTATATTAATTTTTTCATTGTTACCTAATAAACGCTCAGACACATATAAAAACCTATTAAACTCAATAATAAATATTTCTAAAGATAATGGTACTACATTAAGAATTTCAAAAATTGTTATTTATTTTCGAAAGTTATCCACAAAGGAGTCGAACAAATTTTTCCTTTGGCAGAAATGATTGAATGTCGGTTTCATCTTTCTTAATCGTGCATAGAAAAATTCAAGAATATGGCCTTACACCAGAATATAAAAACGGGCATTCTGAAGTCGGTAGATGGCTTCGAATGACTTTTGCTCTTACGTTTTTAAGTCCTCACGATGTTAGCGATTGTTTTGTTTTTGATTTGCTTGCGATAACACCAACAGACGAAAATGTGCGAAAGTATTCCGATTATTTGACAGACAATTATATATCAGAAGATTCTCTCTTTACACCTTCCCTTTGGGCTCAGAACTCAGCTGAACTCACGCACAAACACTTCAATACGTATTTTTATAAAGCGCATCCGAACATTGTATTTTTTTGGAAAAACTTATATAAAATTCCAAATGGAAACTTATGTAAAATTACAAAGCGTCAATATTACGGCTAAAATAGATAATAGTAAAGTAAAAAACCGCCAAAATTTTCTAACAAAAATGATAGAATCTTATTCAAAAAATCAAATCACATTTTATTAAATGTGTTTCTTTTCACTGTGCTGCTATTAAAGACTGAAATAATGAATTTTATTTGTAAATTGTATTGTATTGGTCAGTATTTTTAGGATAAATTTTTGGTTGTAGTTAATTATAGACACTGAATCGTTTTCTATTACCTATTCTCTAGGCATTCCCGCGGGAACCAGTTTACACATACCCTGTCCAACTTTAAAACTGTACAAATCCGTAAAATCTTCATTTTTGGAGATAATCGCCTAAACTTTTTTTTGTTTGAGAGGCCTTCAAAAACCGTTTCTTTTGACCTTCCTGCCATTCTCAAAATGCAAATCCAGAGCCGGCTGCGATTTTTTTATAACCCCGATTTTCACAAAAACCATTTAGCGATTTTTTTATTTAAAACCTGACCCCACAGCGTAAATCAGAACACCCCAAAACCCTTAAATACAAAATTTGAATAAAAAATATACAGGGAGTTCCATTCTGCAGGGTGTTAAAGTTGAGCAAAATAGGAATTTTAAAGGCATCTGCCATGGAATCCCCTCAAAACAGTTGAATGGTCAATAGGACCACTCAAGGTGTTGGTGTAAATTTAATAAAAATTCAGAATTTTGAGATGGCTCAGAGAAAAATACCCTGTATATTTTAGTAGTAAATCTTTTATCATTATCTTTTCTGATTAGCGCTGTCGGGTCAGATTTTAAATAAAAAAATCGCTAAATGGTTTTCGTGAAAATCGGGGGTATAAAAAAATCGCAGCCGGCCCTGGATTTTCATTTTAAAAATGGCAGGAAGGTCAAAAGAAGCGGTTTTTGAAGGCCTTTCAAACAAAAAAAAAGTTTAGGCGATTATCTCCAAAAATGAAGATTTTACGGATTTGTACAGTTTTAAAGTTGGACACCCTGTAGAGGTCAGGTACACTAAAAATGTTGGGAACCAATTTACACAATATTTTTTTATTTGGGAACCAATTTACATGTACCAGGTCTGTGTCAGCAGGATCAAATATTCCAAAAATTGTTACACTGCTGACATGACTACCTACCTACTTTTAAAACTAGGTTAAGTCAAAAACTATCCCGCAAGAGTTCACTCACCACTAAGAAAAAAATTCAAGAGAATCTTATTCACAAAAATACATTGTAAATACAACTATGCCCATCTACATCTAAAATTTCTACAATACTTACTGCAATGTTGAATTCTACATATCAAGGGAAGAAATAAAATTTTTCTCAACAAAGTAATGGAAAGGGGGCTCAATTTTCCATTTATCTGCTCACATTATGCAAGTGTCTAAATCTTTGCAGCCTCCTAGCCAAGACATAAATGGCAATAAATCCTCTTACGAAACAGGAGCGAATAGAATAATGAACAATTAATTTTAATCTGCAAAGCGATACATTACTGGATGTTGCTTCTACTGCTGTCAAGAATTTGCACATCCACAGCCAAATGAGCTCCCCGTTCAGCAAGGTCACGAATTTGGCAAAAACCTTGTGTCCCACTACTACCGCGGTCATTTTTTTTGATTCGCCTCCTTACTTGATTTAAAAATCGAAAAAAGAATTAAATACTTGTGTCTTTAATATAATTTATTAATAAACAAATTTAAGTATAATTTTACACGAACAATGTTTTCAGTAAAAAAATATTTGTTTTTAAAAATCACTATTTTTCTTTGCCAACGTTTGTACAACTTTATTGTGCCATCGCCATCATCATCTAAAAACAAGTAACAAAAAATTAAATAAAAAATATCTTATAACTTACTTCAAATTTGTTGTTTTCTTTAAGTTTGTAAATAATCGTGAGTAAAATAGTATTGTAAAGCCCTAATAAAAAATTACATTCAAAAAAATTGTCACGATGAAAGTTTGGTATTATAAGAGACATTTTTATTTACCTGAAAAATGCACAAAAGGGTCTAGTACCTAATAAAATAATTTTGGAATTTCGTGTGTCCACGGATGGACTTAACTATACTTATAAAAAAATTATTTTCAGTTTTCGAAAAAAACTCATTCTTCATCAAAAAAGTCTGCTTAATCTAATTAAAATAAGATTGATATGGAAAAAGTTAACGTTACTTAATTAACATAAGAGTAAACTCTATTTATAGAGATAGTGAAAGAAGTTATAAAGAAAATTTGTTTAGCCTGGTAAGTTAAATATTCTTCCTGTATATTTGAAAGTTGCAATTCACCAAGTAATTCTCCTTATATTGAATAAAAAAAAATCATAAATATAAAAAAAGTTAACGTTACTTAATTAACATAAGAGTAAACTCTATTTATAGAGATAGTGAAAGAAGTTATAAAGAAAATTTGTTTAGCCTGGTAAGTTAAATATTCTTCCTGTATATTTGAAAGTTGCAATTCACCAAGTAATTCTCCTTATTAAATATAATTATTGAATAAAAAAAATCATAAATATTAAACAAAATATGACAGCCCGTGTACTGAGTACTAGTAGTGTACCCTTTATACTTTTTATATTCAAATCGATTTCGGTTTTTCTATAATACTTTTTGAGTTGCACAAAACTCAATCAAATGACAGTCAATAATAATAATCTGCCTCATAATATTGAAATATTTTTGCTCCTATGAAGAAAATAAATTCAACAATATTGGTTCTTAAAAACATTACAGTTCATATAGTTTTCAGTATAATGGTCGCTATTACCAAAGATCACAACTTGAATATTATGATCTTTGCTATTACCCTACTAATCGATATTAACAGATTTTTCTCTCTTTTTTAAATAGGTAATATAAGAAAGGAAGTTATTGCAATTGTATAAAATTTTCAATAAAAATCTAAGAGTTCATACACAGGCATTTGTCAAAATTTTCGGCATTTATAGCGACAAATTATATTAAAAATTTGATATTGTTCTTAGTTAGTCGATATTAGCTTACCTTATGTTATGCCGTTTTTGATAAATGTATAAAAGTATGTTTATACGAAATTTTTTTATAGGTGAAGAATACACTGTTGGAATAGATACTTCCCACACATTTAGCAATAAAGTGTTAGATCCGATTATTTTCTTAGTTCTTGAGACAAAAGATCGACTAAATATACCAGGATGGTGCAGTTTTCTTCGGAGAATCCGAATCGTGCATACAGGGTCCCTCTAAAAGTTAAGGCCAACAAACTATTTTTTAGAAAAATTAAAAACATTGTTTGTTTGCATTTTTGCTATACTATAAGGACTAAAAATAACAAAATCTGTTTATTTATAATTTTAATATCGCACTTCCGTTTTATCCAGGGGTAAAATATATTTTAGGATTTTTTTTATTTTTCTGTAGATTAAAATGTCAAAATTATATTTTCAGAGAGAGGTATATGACACTATAAGATTATCTTTTAAGTTTTCGAGACAAGGTGGCAAAATACGGACAAAAATACTCTTCATCAAAAACTAAAATAAATAACTAATAATTTATTATCTAAAAAAAATTTAAACAAAAAAATTAAAACCGACTTCAAAAATTAACCCGTATGCACACTCCATTAAAAATTAAAAAAAAAACAAAAACAAAAAATAACACAAATATGTCCGTATGCACATTTGAACTATATTTTTCTCTTTCTAAATTGAGTTATCTTTGGATTTGGTGACAGCCAAGGCAAGGAATTTAAATATATTTAGATATGAATACATCATATCCTACATACATCATAACTTCCTGTAACCGACTCCAAAGATAACTCTAGATAACTTTAGAAAGAGAAAAATATTTCTAAAATTTTAGTTGAAATGTGCATGCGGGCAAATTTGTGAAGTCTGTGTATTTTTTTTTATTTTTTTTTTTAAATTTTTAGTGGAGTGCGCATACGGCAAATTTTTGAAGTCGGTCTTAATTTTTTTGTTAACATTTATTTATTTCTTATTTTTTAGTGAATTATTAAGAATTATCTAAATCGATCCAATATTAAATTCCATCCCCTATTTGTCCACTCTTAGGATTGAAAATTTTCTCTTCAAATTTAATTTCTCTCCAAATTTAAATGTGACCACCCCTAAGGTAATCCCTTTCTAATAAAAAGAGAATCGTCGAAATCGGTAAAATATGAAATTTCATGCCCTATTTTTTCACCCTTAGGGGTGGAATTTTTTCTTCAAATTTAAATGGGGCCACCTCTAAGGTACTCCTTTTCTAATAAAAAAAAATCATCGAAATCGGTTCAATATGAAATTTGATCCCTTATTTGTCCACCCTTAGAGGTGGAATTTTTTCTTCAGATTTAAATGGGACCATTCTGTAGGTACACCCTTTCAAATAAAAAAGAATTGTTCAAAACGGTTAAATAAAAAAAATACAACCGAATTGATAACCTCCTCATCCTTTTTTTAAGTCAGTTAAAAACCCTTCCCTACGACAAAAATAAACTTAGGTGTAGGTAGCAACGTATTATTGGCAATGATGACGAAGAAAGCAAAGAAAAGCCAGTATCTATAAAATCTAAATTATAGTAGAATATTATGCAGAATGCCTGGCTTTCTCAATTGGCAAAGAGTAAGGAAGCGTCCCTTACAACTAACAACTAACTGAAAAAACTGTACACCACAGCATATTTTTTGTACTTATTTAATAGCAGAAATACTAAGAAATTATATTTTTTATTTCTTAGATAAAATAGATACCTTTTTTCAATTCTGAAGTCGGAAAACAGCACCGTTCTGGACTTTAGTTATCCTTTTGATCTGAAAAACTAAGGATAGAATTGGATTATTACTTTATTTGAGACATCCTGTATACACAAATTATAAACTAAACGTAACGCCATAAACAGACACCATTTTGCTATAGAGGAGTCAATATACGGAACATATTCGTAATAAAAAGTCTTCATGAGCCAAAATTTTTTGTGCAATTGCGTTTGTTAAAGCTCAAAGGTTGCAACACATTAAGTAACAGATATTCATAGGCAAGCTGGAGACATTTGGATAGGAAAGTAAAATTTGCCTTTGTTCCACGAATTATTCCAAACGGGCACCGGCATCGTTACAGTTCCGTTTCTCCTGAGAGGCACCGAGTTGCCACGTTTGGCGTTCTGGACAATAGAACGACGAAACTGTAGATTTTAGCCCGAACAAAATTGTGCAACTTCGTACCCTATTGGAACCACGTAACGTTTCGACGGCGAACGCCGCGACAGTCGAATCGGCGCGTGAAACCGCGTCCGTCCACCACGTGCTAATCCCGAAAACGCATCCCCCGGACCTGTTAGCGCGGCCGCCCGTCAATCCGACCCGACGCTCCGGCGGGCCGGGCGCCGCGGCGCGAGAGCGCGATCAGGTGGGCGGGTAACGTTGCCGAATACGCGAATATTTCCCCCATTATTGGTACCTGAATATTTATAGTATGTTCCGTATACAGATATTTTAACTAAAGTGTTACGTGGCAGAGATGAAGGATATAGTTTCCAGCGTGTGCAGCATAAACAGACACCATTTTGACATAGAGGAGTCAATATACGGAACATATTCGTAATAAAAAGTCTTTATGTGACGAAATTTGTGTGTGCAATTGCGTTAGTTAAAGCTCAAAGGTTTCATTACATTAAGTAACAGATATTCATAGGCAAGCTGGAGATACTTGAATAGAAAACTGCAATTTGCCTTTGTTCCACGAATGATTGCAAACGGGCACCGGCATCGTTACAGTTCCGTTTCTCCTGAGAGGCACCGAGTTGCCACGTTTGGCGTTCTGGACAATAGAACCAAGAAACTGTAGATTTCAGCATGAACAAAATTATGCCACTTCGTCTTTAATTATCATAAAAAATAATGGTTAAACGCCGTTGTTTCATTTATTACGTGTTATGTTGGCGCATCTACTGTAAACCGAGTACAATTTTAGGGCAATTAAAAATATTGTCATACATATATCTACCCTATTGGAACCACGTAACGTTTCGACGGCGAACGCCGCGACAGTCGAATCGGCGCGTGAAACCGCGTCCGTCCACCACGTGCTAATCCCGAAAACGCATCCCCCGGACCTGTTAGCGCGGCCGCCCGTCAATCCGACCCGACGCTCCGGCGGGCCGGGCGCCGCGGCGCGTGAGCGCGATCAGGTGGGCCGGTGCGCCGCGACGCCGGCCGCCGCCGCCGCCGCGCGCGCCGCCCGCCCCTCCGCCAGTTCGCATGGAAGGCGTCGCGGGCGAGGATGCGGCGTCCGGGGCCCCGGAGGGGCGCGCCGCGGCGCGGCCCCCCTTAGGCGACGGCGGCGTCGGCCCGCGGTGCGCGTAGGCGGCGGCGAACCGTCCCCCAGTGACCGGATGTGGACGAGCGCGCGACCGGCCCAGGCGCGCCACCGGCGACATGTTCAAGCACGTGCTCGAGATGCTGGAGGCGAAGGCGAAAGTAGGTGGCCAGTTTTAGTGACGTTGTTGGCCGCGGTCGGTTTCGTATTAAGTGCCGGAATGCCGAGCGGCGGAGCAGGTTTGGTTTGATTAAGATTGGGGAATGCGGTCTACAGTGGCTCATGCCTGTTGTAACACGCATAATGTGCGTTTTATAGATATTCGCTACTGGCAGTAGCACAATACAACGGCATTTTAGCATTTTGTGATTTAAACTATCACAGGCTCGTCGTAATATAGGTAAACGAGAAATTTAAAGCAAAATTTTAGTTTATATTCGGTGCTTATTGTTTACAATTGCATGTTTGTTGCACAATAGTATATTTCCTAACAAGTGCGGAAAGTGGCACTTTTCCGCACGCGATTGCAGTTTGCTTAACGACGCGTAGCGGAGTTCAGCCAAGAAATCGAGTGTACTTTTCTGCACGCTTGTAGAAAAAATATTTACCTTCCCTCCTACTAATTCTCCGGCCGCTATTATAGCCCATACTATCAGTAGCTATATAGCAACCTCTGTCTCAGATTAACACCGTTTAGTCTAATCATAGATTAACCTTTTTAAAATAACTTTATTTCCTTTTAGTCAATGCAAACTAAAACCGAAGGAAGCTTTCAAGTGACATTTTGCACTTCCTTTTCTTTTCCTAAAAAAATACAGGTTCTCCCGCTCTAAAAAGCGGTGGAAACGAGTAGATTTGTTATTCTCGTTATTCGTGAGGAGGCGGCGAGGCCGCCGACGAGCTGTAGATATGCGTCCGGCCATCCCCGCTTGAACGCCCATACTCTTAAAGCTCAAATATATTGTTTCTTCGCTTATAGAATATACTTTTTAAATTATAGAGTTGGAACGTTGTGGAGGCGTGGGGGTCTGTTTAACATAATTAATTTTGATCGATTACATATATATTCCTTTGGTTTATTACTTACACATTTTTCGAAAAAATAATTTCAGTTGTTAGGTACTACCTATTAATTTTTTTTTTTCACGAATGAACAGCTAATCGATAAAGTTGAAATAGACATGAAACCGTAACAAGTATAAGAAAAGAGCCAAGAGCCATATAAAAAATAATCGATATATATATACCTACACTGCAAAGCAATAATTATAGGATATTTTAAAATTTCAAAAAAGGGCCACGAACTAGTCTAGTTACAATTTGAAAGATCTGAAAAATTAAGATATCCTGTAATTTTTGCCGCCAGTGTATATTTTTTGAAATTTTAATGCCCTCTGTCTTGAAAATGTGGCGTTTGTGGACCTATAGGCATTGATATGAAATTTTCGTTTTAAAATGTACAATTTTCGGCGACATGTTCACGCACGTGTTCGAGATGCCGGAAGGGAATGCGAAGGTGGGTGGCGAGTTTTAGTGACGTTACCCACCGTCGGTTTTCTATTAGTGACGGTTTGATTTGATTTCGATTGAGAAACACATTCTGCAGCATCAGGTAGTTAAAAGTAAGAGGGGATTTTAACATTTCGTGAATTGAACTGCCACAGGCTCGTCGTCATTTAGGCAAACCGCAAATTTAAAATGAGAATTTTGCGGTGTACCAATATTCAGTACTTATTTCTTAAAATTGTATGTTTTTTAATTTAAACTTAATTGCATGTTTTTTAAAAAGTACCTACCTATTGACAATATCTATGTGATTAACGATTTTAACTGATTGTCAAAATTCTAAAAGGTTCCAAAGTTTACTGGAAAAAATAATTTATTATTCAATTTTATTAATGGAAATTAATTTCTTCTTTAGGCGCGGATGGCTAAATAAATTTTATTTTTTTCTCAAAAAGTAGGCAAGATTTTTAATGATTTAATCTTTTTAATTATTTAGTCTTAAAACATCAAACTTATCAAATGCAGTACTACCTACCCAAGTAAAGTTTTTGAGATTGATGGAAAAATATAATTTTTTTAATAACACCATGTATCTGGAAAACGAATCTTTTAAACATACACATGCATAATAATATGAACTTTTATTTTTATTTTTACGAGTTCTGTATAGAATAAATGGTATAATTTCGTATTTTATCGACAGCACTACCTAAATTTTATATACAGGGTGACTACTTTTAAGTGTATACAAATCGATAAAAAATGTATTTTGTGAGATATTTTCAAAAACCTTTTTTTGTTCGGAAGGCCTTCACAAACCGCTTCTGTTGACCTTTCTGACATTTTCAAAATGCAAATCCAGGGCCGACTGCGATTTTTTTATACCCCCGATTTTTACGAAAACCATTTAGCGATTTTTTTATTTAAAATCTGACCCCACAGCGTTAATCAGAACACCCCGAAACCCCTATATGCCAAATTTGAATAAAAAATATACGGGGAGTTCCATTCTGCAGGGTGTCAAAGTTGAGCAAAATAGGAATTTTAAAGGCATCTGCCAAATCAAGAGTGCCATGGAATCCCCTCAAAACTAACAGTTGAATGGTCAATAGGACCACTCAAGGTGTTGGTGTGCAAAGGTCCAATACAAAATATACAGAGTGTTCTTATCTGTGCCATCTCAAATTACTGAATTTTTAGAACTTTATACTGGTCACAAATCGAGTAGATCAAAACCGCTACACACACTATAAACGAACTAAATCTAAAAAATACAGAACTCTGCCAGTCAGTAAGTCCATATCAGTTAAGGTGGCTGGTGGCTGGTGTGCCACAACAGGAAACGCACAGAAAATGTATCATCTTAGACAGTGACTTTGTTGAGTAAGGTCCAATAATTTAAATTGTTTTTATTTGTTAGTTGGCATTTTGTAAAGAAATACATTACTTTTGTGTTTATCAATATTTTTTCAATGATTTCACAGCACTCATGACCCGTATAAAGTTTCATAAAAATTCAGCATTTTGGGATGGCACAGATAAGAACATTCTGTAGATATATTTTGAATTGGACCTTTGCACACCAACACCTTGAGTGGTCCTATTAACCATTTAACTGGGGATTCCATGGCACACTTGACTTTGCAGGTGCCTTTAAAATTCCTATTTTACTCAAATTTGACACCCTGCAGAATAGAACTCTCTGTATATTTTTTATTCAAATTTGGTATATAGGGGTTTTTGGGTGTTCTGATTAACGCTGTGGGGTCAGATCTTAAATGAAAAAATCGCTAAATGGTTTTTGTGAAAATCGGGGTAAAAAAAAACATCGTAGCCGTCCCTGGATTTGCATTTTGACAAAAGTAAAAACGTCAAAAGAAGAGTTTTTTGAAGAGATTTCGAACAAAAAAAGGTTTTTGAAAATATCTCTCAAAATACATTTTTTATCGATTTGTATACACTTAAAAGTAGACACCCTGTATACAGGGTATTCCACTTAACCAATGTTTGTCCAAATATCGACATTAATTCAAAAATTAATTAGAAAAACAAAAAACACCCTGTATCTCAAAAGTGAAGGCCTTGCGGACCCATGTTTATATGCAATTTTTATCTTAAAATACCTGAGGAATCGTCCTCTGGAATGCTGGACACTTATTAAAAACACCCTGTATGTTATCAATGAAGCAGAAATCGTTTATTAGTTTTGGTTCTCTGTGTATATACTTTGAATTTTCTGTTTTACATTACACTACCTACCACATTACCATTCGCTAACAGCTTCTACATCTGAACAAAAATGAATCTATATAGGGTGAGTCAGAATGTATAGTAAATACTTTAAAGGGATGTTCGGCAGGTGGTTTTAAAAATATCGGAATAGAAATTCTTGTTAGTTCTGGAACAGTCAGGGGAATGGTATTTGGTATGAAATTATTTTTTTGTAGGAAAAATATTGTGTTTTCGAGAAAAAATGTAGAGGGAAAAAAGTTTCTTAAATAAAAGGGCTACACAAATCTTTTTTTTTTATACGTAAAAATGACGAAAAAAAAGTTCGAACAAAAAATTAATAGGGGTTCTTAGTTTTTACCCTTTTTTAGGGCAGTGTGTAAATAAACTACCCTAAGGCGTCTTCTAGTAACTAGATAAATTCTTAAGTAGCGCCGTTATTGAGATATAAGGAAAAAAATACTTTTGGGTCACCCTGTACACCCGAATAACTTGGCAAGGAAAGCCTAAATCGATAAATTTTATCTGAAAGACCCCCGTTAAAACCACCTGCCGAACACCCCTTTAAAGTATTTACTATACATTCTGACTCACCCTGTGTATGGATTGTAAGCGATTTGTCAGCCACTTTTGCTAACAAGAATTTCTATTCCTGTATATTTTTAAGATTGCGATCTCTTTACAACACTCGATATACGCTTTTACGTAACTACATCTTTAATAAACATACATAAAGATAATGCACACATTTCAGCTTCCTGCGACGTCAACGCTCTCCTGTTGGAGGTCATTGGAATCTTAAAATTCGTTGCGTTCAAAGTCTCAGAAATTATTATTTTCCTTCTTTATGACAATTAGTAAGATTTGCAAACTCAAGCTATGGATTGTAACTTGTCTGGGCCCTATAGGTCACATATTTTCATGCAGAAGAAGTGTTTCAAGGTTTACTAACGGTTTATATGTAGAGTGGAGGATAATAACGGTCGAACTATTGGTATAGATTATAAAAATAGTAAAAATCTGATTTCGAAGCACTCCATGAGGTAAATAATTATTGTATTGTTCAAAAAATATAGTACCTAAGTTCTCTACCTTCAAAACCATTTGTGTTTAATAACTATGAAAATATTCATTGAAATCGTTTAGCAGTTTGGCGGCCCTATATTCTCAGTGTCAGGGTTTTGGTATTTTATGAGATGAAAGCGTGAAATAAACGACAATTTAATGAAGAATAAATACTTTTTCAGAGACAGAGAAGAAACGTGCCTTGGTAAGAGAAATAATTTACCATTAAGCAGACCTAACACTATCTGTCTGATGTATCTTAAATGAGTCGACTTAGTTATTTCAGAAAAGCAAGTTTAAATAATTGTTTATAGAACTGTATTTTAAATTTTTTATTTAAATGTTTAGATAAATAGCAATTAAGTGAAGAAGTGCAGTGAAAATAGTGAGGCAAGAATTGAGTCTCATGCGAGACCACAATTTAGTTGTTGTATGCTGAGTAGTGGTGATTTAAATTTAGAATCTTATTTTTACTCCCGGTGTCACTCCTTCTGCATTTATAATGCAATGAAAATTTATTAGTTGCTGTAGGTGTATAGAAAATATAGCCGATATACTAAAAATGACTATTAATTAAGTAAAGTACCGATCGACTCGGGTCTGCTTTAATTAATTGTTTGTATCCTAATTTTTTGTAGCAATGTTTTTTTTTTTTAGCCGATGATCACCAAGTATACCGTACTTTCACCGTTTTAGTAGACATAGCCATGGCTGGGTGGCGGGCCGCCGTGTATTCGGCTAGGTTCGTCAGTCGTTGGCGGGGGGCGGGGCGTGTTTTTTGCTCGCAAAACTCGACTGATAAGCGGTGCGGGACTACTGTGTACTCCCCCCGCCAACGACTGACAAACCTAGCTGGACGCACGGCGACGCGCGGCCTATTCACCTATGTCTACTAAAACGGTGAAAGTACGGTAGACTAAAATATATACCTACATCCCCGGTTCTCCTTATTGTGTTTTTTGAGTGACTTTATTGAAGATTATGTCTGCCTTGTAATTTCGCTTGGATTTAATATCTACTTAAAAATAGCTAATTTATGTGAAATACAATTTCATCTGTTAAGCCAAAAAGGCAAATTGCATTGATGAATAAATTGTCATTTAGATTATTCCATAATTTAACGGTTACAAATTAGTCGATAGAATTCGCGTTCATGAATAATGATGAAAACGTTGCAATTAACTTGCATGAACAAAAACATTACTACAATCGATAGCACTAATAATACGTAATGCAAATTAGAAATCACTGCAGTGGAGTATAACGTCATACAACCAATTTCGTGCACGCCAACTAAAAATCTGGAAATTGTATTCGACAGCAATTTACAGCTTCGAAATACAACACAAATAAACCGTTTTACTTTATACATTTTCTTTGACAATGGGGAGCAAACTCAAAAGAAATGAAAGTCATCGCTTAGCGTGCAATTTTTTTAGTAGTATTCTACTAATTTCTTCTATCCAGACGATCAATAGCGCGCCCTTGAGCATGACGTAGACAGAATTTTGGTTCCATTCAGGCGTAAACAGCGAAGCTCTGAGAGAAATTCCAAATGCATTTTTAACATAAATTCCACGCACGATTGCGACTAGGTCACCGGAACTTGGAATCTCTGCCAAAAGGAGAATAACACTGGCATAGGCCGATCAACTTCATTCTTCTTTGAGGTTAAGTGGAAGGAATTTAATGTCTGAGAAATTTAGAACAGCGAGAACCAAAGATTTTATGATTTTGGACTTATCCGCAGTTGAATTTCACATTCGTTTTTTGGCTTTGATCGTTTAGTTCAAAATCTATTAACAAATTTTGACCATTCTGACTTTCGAGCTCTATACCCTAAATCCTCATGGTGTTTGATAAAGTAAAAAGTTTGTGATCTATTAGCACACCCGTGACTAGCGGAATAACCACACATTGAGGTGCAGCTGAGGCCATTTTGTGGGCAAGCGCAGTTACGCTCGCATGATTGGCAGTTGCAGAAAATTTTCTTCAAAATATCTGCCGGAACAGGACCAGCCTTGCAAGGGATTGGAATTAAGCGCCCACTTTTGAACGCTCGGCCCCACAGCGTCGCGGGTAAACGGTTTCCTTTCCAGTCCTGAAATATTAAAAATTGGTTTAAATTACACAGCACATTAATTTGGTAAATTAGCATTTGTCAAAAAGAGACACTAGAAATCTGACTGACGGGAATTCCCGTGTACCTCGATTGATCCCTACCTGATGATAGACTCTGGATGAGTGTTGATCTCCTGAGGATGAAACCTTGCCAGATCAAAGTGCGATTTAGGAGACTGCTTGGCTACGGCCCGCATGTACAATCTATACCTTTCATGCAATGGAAGAAGAAAAGCCTCCCCTGCTGCAGCAATTTTTTCATGCGAGGCATCTACTTTGTTGAAGACAGCAACGTTATCTCGCAATTCTTCATCTCGATGTGGTGTCACAATGGTAGCATGGAAAAATAGAAGGAATGGAACCAAGTGTCCAAGACCAAATCTAGCACGACAATCTCTTCAAAATAAATGAGATTATATAAGTAGTGTAATATTATATACTTTATTTCGGCAATGTGTGTGTTTTTGCCGACGTGGTAGGTTCAAAATTATAAAAATTAAGATTTAAGTACCTACTTTTTTGCAAGTTCACGATAATAAATGAAATAAAATTGCTGTAAAAACGGCCGTAACTTATTCAATTTATATTTCCCTAATTCAGCAGTCAAATCCGGTTAATTTGACATTTGACACTTAAATGACCTAGCTAAGACGATTATTTCAAAAGTTAATATAACCAAAACGAGAAAAATTTCAAATGGCGCTGGTTTTTCCAACTTGTAAACTTTTTGGGAACTTTCGGATATCAATTAGGGTATTGCTCTGGCCTAAATAATGTCTTAAAATTACTAGAAATTTGGTTGTTCTTACAAAAATAATACACCAGACTGTATGTAGAACCTTTCACATACTATAATATGTTAAAAAAAGAATATTGAAAATCGACGAATTCTTTGAGAAATACGGAATTTTCAAGTACCAACCTTGAAACATATATTTTTTTTATTAAATTAGAAACCGGAAATAGCTGAAGATCTAGGTATTTCCGGGTCAAAATAAACTACCTATACCTACAGGGTGTCCGAAGATAAGTGAAACAAGAGGCGCGAAAGACAAAAAAAAATGAGATGAAATTTGACCATTATTTGGGGTCCCGCCCTGCTTGATTTGAAAGTAATTTCTGTCATATACTCAGTTTCACTTTATGTAGGAAGAAAATGATATTTCCTCATTCCAAGACCTGCTTTGATTTTTCTAAATTGTAAATATGACAAATCAGGCTGGATGTGAGCCCAAATGGTCAAATTTCAACTAAATTTTTTTTCTCTCACACCTCTTGTTTCATTTATCTTAGGATACACTGTATATTAGGCAACTTTTTTGCAAAAAATAATACACTTAATTTCGTCTAAAAGTCTACAATAAATATCACTAATAACGTAAAAACACAAATTCAAATTTATAAGCAAAACACGTTCATTTTATTTTAAATTTTTAAATACCTGCAATTCTAAAGAGAAAATATATTTGAAATTTTGCTGTAACCTGTAAAAGGCATGGTTTTCCCAATTAAATTTCATGTTTCTTAATTTTTTGTGCTCCCTCAGAATAAAATCCCTATACGACACACAGTCCGGGATACGCTCTAGTTAAAATAAGTTAGAGTATTTCCATATTTCTAGGGTTTTCTTGAAACTTCAGCAAAGTTCAGTTAGGAACAATAATTATTTAAGCTTAGCCGCATATCCAGGTTTATTCGCTATTTATGTTACCGATTTTGATGTTAAGTTTCATAATTTGCTTATTTACTCTTCTTTAATTTGAGTTATTTTCGGCCATTGATGGTATTTTTGCTCCAGAACATTCTAAATGAAGCTATATATGAAGTCATAAGTCACAGTCTACTGTTGTCAGTATATTGCTTTTGTTTCGTCAATTTTTTGCATTCTTTGTTGATTTGGCTAAATGGCTGCTAATTTATATTAGCTATACATACTCCATATGACCGTGATTTCTTCCATTCGCTTTGGTTTAAAATAATATGTGCTGCCTGGAATATGCCTACGACTTTCTGAAGAATAAATAGAACGGAGGTAGTATTATGGAAATTCCTTTAAAATTCCCTTTTCGCGATTGCCACCAACCTCATAATGAAACGAGATTCGCTCTTTGTGCGTTCGGCCCATCCGAAGTCTCGTCCCCAGAGCCCGCACACGCATCAAAGCCGGCTCTCCACGTTTCTATTTATACCGACGACGCGCGACGATTCGGCGTAGGTATTAAATGTTGTAAGCCCACGTTGGAGAGGACGGAACCTACTCCAATAAATCATGCGATACGTGCCGCTGTCACTGGGCGGGATCGCTCTCCACTCCACGCCACTTCGGAACTGTTGTACGAAATGTTGGATGGATGTTTCGCGCGACCCAGTTTGGGTTCTAGCGAAAAAGAAAATGAATTTTTATGGCGGTCGGCCGTGTACATTAATGATGATATCCTTATTGCAATAATTGATCTGCAGAGGGTTCATATAGATTTGATCCGGAACACCTCTGCAAAATTGTGATGAGCTGCATGATTTTGTGTCTGTGGGAAGTGTGCTTATTAGACCCTCAGATAGTGACAGATCATTTTCGCATACAAGCCTCGAAGAGGGTTGAAAAATACATCGATGCTGAGTAGAATGAAGGGAAATTTACGAGTGCACCTGAGGATAACATTCGGAAAATCGAAAAAATTGCTATTAAAGCTTCCGACCCCAAAATACATGGTTAACTATCACTTAGTACAAAAAATTTTACGGCAGATAAAGAAAAATAATTAGACTTGCCAAAATTAATTTTCAAAAATTTTCTAACATTTGTCTTAAGCCTAAAAAGATTTTTTTCAAATTGTATAAAACCCCTCAAAAAACGCCGCCTATGGACGCCCGCGTCACCTGTCTTAAAATTTTGCCTATGTCAATGGTAGTGACAGGTAGTGAAATAGCGCAGCGTTGCCACCTCCATCAATTTATCCGAGGATTCACCACAAAAATTTCGATTTCCTGTTGGAAATGATTACTTTCTAAGGAACATGTAGAATGCCTATGAAACACCTACCTTACTGACATTTCCAGGATTGAATATTCACATTTTCTAAATTTTTTGGGGACCTCTTATTTCCCTCCGCCATTCCTTTTGTTTGCAGCGACGTACTCAGCCTGACGACCACGGAGGAGGATCCCCTCCGCCAGGAAAACGCCGAAGGGTAACTAAAAACCACAACTGCACTAGCACACATTGCACATGCAGAGAACTACAGTAGCTGTTCAAAGAGGCCGCCTTGCATTTTTACTTCAGGATCTTCTCTTCTACTTATTCTGGGCCAGGCCAAATAAGTGGGTCAATCAAAAAACATTACTTTGACCAAGCGAGGGTGCTTCGTAACTTAGCCGTTAAGTTTGCCTGGTCGATTCCACAAAGTACATAATCCTAAGGTACTTCTTTTTTCATCAATATCTCCAGTGGAAAAATGTTGGTCGCACGCCTAAAAACATGTTTCACTATGTCACATAGGTACCTACTTTCAAAACTAAATTAATTTTAGCCCTTCTAACTTGTAATGTTGGGGTCCTAGTGCACTAGTAAAAAGCCTGGCGTTCAATTAATTGCAAAATATCTTTAAAACACACCAAAGTACACGAATACGGGAAAATATCGCCGAAAATTCAGAGGGACGCAGGGAAACGTCAAGTAAACATCGGCCCACGATACACAAACAATGTAATGTATCGTGCATGGGATGAAGTACGATGATTCACTCGTTCGCGTTACCCTGTCGAAGAAAATTATGCGTCGATTCGATACACATTGACATTCTTTGTAGTGCAAAGCGTTCAGTTCAATAACGCCGGCATTAAGAAATCACAGCATTCTTTTTATTTAGTTTAGTTTTTAGTTTAATTTAAAATTATTTTTTTTGGACACGCATATCGCATATCGATAATTATTACGCAGTACGCACCACACCAACCTCTACTGTTTTGTGCATTTGTGTCCAGTTTTTACGTCTGTCAGTCCGTCATTTCTACGAAATTTTTCGCGAGGCGACAAATCGTCGTCAATCACACAAAGTGACGTATCTCATTTTTAATGATTTTTCAGGAGAACGATTTAAAAAAAATTGCAATGTTTGTCCTTTAACCGCGGTGCAAAAAAATATTCAGTGACAGGATGTTTGGCATATATTAATAGTATGGAGTGTTTCTAACTTAGTTTCGATAAGAAAAGTGTCATGTGGTTGACCACCCTTGAGATTTTGAACTTTGAATGAGTTACGACCATTTGTGAGATTAATATATTTTAGTGTCTGAGATACGCCAGGTAAACTTTAAAGTTATAATAGCATATTATAGGGTTAACAGGGGACAGTTAAACACAAACTGTTAGTGAACAACTTTTTATTTTCGTAATGATAAGGGGGAACACTTATTAACATTAAACTTTAACTAAATGATTTCTTATTTCATAAAAAATATTGAACTGCAAGTGATACAATGAATAATATCGGAAAAAAAAGATTCTTCTTAGGATTATTATCTACTGTTATTATATCCTACTACTAAATCTATATCTACCAATTTTAATGTGGTAGCGATTGATAAAAATGTTTATGTACATCAAGCCTAATAACTGGAGTATCTCCAGTACACAAGGACTGTAAATCTGAGTATTTATCTTCAGAGATTTTATTACGCTCTGAATTTAATTGTTTTGGAAATAACCTCTTAAGGTCTATGTTAAGACGTTTCAGTGATATCGACTTGTAATGTTCCTCAAGGTGACTGGTTTTGAAGAAGATTTGAGTTGAGAACTCTTTGGAAACTTTGAACTCCATGATGTCAGTCCATTTAAATGACTCTCCTGTTTCCGATGTTGTTTTTAATGTTAGAATACGTAAGTCCTTTGACAGTGCCTTAAAATCTAGGAAATCGTCATACTGAAGAGGGTAAACAATGTATGGGTGCTGTTTCCTAGCTAGTCTAAATATTGGGTACAGTTGAGACGGAATAAAAATATTACCGGCATGTGCAATTGCATGAGAGATGGCGCTGTGTGCAGAATCACCCTCATTCTGGCCATGGAATGATTCGAAAAATTTCAGAGTAATTTCTTCTATGTTTTCACTTTGTAAAACTGTCAGCAATAGCATCGTAGCCATGATGGAATTTTTATTCTGACCACTGCAGCCGTCAGAGTATAGAGAAACTATCTTAAACCCTTTAGAATCATAGCTTTGCAAAGCTTTATGTACACAGGTTGCAATTTCTGACGCACCCCTTTTGCTATCACCTTCATACCAACAATAACAGAAACAATCCTTGCTTGAGATATTATAAAATGTAAAGTTGAAGAGTGCTAAACGTCTTTTATAGAACACTGCACTTTCGTTAGTAATTGGTAAATAAATAACCTGTTGCAGGTCAAAAGATGCACACAGAAGTGTTTGATCGTTCGCAGCTTTCTCTTTACAAGTTGCTTTGAGTTCTCTAACAGCTGTTTTCTCTGCATTGTGTTTTCTAAATTTGGCTTCTAATTGGGCTTTAATATTATCGTCTCCAGTTTTATACATCATGCATAATGAGCATTGATCCTTTTTAGGAGTGTGAAATGACAGTTGTTGGTTTGTCTTGAATACTCTTTGGTAGGTAGAGAAACTTGGTTTTGGATCATTTTCTGATAATGTTTGCAGGTACAAGTAATACATTTTGGAAAGTGAGAGGTCTGGATGTAAGTATTCTCTACTGGAACTGGACCGACAATAATGTGATTCCATTTTTGGAAATCTGTCAATGTGTTTTTGTATTTCAGAACGAACCATTTTGTCTCTTGCCACAATGGTTTCAGATTTTCGTCCACCTCTTTTGTCCATGTTAACAACGCCGATTTCATTTACCTTCTGCAGTGCAGTTCTTGCTGTTCTCTCCGAAATGCCCAAGGTATTTAAGAAAAAGGTCTTACAAACTGGAACACGATTCTTGCTGACTGAAAAATAATAACGAACACTTTGTTGTCTGCGTGAAACTTCACTTTTTGTTGTTTTCTGTTTTGTATCCATGACTTCTGAATGGTGCACGATAAATTCTCGTTGACGATTTATGTCTGCAAGAGCATAGTAACCATCAAAAATCTTAAACCTCTGGGAATCTTCAATTGTAGAACACAGCCGTCCTAGTTTTTTGCATGTGTCACCTTTGCATCTGCAACTTAAATACATGAAATTTAATGATTATGTAGTTCATTAAAACTTACCTTGGCTTCATAGCCTTAGGTGGAACTACTTTATTTTTCATCGTTATGTATTCTTTACCAGAATTCCTTAAACACTTTGCTAATTTTTGTTTGTTAACACGGCGTTTTTTGTCGTGATCTCCTTCTTTGCTAGTTCCATCGACAATGTGCAGCTCAGGTTGAACATTACTATTTGAATTATAAAGTTTTGTAATCTTCGTTTTCTTCTTTCTTTTGTTTTTATGAGAGTCACAGTTCAAGTTATTTAGAAAGTGGCTGTGACATAGCAAGATCCAGCAACGATGACAAGAGCTAAATACTTCAGCTTTACATTTGTAATATTCGCACGTTGCCACGTACGGAGGGTCTTTATCGGAATCATAAAATACCTCTTCACCACTACTGCTTGCTTCCCTTTGAAAATCAGAACACAAACCTACACTTTTATCTTGGTTCGGGAGTTTCGACTTTATTTGAGCTAGTGGTATGTTATCATCTGATGAATCGCTCTCTTGTGTACCTACTACATCATTGACTTGTTGTAACTGTACATCACTTGATGATTTTGTTTTATCACTTGATGAAACATCATATTCTGTATCTATTACCTTGCCACTATACCAAATATTTTTGTAAAACATTTTCACTTGTGTTCCTTTCTTAATCTGGCCGCGAAACATAAGTTCGTTTGATGAAACAACATTTAACGTGCCATCTTTCCAAACTACAAGCACATCCATAGTAATAATATTACGTTATTTCAAGAGCACAGCAATTCAACAGCGTACGCTACAATGTCTTGCGGACTACTACATCCAACAAACTGAGTACAGCACGCATAGCCCTAACAGAAATATGCAGTTCTCAACTCGTCTCGACTTGCAGAAATGAGATACGCCAGTGGTGCAAACATACGAATTATAGAATAGAATCTCACAAAGTGGCGTAACTCAAGATACGCCTATTTGTGAGATTATATATGCGCAACTTTTGAGATACGCCATCGACTAATGGTCTAAATGTTGGAAGACTATCGTTAGTTGAGTTACGCCACTTTGTGAGAAGAAAGAGCTTAAGAAATTATGTCATATTTTGGTCTTATCTCAAAATTCATTTTTTCTTAGATACGTCACTTTGTGAGATTGACGACGAAATGTGTATGTAGTTTTGTAATTCCTTGGTCCTGCTATGTGAAAATGCAAAAACAAAAAACGCCTAGAGATTCAGGATTACCTAGCCTCGGGACCAAGCTCGGGACTCGGTGTTTTCTGTTTTCAAATTTCAAACTAAGGTAAGCTGAATCCAGGCGAACCTCGAGTACCTAAATCTAGCAGCGCTGCGGCTGTAGACATTCAAATCGATTGTTATTTATGTATTTTTTTAAATTTGTTTGAGTCAAAAGGTACTTTCACCCTTTCTAAATCAACGGCAACACCGAGGAAAATCACTTACAGCTGTCAGTAGGTACGTTCCGAAGCCGTATTGGATGACGTTATTAGAGGCGGAGATTTACAGGGAAAATAGAGGTTTTTGCCCTTTTTTTAAAGATCGCAAAAAAAATCTAAAAATATTTTTCTGTTTTCTTAAGCCACCCTGCGCACGTGGTAAAATTTTTCGTACTAAGTCATAGTTAACCCTGTATACTTAACTATTCGCGCCACTCAAGCCAATATGTTTTTTCGGGCTAGTGACGATGTACGTTTTCATACTTTCGATGGGCTTGTATGGAAAAATCGATCAGAATCTCGATTTTTCTTTACAAGATTACGCCCTTATTTCAACCTTTTAGCCATCTGCAATACTCAAGCATTTGGTTTTCCGAAGCCAGGTTCTATTAATTAATCATTTAATGAACCTAGGGGCCACTCGTAAATTTCTCTTCATTCTACTCAACATCGATATACTTTTCAACCCTCTTCGAGGCTTGTATGCGAAAATTGGGCACCTAAATCTGTCACTATCTGACGGTCTATACGCACTTGTGGGACATATAGTCATTATTCCACAGGCTGCTATGATTTTTTCGACGTGATTTTTTTTTGGAAAATGATATTAGGGATTTTTTATCGGAAATCTGACAATGTAGTTTTATTCGGAATCCCCCTAAAGACTATATAACGTCCCAAGTTTTATTAATTTAAAAAACAAAGAATGCTTTTGGAAATATTTGAAAATTGGGTAAACTTAATCGAAACATCCCAAAAATGTCCCACTAGTAAAGAAAACAGAAAAAGAACACGATCCTACCGTATAAAAAGAATACTTAAATTTGGCATATTTTCTGTGATCCATGAAGAATATGCCATATTTGAATATTGTTTTCAAACTGTTTGTTTTCCGTTTTCTATATTAGCGGGACATTTTTTGATTAAGTTTATCTGATTTTCAAATATTTCCAAAATATTCCTGATTATACAATTTGGGATATTTCGGTCTCAGAGGGTGCTGATGTGCTAAGTTGTCAGATTTTCGATAAAAAAATCGACAATAGCATTTTTTACAATACCGCATCGAAAAAATCATACTTCTAATCTAGCATATTTAAGCATTATTTTAAAAAGACAAAACGGCGGTCTTTGCGTCATATTCAAATATTTCCAAAGCATTCCTGATTTTTAATTAAAAATAAAAAAACAATTTTCTCAACTTTGAAAGGCCCCGTAGAAATATTTTTTAGTCGATAATGTAAATTAATACAACTTAGGACATTGGGTGTCAGGGGGTTCTGAATAAAACTACGTTGTTAAATATACAAAGATCTCTAATAGGATTTTCTAAAAAATCGCATGGAAAAAATCACAGCAGGTCGTGGAATAGTGCTGCCACCATGACGATATATCCTACAAGTTTATGAGGACACTTCCTACACATACAAAAAAATCATCAAAACCGTGCAACGCATCACAATTTTACAGCGGTGTTCCAGATCAAACCTAAAAGCCCTCTGTATGTAATTGATAATGGGGGACTAGAGCCATATTAATTAGGGCAACAGTCAAAGTTAGTATGTTTTTATATTGCAAGCTGAAGATTCTTTAGGCACCTCGTATTGATCATGTCAAAGCGTTTGGTGAAGTGTTCTCAGGTGACTGCCACCAGGCTCAACTCTACCTCTGGCACAAACGATGCAATTTATCCATACCATATAAATAACTCGTCCTACTGGGCTGCTTGCTTCTGAAATTGGAGCGGCACGGGGGAACCCTTTGTTTACCCTTATTACATCAGGTGATACTTGATCCTTGTTCAATATATAGCTAATGGTTTGCGTCAATGAAGTGGTTTGTCAGCAAAAATTTATCTAAAACGATTCCTTACTTAACAATCAGTTTCTTTCAAAAACTCTAACAGAGAAAGAAAGATTGCATAAACAATCTAAAAATAGGCTACGGAAAGTTGCACTTTAAGCTTATGTATGTTTATTTCCAAAGATGAAGCTAGAATACTTATTTATGTACCAAGGCACTGAAGTTCAACTTTTTATGACTCATGTGGAATTTAGTTGCCGAGGTATCTACATATTATATTTTTTTTGAAATCGGAAAAAAATGTTTTAGGTATTAGGTAAGAAAATAATCATACGGGATCACCCGTCCATGAACCAACTGCGCGCGGCGTTGCTTGACTTTGACGATCGTTCTACCTAGGTCAAGTATGACCAGACACGGCGCATTCGAACAGAAAACCAAACTGCTGCTTGTTGTGCAGCCTCCATAACAAATCTATTGATATTCAAACCTACAAAAATGTTTATACTGATAGATTGCGCTGCTATAGGTAACAATTTCCTAATGCGTACGAATAGTTAAATGTGCCTTTATTGGCCGGTTTTTGAACCGGCTCCGCGTCTGACGTTTGATGTTTACATCTCGCCAAGGCCAACTATTTGAAAAAATCGTACAATAATGGGCTACTTCAGTGCCGATTTTCTGAGCTTTTAATGACGATTTTGGGACACTTCACTGCCGATTTCAAGAAAAATACTTTAAAACCCCAGTTTTTTCTTATCAACAAATAATTTGCTCACTGTATTATTTATTCAACGACCTTAAGTTTATATCTATATGTTAGTATAAATATTTCTGGATGCTGTTTTGCTCTAGTAAAAATGATAAAACTGTAAAGACTGAACCCGAACTTTATCCTTCGAAAATTTCGTTGGACGCGACGCTGAACATAACGAGGAAAGATGCGGTTAGTTTAGTGTTTTGTTTGGATTCCATAGCCTACTTATTTTATACGGTCGTTCTAGTTTTGTCACGGAGCCAACTCAGTTGTACCGAATAAAATACATTCCGGAGGCGTTTTGCAAAACGAATCCTACACAATACGACCACGCTAATAGAATAGTCGAATGAATAGACGATTGATGATACTGACACACATTGTAGATTGCGAGCGTTGAAATTATTTATTGATGTTTCGAAGGTAATTCTCTAGCATTTGTCAAGTCAAGTATGGATGACGTGCATAGCGCTAAATTGACGTCAGTTCTAAAATAACGTCTGTGCGTGACTGTATGTAGTGGATATCACGAACGATGATCCCTGCGTCACATTGGTCGACAACAGAAATTACATTGGCGACCATTATGACGCAGGGATCATCGTTCGTGATATCTATTATATGAGAAAGTTTAAATATTCACTTATGCACATCAACTATTACATGAGAGATCGATCTGACCATATCTTGTTTAATTATTACCTACTTGTAGTACAATCAGAAGTGCTGTGGTCCACAACGTTTAAAGAGTAAAAATTATCACAATCCATTCGGTACAAACTCTCGTTGCCACCATTCGGTCCCCACCTCTTTAAAGAGCTGATAGTAACTTGAAATTTCTGGGGGGATACTTATATCTAGGTATATCTGGAATTGGGCGGGTTGTAATATCGTCAGATCGAGCTCTCATATTATAATTATTACGATCTCGGAGAAATAATCCTTGCTTATTTCTCTGAGATTAAGATTGAACATCAGGTAAGTTCTTTTGATCGTATAATGTGTTCAGCTCGGTCCGACGATATATTGTTTAATTATAACTTGTAGTTGTTTGAAGACTGCAAATTTCAAGTTAGTTCAGCACTCTATATCTAGAGAGAAAAACGTTTCTCAACATATATGTATATATAGTTAACTTCTCAGAAAAAATTTGAAGAACTTTACGCAACATCTATGTTACTTTTAAAAATGATAATTATTAATAATTAATACACTGCATTCTACCTTAAAGGCAAAAATACCTCATAACAAATAAAGTAAGACTAATAAGGGGTACCACTTAGGCACCAGAATATCGGAATAAAGGCGAAGCACTAAACCTACAAACTTAATTATGTCCACAGACAAAACAGCCCTAGCGGAACATGCACTTAAAAAGATGCATTCTTTTAATTTTGACTCTGCAGAAATTTTATCAAAGGAGAGAAACTAAAAAAAAAAGATTACTAAACTAAAGATTACAACAACAGTACAAAAAAAAAACAAGATATCGAAAGACTTAGTAATGCATATTTTAACCTTACATATAAAATAAAGAGGCAGCAATATTTTTGATTTCCAAGCCAACATTTTGTAAAATATATCTAGTTGTTTTTTGACAATCTAAAAAGTTTTTTTTCATCGTATGCCACCAAAAAAAACCATAATACGCATACAAGAAGCAAATCGCCATATATTTTAGTTCTGGTCTCAGAGAATATAATGTACAAGAAACCTAGTTTTTTTCTAAATTACCTACTTTCATGTAGGTATATATTTTTTAAACAAAGGATTTCTAATTTTACCATAAGTACCTAGTATCTTTTTTACTGTCATTGTTGTATTATATAGCTGTTCCCCATACCCGTTTCATTATCTTATTAAGAATATAAGCACAGACCTATATCGAAGCTATATAGGTCTGTAATATACCTAAGTATATGTATAGTTACTTATAGTGGTTAGGTACCTTATATGTATATCATTCCCGCAGATGTTACTTATCGATTTCGTTTTCATTTATTCTAGAATGCCTCTTCATTAGCTTGTCCTATAATATTATACTAACTTTGCGGAACATTTTGTGATACTAGAATCATTTTAAATCATAATTCTCAGAGTTACTTTTTGCTCAAATGCGCACTGAACCATATTAGTTTTGCAATAGGCACTCTTATTTGGTGTTTGGTGAGCTGCAAAGAATGCTTGTATATCTATACGCATATTTTATAATCTTATTATTTTAAAGTTAAAATGACAGTGTCATTCTTAGTGTAAAATTTTCATACTGCTTTGATTATTCTCTCAAAAATTTACTTGCAAGCCTATGGGGCAATATCCCACATGCTTTTTTCTTTACCTCAGAGCGTTGATTGACGTATTAATAAAGATTGCTCACGGCTGTCACGCCTGATACTTTTTCAACTCGCCATGCGCTTTCCGGAGACAAAATACAATGCAAAACACATTGTTAGCCATCAGAGCGATCTGTTTTCCAGGACATGAAGCTATAGCCGTGAGAAGTCTTATTAATCCGTCAGTCAACGCTCAGAGTCATTAAGTTTATGTAAAACCAATTTAAAGTTCATGATGACATTGATTGCAACAATTCTCCTAATAAAGGAACCCCAGTAAAAATGACGTTAATCCTGACAGCACAACAAATCGAATAAGGACCGAATGCTAGCAGCCAGAGTGTGTACCGAGTGGATGGTGAGAATTTTTACACTTTAAACGTTGTGGAAAGCAGCACTTCGGGTTGTACTACAAGTAGTAATTATTAGACGAGATATCGTTGGACCGAGCTCGATTTATAATCATTCACCCCAGCCCTAAATGAACACAACAGATCCAACGCAAATCACTCCAACGCCACCATCGGAGCCCCTCGTCTCGGAATTCACCCCTCATTTATTTTCGGCGCTTTTGTCTTTTTAGACAATCACCCCCCCCCCCCTGAAATTTGTACACGCCGCGCCCTTGCTTTCGACAAATTCGTTACGGCCAAGCACGAATTTTATTCCGGCTGCAATTCATCTTCGGCCGCGGGTGGCGCGTGGGGGGGGGGGGGGTAGGAGGGATCAGGCGTGGGGGTTGGCTTGTTGACGATTTAAAGTCGACCAATTTTCTCCCCCTCGTCGCTGACCCGGTTTACGGTGGGGGGTGAGGGAGGGTGGGGGCGGGAGGATGAAGTCCCCGAAGTTATCCGATAATCCGCTGGAGAAACCTTGAGATAGATCCGGTTACCCGCCAGGGGGTAGGACGTGGTTTACGCGTTTATATTTGGGATTTCGTTAAATTAAATCCCTGTCGTGGCAGGGAAGTCTAAATCGATTTCAAGGGACAAGTATGTACCTACATTAAGTATTTATTCTGCTAAAATACACACACGTAAAGTACGATTCACGAATTATGGCGTACACGTCATCAATTTACGTCACTGAATCAAGCAAATCGGGGTTGCATCCTCCAGTGCCGGAGATTTAAATAGGTAAACACAACCAGATATGCCAGATACTCAGTCCTTTCACCCCGGCGAATTCACCCAAATTTTAATTGTAACATAATGCGTTTTACCATCACCTTTTTACAGAAGTTATAATATTAGGTCTGTGTGTGGTTTTACTTTTATACAGGGTTAACTATCACTTAGTACAAAATTTTTTATGGCAGATAAAGAAAAATTAATAAATTTTCAAAAATTTTCTAACATTTGTCTTAAGCCTAAAAAATTTTTTTTTCAAATTGTATTAAACCCCTCAAAAAACGCCGCCTATGGACGCCCGCGCGACATGTCTAAAAATTTCGCGTATGTCAATAGCGCGGCGTTGCCACGTCTATCAATTTATCCGAGGATTCACCACAAAATTTCGATTTCCTTTTAAAAACGATTACTTTCTAAGGAACATGTAGAATGCCTATGAAACACCTACCTTACTGACATTTCCAGGATTGTTTGCACCATTTTCTGTTTTCTTGCTTTTTTACATTAAAAGTCACACAACACAACATTCACATTTTCTAAATCTGTTGGGGATCTCTTGGTTTCCCTCTGCTATTCCTTTTGTTTGAAGCGAGGTACTCAGCCTGACGACCACGACGAGGTAGATCCCCTCCGCCAGGAAAACCCCGAAGGGTAACCAAAAAATCACAACTGCACTAGCACACATTGCACAAATGCACATGCAAAGCACTACAGTAGCTGTTCAAAGAGGCCGCCGTTAACTTCGATGCACAAATTCACTCGGTTAACTAAAGAAGTCCGGATACGTGCAAAAAGTCCATGATTATTCCGGATTTGAACAGCTGCACCTTCAATTCGTTCACGTAACTGCTGCTCGTTGTCGATTTCCTGCTCGTACACAATCGCCTTCATGAATCCCCAAATACAAAAATCCATTGGATTCAAGTCTGGTGATCGCGGCGGCCATGCAATTGGCCCTCCTCTTCCGATCCAACGGTTGGGGCATTGGTCGTCTAAAAGTGCACGAACAGGTCTCGCAAAATGGGCTGGTGCACCATCGTGCATAAACCACATGTCATGCAGTACTTGTAGTGGCAAATTATCAAACAAAACATTTGTCAGAAAATACAAGTATCGTTCAGCGTTTAAATTTTCCGGTAGAATGTATGGTCCAATTAATCGATCTCCATAAACTCCTGCCCAAACATTGATGGAAAACCGACGTTGGAAATTAAACCGCCGAACAGCATGTGGGTTCTCATCGGACCAAATATGGCTGTTGTGTCTAAAAAAAAACAACAAAAATTAGAAATATTCACAATTTTGGCGAAGGCGTTAGGATTGACATAGCCAATTTTATAATAAATAAAAAAGATAATATGGAAGAGAGAAAGCTATAAGTAAGTAAAAATTTACATACGTGTAAACCCCAGCACGTGTGAAGCAGCATTCGTCTGTCCAAAGAATGTTGAAAACAAAGTTTGGGTCTTGGGCGATTCGATCACGTAGCCAAGTGCAGTAGGTCATTCTCACCGGAAAATCATTTGCTTCTAATGCTTGGACCTTTTGTATGTGATAAGGGTGAAGGCCGTTTTCCCTTAGAATCCTCCATGCCTGTAAATAATTGTATTGTTACATTTTAAATTTTATGTAGGTATTAGGTGCAAGCAAAGACAATCCCATCACATGGGATAGTCTTTGGTAGAAGTCAGTTTTATTGGTTTTATTTTACTTGCCTTGTTCTGAGATATTCCCAATCTCCTTGCAATAGCTGTAGTGCTTATGGAAGGTTGCTCGCCCACCCCTTCGAGCTTGCAAAACACCAGTGTTTCGCATACGTTGTACAATGTTCACGAAAGTACGTGGGTTAGGCATATTTGCCCTGTTAGGAAAACGAATACGGTATTCTGCTGCAGCTCGATGTGCACTTTCATCGCATCTCCCGTACATTATAACCATGTCCGTTAACTCGGCGTTCGAATACTCCGGCATTTTCACAAAGACGCTGAACGATTTGCCGCGAAAATCAAGACCAAACTGGGAAATAACGCCATGTTACATTCGCAAATGCCCTCCGTCGGCTACTAGCCAAACTTGAAAAGGTTTGTTCCAACAGGACCAATAACCGTGCTCAAGCACGTTCAGCGCATACGCACTACCCCACTGGCTGTTCCAACTGAATTATGTACCTACCGACACGGGACGCTACACGCACTGTTCCAGCCGATTTATGGATCATTTGTGTATCGTCCTTGTACGATAAAAACGGTCCCTGGTCTAAAGCAATAACCGCGTGTACTGACATGCGCAGTGTATAGTCATGTGACAGAGATGGTTTTAAATCGATGGCTGGGATCGTGTTTTTTATTTCTTGTTGGTTTTTGGCTTGTTGGGTAGGGCGGGGAATCGTTGAACAATAATTTTTTAGAGTGAAGAGTGAGGTTAGCCCACCGAACATTCGGTTAGCCACATATTAAACACGCAGGTTAGGTGCGGTCACAAAACGTGATTTGGTCGATTTGATTCACAATCCGTTCCATCTGAAATTTTCTTTGGGATCGCACATGAACGGTGCAAAACTAGCGCATGCGTTCTTTAAGGGTTATCATCTAGTTCATGTACAGTTCTGTGACGGTACGTAAATTCGAGTTGGAACAAATGATCCCAAAGATGGAACGGATTGTGAATCAAATCGACCAAATCATATTTGTGACCGCACCTAACCTGCGTGTTTAATATGTGGCTAACCGAATGTTCGGTGGGCTAACCTCACTCTTCACTCTAAAAAATTGTTCAACGATTCCCCGCCCTACCCAACAAGAAATAAAAAACACGATCCCAGCCATCGATTTAAAACTATCTACGTAAAAACAAAAATATGAGGTTAATGTTTATCTCTGTCACACGACCATACACTGCGCATGTCAGTACACGCGGTTATTGCTTTAGACCAGGCACCGTTTTTATCCTACAAGGACGATACACAAATGATCCATAAATCGGCTGGAACAGTGCGTGTATCGTCCCGTGTCGGTAGGTACATAATTCAGTTGGAACAGCCAGTGGGGTAGTGCGCATGCGCTGAACGTGCTTGAGCACGGTTATTGGCCCTGTTGGAACAAACCTTGTATGTACAGTTAGTTGCCTAGCTAGGAAGTTATGAAATGACGAACGGGGCAACGCGGAGCAGTCGAAAAAACGTTTCATAGACTCGACCGGGCCGACACGTCGCTTAATTCATACCGCCGAGGCTTCAGAACAATAAATCCTTTATCTATGCTTCAGAAGAGGTTAGATGGTGGACAAGAATTCATCAGAGGAGCTCCGGGGGTATTAAGGGAGACGGCTTGTGGTGTCGCGGTAATGAGCTTTCCGCGAGACTAGGAACCGGTCCGGATACGAGCTAAGGTAAGGGGAATCTAATAGCGCTGCATCTGTACAGATTCAAATCGATTGTTATTTATGTATTTTTTAAATTTGTTTGAGTAAAAAGGTATTTTCACCGTTCCTAAATCAACGGCAACACCGCGGAAAATCACTTCAGCTGTCAGTACCTTCAGAAGCCAAATTGGATGACGTCATTAAAGGCGGGGATTTACAGGGAAAATAGGGGTCTTTACCCGTTTTTTTTTAAAAATCGTAAAAAAAATCTAAAAATATTTTTCTATGTTTTCTTAAGCCATCCTGCGCACGTGGTAAAATTTTTTGTACTAAGTCATAGTTAACCCTGTATATTATAATTATACATTTTACCGTGCCTTGAAATTGTAAAGTGATAGTCTGACTATCTAGTTATAGCAATGTACCTAGAAACGTAAAAGAAAATTTAACATTTAACTACCACACATATCGAATTCAACTAGAATGCAAACTTACTTTCTGAATACATATTATAAATAACATTTCTGACTTCCATTTTCGTTTCCTCTGGCAAGTCCGTGGTTTTGTTTTTTTGTCGAGGTCCATATGTCGCGGCAGAAGTAGTTGGATTTTCCTGGGGACCATCTTGACCCTCTGCTCTCTGCACTTCGTGGGAAATGCGTGAAACAGTGCGTAAACTAATGCCCAAAGCTTGAGAAACACGCTGAAAAATATGTGATTCCGTAATCACTATCTACTGCCATAATGTTTGCAATTTAACTCTTGGACTGCGTGAACTGGTAAAAGTGGTCCTCCGTTGCATTTTTCATCTTTGAAATAATTTAATAACTTCGCTACAATTTCTTTGGCTTGCAAATTAAGTCTGTGGCCAGCACAGAAATCGGTTCAATATGAAATTTCATCCCCTATTTGTCCACCCTTAGGGGTGGAATTTTTTCTTTAAATTTAAATGGGACCATTCTGTAGGTATACCTTTTCAAATAAAAAAAGAATTGTCCAAATCGGTGTATAAATGACGGAGTTCTGAGGTAACAAACATAAAAAAAAATACAACCGAATTGATAACCTCCTCCTTTTTTGAAGTCGGTTAAAAGAATGAAACAATCCTACTTCCACTCACTTTTCACGTGATGGGCAAGTAGAATTATACAATTTTCTGCGTCGACGGGTGACGAATGCCGACCCGCATTACTCACCATATCTCCATATTCCGTAATAAGAATTCCCTGGCAAAAATCCTAGCCTAGCCACCACCCGGCTTTTGGCTACCACATAACATATTATGTTATGTGTTGTGTGTTGGCTACAGCTACAAGTCAGAGATAGAGCGGCTCGACGGCGCCCGGTTTGGCAACGCCGCTAGCGCAATGCTAGCGGGAACTTGCCAGTTTGGAAGAGGGAATCAGCCTGATTTTATAAATAATAGATATTCTGAATCCGCGCGCCATTTATTAACGATAAGCGAAACAATATGCGTAGAAATAGAGCAATTTTACCAGCTCCATTCCGAATGACCTTCTGTTCGTAGTATATTTTCTGTGGTGGCCATTCATCTTAAGATTATTAGGAAATGTTTATTCACAAACCCGTAACCCAGTAACAGATATTACCAAAGCCGAACTATTATTACAAAACTTATAGCAAAAGAATCTACAACAAGAACAAGTAAAAACTAAGAACCAAACTTGAAAACAAAGAAAATTCTTAAAAAATACGCACAAAATCACAGAATTTCTAAATTTATGCTGTGACAGTGACATATCCTTCCCGAGTCGGCGGTAATGAACTCTACGCTATACGACCTATTGGCGTCTTTGTCTGACACATGCACGGACGGATTGAAGTCAGCCGAACGTATGTCGACTAATCAAAGACAAAAGGGTGTATGCAGTAAATCAGTTCTGGGCGTCTAAGAATAGATCTTGTGTTTCTGATTGATAAAAAAATTGATGACGTGTACGCCATAATTCGTGAATCGTATTTTGGGTATATTGGTGATCAATTTTAACAATAATTTCTGTATAGAAAAGCAGCCTTTAAGTGTACTGATGTGATACACTAATGACAAGCCGCGAAAAATACATAACAATACCGAAAACTTCTTATATGTTTTTAGCAGGGGTTCCTTAAATCAATCTAACTAAACAATTTCCTCAATTTCCTCTCTGGAAACGGCCACACAGATGCTTGGGCCGACGCTCCCAAGAGAATTCGGAATCAATAAAATACGCCTTCGTAGGTTCATGGGTTCACTTCGACTGTCCATTTGTTCGGCACGGTAACGGCCTTGGCGCTTCGCCTTCCGCTGGCCCCAGTGCCTATTCTTATTCCTCGCTATTTGTCCCGAAAACAAAGATAATATTTATAATCGAATGTATTCGTAAGTTTATTTCCCAAATCTATATTTTCGACAAATACCACATAATTTAATCTGAACAATAGTTTGGGCTCAGAAAGAATATTTGTACGGAAAATGGTATTCACTTAATAAACTAAACTTTCCTGTTTACGAAAATAAAGAAAGTACTATGTGTATTCCTCGCCTTTGTCAGAGTTGATCACAAAATGCTGGTTCAAGTAGTAGAGGGTCTTGGCTTTAGTTCTGGGCAATAATATCTCTCAGATCATATAGACAGTGTGTCCAGGTCCAGGTATATGATTCGGTAAGTAAACAGGAGGCTGTCACCTATGGAATGACACCAGGGTACTTTACTGGGTCCGACTGTGTTTTGGCGAATAATATTAACTCTGTTTTGAGAATGAGTACATATGGATTAGTATCATCGACTGCAGATAACAAAGGTGAACGGCACAAACCGCATCTTGATATCTCGATTCGTTTAGGAGATACAGGGCATTTCTTGTTTTGCCGAATTTCTTAAACTTGGCATATCTTATTTTTTGATTTCAGTAAAAACATCTTATAATATATTTATTTTTTTACGTGTATTTTCATTGGTGAGCGGTTTCAAAGAAAAAATCTCCATGGCTCGAATTTGAGACATTTGGGACAGATACTGACAAAAAGGTGAGTAATACCCTATTTTTTTCACTTCCTAGGCGGTCTCTGCTAAATGAAATAATCAAGAGCGGCAAAATGTAATTAAAATTAAATTTCGCAGCGAAATAACAGTAACATGACGTGTGTAATAAATAAAATTAACCATGTAGACATAATATTATTTGTAGATACAACCTTACAATAAACCCAAGAACCAACTACAACCTTCAAGTCAGCAACCAACATTACTTTCTATTGGATGTTGGGTGATTTGGGATTTACTATCCGGCCTTTAATCTAAAATTTTTGTACTGTAATCTCTATCGTATTCCTCGACAAAATTGACACAAAATCCCTTGCCTTTGGCCCAGAATTTTAATCAAAATTTTGTCTCGAGATACTACAATAGCAAGAATCTTAAAAAAAGTTCCCTTTACAATAATTGAAAATGCCATAAATTGATTTTTCCCAAGTAATATTTTTTTTGTTACCAGGATGTTCGAACTGAAAACACATTGGTGCAATGGAATGATAATATTTTTATAGCGAATAGGTAGGTACTACATATATAAAAATATCCGGCTCGCATCGTTGTGACAAATCGCTGGTGTTATCAATGTTTGCTCGCTGCGTGCATATCGCAGCAGGTGATGGATTGACAGTCATTTTTCCTGAGCGTTACCTTTGTTGGTGTTTCTGCGGAAAGCATTCGTTGGATAACGGGCAATTGAGTAAAATACGATTATTCCTCGATGGGAGTAAGTTTGAGCTCGTTTATCTTTACCTTTTAAAATTTTCGTACACACTGCTCATGATAAATAGTTTGTGAAATGTAAATTACTAGTGGTGCACCTTAAGGCTGGAGTAACTTTACAGGGGAGGCTTAAATCGAAAAATTTTACATAATGGACCCCCCTTAGAACCGCACCTTGTTTCAAATAGTTGCCCATCGTTAAGGAACACCCAACACCCTGTATAACTTTCCTCAAAAAGTGTGGCATAATTGTCGGCAATTTCTTTGTGGCGCAAACAGATCCGAAAGATAAACCAAAATGATTACAAGACGACTTTTCAAGTGACGAAGTTGCTGAAAGTCAAGGTGAAATGACAGAATAATAAATGTCAAGGACAACAGAACAATAACCTACCCACCTGTCTGATATTGTACACAATTGCTAGAACTTTGTATCTCATTAAATAATGGTTTCGTTTTAGCTATAGCATCGATTGTTCCGTCATTAAAATGATTGCCTATGCGGTTTAGCAGGAATATAAGGAATAATTAAATTTACTGGTCTATCTACCAGATTTATTTTTCTAATTCTACTAGCATTGTTGTTTTGTTGGCAATCCTGAAAAACTTGCTCAAGAAATTCAGGACAACTTCTCTTCTTAAGAATATGTTTCATATGTTCAATTTTTCCCCTCATATAATCTTTTAATTACTCATTTTTAACACTAATACGATGATTGAATTAAAATAAGATATCTATTTTTCTAGAGATAGGTACACTAGTTTCTATAGGTAGATACTATACCTGATTTTAGTACAGAAACATATAAGAAAGGTAATTAGGTAAAATTTATTTCATAGTTTAAAAAAAGTGGTTTTAACATTATAGTGTGATCGCATCTCTATTCAGATTTGTCAACATGGACATTTCTAAAATGACTGACCACATCAAAGCTATATGTAATGATTCTGAAATTGATTTCCCTATTTTTTTTCTTCTAAAAAATGGTTATCTACTGTTTCGTATAAACGAATTTAAGTTACCTACTGACGGATTAACAAAAGGTGGATTTTTTAAATCTTCAAGCCAAAAGGAGAATTCATAAAATATAATTGTACAATGTATATCCTTCAGCTGAAACTCTCATCAATGTTAGTTGTCAAATTTAATTAGGAAATCACTTATTGCAAACATTCTAAGTTTTACTAGTCCTAATTAACTTTACTTTTTGTAATAAAAATAATCAAACAAAATAAATCTGCAATTGCCAGAATGTACTATAGAAAGATATAACAATATAATTACTAATTATTATAATATTATGATACCTAATTATTCAGCAATAAATCTTCTCCGAGGCCCTTATATTTTGTGGTTATAGATGCATTATTAGAAGATCGCGCATTGCACTATTATATAGCCCCTAAAACTGCCAACTTCCCTATTATCAGTTTTTTCCAAAGTATTCCTAAACAACTAAAAGAATCTCACAGGAATCTTTTAATAAAGAGTTACATATTGTTTCTCAAATTGCTTAAAACATAACTACGATGATAAATTTGTTCGTAAATTATTATCTAAGAAACAAAATAAAATAAAGCAAAATTCTGTTTATATACATCGTTATCAAAGCGATCAACCTACAGTTGACTGGAATAAAACCAATAAGTAGATATATTTCATTAACTTACTGTGGTCTAGTAAGCTATAAAATTTTTAATATTTTCAAAAGATACGTTAAAGTCTCGTTTAAAAGTTCAAACTAATTGGGTAGATTATTGTTAAACAATAAAGATAAAACTTGCTGATCCAATGGATCTTAAAGGTGTTTGTAAACTGATTTGTTCGACATGTAAGTGTTCTTATATTGGTAGAACTTTTCGTAATTTTAGAACCAGATTAAAGGAACGTTAAAGGGCTTTAAACCCACTTTCAAGTTGCTTCTCACATTTTTCTTAACATTTATATGATAATCAGCATGATTTTGATCGGAAAAGTGATTTTAAAATTTTGCACATAGCCAATAGAGGTTGTTTTCTTAATAACTTAGAGTCTTTTGATATTCTTAGACAAGTAAAATTGAATAATGAAAAATCGTTAAACTCCCAAATAAATTCTGAATCTTCACCAACTTTCTCTATTTTCTTTGAATTATAATAGCTACCTACCTAACTCTACTGTTGGGTTTACTGCACTGTCGTTTTCTGCTTTAAGTTCCTCTGAAATATTGAGGTTGCCTGTAGTTGCTAATTCTCTCCTTAGACTTAATTTCCACACTTCCTGATAGAGGATGCTGCTAGCACCAAAATACGTAGCCATTAAAAATTTTTATTGTATAAAAAAATGTTCTAGAATCAATTCGAAACACCTACAGCTATTACGCTGCCGTAGATCTAACAAGAATTTTAATCTGTATGTCCCTTGTCTTATTTTGTCTTACCTTTTAATAATTGTAGTTATATAAAGGCTAGTAGTTAGTGCAATGACTATAGTAGACTCCCATCTTAGAACTGTGCAGCTCTTGATGATATTTGTAGGTAAAAAACGAATTTTTACTTATTAAGTGATCAAATTAATTTTAGTCATTTATTAGCAGTGCTGCTGAACTTTTTGTAACTTATTCTCCTTTTATTATAGCTTTAGCCTGATGATGTAACTTTGGTAGTTACGAAACCAGTAGCTTTTTGAATTAAAAAGAAATTGTGGGACTGAGGTCTGTTCCCTTATTTTCCTTTCTAAAATATGAATAACCCACATGGGGTCCCCCTTCAAGTAACTAAGAATTGATTGGTGAGTGGCGATCTCACCTCAAATATTAGTTCGTTATTCTCGCGGTTTTTTTGTTTGTGTATACACATGCGGACACACTGTGTTTATGAACGTACCAATTGTATTAATTTTTTTTTACCCATTCAATTTAAAGAAACTATCCTCATTCTACCTTTCCTGCTCGAGTGTGTGGTTCCATTTTCGCTTTATTTATTTATAACGTGTGCATTTACGGTAACAATGTGTCTTTCAATTGTCTATATGGTCTTTAACAATGTTTTCATAAGTGCTATAATATTCAACTGATTTAACTTGGTGAGTTTTTTACTTTCTTGTTCGGTTTGTATTGTATTTCGTCTTTTTTCTGTAGTTCTTACGACATTGTGTTTTTCTTTTTAGCCTTGAAAAAGTCAAAATATATTGACGAAACGTCGGCAATTGTTTTAAAAGGTTGCATTTATTTATTTATGTCCTATCCCTGTGAATTTTCAACATGAACACTGAAGGACGTGAAACAACTAACAATTAGTACATATTTTTGTTGTTTATTGGCTATGATAAATAGCTCGTTTTATCACAGCTTGCCTAGTGCGTGCATATAACAGAGAGTGATGGATCGACAAGTAACTTGTAGTGGAATGATTGGAACCGAAATTAATGCTGTCTAAACATTACTTTTCAGACTGGCCTATGCTCGACAATATATCGTTGGTTGATAATAATTCCAGAATCAACCTATATCCCTCACTGCTTCGTTTAGTTCTGGAACAACAGTTTATTTTAAATGTAAGAGGTAAGAGACAAATGCATTCAATTCAGTGTCCTCAATTACATGGTGGACGAGAAATAATATGGCTCCTAAACTTCATATTCAAAGAAACGCTGTAAAAAGAATCCTTCAGAGTATTATTTGGTGTGTTCCATGAAATATTTTAAAGGTCTGTTAAGATTCTGACAAGGGAAATACAAGTGAATTAGATCAACAAACATACAAAAATTAATTTAATTAATATGTATCTAATATTTTTTTTACTACTAACCTGAGAAATCACCATTATTTACCTCATTCCTCTAACGAGAAGTAATATTTCTCACCCTAGGTAAAAAATACGTAGGTAAATAATGAAATATTTTCTATATGACATTTAAAGATTAATGTCATTTTATCAGCTTGACAAGTGAACTCCCAGGCTAAATCTAATCAAATATGTAAAATATGGCAATATTTCAATGTTAGTAGTAAGAAAAATTCTATATACATTTCGGTTGAGAAGGCCATTATTTACCTCGCATATTATGTAAAATTGCTCGGTAAATAATGGCTCACTTCTCAACCTAAGTGTATAATATACTATTTTTTGAATAGTGTGGAATAATGAATAGTTAAAAACTTCTATTTCTATACACGTGTGCAATAATGATTTACGTACCAATAGGCACTCAAGTTTAACTTTTTATGACGAATTAGGAATTTAGTTGCCTTATACACCACCTGACCTTACCTTATTCAAAAAAGTTATGTAAAAGTCTCAATGTAGTATTTTTAAGTAAATGGTGCACTGGTGATTACCTGGAAAATACTGTTTTAAAGCAAATGAATATTGCGACAAATCTTTGGCGTTATCTGCTCGCGCCAGTTATGCGTGCGTATCGGACGGGTGATGGATCCGGACGAATATTTTTCCTAGATGTAACCATTGATATTTCTGCAGAACATTGGGCATTTGTGTGAAATACGATTATTCCTTGATGGGAGAAAATTATTGCTGTAACTTTTTTTTAAGTTTAATCGATGACCAAAAATTGTTTTCCCATAAGAATAAAATAAATATTCATTCATTAGTGCTATTTTACTGAAATATTTGAAACATGACACTATTAAATTGCCAATGTGTCACATTCCATGGCACTCTTATTATTGTATCAAAAAATGAACTTGTAATAATTTTGTGTAAGACCAAAATAATGAAAATAAAAAGAAAAATATGAATATTGCCGTGAAACTCGGTATGTGGGGTTAGAATAACATTCTGAATAACTTAATAATATATTTCGTGACCCAAAATTGATTTTTTTAAAGTTCAAAGTGGTTGGGATTCGGGGTCGTAAAAAAGGCAGCGTAAATTTAAATCATCCCTTCACCAACGTTTCGGCTGATATACAACCATCTTCAGGGTTCTAAAATTTAAAAGATACACAGTAAAACGAGAAAATAAAAATATTATCAAAATAACAAAAGTTTGACATTTTAAAATGTACGTAATAAGTTTAAGTTTAATTTAAGTTTTTAGAACCCTGAAGATGGTTGTATATCAGCCGACATGTTGGTGAAGAGATGATTTAAATTTACACTGCCTTTTTTACGACCCCGAATCCCAACCACATTGTACTTTAAAAATTCTGAATAACTTTTTCCGATATCTCTAACGCGAAGTAAAATATTGAATATTGGTCCTATTCGCGAGGTCATAGCAGGCTGGGGATGCAATTGACATCATCGAGTTCTATAACAGTGCCTAGTCGAAAATTTATACCTCCAAAAACAAAAAGAAATACAAAGGTGTCTTCATCATAAATCAGACACACTATATGCAAACGTACCAAGTTTCATTGTGTTTCTATATTTATCGTATTTACTACTACTCGTATATTTATCGAATTTACTACTATAAATTCTTCTATGGTAGTACATATTAAATAAAAAAGAAAACAACTATGATGTTATCACGGCCGTAAAATATTCAAATTTCGGAAAATAACAGGTCTTCATCCAATCATATATATTTATTATTATAACTTCTCCTTTTTAATAAACCAAGCTTTCGGTCAACGATGTGGTCTTCGTCAGGGCTGAAATTTAATTTTATTATGATAAACTCTTAATAATTATTAAAAATATAATTCCACTTACTTTTTACTGAAGCTATGTAATTTTATCATACGTACTTTGAGAATCTTCCAGGGTTTACTTTATTATTATTTCCTGAAATATAAAAAAGAAAAGGCAAATTCTAGTTTTCTCAGGTTATTTCAGAAATGATTAGAAATATCTTGGATTTCTTTGACGAGTCTTAAAGATCCTCGAAATAGGCAAGTTTTTTTTAATTTAACCCAATCCGGAGCTCCCCAAATTTAGATGTTTCCAATAGTGTACACGCTGAACTAAACACCCTGTGTACATAAAGTGGCATTTTATACTGACAGTACCTTAAAGTGTATTTTTAATGACACGCGGCGAAAAGCTTCAGTTACGTATTAAAACGTAAACCTATTTATATACCTATACAAAGTATAAGGGTCAAATTCAGCACATAAATATACCTATATAAAAAAGTTGTACAAACCGCACATCACATATATAAAAGCCTGTTTATTTCCTACATAGAGTTGCTGGTCCAACATTAAAAATACAGTTATTTTTTCTTAAAGAGTGACTTACTAAACTTTTATTATAATTGGAGAGTAGTTATTTGGTAAAGAAGATCTAGTAAATTGTCGTTTCCTTATGTTCAAATGCTCTGCGCTTCTCTGTAAAAAACGTTTGCACCATCATTTTGATAGAGGGCATCTCAGTTCTTTTTCGAATCATTCCAAATAGTCTCTATGGCAGGAAAACGTATTTCTGCATCTGAGATATAGTCCAATTTGCATTAAGTCTGGGACGCTGGTGCAAATTGGAGCCGACAGAGTCGTGAAGTCAAGCAAATAGCATTTCCAATCAGGTCTCGGAATCTCTGGATAGTCTTTAAAGCAAGCAGTGTGGATTTGAGGCAATGACAACTTTATCTTTTTTGCATTGGATTTATCGTACTTAAGTGAAGTAGTTTTTAATCAGAATTCAACTCTACACTTTAAAGACGTTAAATGTTGAAAACTCTCTTTGCTGAAAAAATACAAATAAAAACCTTTTATTTAAGCCATACCAAAAATTTTTTTTTCAGAAAGCTTGTCGCACAACATGTTCATAAAAGTAGATACCAATGAATCTCATTGGACAGTGAGTGATTGATAAGAAAGTACTGGGCGAAGTACGTATTTTCTTATAATTCGCGCGACAGGCTTTTTGAAAACAAATTTTGAAAACCTAAACTTATTTTATTCGTTTTAGGAGATACATGCCTTTTCCTTGTAAGTTTTGAACTGCCATCTTGGAGCATCCGCCATATTGCCATTAGAATGACGTCACGTGTTCTGCTTGACAAACCCTTTCATTTGATATCCATATCAAGGGGGTTGTAAAGAAAATAGGTACCTAATCCGCCATCTTGGGGCGGCGGCCATTTTGAACAAATTGCAATATTGAGTAGGTATACTTAGATTATATTGTGACCAGCACCAAAAGTGTGTGCATAATTTCAGCTCAATCGGTTAGGTAAAAGTAAAACTGGTTTAAAATTCAGTTGCAAGATTTGACAAACACTAACAAGGAAGTTAAATGATAACTTGTTAAAATGAAAACAAACTGTCGAAAGAGAGCATTTGCTGTCAGTACTGGGGTTAACGGCCATTACACAGATCGTTGTTCGCAATGCTATTTTTATACCTATTCGTATATGAAAATAGCACAAACAGTTACGTGTTACGTGCTTGTGCTTACGGATACTTCCATAGCTGTGGCCTTGAAGACATTGGGTAAAGAGTATACGTTTTGCGACAACTGATCAAATACATCAGCACAAAAGAACGTTCGTGGGGAATGAACTAGGGTTTCATCAAGTCAAGTAGCTTGACATTTTAACAAATAACTTGACTTGACTTGAAACTTGAAAATCAAGCTTTTGACAAATTAAATATTTGGCTTGACTTGATATTGGAAAATTACTACTTACTTGACTTGAACTTGACTTGATTTCTAGTCAAGTCAAGTAGCTTGAATATCAAGTCAAGCCATGAATCTCTAAAATTGGCAATAAAATAAAATTTACTTTTACTTGTTTATGTTTATTTATTATTAACACACAAAATAAGATCCAAGTTTCCGAGAAAAATGTTTATATATTAAGAAAACAAAGTGCTTTGAACGGTGTTAACGTGAAACTAATAGAAGTTTTTGTTGTCTATGTTACACAGACACAGACAAACAAATAGAAGTTTTTGTTGTTACACAGACTATACACATAGTTTTGCTACGGACTTGAGATAGTTTATTTTTGTTCTTTCCTAGTTTTGCAAAAAAAATGTGTACAATGCAAAGGTTTATTATTATTATTTACCTAACTGATAATAAAATTTGAAATTGATAAAAAATCAAGTAATCAAGTAGCTTCAAGAAAAACTTGATTTTTCAATTACTTGAGAAATAAATACTTGACTTGACTTGATATTGGAAAATTACTACTTGACTTGAACTTGACTTGATTTCAAGTCAAGTCAAGTCAAGTAGCTTGAATATCAAGTCAAGCCATGAATCTCTAGAATGAACATAAAAAAGACATGGACTATTACCGATAAAAAAGCATATATGTGCTCCCAGCCTAGACTGACAAATAACGCCGGCATAGTTTTCGTTAGGGCATTGAGTAAAGGAATAATTATTCCTTTACTCAATGGTTAGGGTTAGATCGGCCCAGTACTTCGATCGGCAAACAGACCAACTCCATCGGCCTAATAGCGGGCCTCTAGGGCCCTTCTCCGGATCTACTTCAGACCGCCGGAGGCCTGTTCTGTTTCTGCATCTGAGGCATAATATAATTTGCATTATGCGGCGAGTGCTGGTTTAAATGGGAGTGGGTGATCAACAAGCCAAGTAAATAGCGTCTTCAATCTGGTTTCGGTTGTCTGGTATAAATTTCCCAGCAAGCTCTGTCGGTTATAAGAAATGGCAATGCTGTATGGAGAGACCACGGTTGATTCCTGCTCCATTACATTTTGTTACTGATATTTACAGTGACTATACCCGTAAAAGACCAATTTAAACCACCAAATATAATACCAATTCATGCAACACAATTGCGTAAACTATTGAGGCTTTATTGATGAGGACAATCATAATTATGATGAGTTTAACACATTGTATGTAGCTTCATTCTCTATGAATAGCTTCAAGAATGTCTATCACCAATAATAATAATAATTCTCACCCTCACAATACTCCAAACTAGGAGTACCCCAGAAGCAACCACATGCTTGTGCGGGGGAGGGGGGCAATTACTATTATTTTGTCTTCGTTGCCATTTGCGGCTAGGGCCGACTTTTTTCCCGATAGAACTAGGATAGAATTCACTCAAGTACTACGGAAATCCCTAGAAAACCGTAGTAATCCCAGTGAGTGTAGGAAAATTAGTAAATCACACGGATAAAGCTATTTAGGGGCAATACCGTGAACCCTCATTTGCCCAGCGCTCTTGGCCATAGCGGTGATGTCAACCAGGAAAATGTATAGTTTCATTTATTAATTATTAGAGGGTTCATAAACCTCAAAAACTATTGCCACATTGCTAAAGTGCAAATCAATTCCTACGTCAACGGCGAATCGAACCATATCGGGCGATTGCTCGCGAAGTGCTGACTCGGTTTCCACCAAGGGACTAAAAACCGGCGGTCGGCACTTCGTGGAACAGTCATCGATCAATGGGTTCCAGGTGCCACGACTCGCGTCTAGACGGCTCAACAATAAGGCGTAACCATGAATCCTGGTTGACGCCACAATGACTCCCCCTGGCTGCAGAGATGTTGGTCTCCAAGATAGCATCTTTATAATGTAAGTAAATTCTATTTTTATTATGTCTTTTTAACTGCTATTTATTTAGGTTAATAAATATCTATTTTTCTAAAAGCCTTCTATTTGAATTATCAGTGTCGATTTAAATTATCTACTTGGTTACATTTCAATTCGCTCTACCATCTAATAACCGCTCACCCTCAGTCACAATTCCAGTTGTGACAATATGCATGCGCCTGCCTCGCACCAAGGTGGATCGAAGGCAGAAAAACATGTAGTCTAAAAAGTCTATATATATTAATTAGTGCTTTCCTGTGTTAATACTTCACTTAAGTCGTATTGAGTAATATATTATTCAGGTACAGCTGCGGCCAATTTGAACTTGCAAGTCCGTCTAAATTTTAAGTTGAGGGAGACCCGGGGACATCCGGCAACACCGCCCGTCACGTTTACCGCCTCTCCCCGTAATTACGTTAGGGGTTGGGGAGAGACGGGCGGAGTGCAGAAATGCTATTTCGAATCCACCTTGCGGGTTTAATAAGACCGCAAGAAGCATAAGTTGGGGTCCTCGGACCTCGAGTAAACGGTAGCGAGGCATTGATATTTTTGGGTGGTACAGAAGTAGGTAATTCGAGAGATATTGAGGTTTTTCCCCGCAGAAGTCGTATCGTTTTTTGTTCCGTTCTCTAATAACGCCCAAATGCTAGAAATTATTCAGGAAAATGTCAAAAATGTCCCTTTTTGTCGAACCGTAGCGATACTATTTTGGCTCGGAACTCTGGGTCCGGCGCCATTAGACCTTCCTCCAAGTCTTCAGGTGAGGTTCAGATGCTTCCCAAGCTCCCGAAAAATCGAAAAATTAGAAGAAAAAAGGCAATACCCAAAGGTGGTTCTGTTCTGGAGGCTCCCGGCGGGTATAAAGTTTCTTCAACATTGAAATCTTGAGGGGTCGGAGGTTGTAATTTTCAGTCACGATACGCCAAATACCAATCAGGGCCTTTGAGGTTATGGTGGCTATAGCGATGTTGCGCCCACAAAATATTGCAAGTTGAAATTGGCCGCAGCTGTACATATCAGCTTTGCTGTTGGCTTTGTTGGCAAAATAATCATTCTGCTCAGTTCATGTAGAGATTACGCTGGCCAAATAAATAATGATCTTGGATTCTTCAATATTCAATAGTTACTATGGAGATCCTTGAAAACTGTTTTCTTATTGGTGTTACATTTGTCTAGCACTCCTAATAATATTTGGTATTGCTACTCGACTTTTGATGAAACATGCGCTTTTGTATACAAAAAAATCCAGGATACTTAGGTGCCTTCATCGAAAGAGAAATAGAAAATTAGTTCAAAATTTATCAAAGCTCCTATGACGTCACAGCGGTAATAAAGTGGCAACTTCCCTGTCCAAATTTTATTTCTCTATTACGTTGAATGGCTTACCGTACTGAATAGGTACAGAAATTATGCAAATAATGCTTTTGTAAAATATGGCTGCTTTTCCGACATAGGCAGGATGCTATCATATGACAATTTCTCCTAATTATCACTGACTAGCACTCCTATCGACAAACATACGATCTCCCTAGGGTTCTTTTCGCTTTTCCGGAGGCCAATCCAAACCCGCGGCTGCGGCGCGATATGTTTCCGTAATTTGCATTATGCCGGAAGTGGAAGTGCTGGTCTAATTTTGGCCTGGCAAAGTCAACACGCCAGGCAAATAGCGTTTTCAATCAGGTTGCGGGGCATCTGATGCAGATTTTATGGCAAACAGTGTGGATTGGTGGAAATGGCAATGTTGCAGATACCTATGGGAGAGTTTTCTTTATTTTCGGTCCTTTACTACAACCACCTACAACCTACAAATTTCTGATAATACAACATTTGGACTTTCTTCCATCAGCAACGTAGTTAAGTTGATTGTGAGAGTTCTTTACCTGCGGCTTCTCGATCTCCAGTGTGTGTTGTATTAAATAAGAGTATACCTATTATTCATTACATGCGTGTTCTGCAGACAAGTTTAAAAATATGTTTTCACCTTCGACAGTTCAAATTGCTTTTAGACAAAATCGCTAAAATAAAAGTAGATTTATTTAGGACTTAATATATTGGGAGTTAGGTACTACATACTTCATAATGGATTTAAAAAAGCGATCTGGAAGTAGTGATCCATTTCTACTGGTAGCGGTTTTGAATAAATGAATAATCGGCGGTTTTGATTGTACCTATAATTCTTCATCCTCAAACCAAAAATAGTATAGATGAATCTTCCAATAAAATTTTTTACCACCATTTCTACGTCCGCTAATACAAAAGTTTGTTGTATAGCTACTTATACTTTATGGAATTCATTGAAGCATTTAAAATTAAATTAGAATATAGAAACAATGGTTCGCATACCTTACAATAGGTAAGTGAGAGGTCACATTGGAATCAGAGGCGTTGTGAAGGTTTAGACATACTTGGTAATTTATTGTGTCTCTTAGATGCATTTCACCTAGAAATTATGGTGCTCATAAGTAATCCTTCCATATGAAGTAAGCGTCAATTTAACCATATTTCTAAGCATCACTTTAACCATATTTCTAAAAGTATTTTTGACTACGCCCCTCGTGGGCTTTTTGGTTATTAACCATTACAAGAAAAGTTTTAATTTCGTGTTGAATATGCTGGTTAAGTACAATGTACAGGGTGACCCCCCATAGAGTACCACCCCCCTTTATTTTCTTAATTTTAGAGTATTTTAACCGGAGAAACGGCATTTCTTTACTAATTTTGTCCAAATTTTCAGAATCTGCTATCAAAAAAACAATTTAGCATCAAACAAAAAAGTTACGGACCTAACCTCACTTTTTTGAAATAGTTGCCCAACTCTTTTTTTCCATATTTGGATAGGCAATTGAAATCTCTATACGACGATATATTTATAAATATATACAGGGTGTCCCAATAAGGACTCCCGTCGCCGATATCTCCGGAACAAAAAGATATATTTTAATTCTGCAGACGCCGTTCGCTAGGACGTGAAGAGGGCTTTATTCTTAACCGCTAAGCGTTCATTTTGACATTGGCGTATAGATAGCGCTGCGGTAGAAAGAAACTTTTCGATCCTAGGAACGTTGAAGCGTAGCGCATCTGAAAGACTGGATAATTTGGAGAAACTTTTGTTCTATGGACAATTTTTCTATTGTTACTAGTTTCTGAGATAACCGCTCTACAATGTCATTTACAAAAAATGAGCTAACTCGCTTAAAATTAACTTTAGAGGAAAAAGTTATTAAAAATATCATTTTAGTTCACTATAGGACGAAGAAAATAGCGACACGTGTCAAATTATTACACATCCGGTTTGACCGGAAGTGACCAATTTTTCAGTTTAAAATGAACATACTGTATAATTTATCCCGCAAAAGTGAAAAACTTAATTTCCAGTGTCATATAACAACAATAACACCATGTACCTAGACAATGGCAATTTGGCTGAATTTATTTTTATTAACCGAAGGTGGCTCTGCCCTCTGTCCATTGTTTCAATATGATATTTAGCAGCTTCAAACGCCCAGGTAATTCTCTAACGTTGTCAATTTGTTTCTTACCTAATTAATTTATTAATTTTTGTAATAATGGTAAATTATAATAATGAGGATAAATTAAAATATGGTATTAGTTTATGGAGAATGCGGTAAAAACAGTGTTGTAGCCGCTGCTCGTATTTAGGTATGGAAATAATTTTGAACATATGTATTTATTGTAAACATACATGTTTAATTTCTATAATGTCACCTTCGGTTAATAAAAATAAATTCAGCCAAATTGTCGTTGTCTACATGTACCTACAAGGTGTTATTGTTATTAGGTATCTTTTTTCCAATTTTGAGGGAAAATTTTACAGTATGTTCATTTTGAACTGAAAAATGGGCCACTTCCGGTACTTTCGGTAAAACCGGATGTGTAATAATTTGACACGTGCCGCTATTTTCTTTGTCCTAGTGAACTACAAAGATATTTTTAATAACTTTTTCCTCTAAAGTTAATTTTAAGCGAGTTAGCTCATTTTTTGTAAATGACATTGTAGAGCGGTTATCTCAGAAACTAGTAACAATAGGAAAATTGTCCATAGAACAAAAGTTTCTTCAAATTATCCAGTCTTTCAGATGCGCTACGTTCCAACGTTCCTAGGATCGAAAAGTTTCTTTCCACCGCAGCGCCATCTATACGCCAATGTCGAAATGAACGCTTAGTGGTTAAGAATAAAGCCCTCTTCACATTCTAGCGAACGGCATTCGCACAATTAAAATATCTCTTTTTGTTCCGGAGATATTGGCGACGGGAGTCCTTATTGGGACACCCTGTATACAGAGTGTCTCACTCAAGAGTGAAACAACCTTATAACTTCTTTAATTTTTAACCGACCAGAACGAAATTTTTACCAAAGGTAGATGGCATTGTGGCCTACTTATTTCCAAAAAACTAGTTGCCTACTCCAAGGTCAAAGCCACCTGCGATGTCACAATCGAGACTAAAGATCAGAAAATCATAGCATTTTTTTTTCAAATAAATTTACTAAAAGTAGTTGTTCAGAATCGATCCAGGACCCTAAATCCAAAGTTTTGTTAAAATCAAAAGATATTAAATAAAAAAAATTAAAGTCCAAAAATAGCAATTTAAGAATTTTCTGCGTTTATAAAAGTGTGCCATGGAAGTTTTGAAAGCTAGTTGTTTTCAAGAAGTAATCATTTTAGAATAAAATTAAAGGCTACAAAACAAATTTTATTATTTTTTAATTTTTACTTATTTTTTTATTTAATATTTTTTGATATTGACAAAATTTTAGATTTGGGGTTCTAGATCGATTCTGGACAACTATTTTTATTCCATTTTTTTAAATGCCTATATTATGACTTTCGGATTTTTAGCTTCGATTGTGGCATCGCAGGTCCGTCAATTAGTCCGTAACTTTTTTGTTTGATGCTCAATTGTTTTTTGACAGCAGATTCTGAAAACTTGGACAAAATTAGTAAAGAAATGCCTTTTCTCCGGTTAAAATACTCTAAAATTAAGAAAATAAAGGGGGGTGGTACCCTTTGGGGGGTCACCCTGTACAATGCCATAAGAAAGGAGCGTCTATCTTTATTAGTTTTGGTATGAGATTTGATCCATTTCCTGGCATTGGCTATAGGTCTTTACCAAATTAAAGAATAATAATAGTTTCCAATTAGTGCTTCATCCACCCTTCTCTCCCATTGACAAACTTGATTGGTTCGATAGCAGGTTTCTAGGACCCTTTTAGGTGCCCACTCCAAACCGCCGGTGGCAGTCCGAGACATAATTTAATTTTACTTGTATCTAAATAACTGGAGCCTGAAGGGAATATTGGAGCAATTTTCAGTGTTGCACATGAAATATGACATTGATTTTATGCCCCGAAATCGCAAGTTTAGCCTTAGCTACTTTCATGTCTTGATTATGATTGGATAATAAAATTTTCTTTAGGCAGTTAAACTAGTATGCTGGTTGTGTAATATCTTACTAATTATGTTATTGTAAATGTATCCCTCGTTTGTGAAATAACACGGGCAACGCAACGAGTTGAATTTGAGTATCATACGAACTGTAATTACCCTTCCCCAAAATTTACATTACCAACTACAGCTGACATTCGAGTGAAAAGTTATTACTTCCAAAATAGCTCCGTAATTCTGTTTCGTTTGGTGCGGGGTCGGGTTCCTTTCTCCAAGGCCTTAATTTGGCTTCCTCCCCGGAATAAATTTATATGCCGTGAATAGTTCGGATTCGGGGTATGTGCCTGGGCAAGCTAATACTGGTTTGTGTGTTTGTGTGGCGGCTTTTCAAAGGAAACCAATTTGGAACTCCATCTATCTAGTCTTAGAATCAAACATCGGATATCGTTAGCTTTAGTAAACAATTTTCGGAAAATGCCAAAGAAGGGTGGGAAACATAAACAATTTTCAACAGAAAATCACAGTAATTTTTTGGGAGAATTGCACCTTCATCACCCACAACATACAGTGTATCCACGTTAAGAACTTACCACCCTTGAAAAATCTTTGTTCGTTGACCAATTTTGATAAAACTTTTTTGTTATGGATATATGATTTCAAAATGGGCATTCAATAATGGACAATGTGGATGACTTTATAATCGGATTGTAATCATGGCCAACTACAGCCACGTTTATGAGCTCAAATTTCAAATAATACTATTAGGGATTTTTTTATATAAAAAATAGTAGACTACTAGATTCTGATTTAGCATCACTTACTTATAACCTATCTGTACCTATTTTCACCGTTCCAAAATAAGCAAAAATATTATTACTACTTATACGTTTCAACTGTAGGAACTTATTATTGGTGTTCCTATTCCTATGACGTCACAGCTGTTACAAAGTAGCAACTTCTCTGTCCAAACTATATATCTCTATTACTTTGAACGGTTTAAATATGACTGCTTTGCCGACATATTATGTAGGATGGTCTCATTTACTCATTTACTTATTAGGCACTGAACGCTCCGGTACGTTGAAATTTAGCTCTCCTCAAGAGTGTGTGAATAACATGCTATTAACAATTTTTAATTAGTGGTTCCTGACCCAGTAGTGTATACATCTTTTGTGGCATCAGAGTGAGTAGAAAACTAGTACTTTTTTCGGTGCACTGTCGATATCCTGCAAAGTTTTTCTATAAGTTCTGGTACCGGTACGGATTTACGACTGTTTTTTTGCCACAAATCGTTATCTGCGTAGCCCACTACCAGTGTCGGCAATATATCGGCAGAACGAGATACAAAATAAATAAGTAAAACGAAACCGAATAAAGGAGAAAAAAGGGAAATGAGTGGAAATGACTCTATTACAACAAAGACCTTACTAGAAGAAATAGTGAAAAACCGAAACGAAATTAAAAGCTATATAGATGATAGATGCTCTTGAGGCGAGGCAACAAATAAAGTTTGAAGAGCTGAAAAAAGAGGTTGAGCAACTGGAGGAAGAAAACAAGGATCTGCGAACTGAATTGGAAACAATAAAAAGAACAGGCAGAAGGAACGGAGTAGTCATCTTCGGGCTGCCAATAAAAAAAACCGCTGACTGCCTCCCTCATTTGCGAAGAATTAAATAACCTTCTGAAGATAAATCTCAAGGAAGAAGAAATTAACGATTTCTATTCTTTGGGGAATGGGGAAAACAAACCTCTTAAAGTAGATTTTACCAGATTTCTTGACAAAAAGTTAGTCATAGAAAGTAGAAAGCGGTTGAAGGGATTGAAGATTAGTATTTCTGAGGATCTGACGCCCCAGCAACAGAAGGAGCATAAACTTTTGAGAAAGCATCAGCTCATAGCAATAAATTCAGGTAAGAATAATTGTTTTATAAAAAAGGGCAAACTTCATACGGACGGGGAGGTTTACACCTATGCAGATCTGCTAGAGTTTGAGGAGAACGACTTTGAAGAACCTACAAAATCAAGTACCACCCCAGCAATTTCAACATTTAAGAGTATCCACCAAGGAGCTTTGAATCCTGATAGTGGGGATGTGGGGGTCAGCACCGACAGAGTGAATAAAAATATCGCTTCCAAACAAATAAGTACCAGACACCAACTAAAACAAAGAAATAATTCTGCAACAAAAAAATAGTTGTTTTGTACCTTTTCTCCACTGGACACCTACTGTTCCCTTTTTCTTGTTCATGTGTGTACTTTGTCGGTGCTGCCTTTTATGCTTTTTGTGCTTTTGTACATTTGAGCTTTTGTGATTTCGTGTTTGTGTTTTTTAGTACTAGTTTTTTTTTATTATTTATTATGGGAACATCTTTTCCTTTTCTTTAAGTTTAAATTTTTTGCAATTTTTGGGCAGTGTGCTTTTCCTCGAAGCCTCTCAAACAAAAATGGATCCGTATTTAAAACACTTTAAATTGGATACAATACGGACATACACATTGAGCTTGGGTAGTGAGTGTGCCGAGGTACTTAAAATTAATAAAAATAATAACAATTTCAGTATAATCCATAACAACATTAGAAGTGTAAGTAAAAACATAGATGAATTTAAAATATTGCTGTCCAGGTTCGATGTTGGGTTTGATTGTGTAGTGTTTACAGAGACCAGAAAATTATTAGATCACAAAGTTTTCAACATCTCAGGATATAGTATAATCTACAACGAGGGGGATTTTAATCAGAACGATGGAGTAATTATGTATATAAGGGACAATTATGATTTTGAGTACCACGTGATAGGTGTGAATGGCTTTAAATTCCTCCAGACACGTATATTCAATGAAAATATATCTATAGTTGTGAATGCTGGCTATAGGTCGCCGGCTAGTAGCTTGGAGGAATTTAACAGGTCGTTGCAGTTTTTTTTGGAAAACTATCAAAAAAACACAGATAAATTATATATATTCATAGGCGATTTGAACATAGATATATTGCAACAAAACAAATACTCTACAGAATACATCAGCACTTTGAATGAGTTTGGATATGTTTCTACTATAAATGAACCAACTCGACTAGGAAGCTGCATAGATCATATATTCTTGAAATCCAAAGATTGCATAACAGACATGGTTTTACCACTGACACTACAAAGCAATATAACAGATCACTCAACAACAATTCTGCAGATAGTATTTTCCAAAAATAAGCATCAAAAATTAATTATTCAATCAATAATTAATTAAATTACGGCAAACTAAAGACAAACATATCACTGGAGGGAAGTTTATTCGGAATATAACTCAGACTCTGCTATGAATGCGTTTGTAAATATACTAACAAACGTACTACACAACTGTTTGGAAATCAAAAGGACACATCGAAGAAACACAAAGATTGCGCCTTGGCTAACTGATGGAATCTTGGTATCCATAAACAAGAAGAATAAGATGCATAAACAAATCAAAAGGAATCCTAATGATGAGAATTTGAAACAAGAATATAGAAATTACAGAAATAGATTAACACAACTCATAAGAAAAACAAAAATGAAGTAATACGCAGGGAAAATTGAACGGAACTCGAAGGATTCAAGACGTATTTGGGAGATAGTGAGCAAATTAAAGGTTTCCAAAAATAAACAACAAAACATTGAAAAAGTACAAAATGAAAATCAAGAACTTTTAACAAACAGCAAAGAAATAGCAGACCAATTCAATAAAACTTTTGTCAAGATGGGGCAAAACCTTGCGAATAATATCATCACTGACCCACATTACAAAACGCCAAGGAAGATAAATGATAGCTCTATTTTTTTAACACCAGTCGATATAAACGAAATGAAATATGTAATAAATCAACTAAAAAATGGGAAATCTGTGGGGAGTGACGGAATACAAGCAGAAACTCTAAAATACCTGTCTGATTATATAACGCATCCTTTGACCCATATTGCCAACAAATGTTTTCAAGAAGGAACCTGGCCCACTATTCTAAAAGAAGCAGTAGTCATTCCGATTTTTAAAAAAGACGATAAAACGATAATCTCTAACTATAGGCCCATATCGCTATTAAGTATCGAAGATTTTAGAGAAGCTTCTGAAAAAGAGATTACTATCTTTCATTAACAAGAACGAATTGATCTCTGCTAAACAATACGGGTTCAAGGAAAATAGGTCTACTGAAGATGCAATACTAAATCTAACAACAAAAATTCACACTGCTTTAGAAAAAAATCACCCAAGCTTGTGTTTATGTATAGACCATGCAAAGGCGTTTGACACGGTCAGCCACAAGTTATTGCTGGACACACTTAACGATACTGGTGTTAGAGGTAATTGCCTCTTGTTGCTCAAAAGCTATCTAACTGATAGAGCCCAAATGGTTAAAATTGCGGGGACTTTAAGTGATCGACGAATCTTGCGATACGGGATACCTCACTCGGTCCAATCATTTTTAATCTGTATATAAATCAGATATTCTCCCTGGATATTTCTGGCGACCCTATTGGCTATGCTGATGACACTGCAGTTTTTTACGTGGCAGACACGTGGAATGGCCTGAGGGACATCGTAGTCCGGGATTTTGCTTCAATAAAAAAGTGGTTCGAAAACAGACTTCTTACAATAAATATAGATAAGACCTTTTATTTGCCTTTTAGCTGTAACAGAACTAACATATGCCCCTTTAAAGAAATGGAAATCAACATAAATGGGCAGCAAACTTTTATTTTAGAATCTGTTACCAATATAAAATACCTAGGAGTTTATCTAGACACTCATCTAAAATGGGATGTTCACATCCAGTACATCGTGAAGAAACTGCAGACAATATTATTATCTTTTGAATATCTAAATAATATTCTACCGACTGAAACAATGAAATTACTTTATACTTCCCTTGTCGAGAGTCATCTCCGGTATGCAATAGTCGTCTGGGGAAGTGCCCTTCGTGTGCATCTTAACCCTCTAGAGGTAATACAAAAAAGATTTCTCAAGCTGATTATGACAAGACATAGAAGGTATTCGTCGGATCTCTTGTACAAAGAAGCGAAAGTGTTGGATTTGCGACAGCTTTTTTTTGCTTTGATAAGACGATAAATAAGAAACACCCCCAACACGACTATGGCACCAGACAAAAAAATGAGATAGTTATACCAAAGGTGTCAAAGTCTTTTGACAGAGAGCTTTCACATACATATCAATAAAGTTATTCAATAGTTTGCCAGATTGCATAAAATTAATTAACAATAAGTTCAAGTTTAAGAAACATTTAAAGCATTTTTTTGCTGAATACCGAAAGGTTTTATATATCAGGCATAATCGAAGGTTTGATATAGGGTCCCCCTCATGCTTGTGCTCAGAATCATAATTGTAAACATAAACATAGGCATAATCATAATTACAATAATTCGATATAATGCTCTACAGCCTTGTGTAATAATCATACGTGCTATTTTTAGATGTACTTTCTGATGTTTACTCTAATTACTTACGTTACTAAAAAATTTTATAGTCGAAACAAGTATTCTATACTAAAATCGAGCAATCCGTACGCCTGGTGTAAATAAAACCACGTGTTCAATGACGATCCGCGATTGGTCGATAGGCTATAAAAATTCACCCGACTCGGCAACTGGGACGTGCTCGATCGCAGAAGTGTAGATATTCGGTTATATCTTGTTGGTTTCAGCTATTTAGACACTGCCCCAAATAATTTTATCGACGTTTTGAACCATTTTAATTAAGCCAATAATTCTTGTCTGAAATATTTTGATGTACACAATTGTAAGACTAAAATTAAATAAAGGTAGTACCTCCGTGCAGCTATGGCAGATATTTCAACCCACGTGCTCTTGTTTACTCCAGGCGTAAGAGTTGCTCGATTTTACTATAGTTTACTTATCGACTCCTTACTTTGTTTATCTGCCTTTTCCTTATTATTTTGTTGTATCTTCTTATATTATATTATATATATTGTTTTTTCACCCCTTTATGCATTTGTGATTTGCGATAAATAAAGTTTTATTATTATTATATTTATTATTATTTGACAATTTCCCATAATATATACTCCAAATTTTAAAATTTGGAGTATATATTATATTATTATTATTGTAAATAAAATCCTGGGTTTCGACCAAAAGTTATATTATTTATTTATTTGTGTTGTTTATACGACGCGTTTCGGCATGTATACAAAATAAATGTCCTGAAAAAATAGTTTATTACATTTTTTTTAAATGTCGCTATTTTCTTTAAATTTATTTTTGTCACTAAAAATTTTTAAAAATTAATAAATAAAATTACTTACATTTATTTTGTAGGACGTAGTTTACAAACAGTGACATTTAAAAACATTATTATTTAACTTAAAAACGATGTAATCAGTAAACATTAAAAAAAAAAAACAAACACTTTTTTGATGTTTTTGAAAGCAATTGTTCTATGATAATATTGTTAACAATATATGTGCATTGTGTAGTTGGTAGCAAAGGAGTAATAATTTTTAAAAATACGGCGAAGCAAACACATAGCTTTCAGAGTCGTGGTCTACACCTCTGTGGATATTATTGGAATGGAATATTCCAAATTACAAAATTTATATTTTGGGAGTATTAGGTTAGGCTTCATCTCATTGAGGGTAAATATTCCGCGGAGAGTTAAATTACTGCCGGCGATGTTCTGAGAAAGGGCTCTGTCCCCTGCACCAAATGAAACAGAATTATGAAGCTATTTTCGAAGTAATAACGTTTCGCTGAAATGCCGGCTATTTTGCAATGTAAATTTTTGGGAAAGATTAAACAGTTCGCATGGCACTTAACTCTGTTAAAACATCGGACAAAAGTACTTTATACAATTTTCGTCGTTCGACATGCCGTGTTTTAAACGCTGTCGCAGTTGTAGCAAGATCAAAGCGAGCAAAATTTAACCGAACAATTTGTTTCGAAATACGAATTCGTGGGAGCTTTTGTTTTAATGCAAAAAAAAAACAGCTCTTTGTACATATACATTGAGGGGAAAATTTTGTTGTAAGCCCAATGGGAAATCCTATTTTATGAATATTAGTGATAAAATTGTTGGTTATCAAAGAGCAGACAAAATATTATATTTTCCATTTTCCATGACGATATAACGTCACCTATTATTTCGATAACTTCATTGTTGTGTCTAATGCGCAATAAACCTAGACGAAATATTCTTTGGCAATTTTTTCTTACGAAATAAATCGTGGAATACATCAACCTGTTTACTGTTTGGTAAATTTGATGGAATTGTAAATTTGACGGGCTTTTCGTATGCTTCGATTTGAATGGGTGCGTATATTCGAGGTTATATTGTTTCCTAGCAAGTGAGTGTAAACGTGCTATTTTAACTCAAAAAAGTGTATAGATGTGTATGAGTTTAATAATTTTGAACAATGGGACACGAGACGTGTATGGCATGTAAGAAAAACTTCCACAAAGAAACAAGCGAATCAGCTCGTGCACCTATACAAAAATATTTGTTTTGATTTGGTATTGTATATGTTGAACGATTACAGTACCATCAACAAATTTAAAAATAATTTTTTAAATTAATGTTTTTGTAGGTACAGGGTGTCCCATTTTGGGCGTTTTTGGGTGTTTTTCTCAAAAATCTCGGTTATTATTAACGCTAGAGGGTTGCGGTTTTCACGTCACTGTACTATTTTTTTGAGAGGAATTTGGTGGACCAATCGGATTTTAGATAAGTTTTATAGTTTCCGCGCATTGGCGCAGGACTGAAATTTTCGATTTTTTGGAAACCGCTCTCCTGGCTACAACTTATATATATCGACAAATTTAATCAACTATTTTTATAGATTTTTTGGCGTAAAATCGAATGGAATAATTAGTTTTTTGGTAGCGTTAATAGTTTTTGAGAAAAAAACCCAATAAGACCCAAAATGGGACACCCTGTTCATGATCTACAGTGTCCTCCAAAAATTCCGCATAATGTAAAATAGTTTTTACGAAGTTAAAGTTTTTAAATATTCGGAAATTTCATAAATAATATTAAAAATGGCAAAAAGTAAATTTTTTAAAAGAATCTTTTAGTTATTCTTGATGAAACCACTTTTTCAAGTATAAAACTTTTTGACTTTTTAGCAAATAAGCCCATATTAGCGAGGTTATTTTTTAAATATATTTTTTTAAAGATAGGAAAGTCATGTAACTATGTCTGAGCGGGACATTTTTCATCTATAAGTTTTAAAGCGGAAGGTAACCCAGGGACTCTTTAAAATAAGGGGACCCAGCATGTCACAGTCTATCACATAGGAGAAGTGAAGCCTTGAGGGGAAGTTTGTTTTCTGTTGACTCGAGGAGACCACAAGGGGGCTGATACAAGGTTATGTTATAATATGTCAGTATCCAACTGCCATCAGGTTTTATGTGACATGCCATAGTGCCATAGATTCTAAAGGAGCCAAAATATTTCCCATCATAATTCACAATTTTTTACTTTTCTAACTTCCAGATACTCAGATGTGTCAATTAAAGGTAATGCGCCCGCCTGTAGTAGTCCCAATAATTGCAACCAGATTTTTTCTGTATCACCTTTAGTAATCCTACAATTCCCATTACGTGGGCATTACGTATAAGTAGGTAGTTCAAAACAAATCGTATTTCGAAAATTTTCAATCATTAAGCAGGTAGCTTCAGTCAGGTTTTTTTAAAGAGTTTTCTACGACTACGAGTATCTACGACTACAAGTTTATTTTAAGTTTGTGAGGTACCTTGGGAGATAAATAAAATTACAAAAATTTTATAATGAACACCGAGAAAAACTACATCATTAGAACTACTAGACCTAATCTTATTAAGCCATCTCGATATCTGTGAAAGTTCTCTGGGTAGATACATTCAACAAGGGAAGAAAGTTCAAGTATACATATTACAAATGGATGGAGGAACCTGGTAACAAGGTGCAATAGCGACAAATTCTTAAATAAGCAAAATCGGCACTGACTTACCATACTTATTCCTTAAATTCGTGGAAATAATAGCTCGAAATCAAAATTTCAACTATAAAATAAATTTCTTTCATTTGACATTTGCCACATTCTGCACTTGTATACACAAAATTGTCAAGTCAAATTTTTAGTAATCATGGAAACCATTATTAATTTTCACTAACAATCCAAGTACCTGCTATATTCATAGATTCTCCAATAAAATGGCATACTTGGCATTACTGAGACCATTAGAATGAGGAAAGAATAGGCCTCACTTTGGAAAGTATAATGCTGGGTCCCCTTACTTTAAAAAGTCCCTGAGGTAACCCCAAAGTTAAATTTCAAAATACATAATATAAAAAAAGATTCCCCTTATGATGCAAACTTTTTGAAGGACACTTCAGGAATCTAGGTATAGAAAACGTAAGAATAAGTAAAAATTAGTTTTTTTTAATTTACAAGCTAAACATGATTTTTCGATTCTAGAAACCCTTTTTTGTTGGTTTTATAACAAAATGTTATAAGGAAAAGTTTTTCAGAATTAAAAAGCGAGTAATTGTGCAAAATTTCAAAACCTAGACCTACTTTGATGTTTTGCTAAAAAATTTAAAACGTACAAACGAATTTTTCAATGGAATAATTTTTTCTTGGCAGAAAAGGATTACTATTTCAGTGGCGTACCATTTTTTTATGAAAAAACATGATGGTTGACCGCCGCCACTGGTGGAAGTAGACAGGCCGAATTATTTTTAATTTATAGTATTTAATATGTGTCTAAACTGTACCTAATATGTTTAAGGTAATGTAATGGAAATGTTAGATATTAGTACTTATAGGTTATAAAGATTTAATTATTACCAACACCGTTTCATCAGTTGATTTTTTCCAGCGCAGAGCACCATCCGTTGTTCGGGGAAAAACGGCAAACTATCTCCGAAATCCAATATTCTCCCAGCGGCTAGCGCTCTCCAGACAATCACAGCAGGAAATTTAGCAGAAATTAAACGGTTCTTATACCTGCCGCCCTGAATTCTAAAACGGCCGACGTTGCCGTCGGAACGCCAGCTAAGCGGCGTTCCATTGTTTCTGGCCAGTTTAAAACTAAGCGAACTGCTGGGCCAACTCTAATAATTATTCGTCTTTGTAATTACCATTACCGAAAGTAGTTCGGGGCTGATCTACGTTCGGCCCGATCCGCCATTAGACCGGATTTAGGGTTCGGCTAAATAATGCTTATCCGGGTTTTTTGTGCCCCATTTGACTGCCAAAAATCCGCCTAGGATTTGGGGCCGCACGGGGCATTTTTTCTTGTCCATTTGTTTTATTTTCGTCGGGCGGCTTCGAATGTTTGCTGCTGATTTATCTACGAGGATTACCCGCAATTTGGCAAATTGTCAAGGTAGTTTGACTAATCCAAGAGTTCGTGTAATGACGGCATTCGCACTGATCTTGAACGGAAAAGTGAACACCTGGATTTCTGTAGAGTAAAAGGTAAAGCTTTAGGACTGTATTTCACCTTAGTTCAAAATTCACAACTTCAGCTATATATTTAAGGCATCAAAAAAGTCGTAATATGAATATTGCAGTTCGTTTACCCATTTACATACAGTGAATATAATTGGAAGTAAATAGACAAATCGTTGCTTTGTACAAGCATGTAACAAATTATAAAAAATAAACATTGGATGAAAACGCTTCCGCTTATGCTATAGGAATTCTTAAAAATAAACATGGCCTGTGAAACCGAAATTTGAAAGAAACATAAAAATTTTATTTAGATTTCTTTTATAAAATTACCAAAGCGGTATATTTTTTCCGGTGCATCCTACTTTTAAACAAGATCTAAGCATTGTCAAGAAATATTTTTTACGTAGAAAATGGTAGTGAACATAAAGCAAATATACTTATTTCAAATATACTGGTGCAATTAAGCGCACTCTAGTGTCTCAGTTATATTGGCTTTCACGGTCTCCTAAATTGTATCAAATTGCAGATTGGTTCCTTTTGTCGTTTCCAAAATGTTGAGGAAAACCTGTTTTTTTTTTAATAAATTGCCACACCCTGTATCTTTCTTATTAAGCCTTTTTGTTGACTTATTTACTTAAAATGCAATTCTCTATCACTAGTTTTTTTTATGGAATTTGGAACTGAGATAAGGGGTGGTTTTCCAATTGGTTCATTTGTGTAGTGAACACCAAATTACATTTTATAAAAACGCAATTATTTAAATACAATCAATTTTAATATTTTTATTGTTTTCGTACTTGTTGATCTCTACTTTTTTTATGCGCCACTGAACATCGCTCTCGCCGGCTGCTCGGTCGGTATCGGTGCGATATACAGATTGACCGCGAGATTTTTCCAGGAATGCCTGTCGTTAGAAAGAGAGGTTATCAAATAAGTGAAACAAACAGTGCGGCCACGTCAACCTACGCTATTTTTAGTTTCATTTTGTGCGTCGCACGGCAGTCGACTTCGCATGTCCGGCGCGGCAGGTTTTTGTGTTTGCGATTTCGTTTGTAAATTTAAAATAGGATGGAATCGCGTTCGGTGGAATTTATAAAAGAAAATGCCCACAATTTCAAGAATCGAGTGCTTATAAAAAAATGGACCACCTTAGCCGGAGATTAACATTGTTCAAGAATGTGCCATAAGAAACGAAAAGTTTAATCATAGTTTTAAGGTTGAACAATACAAAAAACTTCGTGGTTGTGCGGGTCTGACAAACTACATGCTTTGTTTTGTTTTCCTTGTTTAGTTTATGCAATCAATGAAAAGACTTCATCAGAATTGGCAAAATCATGGATCTTCTGAAATTCATTTAAGAAATGAATTGCAGCTAACGGCTATTGGCACTGTTGATGTGTGTCAGTTATTAGATTCTGGCTATCGAAAAGCAGACCAAATAATAAAAAAACGTTCTTACATCTTTTCTCGTCTTATTGATTATGTAAAATTTTGTGGCATATTCGAGCTAGCAATGCGAGGACATGACCGAAGGATACAATGTTTTTAAAGGTACGTTACAATCGGTTCAAAATGACATATTAGATGCTATTTTAATAGTTTGTCAAGAAGAGATACCGGGTTTCAGAAGAACGGTTTGTAGCGCTTCAGTGTGTTACTGATGTTTCTACCCACCAACAACTTGTTATTATTTTGGAACTACCCAATGAAACGAGCAAAAACCACACACTGATTATATTACGTAAACGTATTTTTGCATTATTTCTATAATTTAAATTTGACGTTTCTTTCTCGCACTGTGTGTATGACGTATGACATTGTGTAAACTGTATTTTTTCTTCTAACGAGCACAAAATTAAAAATTAAATTGAATTTAAATTAACACGAGCCGTCACTGACCGAGACACCCAGTTGCATGGTACTATATTCATATCAATATCTCGTAAATCAAATCCTTAGTGAAAATTTTACAAGAAAAAGAAAATCTAAAGAATGATTCACTTAAACCATAGGGGTAATATTGGTGTGGGGGGAAAGAGATACAACACCCACAGTTTGTTCCATTTCTTATTTAAATTTGTTAACTAAAACTCCACAAAAAATCTGTTTCTGTATGAGAAGGAAATCGTTGCCAAATTTCAAATCAATATCTTAAAAAACTCAGGAGTTATTAATAAAATTCCCTTTATAAATCAACTAACAATGCAGTATTTTCCAGTAGAAGTGTCTAAATGAAAAATGGCATAAGATTAGTCAACTTATTTTAGACCAAGTGTCCAATGGTTTGTCCTAGTTCTCTGTAACACCCTGTGTATTTAGAGTAGTCAGTTTATATATATTTCTTTTACTTTAAAAAAATGCAAACAATAGAAATCTTGAGCAATAATAAATGTTGCTCACTGTATTTCCGAAATTATAGGGCATTAAAAAATATGACAAAAAAAATAAAAAATAGTGTTTGTTTGCATTTATGATATTAAAGACCAGCAATAATAAAACCTAGAGATGGGAAAGTTTCCACTTTACGAAAATTCCCAGAAAGTTTCCAACAAAAATTTCCGAAACTTTCGGAAAGTTTCCAGTCTTCTTTTTTTTTTAGTGTTTAGTTTAGTTAGTCACACTTAGAGATTTCCAAAAATACCAAATATGTCATATTTTGAGTGAAATTTGTTAAAGATATTGCAGAAAAAGTATAATATCACAAAATGTAAAAGTTTTGCTTTGTATAATTGGTATTTCATGATCATAATTCAATATTCCACTTTCAGATTTTAAATTACTAGTATCATTATTATTTAATTACTACCTACTGCAAAAAACGTAGGAAGTGACGTTTTTTTTTGTTAAAAAAATACTATTATTTTTGCAGATTTAGCTGATGCAATAAGAAACATTGCTTCCGCTAAACCGAAAGTGATATGCAACTGTGTTGTGCAGATTATTTTATTCACTTTACTAGTCTGATGAAAAATTGCAACAATATCGCCATCTTAATTTAAAAAAAAAATGGTAATTTGGCGATAACTTTTTGTTTGAAATTAAACTGTTTTTTTTTTCTTGGCGGTATTCAATTTCTTAGGGAAAACAACACAAGTTTAGTGTTTGAACAGCCAATGTATCTTAAAAATTACCGAGATAATCGCTAGCAACATCTTAATTGTGTCACCCTGTACAAAAGTAAACATAATAAAATAGGGAACTGGAAAAAGATAGATAAATAAAAAAAGATAAAACCAAATATGAAAGAATATAATAAATTTAAACTTATTAAATTTCAGTCAAAAAGTATATAGAATATAATAAAATATATTTTATCTGTGGTCTATAGCACAAGCACACAATTGTTCGTGATTCTTCTTTGTTCTTTTTTGTATTTTTTAGGTTATGTCATGAATGTTGGCCAGGCATTTATGGCGGCAAATTTAAAATTTCTACACAAATTTCCGGAAAACTTTCCGGGAAAGTTTCCCAGGAATGTTTCCGAAACTCTCAGGGAAAGTTTCCTAAACCTTCAAAGTTTCTTCCCGGAAAGTTTCCAAAAATGGAAACTTTCCCAACTTGGAAAGTTTCCGTTGCCCATCTCTAATAAAATCTGTTCAATTATAATTTGAATATCACTTCTTGTTATAAATGATAAATGTCATAATAACATTATGTGGTTATCTGCTGCCATTTTAGAGATATTGGCACACTGACCTAGTAATTCTAAAGATGTCGTCTGACAAACAATGTGTAAGAATGTATCCATAATGAGAAATCAAGTAAGTAGAAAAGGGGTAGGTATAAATGCAACGTTGCTACTAATTTAGAGCAATAAAACCAGCAACCAGGGTAGGGAAAGGTACGAGCGAACAGCAAATGGGATGGGATTATAATAAAGTATTATAATCGGGGAGTGAAGTAGTGAGAGGTGGTGCGGTTAGTTCCCGTCCACCGCGATGGGTTGAACCGCTATAGTGACTTTTTTTTGCACAGATAGATGTTTTAAGACATTTTCACACAGTTGAGATCCACAAAACGGATCTGACGGAATCTATATCCGAAATTTATTTATTTACCAGTTCCCGAACCGAAGCCGTCAGAAATAACTGATTATTTTTGTCGAATTCATTTCATATCATCTTAATGTTTGTTGTCATTAATTTCCATCTACGCCTACCCTCTCTCCCTTACCGGTGTCAATATCCGCGCGTAGAATGGAGGCGCTCTGCCGGTAACTGCCGATAATCCGGTGCCGTCGCTACGCAACTCCTTCCAGGGCACACCTGACGCAGCAGATTGTTTTTTATATTCCGCCGGCGACGAGCCGGAGGGAGATAATCTCCGTCCGGAGGAAATCGAAACCGGTGAGAGGGCGTTTTCTTCTGCGCAGCTAAGGCGCGATATATGACAATGGAACGCACCAAGCAGTTTGTGTGGTTTTAATTTTTTTTTTAAGAAAAACGATGCAGGTAGCATGAGCACGGAGCACTGGGCACTACTGGGCAGGCCATTGGCATCATTGGGTAAAGCAGATGAGACAGCTGAGAATATACTCACATACATTTTGCTGCCTTGAAATACTTTCTTTTGTGCTCCATTTACTAAAGTATCTGGTGTTCCTTAAAACTTAAAAAAAAGACAGATATTCCCATACGTGATATCGGAGACGATTTGTATACATTTGTGTATATTTTGTTACTGCTTTTATTATCGTCTGTTGAACAAACACACCCAATCATTGAAGTAAATTTTATAAATGTATATAAACTCCTGGACAAAATTAACGCACCCACGTAACAAATCCCCACAGAAATTGCATTTTTTAAATAAATTAATGGAAACTAAATGAAAAGCAACAAATTGCATTATTTAATTAGTTTAACAGTATAGTAAAAAATGTCCAAAGCCTACTACATATATATACAGGGTGTTTCAGACCTAAATACAATAATTTTAACCGCATACTCAGAAAGGTGTATAAATAAGAAAAATCGAAAAAAATTTTTTTTCGGAAATATTTTAGAAATAATTAAATAATTTTAATATTTCCCCTCACGAGCCGCTCAGTTTTATTATCCCCCTCCCTGCACCTCCTCGAGGCTTCGCAGTGGCGTGTTCTGTTGCTATGCAGGCCCTTTTTTATTTCAGTTTTTTGCTGCGTTTCCGAGCCTAGGATCTGTCGTCCCACAAGTCACGGCTCTTAGTTCGGGGAATGCCGGCTAAAATCGGCAACATTGCACGTCGCCCTATAATGTAGCTTCTGGCCCGTCTACTTCCCGGTCGTGTCCTCGCCAGTGGCGTCGTTAGTGTCTTTAAAAAATAGCTTCCTTAAAAAAAATTCTGGCTCTATTATTGACTTTTAATTTTTTTAATTGTGGATTCGTATTTTCTCCACATGTGGTTAAAATTATTGTATTTAGGTCTGAAACACCCTGTATTCTTGGTAGACACGAAAAATTATTTAAAATATAATTTGAAATTTTGTATGTTGGTGCGATAATTTTGTCCAGGAGTATAATTATAATGGACCTTGTTCACTCAATCGAATTTCGATATCTCATACTACTAGAATGAAATTAATCACATAACTCTTTAATAAAATCCCCCTCAGCATCTTTCTCATCAATACCTACCTAATTTTATTATTAACTAAAAAAACATGTAAAAATTTTAAACTGCGCGCCTTAATTTGGAGCAATGAAATTGCTTATAAGTCTATGGAAATTGCGTTTGCGACGTTGCAGGTTATAATAGTATCTCCATTCTAATCTCAGACGTGCACATTGAATCGAAATCGATTCTCTAGAGAAAGACAGTTTTATAAACGGTTGTCCGAACTCGACCGTACAGACGCAGGTAGTTGTTTTGTGGGTCTTCTGTCGGGTCTAACAATCTGTCGGCTGGTCATGTCGTTCTGTCATTCTCTAATGTAATCCCAAGGTTAGTTTTTTAATCTTGATGTAATCCGAACTACCTAATAAAACTAAATGTTTTTCTGAAAACCTGCAAAAGTTAAAGTGTATACCGTATGCTGGTTTTAAAATAAATTCAATCGATCTTGTAATAAGGATGTAGACACTTACTTAGCATCATCAGTAAATATTGTTACCTCCCTGAAGAACTGAAAAAAGTGATAATCCCGTAATTATTGAGAGAAAGGAATATTTTGGCCATCCGGAAAACCATTTAATAATAATTATTGTGAAATGAAGAACATCAAAAAAGGTTGTTATAAGCCAGATTTATTTAGGTTGGGACAACTTACAAGCTGGTGATCATTCTCAAAGTAACTTTTAACTCAAAAAAGGGAAAAACATTACGATTATTGTATCTTATTAAATTAGTTTATATTGAGGTTATTTTTTATTTATTTTTATGGCCTCTGCTCTTTTTGAGCAATCTAGCAACTAAGGGACATTCGCCACCTTATAATTTTTGAGGATAAATCCTAAACCTAAAGGCAAACACACAACACCGAGGGCACTGCCGCGGTGGGTATCGAACCCACGGCGTACGGTGCTAAGGCGTGGGGTACCACGAAGGACCCACTCGTGCACCGCCGCGCCACCCCCTGATATTGAGGTCATGTGTTATGTCTATTTGGCTTTTGCCACAAAATATCATAAGTTAGGGACATTTTCTTCTTCTCGAGTTTTCACAATTCTCAAATACAAGAAACATATCGATATTGCCGTAAATCGTGTCAACGTCGCAAAACACAGTAGCCAATCAGCGTTTTGAGCCCGTGACGTCACGGGCCCAAAGAATTTGAATTTCAAAAATATTTTTAGGGCATTTCCCGGCCGAAAAAAAATTCGGAAACAAATATTTTCGTGTTTTATTTACTACTACATATAATAAAAGAAGTGTGAAACCGGCCCATTCAAATGAAAGCGTTGAACATCTATTACAAAGTGCCGAAAAGTTCGTCAATCGCTATTAGCCCCGTATGACTGCATAATATAATATCCGTTGAACCGTAATACCAATTTTGTAATACACCTACATATTATACCTAATACAGTTTGTTCAGCGAATGTTCGGCCCTACGTCACAACTCCCGTCCTTGTCTTACTCATGACTATACGACGGATATCGGTCGTACATTCACGAGCCAGACAAAGACGGGAGTTGTGACGTAGGGCCGAACATTCGCTGAACAAACTGTAGTTATAGGTATTTGTGATAAAACTAACATATCCCTTAAAATTAAAAGAACATTTCGCAACAATAGTTAAATACTGTTTTGATCTTTGCAAAAGCTCGCCTAACTTTAAAGGGCATATACTTCAGGTATTTTGATTGTGAAATGGATCCCAAAACAACATAAGTTCGAGATAGCTACCTATAGACTGTTATTGTTATGGCTGTTATAAAAGCCAAAAAGTCTGTACACCCGCCAAGATAGACTTTTTTTTATTATTCCATTAATACCAAATTAAGGTGTTATTCCCAAATATTGTTGTATAGTTCAAAGAGTGTTGCATTAGGAAAATTACGGAGGCCCAAAGTACCTAAAACGTCGTTTAATTTATTAAGTATATTACATTTCTCCAGGTAGCTGTCAGGACCTGGAAATGAAACAAACCTTTGTCGACTTAACCCTCAGGGACCCATGTTTTCATACTAGGGTAGCGAGGGGTTGTCTCTTGGAGAACGAATCGATCCGTGTGGCGTTATTATATAGGCGTTGCTTTAGGTTGCGGCATTAGGGGTGTTGTCGTTGTTATTTTAATATAACATTTATTAGGCCGTAAAAGTAAACAGTCTCTAAATGAAATCTGGGAAATATGAAAAATTAAACAATATTTTCTGTAGAAAAAGATAGCGAGCAGTACCTACCTGGATTCCTTCGAATTCGTGGAACGCTCTCTCGTTAGTTTGACATCACTGCCTCGAATGCGAAGCGCGCGCGTGTCAAGTTGATTTTAGGCATTTGTTTTTCCTCCATGGCCTACCCTTCGTATTTTGCCTGCCTTGCACTTGCATATTAAATGCATTGATTATATGCGACTACACGTTTTTTTTTAACTAAGTATACTTTTATAATTGAAAAAATGATAAAATTATGAAAGTTTATCATTAAATCTTAAAAAAGACAAATAAGAATAAATACCGGTGTAACAGCGTCTTTTTAAAATTTTATGATAAAACTAAATTTTGTTTCTTTGATATTTTCAGCTAGGAACAGGATATCGAAATACGGTTTTCACTAGCCTATTTAGGTATCATTTCACTACTAGAAAAAAAATATTATTGCATTTAATTTTTTCGAGAATTTTGCAATTTCCTGTTATTATATTAAAAAACGCGCTCTAGCGGCATCACTGAGACTTAGACATATCAGGGGTAAGATGGGTTTGATGGACCAATAAATGCTTTTTCCATCGAGACCAAGTTTGTTAAAATCCGTTCAGCCATTTAGGAGTTACAGCTGTTTATTTAAAAAAACATTGAATCGCTCCCCACCACTTTATTTTAATAGATATGTCAAAAAGTGTTAAACAAAAATTACTCGAATAAAGCTTACCTTTAAAAAGCATATATTATTTTGGTAACATTACTAGGTGGATTTCAGTGAAAATTCACTTTAAATGTTTAAGATGGCGGTTACGCCCCCTGGTGACTATCTTGGAAATCTGAAAATAATTTCCAGGTTTTTCTCTTGGCCACTTTATTCTAATTTTTTTTTACCGCAAGTCTCTACGACGGATAGTTTCCGAGATACAGGACTTTGCATTCTTATCTGACCACCCTGTACAGACATTGAGTCTTAAGGAAATCCATATAAATTCTGAAATATTGATAAATTTTACATTGGCACACCCCAATTTTGATCTTTTCAGGGCGCAAAAGACAGTGGTTAGGTATATGAACCGTTCTGGAACGACAGACTCGTTGACCTTATTTAGAGTTTGGCAGCTTTTTCTTCGTTGTACTTATTTTTTCTTCTAAAACACGTTAAAAACAATATTTTGTTTCAGATGCACTCCTATGACACAAGAAATAAAAATAACCTCCACAAAACATATAAGACAGCCCTTAACCACTACAAGTGCTTTTATGAAAACGAGACTATAATAACTTTAAAAAGAAAATTAAGTGCTTTTTTTATAGATAAATATTTTTATTTTGTTGACGAGTTTTCTCATGATTTTTTTGTTTTTCCTTCTTCTTTTAAGTTGTATTTTTCTTTTAACATGTTTAGTGTTACGTACATAAACGTTAGTTTAGTGTTACGTACATAAACTTATACACGTGTATATAAATTGCGTATCTACCTAGTTGTACCGTTGTACCTAATATTATAATTATCTTATTATGTTATAATATTGCAAAGTTGTTATTCTGTAGTATACTGAAGTGAAATATATCAGAACGTGTGATTAAAAAGAAGGGGCTACATGTTGGATTTCGTTTTTCCAATAATTTATGGCATTATAATATTAAACTTTAAATTTTTAAAAACTTTGCACAACCCTTAAAAATCTAAAAATTTAAACAAAAGTTTTTTTAATTTACGAGTCATACTAATGCGGTAAATTGCGGAAATCTAAATCGAACATGGAGGTCCTAGATTGAGTATTTTTGTGGTAACATCCCGTATACCAGCACATATAACCATTTAAAAACCACCACGGTATTGTGAGGCTGATTAAAAGTACTTAATGATAAATTAATCTATATATGGGCCACAATAACTTTTGTCCTTATGTCATTGAAATATTAATTATTTGTGTTTTTCAATAATGTTTTTATTCCAATAACTCCACTTGAAATGTTTCTGAATCCAGTGGTATGGTTAGTTCTCAAATAAAAATAGGTATATTTTCTAATTTTTTACATAAGAAAAAATCATAGTAAGTTTTGAAAATGGACTCTTCAAAACATACTTATTGTAATACATAATGGATTTTGTGAAGTCTACCTTTAGAAAAGAAAGAACATGTTAAAATCGTATAAAACATAATGAGCCTTTTTAACTAAATTTGGAAAACCACACATTTTTGTTCTTCCCTCTTTTTAATATGTGATGTATTTTTCCGAATATTTTTAACCGTAATTTCCTCCTACAAAATTCTTAATTTTAATTTTCGGGCACAAATTACGCCAGGGACCCCTGGAGTCCTACATATTGAGAATTCGAGTTGGTAGTAATTATTCTAGGTCAGTAGTTATCCTTAGCGTTGAAAAGTAAATCCAGAACTACCATAGATTATTTTCTTATTTTTATATATATTTGCATAATTTAACATTACAATAATAACTAAATAAAATAGATATTTTTCGTGTAGGTACAGTTAAATTATGTCGAGGTAGATAAATCAGAGATAAATTACCCTACCATTTAATCTAAGATTTCCAATATATTGCAATACGTATACCTTCTACCTACCTACCTACCTACCTAGATTTAGCTGACGCATTTCATTCTCGGCCACATGACTACAATATAAATTCATTACCAACCTAGTGATTTTATGGGGTTTGTTCAGATTAAAGAGATTATCGAAGTTTAAAGTGTCTTTTAGCATAATCAGGTAATAATATTGTAAAATGCAATTGAATTGGAATGTAATTCATTTTAATTTTAAAAATAAAAATCTACATAATTTAATAAAATATAAATTCTAATGGGATTTCTAATTTTTATCGCATTAGATAGACTAGATAGACTAGATAATATAATTAAATAAATATAACCAAAAAATAGCAAGAGAGAGAAGTTAAAAGAACAGAGATCTACCAACTGGAGCACACTTTCCAACTTATGTACCTAAGTTTTTTGTTACTTTTCTGTATTAAAATAATTATTGCTACGCTCATGTTTCCTCCGCTACCGGTGAGAAAGTGGGCCAAATATTGTGGCTGCGAATTACGACGGTCCGGGGAAAACTCACGCGAAAATTCCACCCGGGAAATTTAGTTTCCCCGGCGAAGTTCTCCTGCCTGTGGAAATATATTTTGGATTGCAAGCACTTGCGTTCAGAATAATAACGTGCTTGGAGCACGCAACGAATTTATCAAGCATTTCTATATTTCCGCACGCTGTTGCTTCGTTCGAATATAGCCAGGTTTTTTATTTATGGAGTGTTTATACTGTATCTAAACAACTAACAGGGAAGTTAAATTATTGTGGAATCTATCCTATATAGTTAAAAGTTTCCATTAGATTGGGTGCTGGTTCACTCTGTCAGTTATCGAAAATAATTTGCCTCAAATGCCTCTAAACCATATTACTTTCGTGGCCTACTATACAGGGTCTCCATAAAAGGTCTTACAACCCTACCTACTAGATATAGTGTAGCCCAAGAAAAATCGATTTAGTTGTTTCGTTTCAACGTAACCGGTCCTGAAGTTTTAATGTTAAAATGGGTTATGTTGTGTAGGTTTTGAACGCCTAGTATGATTTTGATAAACTGTAGTAACCTATATTTCGAAAAAAGTAGACCAGTTATTAATTTTAATTGCCAAAATAAAATTTTATAATTTTGGGTACCTATACGTACTGTACATTCAGAATTATATTCATGAGTTAATGGTCGGGAGCGTAACGCGGTCTTTTTAAAAAATTATTTATTGAACATAAAGTTACAATACAAAGTATAGAATAAGAATGAGGTATACAATATAGCAAAGTCCCGTTTTTATAGGGGACGCTTCGGCGGTGTCTTCTTGTGCAGCGTCAGCGCTTCTTCGGGATCGGTGGTGACATAATTCCTCCCTCCGCAGAACCAACTCTAGGGCACCGTAGGAGTTGGATATCTCCTGGTTGTGGAACTTCTTTCTTCTCTTTGTTACGTCTTCTTGATTTCCATCTTCTGTAGCCGTAATAAATCGCTGGTAAAATCAATAAACCATAAATAATAATTGTCCAAAGGCTTGGTATATAGTGAACTTTAGTAAAAGTAAGTTCGGGGTTGTTTTGAAGAACTTCTGTCTTTAATTCTTGAAGTTGGTCAAGTTGCAGATTTTCTAATTCGAAGTCTAAGTTGAGAGTCGTATTGCTTTTTAATTGCATTTCTAGTTTTGGAAAGAGTACTGGGTTTTCGATTAAACTTGTTTCTTGTTCATTTATTATTTTTTCTCGATTCGTCGACAGCTTACAATTTATTGGAATCTTGAACAGGTGAGAGCCGATGAGTTGTAGCGTTTCTTCTTGATTATTGCAACTCAGTTTAACTGTTACAATTTTTGGAAATAGACCAATGTATTGATTGGTTTCGCCAAGTTGTTTGATAACTGGTTTACTAATGGTAATGTCGAACTCTTTGCACGTAGTTATACTTCTTGAAGTGAGGAGTTGAATTCCACAAGGTGCGTCTTGTCGGATTTCTTCTAGGTCCAGTTTTTTACAAACGTAGTCTTGGGACTTCGTTCTTGAGCATGCCTTACTCGTAAATGCGTAGTGCAATTTATTTTTTAATAATAATTTGTTTTTTGGAAAAACTGTCTTAAAATGACTCTCCGAAAATATAGGAGTAGAGAATAAATGAAAGTATTCAAAATCAAAAGGGAAAGTAATAGGGATTTTTAATAAATAAGTGATTTTGTTATTTAGAATATAACATTCAATATTAATTAGACTTTCAAAAAGTAAAATATTTTCTAAAGAAATTTTTAATGGGAATTGTTCAGGTTTTAAGAATTTTTGAAGTTTAAGAAGTTCCTTGTAAAAGTCTGATGTGTTAATGATGCTTGGATGCATAATTATTAATTTGGAAAAGACGATTGAATTTTCAATATCTTGTAAAATTGAATTGATAATTCCGTAAAGATTTATTACTTGATTTGTAATATCTTTGATAAAGATCGAGTTTTCTCTATAAGCTTCCTTTTGGACAATTGTTGAAATTTGTTTTATTTTGGATTCAAGTAAAAGTTCATTGTGTTTTATTTGTTCAATAGTGTTCTTAAATTTGTCGGTAACTTCTGTCGATATTGAATTCTGACGTTTAATATTATATTCTAATTTTTCTTGATTTTGTTGCAATTCTTTAATTATGTTTTCGAAACGTTCGCCATCTGAAGCATCCAAATTTCCAGTCACTGCCTTGAATATAGAGCCTAAACCGTTTATTAACCCTCTTTTATGTCTACGAGCATTTGGCAAAATTTCTTCTACTTTAATATGTACTTTTGATCTAGTAAGATTTAATATTTTGAAATAATTAGAGATTTCGAGTTTGTAGCCATCATTCGAATTAATTAAGTTTTCAATCTGATTGGATTTATGATCCAATTCTTCAATTTCAGTAATCAAAGGGTTCAAGTCGTAAAAATGAATTAAAGTGTGGGTGTATTCTTGAATTTTCGCGTTTCCTAATTTTAAAGGTAGCATTCCAAAATTTTGGTCCAGATTTCTTATTTCGATTTTTTTCTTGAAGTCCGAAAACTAGCAAGGGTAAGCTAAAAGAGAAAAATATGAAATTAATTTTGAGAGTTTGCAAAGGTATAGGTTTTCTTTAGTGGGCGTTTAAGGTTATCCATATGCACTTTATCTTGGGAGTCCGTTGACACAGTTTTGCGAGCGGTATCTACAGTAACAGCTGTTGTGGGTTTATTGAATTTGTTAGCATTTTTCTGCCTAATGTTTTTCTTGGTATATACCCGTTGTTGTTCGCTAAACAACTTTGGATCATCGCGATTTCGATTGATCTTTTCTATTAAATTTTGTTTGTTTTGAGACAGTTTCATTTATTTTAGAGTACATTAATTTGGTTCTGTCTTTATGGGAATTAATATAATCATTCGTCAATAGTTGATCTATATTTATGTCAAAAATGTTTTCATCGCTAATATGGCCGTTTAATACGTCTATTGGTTTGAATTTGGTGGCCGAATGGATTGAGTGATTATAGGCTAGTATAGCATACGTCATTTTTAAAGATACTGGTGTTTTTAAGAATCCTTGCGTATTAAGTAAACGTATGTGTTCGATTAAAGTCGAATGTAAACGTTGTATCATACCATTGGACTGTGGATGGTTGGGAGAACAGAAATGAATTTTAATTTTGTGTAGACTCAAAAGTTCGTTTATTACAGAGTTTTTAAATTCGGTACCATTATCAGTTATTATTGTCGTTGGTACTCCATGGTGAGAAAAGAACTGAATTAGATTATCTACTATTTCGCTTGAAACTAATGACTTTAATGGGTATGCTTGAGCGTATTTTGAAAAACTATCTATAATTGTTAAGAATTTTATTTGTTCTAAAGTGAATGTGTCCATATGGATAATTTCGAAAGGTTTACTAGCGGTTGGTGTTATATTCATTTGCATTCTTACAGGGTGTCTTTCATACTTGCACTGTTGGCATAATTCACAATCATTAATAAAGGTTTGAATTGAATTTTTTAGTTGCGGCCAATAGTATTTTACTTTTATTCTTTGTTCTGTTTCATCTATTCCACGATGATTGGTTTTACTTTCATGGTAATTTTTTATGATATCGAAAATATCGTTTTTATTGGTGACATCAATAAGTTTTATTGTGCAACGTTTTAATTTCAGAGAGGGCCATTTAAAGTGTTGTCTAACAGTTTCGCAGAAAGGTTCGTATATGTCTGGATTTTCAAAATAAAGATGATATTGGACATTGGGTAACAAATACTCTTTAACAAAGTTAGTTACATCTGATTCAAAATCATTTTTGGAAATTTGAACTTCTATTCTTCTTTTCTTTTCAAAAAGAATTTTAATTTTTGGTTTGGCAGGGGAATGAAAAACGCTATAAATTATTACTTGATGAGAACCGTAATTTACAGGGGTTTCTGAAATAGGAATGCCGACAATTGGGTGATTTTCTGCATTAGAATGGACTGTTTCATTTTCATCAACATTTTCGTTTGTGCTTTCATCAATATCTAAAATATCGTTATCGGGTTGAACTTGAGTAGATAAAGTGTCTAAATTTTGAGATTGATTTTCGTTTTCTAGTTCCTCATTAAATCTGTGAATATAATCAAAAATATTTTGGGCATTATCGCTTGACTTAGTTTCTTTTGTGTTTATTTCGATACGAGACAAAGCGTCTGCGTTCGTATTTAGTTTTCCTTTTTTGTATATGATGTTATAATCATATTCATCCAATTTAATCCGCCATCTTAACAATTTTGAACTTGGGTCTTTAAGAGAAAACAGCCATTGAAGGGGCTTGTGGTCAGTAATTATATTAAATTTTCTGCCGTATAAATACGGTCGAAAATATTTAGTTGACCAGACGATACAGAGCAATTCTTTCTCAATGGTACTGTAGTTTTGCTCGGATTCGTTCAACGTTCGCGACGCATAGGCGATTGGTAGATCTTTACCAATAGGGCCTTGAGATAATACGGCGCCTAAAGCAACGTTACTGGCGTCAGTTGTCAAATTGAACGGTTTTGAAAAATCCGGATATTGTAAAATTGGCGAATTAGTTAACAGATTTTTACAAGTTTCGAAACATGATATAAATTCTTGATCGTGAATAATTTTAGCGTTCTTTTTTAAGCATTTTGTTAGGGGTTTTGTGACTTTTGCAAACGATGGAATGAACCTTCGGTAGTAACCGACTAGTCCGAGGAAAACTTTGATTTCTTTTGTAGATTTGGGAATAGGATATTGTTTTATTGCCACGATTTTGGAAGGATTAGGCTTCACGCCTTCTGTTGTGACTACATGTCCTAGATAACCTACCTCTTTACGTAAGAATTCGGATATCTACCTGAAGTTTTAAGTTTGCCTCTCTAAATCTATCAAATACTGATTTTAAACGATCTATGTGCTCTTGTAAACTCGTCGAAAAAATTATAACATCATCCAAATATACCAGGCACATTTCGTTTTGGATACCCCGTAGTATATTATCCATTATTCGCTGAAAGGAAGCCGGCGCATTCTTTAAACCGAATGGCATACGAAGGTATTCATAATGACCGGTTTCACAACTAAAGGCAGTTTTTGGGATGTCATTTTCTTCCATTTGAATCTGATGGAAGCCGCTTGCTAAGTCGAGAGTACTGAAATACTGGCAACGACCCAGTTTGTCCAAAAGATCAGTAATGTTCGGCAGTGGGTACCGATCATCGATAGTCTTTTCATTAAGACGTCGATAATCCACTACAACACGCCACTTTTGTTTGCCAGTCGCATCTATCTTTTTGGGCACAACCCAAATAGGTGATGACCATGGCGAACTACTGTGCCGAATGATATTTTGGTCAAGCATTTTTTCGATTTGATTTTCGACTTCTTTTTTGTGAATATAGGGATAACGATAAGACTTTGTGTATATGGGTGATTCATCCGTTAATTTTATTTGATGTTTAATTTTATTAGTGAAAGTTAAAGTTGAGTTTTCGTTGTAAAATATATCAGAATATTGAGATAATAAATTAATTAATGCTTCTTTTTCTTCGGCGTTTAGATGATCAAGCCTAAGTTTTGATATATCGAGATTAGGTGTGGGTTCGAAATTTTGAGTGTTAAAATTATTCAGATCAATATTTTTTAAACAATTTTGATCAAATATTTCAGCTTCTAAAGGTTCCGAGAAATTTAGCATCACCTCTTTATCAGTCGGGTTTAGAATTGTAGTTATCGCATAACCGTTCTTAGAAGTTGTCAGCGACTCTGGGATTTCGCAATCTTGTACCTTTTGGTGTGGAATTACAATATCTCCGTTTTCTGCGGTAGTTTTAATTTTTATAACTTGTTTACAACGAGGAGCTACTGCTATCAGGTTTAGCGTTTTATGTTTAGTGTAATAGAAGTACATTTTAATTTTTGTATAGGGTGTTACAATAAATTTATCCACATAGTCTAATTTTGATTGCAATAATAAAATATTGTCTAGTCCGATTAAACCATCAAAAAGTTCGTGAAATTTGAATAAGTAGAACTTTAATAGTCTTGGTTCAGGCAGATTAAAACATTTTGAAGCGGGGATCATGACACTATGATCGTGCGAAGATGTTTGCAAAGCGGTTACGATAATAAATGGGTCATACTGTACATTTTTCGAAAAAATTTTGAAAACTAAATCTGGGTTCAAAAATGAGCGGGATGCTCCGGTGTCAATTAATAATTTTAGATTATTTTCGGGCCAATAAATGTAAGAAAGTTTACTTTTGTCTAAATTATTTAGCGAAATAATTTCAGGTTTTTTAGTCATAGAATTCGAGTCAGGCGGTTCCGGTAAAGGTGGCAAATCTTTCGAAGGATTCATTAAACTATTAGGGGGTTTGGTTAAAGGAGTTAAAAATGGAGTTTTAGTTATGGGTTTCGAATCGTAAGGAGTTTCATTGGAAATTGTGGAGTCGTGGACAGAGAAGGGCATTTTTAAGTGGTTGGAAGTGTGTGGCAGGGAATAGGAAAATTTTCGTCATTGTGGTCACTATCATTGTGGTCATTATTGTCGAGCGGATTTTCGTAATCAAAATTTTCTTGTTCGTTATTTGTTTCAACTTGAACGTTAAAATGTGAAATTTCAGATTGATATTGATTTTCAGTTTCATATAAATTTTAAATATCATAAAGATCATCGTCATTGTTTTCTTCGTTGATTTCAGTATTGTAAATTTCCTCGATAATAGGTTGTTGACGAGGGCGATAGGAGGTAGAAGGGCGATAGGACGTAGAAGGGCGATAGGAAGTAGAAGGTTGGTAAGGCTTTTTATAACTTAGGTGAGTGGTGGTAGACATTGGCGTTGGTTTTGGAAATTGTCTATTTTGGTTTGGTCTGAACACATTCGAATTTTGTGAATTTTGCATTTGCGGTTTGCCAAATACTTGTGAGTTAGTCGGGAATCTTTGATTAGCGATTGGTTTTGGCTGAATATTGATTGGCTGCGACGGAAAACCTGGATTCATCGGAAAACGACATGGCTGAGGATTGTTAAATTGTACAGGTGGAAATTTGGGAATAACGTAATTTTGAGGGCTATTTAGCTGAAATTGTAATTTTGGAAATGGTGCATTTATTTTAGATTTCATAACATCACTGGCACTGGCCATATTTTGAAAATATTTTATATTGTCTTCTTGAGTTACTAATTGCAAAGCTTCGTTTAAATTTGTGGGGCGCATACAACGTATGGTAGTCCCAAGTGGTTCCTTTAAACCGGACAAAAATGTTTTGAGAGCTAAATTGTTATAAAGGGTTCTTTTGAGAATTTTTGCTTCTTGAGTGTCTTCGTGAATATCAACATAGTTAATAATTAAATTTAGGAGTTGTAGAATTCTATCATAAAATTGCTGCGGTCTTTCGTTATGTTGTTGTCGCAACATAACCAAATCCCTGTTGAGACAAGCTTCGTCTCTTTGATCAGCGAAATGACGATACAGTGTTTCCTTGATATCATTCCAGCAAGTGATAGTTTGAATATTTACAATAAGTTTAGCATTTCCACTTAGTTTCTCAATTAAAGAATGCATCAGATAAACATTTTGAAAACATGTTGGGTTTTTAGTGTCAAAAAATTGATTTACTATTGATTCGCAAACAGTCAAATATCGATTTAATTCGGTTGGGTTACCGTCAAATTCGGGAACACATTTTAAAAATTCGGGTTTGAATGGAGTGGTCATTTTTTGTGATTTTTGAGAAATATTTTCGAATAAAACTTCTGGTCGATCAAAATTTTGGATTTCAGTTTCAGTAAGTTCGTTTGAGTCACTTGAAGACAAAGACAAATTGGCAAGATCTTCGACAAATTTATCAAAAGACATCAAAATTGCACTTACATTAAGAGATGAGCAATTTTGGCCATCTGAAGTCTGGGTTCGGCGATGTGGTCCTCTTCCAAAGCTTCTGATTGGTCCGTGCGGGAAACAGACGATTTTGTTCTGATGACCGGCGACGGTTCGATAATCGATCAATCGTTGATACGATCTCGCGGCACGTTCGATACGCGGCGTTTCGATTATCCTACCGACTGCGCCAGTTAATGGTCGGGAGCGTAACGCGGTCTTTTTAAAAAATTATTTATTGAACATAAAGTTACAATACAAAGTATAGAATAAGAATGAGGTATACAATATAGCAAAGTCCCGTTTTTATAGGGGACGCTTCGGCGGTGTCTTCTTGTGCAGCGTCAGCGCTTCTTTGGGATCGGTGGTGACATAATTCATGATTGACCATTATATTATAAAAGAAAAAGAAAAAGAGCGATAGTCGACCATATACAGTACTGTTTCGGAACGGTGATCCCTCATCAGTATGGCTCACCCGACTATCAAGTGGTATAGACAAACGTGCCTAGACGATGAATTTACTAAGGAATCAATTAATTACCGAAGCAATAAATGGATCATGGAGTATTATGACGAGAATTCAACGCCTGCCAATATGAACCAATGAAATGCTATGATTTTTGAAATATTAACCAATCAGGTGAGGATTTCAGCGATAATACTACTAGTGGTATTTTCGTATGTAATATCACTAGTGCTGGAAATTTTATCGAAAATTTCACGACCAAGTGTTTTAACCAATCAAAACTCTTTATTTTGTTTCGTTACCATGGCAACTAAAATATTTCCGGAAATATTTTGCTTGTAGGGTCCCTGGGCGAATTCTTAATAAGTGGAAAGATTTTAGTCACGTGACATATGACGTTTCAGTTTTAAAATTATAATAATTAACAACGAAATATTATATTTTGTTCCTTTAATCTAACATATTAATTACGTGATTTAAGTGCTTATAAAAATCTATAATAAATTCTTATTTTTTCAATGGTGAATACGCAGGTGATAGAACCTCATCAGTTGTAATTAAATGTTTATGCTTAAGTACATAAATGTAATATTTCGAGACGATTTTATTCAATTTGTCTTTACTAATCCGTGACAATTTAGTGGACATACTCAATAAATTTTCCTGTATTTGTTGAAACAAATGTTTACTTTCGAGTTTCCATATTCTGCATCGTTCAATAATGTGTTCTAAATATATAAGCTTTTGATGCTTTATTTTAACATCGGATCGAACTTTGCAACTTTTACACAAACTGTATTATTCTTCGGTCATTATTATTTGAAATTTTAAGCTGCACATGCACTGATGAAAAAACTATGCGATTCGAATAAAGTACTGCAGTTGAACTGTAACTTTAAATTTAATTTCAGTGCATTTAAAGCCGCCTAAGATAAATACCTAAATGTAGTTGCATCAGGCATAATATACCTATCTAAAATTACAAAATATATACCTAATTCAAAAAACAACGTTCCACCTATTTTAGTACACAAAACTCAATGTGTAGCAATAAAATAAATGTGTTTTTACTATTTTTCATACTTTCATAAAACTAAAATGGGTGGAAGAGGTTTTTTTATCGATATGTTGGTCGGGCGTGTTTGACCTCAATTTCGCTCCATAATTTCGAGTAAAAACCCGTACGTTCCACCTATTTTAGTACACAAAACTCGATGTGTAGCAATAAATTAGATTTGTTTTTGACTATTTTTCATACTTTCGTACAACTAAAATGGGTGGAAGAGGTTTTTTTAACGATATGTTGGTCGGCGCGATTTTCCTCAATTTCGCTCCATAATAATTATTTAGGGTAAAAAAATACGTTCCACCAATTTTAGTACACAAAACTCGATGTATAGCAATAAAATATATTTGTTTTTGTTTACTTTTCATACTTTCATAAAACTAAAATGGGTGGAAGAAGTTTTTTTAACGATATGTCGGTTGGCGTGTTTATCCTTAATTTAGCGTAAGAAAACCAGAATCCATCGCTTTTATGACAAGTTTAAGTAAATAAATTTAAGCTGATGAATTGTGGTTGAAACGCGTTGTATCACACAACAGAAATGTTAGTAAAAAAATTATTAAACGAATTCCCAAAAGTTTATATTTTTATTTTAAATTTTTTTTTGGTCGTGAAATTTTCTTACTGAATCTCCCGCGTGCTTGAATTAATTGCCGGAAATTTTTTCTCGGTCACGAATTTTTTTAGGAAATTCGTGCACTCGAAAAAATTTCCGGCAATTAATTCAAGCACGCGGGAGATTACAAGTGATAATTTTTTCGAAAGCGCTATTTTGCCTAGAAAGATCACGAGTATAAATTGGATATGCTAAGAAAATACCACTCCTGCTGCGCAGTCGTGGTATTTTCAGCTTTGGGATTATAATTCGTAAAATTAACGAAAGGTATTATCGATAATAGGCACACCACTTGTTAATATTACCCCTGATAGCTCACTTCGCTTTTGCTATGAAACGATTGAGCAAAGACCAATTTCCGTGCAGGGGTTATTTAATGAAATAGGTTTCCAACATCAATCAGGTGACTCCAACTAGTTTATTTGGGTGCTTAGGGGACTATACATAGGTAGGGCTAAGCTGTGAAGTAAATTCAAAAATAAACCAAAACCTATGCTATAGAATCAAACATTACCAAAATATTAGGCTACCTAACACCAGGAATGTTCCCTAATATTTATCAGCGATATGGATATTAAATATTATTGGACAAAAAACCTCTTGGCTACCAGAATTATACTTTATTATGTTATTTATTATATTGTACTATTTATTTTTATATTAGTTTGAAGTGGTCAGGACTTCGCAGGTAACAAACCCATGGAAAACCTGACTATAAATAAGTCTTTGTTGCATTTAACATAAGAGGATATTATTTCTCCAATTATAAAGGTCTGGCAGTCCAACATATAAAATGTATAAGGCCTATGAATTGGTGTTCCATCACTGCGCTTGGTCTTTCCGGCAATATTTTCATGGGATAACTGAAAGCGTAGAAAGCATCTATTGATCTGTTGTTTGCGTTCGCGTTTATCTACAAAGCATCCAATTAACGTCTCGCTGACATGGAAATTTTTGCCCGTAACAAAAATAAAAACTTAAACCCGCACCGTAACTCCGTCGCAACAAATGAAATTAATTAATTCGGAGAGAAAAAGGCCGGCGGCAGCGGCACGGGCATTAAATCAAATCCTGGGTTTTCTGGCTTTTGCCGGAGGCTGTCACCTATAGGAAATAAATCGACCTTTACTGTTTTGTGTGCCGATAGAGGTTGCGCCCGAAACACAAAGGCACAGAAATTTCAATTTCCTGGGACCAGATATACCGATACGGGCGCTTTTTGGGGGATACCTACCCTCCATCTTCCAAGTTTATGAAATATGTCGAATATTGAGGCTGTGATATGAAGTCTTCTCAAGTTGGAGAAGAATGTGCAGGTAGATCGCTATTTTCGTGTTCCCAGCAAATTCTCATAGAGTAAAAATGGCAGTTTCAATCAATATTTTGTTATTTGCTGATTTCTTTGATACATTTTGATGAACACATTTAACGTAACTATTACACAAACAAAAAGATAGAGTAGTAAAGAAACTTAAAACAATAAAAATAGATCTTATCGATGGTGTCCATTTAGGCAGGGTGGGTAAGGTGACAATGTTCTATTTATTTAACTGTGCATTCTCAATTTTCCAAATGACTAACCGTACAAGAAAATTACACTTGAATTAGTAGTTCTCTATAACCTCAAGCATAATATGTAAACTTCTACCTACATGCCTCCGTATGGTAGCATTGCTGGTGAGACATTTATTCCATTCCTTCTCAATCCCAGTAGGAAATACTCCCCACCCTAAGCCGATTGTGTCCACACATTCCATTGTGTTTGCGAAAAAGATGCTCCTTGGAGACGGTCTTTTTGCCTTGGGTCTAATCAATGTGGACTTTTCTCCGTTACTAAATATAGATGGGGCCACTTTTTCAGCTTTCCGTTCTTTTTTATTTCCCTTGGTTGTACCAACCTATAACTAAGCATCAAAGAATTTGAAAACAGAATTTGTTTGTCAAAGTTAAGGGCAAATAAACCTTACCATCTGAGTAACTCGACGCTCATGGTTGAAAGCAAACGACTATAAAGTGTTATGACGGAAGAGGCACGTACTAAAAATAGATTGGCGATAAGTGAAAGAGTGAATTTGTTGTGCTTTATCATTATAATAAGATAAGAAATTAGTTTTTTCTTATTATACATAAGTTATTCAGTGGCGCAGCCAGCATTTAGGGGCGGGGGGAGGGGCGAAATTATCTGATTTTTTTTGTGAAATATTGCCGTCTACTATGTTTAGTCGGGTTGAAATAGGTAAGCAAGAATTACAGAAATCCACAGAAAATACAATGCTATTCATAAACTTTATACAAAATGGCATGGGCTGTGACGTCACAACTCTCTTTACGCGCAATATGCTCCATGTGAATATGAATATGTGAATGTGCAGTTCAATATGTACTTAATGAATGGAAAAATGCTTTGGATGAAAGAAAATTGGTGGGAATAGTTTTTTAGATTTAAAAAGGGCTTTTGAAACCATCTATAGATCAAAATTGTTAGAAAGTGGTTTCAAAATTATTTAATACATAGAAAACAAAAGGTTAGATGTGGAAAAAATGTTTCTTTTCATGAAGATGTGAACGTAGGAGTTCCACAAGGAAGTGTTTTGGGTCCATTACTTTTTGTTATTTATATAAATGATCTACCAAAAATTCTTACATGTCAATATCATCTGTTCGTCGACGACGCAGTTTTATACGTAAAAGTGCAAAATTCTAAGGTTTTAATGGTTACAATTAATTTAGAATTAAACAAAATAAATGGATGAATACTAATAAATTAAAAGTTAATATTTTTAAAACTAAATCAATGATATTAGGTGAAGACAAGATGTATAATGAATTTATTTATAATAATTATTCTTTTGAAATTAATAGCTGTAAAATTGAAATAGTTGAAATATATAAATATTTAGGAATAATTATAGACAGAAAATTAAAAATTTTACAAAATAAATCAATGAGAATCATTCTAGGGTGGAATAAGTATAGCAAAATTTTAGATATTATATTAAACACATTAGAATGGCTTAACATAGAAAATGATTTAGAATATAAAACTTTAACATTTATTCATAAAATTAAATTAAATTTAGTGGCGCCGTATTTTAGCAACATGTTAACAAAATTTCAAGAAGTATACATAATTATCAAACAAGAGGAAATTCAAATTTTGTTCTGGACCAAAAAAATTCTAAATATGCTCAAAATTCGATTTTTTTCAAAGGATTAATTTGTTACAATAATTTAACCCATCATTAAAAAATTCTTCATTAAAAATGTTTATGTTTAAATTAAAGTGTAATTATTTAAATAACTAGAATAAGATATTAATACAGTAGGTTTTATTTATTACTGATGTATAGTTGGATAGCAATTTGTTGCTAAATAAATTTGTTTATTATTATAATTATTAACATATCCCGAAATCATGTTTTCAAAAAAATCGAATAATTCAAATTTTTCTCATGTGATGCAAACTTTAAGAATAACACTGTACATTATTTATTAAAAAATAATGCCTATACAAAGAAATTATGTTGGTCTTTGGTTGAAAATAAAAGTAACAACAGTCACATAAAAAAAATTAAATATATTTTTTAATAGGTATAACACGTTTTTAAAAAACGGACTGAAACAACGTGGAGCGCATGCAATAGATAATAATAATAATAATTTGATGCATTTAAGTCACTAACAATTGTACCTATCGCACTGCAAACAATGTTTTCCAATGGCAGCTACTTTTATACACTTTTATACACTTTTATTATCTATTGCACGCTCGCCATGTTTTTCGAGTCTTTAGGGGGTAGAAGAAATTATTTTTTATACGATCGTTATAAAAACTTTACTTTTTTAACCTTTTTAAATGCCTAGAGTATATCTTTTTTTAACAAGTTAAAAAAACTTACTTTTTTTCACTCTGAGCAGTTTAGAGTGAAAAAAAGTTAACTTTTTTTCACTCTAAACTTCCTTACTACGTTTACATGGAGTTTGGAATCAAATTCAGTGTAATGCAGTTTGGTGTTATTTTGAGATTCAAATCAATCTCAAAATCTCTTCATGCGGTTCTCAATAATTCTGAAACATATTCAAATCGATTTCAACACTATGTGTAAACGTAGTGAGACCGCGATCTAAATATTATAATCCTCGTAATTGAAAACCATAGTGCATTTATATGCCCTTTAGTATATAACACAAAAATCCCATCCCAAATATTTCAATGTTTAAGCACGATCGTATAAAAAGTAATGTAAGAAACTCATGCATAAGTGTCTTTTTTTCATTCATGGGATTGCGCGCACTCACCTGCGGTTCGTGCGCGCAACTTTTCCATTCATGAAAAAAAGTACTACTTTATGCACTTGTTGCATAAATAACTATTATAGTTTAAAAGCGTGTTATAAAACAACATTCTCGCGGGGACTGCAGGGAGCGGGCAGTGGGCCAAATCGGCGCAGGCGGCAGGCCGGGGGGTGCTCAAGCTAAGAGGGCGAGGGGAGAATAGTGACATATTATAAAGAAGTTAATTTTTGTTTTTGTAAAGGAATTTGCGGACGTGACACTCATCGTATTTCTGTTGTCTCGGTTGGCTATAAAAGTTTCATAAAGATAATTTGATCCACCAGGTTGTTCTCGGTTACCTATACCATAAATTTGGAAGGTACTCGCACAGAGGTGAATGACCAATGACTCCTACTCCCGTATGCCATTTCTATCTACTTCGCTCTTTTGTTTTGTTATAGGTACAACGACAATCTATCTGGTTGGTGTTTACTTCTTAGTATTGAGTATTTCGGCTCAACTTGAACAAAAATTAAATTTAAAAAATATTACTTTCAAACGTAATTTATTGTCATTATAAATGAACCACAGTTCACAAACAAAAAAACATTTTTTATTCTTATGTAATAAATATAAGCAATTAAAAACTGCATAACTAGGCCGAGTATTATATCTTTGGAAAGCTAAAAAAATGGCCGATTTTATAAGGCCACAGCCAACTATGATTTACATTTAAAAAACACAAGTTTATGTCATATCTCAAAAATCACAAACAACTTAAAAAATTAGATAAGATTATCTTATTAAGCCCAAAATTATCTACAATTTTTGTCTCTACAGTTTTTCTGTATAATCAGAAATAACGGAGCTACAGCTACAGAGATCAGAAGAAATAGCAAAAATCACTTTTTCAAAATATCTAGTGAGCCGTGAACTTTTTTAAAAATCTAGGTTGAGCATTCAAAACTGCAATTCTTTCCCCATTTAACCTTTGTCACTTTGCCACTAACATTTTTTGGTAACAAAATAACTACGTACCCACTCACCTACTTTTGCAAATAGAACTCGTCGACAACGGACCCAAAATCTTTTTATCTGATAATGATAATAGTTATTTAAAATATGTTATAATAATAATAATAATAATTCTCACCCTCACAATACTCCAAACTAGGAGTACCCCAGAAGCAACCACATGCTTGTGCGATACTCATTGTTTTCAACCTACTTAGAGAAAGATTTCCCTGAAACTGTCATTCTAAATCTACTTTAATCCTCCACCTGTCCTAACCCAAATGCAAAACTTGGCCGCTCCGAAGGCGGAAAACCCCGACACCTCCAGCCAGCGCGGTTGGAATTATCCCGCCCTCGCCCCTCCCAACCCGAACCCCATTGTGCTCGCACCCCATTGTACGAGAGGAAAAACACGCCGCTGGAAGCGGCCTTTTTGTCCGGGTTTTTGTCCGCGGCTAATCAATGCGGATTTCGAGACCCTTCTCCCGATAAGGTAGGAAAGGGTCATATTATTCGGCGGTGTTCCATTCTCTCCTATTTCTCTTATTGCTTGAATTAATTTGATCGATGGAGAAAAACATCAAGTTGCAAGTGCAGGTTGCGGAATTAGAGATTTGTTAAAAATCCTTTGTAAACGGTACGTGTTTTAAAATTTTGAAACAGTTAAGGTCCAAGAGTCAGTATGGAACAACACTTTACATTGAATATATGCTTTTTTAGCCTTGACGAAGTTCAGAACATTGAACGAAGGCTTGGTTATTTGAAAGAAATATATTAAGTAGGTACATATTTTTCGGCTGAAAACCCGTTATTTTCTATTCTACAATTATTACTCAACACAGCCGTCATACAAGACATTAATTATATTATTAATCGCTTATAGTTAAAAAGCACTGGGAAAATGTGGACTGTTGCAATTCTCAGATACCTCAAATACTTAAAGCTGAATGCACGCCATCAACGGCCCAAGCTCGTATTCGCAGGTTAAGACCTCGGCTAGGACTCAAGCATGCGTCGAGGCCTGGGTTTTCTGAGCTGGTGCTAAATGGTGTGCGATGTACTGGCCGCCCCGGGCCTCTGATCCTGGGGAGCCTCCAAAGTTGTAGTAAAAATTAGGGGGAATTCGAGGGTTTATCGAATGTTGTATAGGGCGGTCGATAAAAAAGTTATCGCCGCAAAATAATAATAAGTATATAAATTTTTCCTACACAACCATAAGAGAACCATATTCCTGAGTATTTAGTGTTTTGAAATAACTTCCGGTTTTAGTGTGTATTTTACAACTTACACATTTCATTTAAGCATTATAAGAATTTTTCTTTAATTCTGAATCGAACGGTATATAATTTAACCTGCGTTTATCTCCAACCAGTCCAGAGACATTTCCCAAAGAAGCTCTACCAAACTAGATAACACAGTCTCTTACGAGTCAGCGTTTGATGTTCGATCCAAGTAGGCCAAACATTAAAACCAGATTTATGAAAAATCAAGTCAGCCATGTTAATAAAACTGACAATCAAGTATGCTGTCAATTAAACATTTCTACTTACCTGCCATATTAATTATTTCAGTCGATCTAAATCTTCTATACACGAGACAGAATTCGTAAGAAACCATCACATTACATTTTTTAAACTGTTATTAATCTGACAGGTAAGTAGAAATATTTAATTCACAGCCTACTTGATTGTCAGTTTTATTTTTATGGCTGACTTGACTTTTCATAAATCTGGTTCTAACATCAGACACTGACACAAGAGACTACGTTATCAAGTTTCTTTGGTTAATATCTCGGAAACGGTTGGACACAAATAGGTCAGATTATATATCGTTGGATTCAGAATTAAAAAAGGAATCCTATAATGGTGTAAGTTGTAAAATACAGAAAATAAAGGGAAACACATATTCAATAACTCTTAAACGGTTGATTTGAAAAAATCTACTTAGACCATTGGATTCTACTTAAAAATGTGCTGCAGAAATGTTTTTATAGAAACAAAAAATTTCAACCGGAAAAAAAGTTACAACACTTTTGAAAATGCACATTTTCGAAAAACCCCTGTAATTCTGGAAGGATGATATAAATATATTGATATGCGATTTTCATCATTAGATACATTAAGCCACAGCCACTGACATCGGTTTTCGTCCAGCTCCCTTAAAAATGTCCAATTTGGACCACACCTTACATATATATTAGTGAATAAATATATATAGAGTCTGATAATTTTAAAATCGTGTAGTTGTATTCCCTAACCCCAAATATGTATACATTAGACATTAAGTGTGTTATCCTAGGTGATTTAGAAGCCGAGATATTATTGATAACATACCTATATTTCAAAATGGCCGCTAGAAAATCCAAGACCTGGAAAAAAAATGGTGATTTTGTCCATTTCCAGTGTGTCCACATTGTCGCGATATTCGACGTTACACTATATGTGATTTTTCGAAACTAAAATTGTGACAAATTAGTTTCAAAACAAGCAAGGCTGAACCCCAAACCCAAAAGCATAAATTTCAACTCCAAGATTTTTCATCTTGGTATTTTTTCTGTATCCAGTCGGCGCCCCATTCCATAAATATTCCGTTAATTAATTACCGCTTCCATCAGTTTCTACTCCCAAGAAAAAATATAACCTGTAGGTATCGTACAACCTGCTGCTTCCTGGGCTCCTCGAAATTTTCGGGGGAAATTCCGATCGGCCGGAATTTAATCCTGCCTAATGAAAGATGTCGTCAGAGTTAAAAGCAACCCTCCAGTTATTTTTAGCTGTATCTTTCCGATCCAATAAACCCTAGTAATTGTTATCTTTGCGGCCGGGAGGTTGGATTATGTTAGACTAGTTGATGACAGTTTCATTCGTTCATGTAAAGCGATACTGCGGGAGATGAGCTAAAAATGCTTTCAAAATTGCCAGGCTGACTATATTAAAAAAATAAATTGCTACAAAAGAACAAAATGTTGTCTTCACCCAAGGGGTTTAATAATAATTATTGTTAACTTGAAAAAAATAATTGTTATTTTTTTGCGAAATAGAAATAGACAATCAATATATTATAATCTACCTGTTGGCAAAGCCACAATTTAAAACGAGGCTTTTGGATGTTCCTATTTGTTCTCATACCCACAACATTCGACATATAGCAAATTAATGCAAGTATCGAACGTAGAAATTCCAACTTATACATTTTCAAGCCAAGAATATTAACAAACTGGGATTGATATTGTTGTACTTGGAATTATAAATAAAAATGGTTGGTTTTGTGGCACAGCAGAAAAAATGCGCAGTGTGCCACAAAACATCCCTGTTTATTTATAATAATTACCATCCTTATTTGTTATTACTTTTGAATAATGTTATTTAACACTATAGATAAACTACAGGGTGGTTCACTTTTATGTGGTAGGACTTTAACATTAGATAGAAAAAGATAATCTAAAATGAAAATTTTATATCAACATATATCGGGGAAAGCTTAGTTTCCGAGATACAGGGCGTTGAAGTGTTGGAAAAAATATGAAGTATTTTTTACACTGTCCGAACCAGTGGAGATATTTAAACCAAATTTGATGTGTAGTACCACCTTTTTGACTACGATATTTAGTGATAATATGAAGGTCCTGAAATAACCAGTGGTGGAGTTATGGGTTTTCACTATCACTAAATTTAAAAAGTAATTAGTACGGACCTGTCTCACATCAACGTAATTTTTTTTTCGTAAAGTTCTTTCAATTCTCTACAAAAAGTGTATCTTGATATTTTTTTGTGTCTGCCACGGTTGTGTAGTAAATAAATTATTTCGTTTCCATCTCAGCCTTTTTTGCCTAAAAATGTGTTTTCTAAGATTATTGATAAATATCGCAAATAACAGAAATTAATTATGGAACACTTATCGGATTCAGCTATTTTATTTTTAATTTTATGGAAACAATTTTAAAAATAAACTGGCACTTGGTTTGAGGTACATTACTTTATTATCATTTTAACATTTTTATCAAATCTAGTATTATTTCTTAATAATTTTTATAATTCTAAATTTGTACAACATTCAACAATTGTTCAAAATGTGATCCATTCTGTTGTACACATAATTCACTTCGACGCCTAACGGATTGAACAGCATCGATTAAATTGCCATTTCTCAATTCATCGCACGCATTTCTGATACGATCAATAAGTTGTTCCCTTGTTTCTACAGGAGTCGCATAGACTTGTTCTTTTAAAAATCCCCATACGAAGAAGTCCAGAGGTGTTATGTCCGGAGAACGTGGTGGCCAAGCGACCGGTCCCCCTCGTCCGATCCACCTATTTGGAAAGTTATTATTTAACCAGTTCCTCACATTTCGGTGAAAATGTGCAGGACAGCCGTCAAGTTGGTACCAAGCCAACAATCTTAAGTTTAAAGGAATGTCTTCCCACATATTATTATGCTCAGCTACTAAAAACTCCAAAAAATTGTCACCATTCACTCGCTGTGGCAAAAAAAAGGGTCCAAACAGATGATGGTTGTACAGTCCAATCCAAACATTGACACTAAATTCGACCTGAAAATTTCTTGGCCGGATTGCATGTGGGTTTTCTTGTGCCCAAATATGCTGATTATGAAAGTTTACTACTCCACGACGAGTAAAACACGACTCGTCCGTCCATAAAATGTTATTTAAAAATTGTCTATTTCCTTCAATTGACTCCAAAATCCATCGGCAAAACACTAATCTTCTTTCTGCATCGCCGGGCCTTAAACCTTGTACGGGTTGTAGATGATACGCATGCCTGTGATCTCTTTTTAAAGCTCGCAAAATTGCAGACTTTGAAACACGTAGGGCCACTGACACTCTTCTGCTACTTGTTGTAGGATTCCTATCGAATTCACGAAGAATCTCATTGTTGCGTCTGACTTGTTGGATATTGTTTTCATTTCCTCGTTCGACGATTCTAGTTCTCAGACCGCGAGTTCTGAATTGCCGGTGCATGTTAACAAACACCGAGGGACGCGGATGGCGCCTATTTGGAAATCGCCTCCGGTATTCTCTGGCTGCTTCCGCAGAGTTCCCATTTGCAACTCCATAGCAGAAATGGATGTCAGCCTGCTCTTCTTTTGTAAATTGGAACGGCATTTTAATTATTAACAAAGACAAACTGCGGCGCTGCTACGTTCATCTACTGGATGACAGATTATTGTATTATTAACTGTCAATAAGGTTTTCTTTTCCATGGCACACTTATCTTCACCAGTACGGCGATGCAGAAAGGACATTAGTATTTTGCCGATGGATTTTGTAGTCAAAGGAAATAAGACAATTTTTAAATAACATTTTATGGGCGGAAGAATCATGTTTTACTCGTCGTGGTATAATTTAGAATTCTACAAATTTAGAATTATAAAAATTATTAAGAAATAATACAGATTTGATAAAAATGTTAAAATGATAATAAAGTAATGTACCTCAAACCAAGTGCCAGTTTATTTTTAAAATTGTTTCCATAAAATTAAAAATAAAATAGCTGAATCCGATAAGTGTTCCATAATTAATTTCTGTTATTTGCGATATTTATCAATAATCTTAGAAAACACATTTTTAGGCAAAAAAGGCTGAGATGGAAAGGAAATAATTTATTTACTACTACATTACACTACATTACTACAACCGTGGCAGATACAAAAAAATGTCAAGATACACTTTTTGTAGAGAATTGAAAGAAATTTACGAAAAAAAAAATTACATTGATGTGAGACAGGTCCGTACTAATTACTTTTTAAATTTAGTGATAGTGAAAACCCATAACTCCACCACTGGTTATTTCAGGACCTTCATATTATCACTAAATATCGTAGTTAAAAAGGTGGTACTACACATCAAATTTGGTTTAAATATATTTACTGGTTCGGACAGTGTAAAAAATACTTCATATTTTTTCCAACACTTCAACGCCCTGTATCTCGGAAACTAAGCTTTCCCCGATATATGTTGACATAAAATTTTCATTTTAGATTATCTTTTTCTATCTAATGTTAAAGTCCTACCACATAAAAGTGAACCACCCTGTATATTATACTATTAGACTAACGATTAAGGTGACGTATTTTTAGAAAACTTGTTGCATATTATAGTAGGTAAAATAATACTTTCGCCGTTTTAGTAGAAGGGGAATAGGCCGCGCGTCGCCGTGCGTCCAGCTAGGTTTGTCAGTCGTTGGCGGGGGGAGTACACAGTAGTCCCGCACCGCTTATCGGTCAAGTTTTGCGAGCAAAAAACGCGCCCCGCCCCCCGCCAACGACTGACGAACCTAGCCGAATACACGGCGGCGCGCCGCCCAGCCATGGCTATGTCTACTAAAACGGTGAAAGTACGGTATACCTTAACTTAGTGTCGGGTCTCAAGAAAGACATTATAATTTACCATATTATTAAGGTAAGGAACATGTACTCTTCATGTATCAGGTAATAAATACATTGAGAGATATCATTTAATTTGGAGTGACTATCTGAATTACCAACTTTAACTAAAAACCTCTAAAAATTAATCAGTGATAAATATTTAGAAAAAACAGGGAAGTAGCAAAAATTAAACTTGTAAGAGATTTTACCAGTTTTAAAAGAATTTTCTTTGTATTTTGTCTTTGCTTAACTGGGCTGTGAACTCTAAAAGTACTCATAATAAGAAATCAAGTGGTGGCCTTCGACCGACCTTGGTTCGAGGCAGGCGCATGCATATGTCTTTAAAGAAAAACACCGCTATGGCCAAGAGCGCTGGACAAAAAATGTAGGTTCACGGTGTTGCTCCTAAATAGCTTTATCCGTGTGATTTACTAATTGTCCTACACTTACTGGGATTACTACGGTTTTCTAGGGTTTTCCGTAGTACTTGAGCGAATGATATCCTATAGTTATATCTGGAAAAAAGTCGGCCCTAGCCGCAAATGGCAACGAAGACAAAATAATAGTAATTGCCCCCCTCCCCCGCACAAGCATGTGGTTGCTTCTGGGGTACTCCTAGTTTGGAGTATTGTGAGGTTGAGAATTATTATTATTATTATAGGGAAGGGATTGTTTCTATATTCACATTGTACCTACCTGTCTCTCATTTGATTTCCTATTACAGGTATATTCTTAGTGCACGGCCACACATAAGGCGGACTGCGGAGCGGAGAGCATAGAGCGGAAAGCGAAGAGTAGTGCGGCTAGTGTCCTGCGTATTGCGCAGAGAGGTTGGCAGTAAAGTGGAGACATTGAAAGGTTGAACTTCGTAGAAACAGCAATGAAAATGTCGATTTCTACATTATTTTTATGCGAAAATTCACAACTCAAATTTCGGATTTTTCAAAATAAACGTGCAGTGTGGGTACATGAAATAAACCTAAGCAGGGAATCACCTGGTGAATTCCATCATCTGTACAAAAATAATTTTGGAAATCTCGACCCAAAGTTTGTCTAAAACACCTCGGTGGTGGTGATTTGCATGAGTATGTCCCATAGGGGTTTGCGACTAAAAACTTCACTAATTAGCATTTCGTGAGCCATATTGCTTATTATTGAGTAGGTATATAAGAATACAACGCCCTATTTTCCAGGGTAAATACGCGCCAATACGCCGGAAAATGTCAAACTGACTTGAACGCTCCGCTACCCGCTTTACTCTCCGCTCTCCTCTCCGCGGTATGTGTGGACACTATACTAGGCTTTCTATTGTTTTGAAAGATCCGCTACCATCTCCGCTCTGCTCTCCGCTCCGCCGTCCGCCTTATATGTGTGGCCGTGCAGTTACTCACTGTATGCCAGAACACACTTTAAGAGTTCCAGTATGCGCTCGTGCAAGGGGACAGTTTAAATCTCAACTGCTATTACAAAGATTGGAGACTTTTTCGGTTTTGAACTCGTATTTGTCAACTGCCGACAACGGAAAATAGAGATTACTGCTTTCGGGGAAAACAATTTTCGGTATATAACGTCCAATCTGTTCCATTAGTTCGAATAAGTTTTCTAATGGATACTTACGTACCTTCTATAAAATTTACTTAGCTGCAGTAAACGCCGCATGCAGTCCCCGTGCGCGCCGGTTCCAAGCGAGCATTTAAGAAATTTTGCAATTACCTCCCTGCAACTGAAGTTTTGAACTGCTGAACTTTTAGCCTGCGCCGGCTTATGTGGAACAGTTTTGCCGCTGCCCTAATACCGATGAGTTTTTGAACTTTCCGGCGTAGCTCTTTTATAGATACTGAGGGTTGGATCCATTTGAACTGGAAAAACTACCTCGGTTTGTTATTAGTGAAGCATGTAAACCTATCCGGAAATAAAGTTTAATAAGGTGGAATATTCCAATCTTTCAGGGACAAAAGTGAAAACAAATTTTTGACAATATAGGATGAATGATGAATATGAGGATAGTCGTGCTATTCAAAAAAAGAAGTAAGTAGGTAATTATACAGGATGATTTTTTTAGGTCTACCACCGCGATTTTCTCGCTAATTTTGCGGCCTACAAAAAAAAACGTAAGAAACAAAAATGTGGCAATTTTGGACAGCTAGGTGGTGCTGCAAAAGAAATCGGCATCCATAAGGCCAACTTGTCGCGCAATATTAAAAAAAACACAAATTGAGCAAAACTATTAATGGCCGTGGAATGTTTATATTAAGAGACAGAGAAAAACTTTTATATTAAAAATTGATGGCACTAAGAAGCTTTATGCAAAAGGATACTCAGATAGTTTCAGAAAATTACACAGGGTCTTCGGCTCTCTTGAGGCTATGAATTTTTTTTGTTTAGTTCTTTGCTTTTCTCGCTTATTTTGGGCCGCACAGAAAATAGGTATGTAAAAAAACAAAATATGGCAACTTCGGTCAGCGAGGCGACATTAAAAAAGGAATGGGCCTCCATACCCAATTTTTCGCGGTGTACTAAAAAAACCTAAAATCGACAAAAAATTTCATGGTCTCAAGAGAGCCGAAGACCCTGTGTAATTTTCTGAAACTATCTGAGCACCTGGGTGGATAAAGGTTCTCAGTGCCATCAATTTTCAATATAAAAGTTTTCCTCTGTCTCTTAAAACAAACATTCCACGGCCATTAATAGATTTGCTCAATTTGAGGTTTTTTTAATATTGCGCGACAAGTTGGCCATGGATGCCGATTTCTTTTGCAGCACCACTTAGCTGTCCAAAATTGCCACATTTTTGTTTCTTACGTTTTTTTTGTAGGCCGCAAAATGAACGAGAAAATCGCGGTGGTAGACCTAAAAAAATCATCCTGTATACATATAGACAAGTGCAATAAATTTGAAATTGTAAATAGGGTGAGTAGATGCATAATTCTAACTTCTCCAAAACTGCGGCTTCAAAAAATACGAATTGGTAATTGTAAGTATAGTATCAAGTGCTAAGTGTATAGTATCGATAGCCAAAAATGATCTAGACCTCGGTTTAATATGCTTACACATTATTTTAGGTATACCTAGTCCTAAACCCAAACTTAGCCTTGCTTGAGATTACAACTTTTGGATGACGATTTCGGAATTCTATGGCAGTTATCTACATTACTTATTTGACAACATTAATCTGAGAAAAAATTAAGAAATTTTAAGCATTTAGTAAATGTTCCAATTACTCATAAGTATCACAGAGAACACGAAATACAGAGAGCTTATCTTGTCAAATATATGTTGAATGGAGCCTAATTTTAATGTTATTGATCTATTGTAGATCACTGTGATTATTCTTTCTAAATTTTAAATCAAACTATAATACATGAAGAATGCAGCACTTCATATCTTACATCTAAACAATACCTCGGGAGTATAAAAAATTAGGACAAAATTTACCACATTTGACAAGATGGTGTATTCCGTCTTCTCTGTGCTCCTGTGCAGCTCCATTGGGTTCATAACTGCTGAACTTCCACGATGTACCTACCGGCTCATAATACTTTAACAGTTCCGCCAATAAATGCCGTGACACCGATGAATTCTTGAACTTTCTACCCTAAGCTTTGTTTCCATTTGAATTGGAGGAATTACGTCTCGTCGGTTTCTTATGTTACCATCTCTAGCAATCCCTCCCGAAAATAAAGTTTCGGGACTGCGCTGCCCAGTGTAAAACAAAATTCCAACTTTAGATGTTAGAGGGAAGCGATGGTTGTCGTTTGTTGGGAAAAGATTGCTGCAGCTTTCTCGGTGCGCTCTGGCTACAAAGTAAAGCTTTATAGCAAACCAGAGAAGCTCATTTTAAGTTTTTAAGTTGATTTAGGGTGCACTGTGAAGCCGATATAAGACGACAAATAATTTCAATATTTTTCTCGGAAAGTGTGGTTTATTTTATCGCAATATAATAATAAAACCTCGATAAAAAAATACGGTGCAGTGTAAATTAGCCAACTGCCTCCAAGTCAACAAATCAAAAATATACCTACAGAGTGTCCGAGTTTGCTTGTGAATTCTCGAGAAAGTGTCCAGGAAAATTCGGCATTATACATATATAGGGTTGTTCAGTTCCGGTGCTCAACATGGGGATCTCGGAATCCGTAACAGATTCGTAGTCGGTCAAATGGAGGCAAACTTGCGCCCTTGGGCGCTTAACAATACGCCGTTGAAAAAGTTAAAATATTTTCATGGGTTGAGATATTTAAGAAAAACCGAGTTTTTGAAAATAAGATTTAATTTTTTCTGGCGCCATTTGCGATACAATTGAAAAATAAATAATACCTTTCCATTGCAACTTTTTCTGTACTACTTTGTCTAGTTTTGGCCGCTAAAGTGCACATTTACGAATAATACGGTCCTGGACTATGCATTTTTCTCTTTTTTCTTTCAAATCTGTTCCAATTATAACAGGTGATCATTATTTTAATACCTACACGGTTAATTAAACTCAATGTTTGTCATATTTTGAAATTCTTTTTTATACTTTAGGTAAAATGCATCCCACTATTATTAATAATTACTGTTGTTATTTACCTAAAGTACTTAAAAGAAAAATTTCAAAATATGACAAACATGGAGTTTAATTAATCCAGTAGGTATTTAAATAATGATCACCTGTTATCAATTGGAATAGCTTTGAAAAAAAAATGAGAAAAATGCATAGTCCAGACCGTATTAATTTTTTTCTTAATAAATGTGCATTTTAGTGGGCAAAACGAAAAAAAAATGTATGTGTCACACATCGTTGTACCTACACAGGACAACGATTCATTTCGAAACATACAATGAAAAATCCAGGTTCGTATTTAAAAAAATGAAGATGATCGTCTATCTCAAAATACCATGACGTAGTCCAGAGAAAGTTGCAATGAAAAAGTATAATTTATGTTTCAATATTATCGCAAATGGCGCTAGAAAAAAATAAAATCTAATTTTCAATAATTTGGTTTTTCTTAAATATCTCAGCAACCCATCAAAATATTTTAACTTTCTTAACGGCATATTGTTAGGCGCCCAAAGGCGCAACTTTGTCTCCATTTGACCGACTTTGTATCTGTTACTGTTTCCGAGATACCCATGTTGAACACCGGAACTGAATCATCCTGTATATTTTTAGATTGACCTAAGGGAAGATCATAAACCTCACGTATTTTTTTAACTAACTGGTAACCAGAGTTTCCAGAGTTGAGACGAAATGAGAAAACTTCCCGTAATTCTAAGCTTCTTTTGGGTGCAATGCTTCAAGTTCCCGTGTATGAAACACTATTCGGGTTATGTGCCGGAGCTTTTGCTATATTCTGGAACACCAAACCAGAATTTTGGTTAATTTAGTATAGGTACAAATTACTTGAGACATTTTAATCAAATTCTGGCACACAGTAGTTACACCTGACGGAAAAGCAACTTCAGTTTTTCAGAGATTGAACAATGAACATATCCACGAGCGGCTAGTGGCAGAGATGGTGGTAGTCTGTACTATATTTTTTGCTACTTATTTATTGCAAAAACTCTGGTTAAAATATCTGTTAGTTAATGATTATTATATTATTAGTTATTTTTACATTACCTAACGAAATGTTGCTTACACAATAAAACTTTCTGCGGAACGATTGTCATATAAGACGAAATTTCGCCGAGGGTGTATCATCTAGTTGGAAGCCACGACCAGACAACAGAGGCCCCCAGAGTAAAGTCGTTACCTCGATAATTAGACACAAGATATACTGCGGTTTTATCGCGAAATTTTACTGCTAGCTTAGTCAGCGACAAATTGCTGGCATTAAAGCATTTTACTACTGGGCAGTTTTTGCAAGCTTTACTGCCGCGGCCGGCCCTGCATACATACCTTTGGTCTTTTAAATTGAGATATAAAATCGGTTCATCCCTTACCAATAATATAGTCTGGAATTTTAAAATTTTCCAATATTGAACAGAGTCGCACTAGGGAGACACACAGAGAGCGCGAATGTCCATTAAAACTTCTTTTCATCTGCACCCTCTGTATCTGAATATTTTTAATTCTGTCCATAAAGTTATCTATTAAGTAAATTATAAGTGAAGGTTAAGTTAAGTTTTCGGAATAATTTAACTAACCTCCTAGTATTACTCGCCTCAGTCAGGTGTATGCCTATGCCTTTTTTCAATGATTCCTTGTAAACGTGAAATGTAAGAGTACCTACACAAAGAAAGAAAAATCTAAACTATATTTGCGTCTTCTGTTGTTGTTGGATAATAAACGTTCCAGTAACATTTAAGCAGGTGTGTTTGCTTTACCTTTATATTGACTTAGAACATTGAATAAGAATATCTTAATCAATGCTTAGAGCAACATGTACAGGGCGAGTTTTTTTCGATGCCCACTATGGGGATCTCGGAAACTAGCGGAGCTAGAGCAAAGGTTAAACGGGAAAAGAATTGCAGTTTTGAATGCTCAATCTAATGGCTCTTTTGGATTTTTAAAAAAGTTCATGGCTCACTAGATATTTTGAAAAGAGTGATTTTTTGCTATTTCATCATATCTCTGTAGCTCCGTTATTTCTGATTATACAGAAAAACTGTACAAACAAAAGTTGTAGATAATTTTGGACTTAATAAGATAATCTGATCTAATTTTTTATGTTGTTTGTGATTTTTGAGATATGACATAAACTTGTGTTTTTTTAAACGTAAATCGCATAGTTGGCTGTGGCCTTATTAAATCGGAAATTTTTTGAGCTTTCCAAAGATATAATACTCAGCATAGTTATTATAAAAAATAAAAGAGCTATATGGCTAATTTTCTGATTTTTTTTTTAATTTTCACATAGTACGTTCTATTTTTTAATTATACATACTTCAAACTTTCTAATATTTTGTTTTTAGCTGGTAACAAAATGTGACAAAATAAAACAAAAATTATCATTATGGAGCTCCACCACACAATTACTTGCCCGTAAGAAATAACCTAGATCAGCTCTATCCAAATAGTTGGATAGGGAGAAATAGACCTATTTCCTGGCAGCCCCAATCCCCCGATTTGTCGGTTTTGGATTTCTTTTTGTGGGGAACACTACAAAATAAAGTATGAGACAATTGTTGAATTAAGAGCAGCTGTTTTAGAAGCAATTGCCAGTATTGACAGGCGCTCTCTAAGAAAGGCTACAAATTCAGTTTTAAAAAGATGCATCAATATTCGCATAAATAATAATGGTGGATTGTTTGAACAACTTTTTTATTTTAAAAGGTGACCTTTTAAAATAATAATAATTTGAATTTGAGTTTTTTAATTTTTGTTTTATTTTGTTACATTTTGTTACCCACTAAAAACAAAATATTAGAAAGTTTGAAGTATGTCTAATTATAAAATAGCTCTTTTATTTTTTATAATAACTATGCCGAGTATTATATCTTTGGAAAGCTCAAAAAATGGCCGATATGATAAGGCCACAGCCAACTATATGATTTACATTTAAAAAAACAAAAGTTTATGTCATATCTCAAAAATCACAACTTTCATCTTTACAGTTTGTCTGTATAATCAGAAATAACGGAACTACAGATATCTGAAGAAATAAAAAAATCACTCTTTTCAAAATATCTAGTAAGCCATGAACTTTTTTAAAAATCCAAAAGGGGCATTAGATCGAGCATTCGAAACTTTGTTCTAGCTCTGCTAGTTTCCGAGATCCCCATAGTGGGCATCGAAAAAAACTCACCCTGTATTATACTCCAACTAGGTATACCTCAGAAGCTACTACCATATAGGTAGGTTTTTTCTAAAATTTAAGATTGTTTATGTTTTTTAATGTTTAAAAAAAATGTTTAAAAATGCCTAATGTGATTTTTCAGCTTTGGGGTCTAATTTTGATCGTGGTATTAAAGTAAAATATATTCATTTTTTTTTGAAAATCGGACCACCCGTAAAAAAATTATGAACTGTCTCGACTTGAAGTGAAACACACTGTATAAAAACAACTTTTTGTTGGCAAATTTAAAAAAACACTTACAAAAAACGAATCTTTTGCGAAAATAACTATTGTTATAATAAGTCAAAATCAGTCAGTTGTACCTACTTAATCAATTATACATATAATACTTAAATCCTAAATATTAGAATGAAAATTAAAGAATAGATACCTACTGCTTACAATGAACAACATTTACCTATAAAACTACCGTTACCTTGGTATCACTTACAGTTACATAAATAAACAGTAGATTAGCTCTTCTGTGAACTCAAACCCTGTCCTTATCCATCCATCATTTCTTCCTTCTTCCTATGCAAATAATAAAAGGCGTGAAGTAAATATCTATAAATCTCGCATTTGTTTCAGAATGACAGCAGCCTAGCTGATTCGGAAGCGATTTCGAAGGATATGACAGCTGTTAATGCGGTAAGTTTCACGATATCTCGTCAATCTATCACTGTCACCTCCGATGGATTTTTGAAGTATTGCGATTCTACCCTTAATGCAACTGACTTTTATTCCATCACATTTGCGTCAATTTGGCTGATTTTGCAAGAGTGAAATATGCGATTCGAATTTAAGGCAAAAGCGTCAGATACTTGGCGCTATGATAATGTGGCTTCATCGCGCCCGATTCGGGCTCACCGTTGCCACATATAAAGAACTGTAAATACCAAGCTTGGTGTCACAGCCGACTCTAGGAGAAGCCCTGAAGTAGAGAAAACTGGCAACAAGGGATGCGGGTCCACGTCGCGTGCCCTGACACTGCCTGTCACTTGATTTTACAAGTTTATACCAGACTTAGTTTGTGTAGTGCGGGTAGTGCTATCGTCGCCAGATTTCCACGACGAGGCAGTGTGTCTCTGGGTGGAAACAGACAGCCCGAAGTGCTGGTGACAGCTTTTTTATAAATTTGTTTATTTGTGGAAAAGTGAAACATTTCTATAAAAGTTCGAAGTGAAGAATCGTTCCTTTACAATTTCAAGCCTCAAGATGCCTAGAACCTTCGAGGGAAGCTCGAACTTAGTTATATACCTGACTGTAAGTCAAATCCTAATAATAACTTGAACTAGTTAGGTTTTCTTTGCTTGACGACAAGCGGTCAACTTGTATTCATTTTGGGCTTTCGAAAGGACGCAAATTTAAGAATAAAATGATTAAGGGCCAATTACATAGGCAAACTAAAGTACCCTTTAAAATTAAAGGAGCTTCCTAACAATCCAACCATTGTTTAGTATTGTTGCAAAAGTTTCTTTACCTAATGTTAAAGTCAAAAGATAATTTAGTTGAATGTATTATGAAATTGACCCTAACTGCCATTTCAATCGGAAGACATTACTCTCCTTCACAACATGCTGTTCTCTGTTCGCTTGTTTGTATTTTTATTAAAATTTAACCATAAGGGAAGATAGATCATTTGCCTGATCGCGCACTTTGCGAAAAATTCGACTTACAACAAAATGTAGTCTCCTCTATTTTCCCAAATTTACCATATTATTTGTCGAAAATGTACTTATCCACACCAGGAATCGTACTTATTATAATACTTATACTTCTGTGTATATTTTGTTACTTGTTACTGCTTTTATTGTCTGTTAAACAAATGTACCTACTTACTTAGGTACCCAATTATTGAAACAAAGTTCACAAATGTATTTAATTATAATTAAAAAAAGGTATATTAGAAAAGATAAACTAAGCCAAAGTGCAGACTGCTCTATACTACATAGACCCGTTGAACCGTCCGCTGCGGCGTTGCCACATGTTTGCACAGGGCTTGTAAGTTGAGAAGGTTGTGTTGGTGTCCTGAAGTTCCAGTACAATTTGGTGTAGACGGAGTGGTCAAGTACCTAACCTAGTTGATACGGTAACTAGGATATATTTTTCTCTGGTGGGGGTCATGATGAGATGCCCTGTCTCTCTTCTTCTAACGAGAAGTATTACCCAGGTGGGATCATGGCCAAATTGTCCCTTGTCCATACCCAGTTTGTGGCTTCCATTATTCCGTTTATTATTAGCGTGCCGCGTAGGCGGCTTCCCCGGCCATAATAATTAAACTTCGCCTATATACTTATTGAGTATCATTCCATCTTTATCCTTTAATAGAAATCGTACATTATACCAACTTTATTCCACACACGTGTTGAAAATACAGACACTAAACTTGTTAATTCCAGGAGCACCCGCAGCGGTCATAGTCGGGCCCGTCGGATCGGCAATTGGCATTTGCACATTTGGTTTTCGATGCGAGCAGTGACTATTTCTATAGTCACTGACACGAGCTTGACTGTAATGTTGTGAAGATAACAATGGTGCTTGCTTTTTCGGCTTTAAGGGGGGCCTCGCCATTGTATGTTTGGTTGCCTGTATCAATGTATTTTTATTTCCAACTAGCTGGAAAAAGTAGCGAATTTCAAAGGATTACAAAAAACACGGATATCTTTAAAATATCCATAGATACTAATGACACTAGTTTAAAAGTTATGGGCGAGATTTTTTTTTGAATTTCAAACTTTATGCCGGCATAAATTCGTCTATTTTGTCTCTTGAGCCGGAATTTTACCTTCGTTAAGATGGGCAGAGGTTTCCGAACATGCTCGGAACGAAAACCCGGTAATAAACATTGTAATTATCCAGTCTTGTTGTAAATAAAAAACATAGGCAAAATACCCTTAAATTATGCAGCGGGAATACCAAAAGTGTAGCTATTGTTTATCAGATGGCGCGAAAAACAGACGATCGATGAACGGTTGACGCTGTTGTTACAGGTCCAGTTTAATAATTACATATATTATGTTCATATGATCAATTTTACGTTTTGGCGATATAATATTTAAGCAACTAAGCTGTCTGATTACTTTTTTATGTTTTTGTATTACTTCCATATTATTATATACTATGAATTGCGAATTTTTAATATTAAAATAATATAAAACTTCAAAAGGTATATTCGGGAGACCCCCGTAGCTCAAAGACTCCGATTTGTGATTTTAACCCCTCTCTTTTTAGCAATGGTTCATTGACTTTTAGCTTGAAGGGTACACGGCGGCACTAAAAACTGCTTTAGTTGACTTTGCATTATTTATACGTATGTCGCCGTTATGTATTTTTCGTGAGGAAAACACAATCGTTAGCATATAAACTGACATTAGGGGAGAATTCATATTTCTATGTCTCTATATGTATAGGTATGTCGAAAATTATCTATACCGGGTGTTCCATTTTAATAAATGCAGCTATTATAAATATCTCAAAAACGAAAATCGCAAAAAATCACATAAAAGTTGAAGCATATGAGGTGCAATATAAGACGCACGTTTTCACTTGTAGGCAGACGACGTTTTCAAGGTCACTTGAATGTCAACTGTGTTTTTTTACTGTTAAAGGCATATCTTTAGTTAAAGAATGTTATTCGGCACATTTTCTGTAGGTATAGTATTGCTGGCTTAAAAGTTCTACAAAATTATGTTTAGTTTTTCAATGAAATGATGAAATGTCTTTTATGTGTACATAAGGTGTTTCTTCGTTTGCATTAACACTACATTCAAACACACATTTTAAGTAACGCAATAATTAAGATAAATACATATCTCGAAAATAAAAAATGAAAAAAGAAAACGATATACCTATTGATGCGAAAGAACATCTTCTGCACCTACATGTTAAACATCTACAGTGTGACCTCCGTTAAAGAGTTACCACCCTGGTAAAATATCTTTATTTGTTTACCGATTTTGATAAACTTTTTTTTGTTAGGTTCAAAAAGCACATTAAACAATGTGTGTAACTTTACTTTTGGGCTGTAATCACGGCCACCTGTCAACACATGGGCTCAATTTCAAAAAGTACTATTATTTGTATAATAATATTTTTATTAGATAGAGGGTGTCCGCCTGAAGGTGATAGGAACATTCACTTTAACCATTCCGTATTTTTTGAGACAAATTAATGATTTAAAAACCAGTTTGTTGCAGTTTTTTCCAAACAATGTAATGTCGTTTGGAAAAAAACAATCGAACGTCAAACAAAAGTTATAACCAAAAAACCTTCTTGGAAAAAAATGAAGATGGTGCAAAATGTATCTTTTTATTAATTTAAACATATTTTTTTTATTAACGGATAATAATAGAACACATATGCAGTTAACTTTGGGGTTACCTTTCGATTAAAAACAAGGAAAAATAACCGACTCAAACGTGGTCACGTGACTTTCGCTATCTGTCAAAAATTATATTTAAAAAATAAAATCCCTAAAAATTGGCTTATTTGTTACAATTTCAAAACGTTTAACTTGAAAAAGTCGTTTCTATTTTAATGTTACATAAGCGCCTATTTCCTATTTATAAAATTTCTTAAAATTTTAAAAAGTCATTACTTCGTAAAAACTATTTTATATCACTAGCTATACAACATAATATACGAGTATCATTCTATAATTTTATTAACTTTTTATTATTACTAAAAAATATCGATAATAATATGTCTTTTTCAAAAGAAAATTATATTAACGCTTTAAAATTCTATCTATATATGTCTGTGGTAGTACCTATAAATTTATTTACATTACATTTTCCATTACTCTAAATGTATGCCAAAATAATACAAATATTAAGATATCAGCAAATAGTATGTATTTCACGTGTCTAACAAAATTCACAACTTTGCGTCAACTTTGGATCAAATACAACAGAATTTTAATTTCTTTCGGTTTATCAATATTAAGTACTTAATGAAAAGTTAATAGAATTATAAAAGATAAAACTATAGTGACATAAATTCTAAATGTCAGTTAGGGTAAGTATTGTGATCATTCATGCGGTTTTGAGGGAGAATTATTATGTCATGACAGTAGATTTGAGAGCCTGTAGGTAGTCCTCTTACTTAATATTTTACTCAACAATATTCTTAATAACTATGAAAAAATATAGAAAAATAAAGGAGTGTAAATATTCATATTATTATTTTGTGTTTAACAATTCACAGTTTCAATACGCCAGGATGGAAGCGATGTGCTGTTATATGTAAAAAAAGGGGGTCGGTCCACCTGCCTCCCCCTAGACCCCTGGTTCCGACCAACGACCTTGCCGGGCAACAAAACAACTTATAAGGAACGGAAACTTATTTTAGCAAGGCGAAACCTTACTTTTTATTCTCGCTCTGTACCAATGGCCGCTCTCCAACTCCAGCGCCATCTTACAGACACTTGCGCAATTTTTGCACTCCAGTACCCAATTTCTGTTTTAGCAACATTTATCCTAGTTAGGAACACGGTCAAATAAAGGTCGTCGCGAGGTGATGACGTTTTATTTCCGTCCTTAAAACTATACACCAGTTTATTCCCGCGAGGTATTTTAAGTGCCCCCTAAAAATTGACCTTCTTGCCGAAGCAGACTCCTCTATGATACTGCTCTCTCTCTCTCAAATATGTCTGCGGCATGCCAAAATGAAGTGTACCTTGGATCCCCGCTAAGGTAAATATTGTCCGCGCTTCTCACCAAATCCCCGACCATGTTAATTAAGTTCCCCCTGTTTGTTTGTTAGGTATGCAGATAAAGCGATTTTTGCCGTACACAGCACTGGCGGAACCGCAGGGCGGGACTCGCTCATCCCTATTCAGGCGACCCCCCCTCCCTGCCCGCCCCATTGTTCGCAAATAATGCGGACATCCCTTACACATCTGACTATTTGATTTACTCCCGGCGGGCACTCGGTGGCGCCATTCCCGCCAAGCCTTGGATTAATTGGAGGCGACGCGCCGATTTTAGCAGAGGCAGCCCGCGTATGTTCTGTTTGTGATTTGGGCGTATGTCAAAGGACATTTTGACATGCGTGTGATTGGAGTAGAGGTGGCCTGTGGGGCACGTACCTGGTATACTACTTGTATGGTGGCTATTTAAAAATTCGTTGGAGGCGAGTTTGTATAGTTATTTGGCAAGCCATCCGAGAAATGCCAAATGTGTCCGCCCAAGTAACATTTAAAGTTGCATAAAACAGGTGAAGATGTTGTTGCGACCAATAATACAACTTGTCTATAGACGTATCGTCCTTTTTGCAACTCCTTTATGACTGAATATGGACGGTTGGAAACTGGTTTTCATGACTTTTCATACAACTTTTATCTGACTTGATTGGATATGACTTTTATAAGTCCATTAGGTCGTGTAAATTCAAAGATACCTTAACGTCATAAAGAAATAGCTCTAAAGTTGTGAAGATCTCTATTAATACCTTCATATTACCAATTGGTCGTAAATATGGAACAGTGTTATATTGTGCAGTGTTTTCTTGTAATACGAAGACATTTCATTCTGTGTCGGCCGTAAGTGGTAAAAACGAAATTATACGTTGGTGATATTATGCAATAAAGCATCTCGGTTCTTGACGATTGTACTCAACGGAATCTATTGCGAATTTTTATTTACTGTGAAAATTATAAATATAGCTCGAAAATTTACAACGCGCCTTTAAAATAATGGAAATTAAAGGAAATGAAAGAAAAAATGTAAAATATGAACGTGCTTTAAATTAAAATTTAGTGTTACAGTTGTACAGGATCGTTCGATATGTCAAAAATACATATTTTCCACTCAAATTTCTATGATTTGTGCCTATAAATTAAATTCGATGTTTTGCCACATTCGTAAGATAAACATGGTTGTCCTATTTAACTGAATTTCTGATGGCAAACATGGCCGACGGCGCTTATATGACTTAGTAGTTTTAAAACTTCAGTCAAACTACTAAGAGGTCATAAATAGTTCTAAAACTGACAAACGACTATTAAGAGGTTATAAAGCGACTAAAACAAAATCAAAATAACAGAATAAGTATTTATATGCGCATGCGCGTGGAGGGCTGTCTTTAAAAATTTCTGCGGTCCGGGGTAGATGATTCGTCAAATTCGTAGTAGTGCTAGTAGTAGTAGTAGTAGTATAAAAAAATAAAGATTTGTATGACAAAACTGATTTAATTCCAAATTTTTGTAACTGCTCGTCTATATAACTTCCTGAGCATTTGTATTTGCCCAGGCTTTTGTAAAACTCATAATAATTTTTTACAGATGCTGATATGCTTATACTGTAGATATTTATTACTGCTTTACATTTACTGTATGATATATGGCACATCATAATATGATACATATAATATTATGATACAATAAATTACGTCTCACTTTTACTAATGGCCCTACGAAAGTACCACTTACTGGGATCTTATTGAGGTTGAAATTAATATTAACGCGCATGTGCACTACTTTCTTACCGTCATGTTCTCATTTCTATGTCGTATTAAAATCTTGCTTAAGGCGCTACGATACCCCCCATTTTCAAGGGTTTCGTAGTTTACATCTCCTACTTGCATTTCTTAATATTTTCACTTGATTTTTTTTTGTGGCTTAGATAAAACTACGAAGAATCGTCGTTGTGTATCACGAACTGTGCAGGACTAATGCGACACTGTGAAAAAAAATGCCAAACATACCCGAAATTCGACTATATTCGGTTAAGAATTTCGAGTATTTCCACCGCTCAAAAATAGACACAACGACGATTGAGGCATTCGATAACATTATTTTAAGACTACTTTCAAGTCGATACGTTTGTTCGTTTGGCTATGATTTGAAAACTACGAACCCATTGCCCGGCAATAAAATGATCCGTGAATTGGCCATTCGAGCAGGAATTAGACGTACGGAGATAGGCGGGCGGGCGGGCGTTCGCTGGAACTCGTGGTTCCCCTACTTCCCCCTACTTCGGCGTACCTCACCGGAAACCACGTCAGGGGAACTTTCAATCGATATCAGATGGTTCATTTTTCATTTTATTAGTCTCAGTCTCCCTTATTTGTGTTTCGCTTGTTTTGAATGTTAGTATGTTAGCAAATATTTATATTTCCGAGTACCCGAAGAAAATATTTTCTACCGCGACATTATGTATGTCGACTGGCATATAATAATACTCATTATTATTATTCCTCCAGGTATTATAAATAAATAATTATTAATCCATTTAATTTTTAATTGAGTTTTTCGCCACCAAACTGATCGAAGGACAACTTTTTCAAGTTGCAATTTTCCAGGCAACTTGAAAAAGTTGTCCTTCGATCAGTTTGGTGGCGAAAAACCCGATTAAAAATTAAATGGATCTCACAAATAAATTTTAGAAAATAAATAATTATTATTCACAAAGTACCTACTTTTTGCTTTTGTGTAAAATGGTTTAATCCCTAGGGCATAAAATGGCCTGGTCGTGCAAAAAGAGTAAATTTAAATTCTAGACCAAATTGTGCGCTTGATTTTTACTTTAAAAATGTGATAGGTACAAGTAATAATTTTGCCAAATAAATGGATCATGTGAAGCTAATTTATATACTTTCCAGAGGGAACGATAATAATTCTGACATCCAGTCAGTTTTAGAAACTTCTTCGTTAGAAGATTGTTCGAAAGTTATTGGAGTTGAAAATCGGGCAAAATAAAAATAGTACATTTTATTGTTCCAGTCTGTCGAATTTATGACATTTTAATACATTTTCTAGGATGTTCGATAATTCAGATTTGTCAGAATAAGGTTCTGAAACTGAACCGCAGTCAGGGCAAGAATACCTATAATGTTTGATAATGATGTCACAACAGTCACATGGAGTGAAACCAATAGGAGTAATTTGTGGGCTTGAGTGCTTTTATTCCCGTAGGTACCTAATATGGTTTCCAGAAGTTGAGAGAGGGGTACCTACATATTTTGCATTTTGCACACTTATTCGGATTTAGGTATAAGTAGTACTGCAGGTGCATAGGGTTTGGGAAACAAACTTTCTGGGAAAAACAGGGCTTTGAATGGAACATTTACAAGGGATTAGAAATTAATAGCTCCTATTATCTCACAACTATTACCTTATTTAAAAAGGGAGACCAGTTTCGTAACTCTATAAATTAGTCCTTGAGGATGTAATTTTATAGATTAACGAAACCGTTGTGATATAATATGGCCTATTCACTCTAATCCCTCTAAAGTGAACTCTTACAGTGTAGAAAGTTTTTAGTTAGATTTATTTATTATTACACAAATGTAAATATGGAATACCTACTAGTTATATAAAACATTTTGAAGAAGTAGACTTTAGACGCACTTTTTTAGTCGTAGCAACACTATTATGCAGAACAATTATCCAATCAAACATTAATAGATGTTCAACTGACCCTAATGTGGTTCAAGAAGAATTCGGTAATCGAATCGTTAATTTAGATTTTATAATTGAGCAATTACAGAAGTTTTTTTTATACACGAACCCTTCATAGCATGCACCTTTGCTGATATGAAAAATAATAGTAAAATTGCTTCGACGCCAAAAAGCTATGCAGTGTGTTGCCAACGAAAAGTGAACGCCCTGAATAACTCCCAAAAAATATCATTTTTGCAATAAAGCAAACAGGCCACCGCCGTTTTTTAAATATATATTCGCGCTTCTTCGTCGGCATCGGCGAGACTCGTGTGACCCGTCGGTGGCCGTCGGCGGCGGCCGGCACCCGAGTTATTATTTCATATTATCTACACGTCTACACAGGAAAAACAGACTGTTGTGATTTTAGTGAGTTCGTGTATATAGTCACTTTTCCATTACCTACTTTAAATATACAAGCAAATCCATGTGGTCCCAACAATATAATCTATACTTTTGACGTAATTGCAGATGAACCAATAAGTTTAAAATAGTTTTAATTTCCCTTAAAAAGACGTATTGTCACTTCGATACTAAAATTGGCATACTACAATGAAAGCATAACCTCGGTTTTAAAATATCTTATGTTTTATTTAAACAATTAAATTTATTTTATTTGAATAATAATAATTCTCACCCTCAGACTACTCCAAACTATATAAGAGTACCCCAGAAGCAACTGAAAAAACATTATAATTCATTGGATGAACAAAATAACTTAATTGCAACTTTTATATTCATCAATGTAAGTAATCATAGTCCAAGCAAATTGTCATTTTTTTATAGAGATAGAAAAAAAAAAAGATTCTTAACAGGTAGATATTTTCAGGGTTGGTTGTGGGTAGCGTCCTGAGTATAACCCCAAAAAATCACCGTCGAAGTCGTGTTACGAACCCCGCAATAGGAGTGGTTTTGCAAACATTTTTTTGCAATTTTTTTTCTTCTCATGTGTACAATTTTTTTTCTTCTTATGTATACATTATTACGTTCTCTACAACTTTCCCTCATGAAGTTTTTTTTTTTTAACTTCAATACTTCACGAGATATAGGTAAAAGATCACCACTATCTAAAGTGCTTTATAAGGGTAAAAAAAATTCTTTAAAACAAGCTGATTTTTTCAGGGTTAACTGGGGGTTAACTTAGGAGTGCACACAGTGATCGCAAATTAAAGGTTTTGAATCAACCCTACACTCTATATCGTTCGTAGTCATAATGAACACTGCAAGTGAATGGCTATAATTGATATTAGTACCCACAATTAAGTATTACAAATCCAGCAAAAATTCAGTGACAATAGTTGTAATTTCAGTATAATGAATAGTTAAATGTATCCCTATTCAATTCAACACCATGAAACGTTATGTTGTTCTGACAAAAGAATGTGCTTAGAAAAGAAGTATTATATAATCAATTCCAGAACACGCTATTTATTGAAATAAAATATTACATTTAAATTATTCATTAGAATTCAATATCAATTGTAATTGAATTGATTATTGTTAGTTAAAAAAAAAGCTTCTGCTTGAGTTTGAGGAATAATATCTCATATTGAATTAAACAGGGTTTTTTTACAAAGTGACAGATTTTTCTCAGTGTAGTACCCACGGCCGGCCTGCCCCTCAATCGTAGCACTATGAAGGGGCAGGCTGGAGTGGGGAGTCGTGGGGACCAGAGGAAGGAAAAGGATAGGCATATCTAATCGAGCGACGTTTGTCCTGAATTGAGTCGGGCACTTCGGGCGGATTTCCTAAGTATCGTAGCCTCTTAAAACTGTTCTACAACATCTATGGCTTCCACTTACTGATGTCTTATAATATATTTAAATCGTCTTTATACGACTATCGCTCCACAAGGTTTTAATGTGGTCAAATTATTTTCTTTACAACCGTCGTACAGCTATATTTCTAAAGTCATAAAAGTTGTTGTATTCTCAACGACGGAGACCTCTTTACAACCTTATAATAACCTTTGAAAGACTATATAATGTTGACGTTAAAGTAACCATGTTATGCCTGTTATAAGACTTTTATAGAACAATTACTTTCACGATTCGAGTAAATAACATCCTAACAACTACTATAAGACCTATAGTTATTTTGTCTACCCTAAGCGACAATTTTATAACCCTAGTACAACTATTTGGACTTAAGATAAATAATTATAACTTAAAATGTTACTTGGGCGTGACAGGTTCAACAAATTTAATGTCTTTTTAAATCAATTTCTATTGGACTAAAAACAAGAACTGATATTCTGATTAATAAATCAATATCACTATAGTAGTCCACTATAGTTTTTTTAATGGACCCTGCGCTTCTAGCTAATGTAATCCATTGCTTCTAGCTAATGTAATTGATTGATTAGATACCTTAGCTAGAAGCAGGCTGCCTAAAAAAAACTATTGTGGACTACTATGGATACAAATAGTTATATTATATGGCATTTGTAAATGAACAAAAAGAAGCTGTCAAATTTCGATGCCATTTATTTAAGCTGACCCTAGGACCGGCACCCTCGCAACGATAAAGGCCTGCCAGCTGGCGACGCGAAACGTCACTACGTCATCAGAGAGAGGTAGCTTTTTGTAGTTGTTTACGTTTACTTGTCTGGCGATTTTCCTATTTTAAAGAACGTTTGTTGTGTTTACTGTGTGTTGGGCTGTGTTTTTTTTAATAACATAGGACGTTAAGTTTTATTAATAAGGTGGTAAAACAGCAGTGATTCAGAATAAAGTGATTAATATTCAATTTAAATCATGCCGTGGACGTGATCCGTTCCCAACTGCAAGGGAAACTACAAAGACGGTCCGAAACTGTCCGCTTTTTCCTCCCTATAGACCCCATTTTAAGGAAAAAGTGGGTTAAGGTCATCAAAATAGATTTTGTTCCCACATAGTCTTTTAGGGTAAAAGTGGTTTTGGTTTGGACTGTTTGGAGAGTGTTCTCCCTAACAATTTTACATGATTAAACGTAACCACCTTAAAATCATGAAGTTTTATGGTTTCATTCATTCGAATTTAGTTGTATTTATGGCACACAAATAAGAAATACTTGGCATTTACGAAAATTTTACCAGTAGATATCTAAATTCACCAAAAGCCCTTGAAAATGTGACTTTCACTCTCGTAGATTATTATCCGTGATGTAAAGCCGTGAGCTATATATTATGTAAACAATCATTTTAAAGCGTTTTCTTACAAAATCTTGAAATTTGAATTTGGCTCCTTAGGCCCGCACCTCCCTTGGATAACTCATCGCTTTCAGCTGTCGGGCCTTGTCAGTGCGACGAAGATTTATTATATTCTTTCACTCAACCACAACCTTCTCAAGCTTACAAGCCCTGTGCAAACATGTGGCAACGCCGCAGCGGGACGGTTCAACGGGTCTGTGCAGTATAGAGCAGTCTGCACTTTGGCTTAGTTTACCTTTTATTATAGATGTTCAACCTTCTTTTTAATAATTATAATGAAATACATTTGTGAACTTTGTTTCAATAATTGGGTACCTAAGTAAGTAGGTAAATTTGTTTAACAGACAATAAAAACAGTAATAAACTATCAAAATATACACAGAAGTGTAAGTATTTATAATAAGTACGATTCCTGGTGTGAACAAATACATTTTCGACAAATAATATGGTAAATTTGGGCAAATACCTAGAGGGGACTAAATTTTGTTGTAAGTCGAATTTTTGTGAGAATTTTTCGCAAAGTCCGCGATCAGGCAAATGATCTATCTTCCCTTATGGTTAAATTTTCATAAAAATACAAACAAGCGAACAGAGAACAGCATGTTGTGAAGGAGAGTAATCTCTTCTGATTGAAATGGCAGTTAGGGTCAATTTCATTACACATTAAACTAAATTACCTTTTGACTTTAACATTAGGTAAAGAAACTTTTGCAACGATACTAAACAATGATTGTATTGTTAGAAAGCTCCTTGAATTTTAAAGGGTACTTTAGTTTGCCTATGCAATTGGCCCTTAATCATTTTATTCTCAAATTTTCGTCCTTTGGAAAGCTCAAAATAAATAGACACAAGTTGACCGCTTGTCGTCAATCAAAGGAAACCTAGCTATTTCAAGTTATTATTACGATTTAACTTACAGCCAGGTATATATCTAAGTTCTAGCTTCCCTCGACGGTTCTAGGCATCTTGAAATTGTAAAGGAACGATTCTTCACTTCGAACTTTTATAGAAATGTTTCACTTTTGCACAAACAAAACAAATTTATAAAAAAGCTGTCGCCAGCACTTCGGGCTGTGTGTTTCCACCCAGAGACACACTGCCTCGTCGTAGCAATCTGGCGACGATGGCACTACCCGCACTACACAAATTAATTCTGGTAAATTTCTTGTAACACCAACTGACAGAGTGTCAGGGCAGGCGACGTGGACCCGCATCCTTTGTTGCCAGTTTTCTCTACTTCAGGGCTTCTCCTAGAGTCGGCTGTGACTCAACGGTTACCTCAGAACTTTTAGTGGATCCGTGAAGTGTGTCACTATGAAGTTTTAAGTACATTTTAAAATAATTATTAAGGTTATGTCAATTCGAATACTTATTTACCCAGTAAATATTCCCTAATATTAAACACTCAACCAAATTCCCTTTTGCATTCCTTCATATAATTTCCTCCCACAAAATACCCAGTTTGTACCATTTTTAAAGGAATATTCGGCTATGTTAACGTGACCTGTAATTCATTATTCCATCTGCATTGGACCCGACTGTGCTCTGCATAATTTAACGAGATCCGACTGGTAATGTAAAACTAGAGCGCCCGCATAACAAACAACCCCACCGGCAGGAAAGAACGGTTGAACAAAACGCCCCAGGATAAGGTGGGATGTATGCGTATGCAAAATAAGCCGCTACTTGTTTTTGGCAGGGAGTACAAAAGCCACGTCCATTAAGATGCTTGTTTGTAAATTCAGGAGAGACATCAAGGCTGAAAAATGTGGTAAAAGCGTTGTCCCGTAGGAACTAAACGCTCATATGAAAAATTGTCAGAGACAAAATCTGGGATGATAGCAGATAGCTGATGCAAAATGTAGCGATTGGGCCGATTGCCGCAAGATGCCACATTCATTTAAAATTGGAAATATCGACTTTCTAAACATTGACAGTACAAAAACTAAAAATTAAAAATCAAGCAATAACCGTTTTAGGTATTTCATAGTATTTAATTTTAGAGCTTTTCTTGTTCAGAAAAGAACGGAAAAATGTTATTGAGCTGTAACAAACTTCATGATGCAATTATAAAAATATGCGAACGATTATTCTACTTTATAGACAAAGTTCCATATACCTACTATAAAAGATACAATCGGTAGACAGCACGATTGAAATTACTACGCAGGTATTCTGATTAGATAGTTATTATTCGAGAGAACACGAAAAACTCTCCTCCATACCTATACCATCCCAACAAATTTAGCCAACCTGTGCAGTCTGCATTTTTATCCATATAATTCATCGTTAATAGTTAAAGCGAAATTTTACGATAAAATTCGACCCTTCATATATAGCGAATGTTCGTTAGAGCATGCAATTATTTGGAGAATATAATGAATAGTTTAATATCGCCCGAAAATATAGCACGTCCAACTTTTCAACGAGCTCTCCACACACGCTTATAAATGCATAGGTTTAGAAATGATCAAATTGGACCTTAGTCTTGTCATACCCTTCAAAAAATATTGAATATAATTTGACCTATATATAGATACATGCATAATGCATAATGCCACATAAACAGAGGGCGGCAAAATAAATGGCAATATTTCAAAATGGCAATATGAGTATAGATATACATATATAAGCCGCAACATTTCGGCCATTTGAATACACCTACCTCTCAAAACGTCGCAAAATGTTATGAACTTTTTGTAGGGCCAAAATAAAGAAAATACGGGGGTGAGTCATTTTATTGGATAGCCCTGTACAGCATTATTAGAGAATAATGCAATATAATTTTAATTACATTTTTGGGATATAGCATATAATAATACGGTTATTAAGTAGGTATTGCTTACCTGTACAGGTAGGTAATATTTTTCATTTGTTTACACTATTGGAATAAAAAATCTTCTAGGGGCCCCATATCTTTCACTGTACAGGGTGGTTCATTATAAATTGACACCCCCCTTAACTTGCTAGTTTTTGAGGTTAGAAAAAAAAAGTTTTTCACAAAAGTTTTAGATACTAATACAAAGTTTTTTGTGACGCTATTGGACCGTGTACAGTGTGTTCTAGAAAGCCGTGGCGGACATAACTTATGTTTTTTTAAATGGAACACCCTATATATTTTTGCATTTTTGAAATCTGCTCATCAAGGCAATTAAAATAATTTCAAACTTTGTGGCATTATCTTTTTACGTTTTTGAAAAATTTCGTTTTCAAATTTTATACTAAATTATCGAATTTGTGAATCTCGTGATAAAGATAGATGATCGATGTAATAACAAGAAATCTTTTTTTAAAACCAGAGAGTAATATAGTGAAACTCCAAAATGTTTAGGAGCCTTTTCAAATTTGAATTTGAACTGATTATATTCTCTAAATAAAGAATTTCAGGAAAATCGTAAAAGCTCCTAAACATTTTGAAGTTTCACTATGTTATTCTCTTGTTTAAAACAAACATTTTTTGTTATTTCATTGATCGTCTATCTTTATCACGAGATCCACAAATTCGAGTTAAATAAATTTAGTATAAAATTTGAATACGGAATTTTTCAATAACGGAAAAAGATAATGCCACAAAGTTTTATATCATTTTGATTGCCCTGACGAGCAGATATCAAAAATGCAAAAATATATAGGGTGTTCCATTTAAAAAAACATAAGTTATGTCTGCCACGGCTTTCTAGAATACACTGTACACGGTCCAATAGCGTCACAAAAAACTTTGTATTAGTATCTAAAACTTTTGTCAAAAACTTTTTTTCTCACTTCAAAAACTAACAAGTTAAGGGGGGTGTCAATTTATAGTGAACCAACCTACTTGATTTTGCAATTTCTTGTCAATACATTTCCCTCAATTTTGCCTTTTCAAAATTTAAGAAGTTAATATTTTATTGTGAATCTGAAACTCGACTTTATTGTCTCTGGTAAAAAAACTTTGAGTAAGTTGACTCCCAAGTAAAACTTTTAAGTAGTGGCGCTGTACAGCTCTAACGATATTTCTTTGGGGGAATTAACTAGCTGGAAAGCTGATACTCCCCGGCCAATATTAAGTCTTAGATAAACAAAACTAGATCGAGAAACTAGGGTAATTACTATACTTTGAAGATATCCTGACTTCTTCAAGGGTGTAACTAATTGCAAATCCTACTTTACTCCGATATACTGCCTTCCATAAGTAACGCCGGTAGATTTAGTGAGCTAAGATCTATTCGGTAAAATCTTTTTCAAAAAAGAAATTATTTATGTTTTACACAATTTGCTTCGTTCCACACATCTGAAATTTTCAGTTCACAATGTACCTATCACTTATTAACAATTAGATTTGTCACGGCGCCGGTATTTTCTATATACTTTTCATCAGGATACGATACAATCTCCAAACATCCCAGGTACCAGGCACAAATCCCTTTTTTACGCTACAGATCACCAAGGGCAGTGACCGTTCCATGTTCAAATTTAAAATAATAACTTATTTGGGAAATTCTGCTCTCTCATATAAGCCTACGAATTATAAAATAAACAACGAAGGACGGTATCAAAACTCTCGACCCTCTGGAGTAAACAGGAATGATGCGACGAACTCAAATTCGTTGTTATGATCGATCGGCAAGACGACGAGCCTTTATTTCACATGTAATATAATAATTTAAATTTGAAAAGGCAAAGTTTTGCCCAAACATTTTATATGAAATTATCAATGGCTAGTTCAGGGATATTTCCAGTTCCGATATAGAATAGTGTTTTCAAACTCTACAAGATTTAAACGTGGCCAGAAAGGTTGATTTCTTCTTCATTCAATGCACTTTGAATCACAACTCTTCTTTCACTTCATGCGCACTTAACGCTGTTCCGATTCATGCAGTTTTTATAAGAAGTTAATTGGTTATTTAAAAAAAGAAAAATGTAGAACACGATGTCCGGCCAATACAGAAAAGTTCAGCAACATATTTTCGTACATTTTCTATTAGATTGCGAGTTAGTGACAGATTTTTGGTTCACCTACTATTGTAGAGAGAGAAAATGCGATGTCTACGACACAGTAATGCTCTGGTTGTCGTTTTCCGTATGTCACCCTTACCAAAAATAATTCCCATCATCTAGAACGCTCTCGATAGAAAAGAGCCAGTCTTAATTTCTTCATAAACTATGCGATTTTAGTCGGGCTGCCAGGTGTCTTCAAACGAACTTCAAAATAAAAATTCCTCGGAAAATCATACTGTTAGCATGGGCTCAAAGGGCTGGTAATCGTTAGAATTTTTCCGCGTTTCTCGACAGGCTGCCTATCATGTACACAAGTTCAACGCCTATAGTCCGACCCTAACTATATAGGTGGTTTATAGTTACTCTAGCTCTAGCTCTAGCGGGCGGAGTTTTCGATACTTCGACTTCAACTCCAAATTTTGCCTGGGAGATAAATAAATGCCACACACCTATTGAAGAGCTCCAGAACAGGAAAGGTCGTTCGACCGTTTGGGCTATTCCGATTTGGGTTGCGGTGGACGAGCCAATCAGCTAAACCAGCTACTCGAGGACAAATCAGAAGCTATTTAGTCGCACATTATAAATATAACAAGTGTCTAGGTATATATTGGTCCGGTTGCTTTGGTTACGTCTGGAAAATTAGGCGTTTATTTCTAGGATTCGAGTTTTCATGTTTTTGTGTGCTTCTAAAATCTCGAAAGTTTGGTCTGCAATACGTTTGGAATACATTCCATAACTTGTTGTAGAATTTATACAATTCTATATTATGGTGACTTTGTCCAGGCATAATATTATTGAAGACATCCGGATGATCTGCTTTTACTCTTAAGTCGTTTAGGAACAGTAGCAATTTATCTTTTCTAGCAAGGAGCTCCACGTGCCTCTTAAATTTAAAAACAAAAGCTTCTTTGAGGGCGTCTGAAGCGGGGTGCCCTCTATAAGCCGATACTCGAATAAAATAAACAACGGAGAACAGAACAAAGGTTCTTATACTGTCGGCCCTGAAAATGGCCGCCGAGCGGAAGGACGCCGATAGCGAATTCATTATTGATTGCTTTTAAGTCTTTGAAGATAAGCTTTTCGGTAATGAAGTAAAAAGGTTGGCTGTGTAAAAGAGACCAATATCCCAACTTTTAATAGCATTGGGAATATCTTTTCGCATAGCATGTAATCAACCATCATATACAATATACAATACGAAATTAGAACATTCCTTGTAAATGGAGCACATACCCGATGATATCATAGATAATGTTGGTATAATTTTCAATTATTATCCCAAGCAACATTTTAAGTTTTATTATGGCGTGCAAGATAGCTATAAAACCAATTTTCAAAGGAGCGGATTAAAACTGTTTTGCCTGCAGGATATCCTGAGAGCTATGATAAAACATCTGTAAGTCAAAAGTGGAGAATCTTATAGAAGCTCTAAGAGTAAAATTATGAAACTTCTTGACATACTTGCCTTGGACCGAAATATTTTAACAACGACTACAAGTTAACTATAAAACCTGCCTTAAAACATCCATGAAACTTCTATAAGGATAACTACACTTTTCAGTTTTATTGCAAATTTAAAAAGCTCATTGAAAGTATATTTTATTTTATAAGATACCATAAACAAGATTAAATAATATTATATCCGCATCCGTGTCATACGTCTTTGAGCTAGACATTCCTATATGTCTCCAAAGATTCAATATGGTTTTATAATATAGGATACAATTATTGTTACCCCAGAATTTTATTATCACTTTTACGCCTGATCCCCTACTCAAAATAGCAAACGAAGCTTAGTTTTCTGATAAAGTAGCATAGGGTAGGCCCGGAAAATTGAACGGCCTAAAAAAGTCAAAAAAATTTCGCTTTGTGATTTTTTTTCAGAATATTTTAAAAATTCGAATGGGCCTGATTTTCAGAAATATAGCCTTGTTCTATTAACTATTTTAATAAAACGGATTTTTTTTTAAATTTTTGTACAGAAAATCCATAATATCCAACTTTTCATTTAATAAATATGGTCCAATATGGCAGCCAACATTCCTTTCATCTTGGCTTGTCTTGAACAAAAATGGCCACTTCTTCATAAATGTAATAGGCAACAATAAATGATGTCACAAAACCAAATTTACTTACTTCAGTCATATTAAAACTAATTATATTTAATATTGCATTTAATGACGATACTTATAAGATCAATTTGCACCTTTCGGGGAGATTTTGCTGTGTACAAATCAGTTCACCCTATTTCAGAGCCTTTTGGCTTTACACAAGTAAGTCATAAAGCTACTTAGTTTTATGATGGTTTTTTGATAATCTTGACACTTGCGCGTTTGAGAAACAAGCGTTGACCTCAAAGTTTAGATAATATACCACACTACAGGAGGCGTTTTTTTTCGTGTGTCAAACATAATTGAAGAGGTTATGGGAAGCATCGATAACTATCACAGGCACAGAACTTTAAACCGGGAGTCACAGATGGACGATGGTTGAGGGCGCCTATAGGGATTTACCTAGACTTATAATTTGGTTTTCCCTCTTCCATTTTCTATGAAATGTCCCACTTTTCTTCACAACCGCCTATTTATAATAAAAAATTAGACATGTTTCATTGAAGGTAACAAACAGACTGCAACAAATAACTGCCATGGCGCTACTGACTACAACGCGCAGACGCAATCTCACATCCTCCCATTTATGTTTATATTTTTTTACGAATTCTAAGAGTACATAGTTTTAACGAACAGTTTTAATAATAATGAAGTTTTATCCAGAAATATATAAAGAACATTTGGATTTATAATAGAATAGTTGCTTTTTTTTAAGGTAAAAATAAAACCTTCAACTATTAGCTTTTTTATGTTCTATAAGGGCGTTATAAAACCAGTTACTGATGCTACCATAAAGCCATATTGCACGTGTTTCAGGCATAATAAAGCTACTTTGAATTGAAAGCCACTTTAAGGAAGGAAAGTTTTATAAGGACCTTCTAAACCCCATTAATAAAGCATTTACAAGAGAACATTCACTATAAGAGTATTATCTCTTATAAAATATATCTGGAGGACTGCTATAAAACTTAATTATAAAACAGTCATGCCCTCAGTGCGTTTTGCATTTATCCCAGCATTGTTAAATATCTTTGACTCATCTAAGTCACATTAAAACTGTTATAAAACTGATCAAGAGCGTTTGGAATTTAAAATGTTACTTGGGATATTAATGAAGGTAGGTCCCTGGGATTCATACTTTTTTACCAAAGCCCTTGTTTCGTTAAAAGTCGAATAAGTATCTAATTGTATTATGCCAAGGTAGAATTATACAGTGCCCGCCAAAAAGTCTGCATCATATGGGAAAAATTTTTAGTAAATAACTTACGGAAAATTTGTTTGCGGCATCAGGTTTTGCTTGCTCTAGAACCAAAATTGACATAATCAAATGTTGTGACGTATTTTTTTTATATGTCAAATTTGACATTAATGAAAAAAATGTCCGAAAAATGGGCTTATTTAACCGAATTTCGAAAAAAGTCATAAGAAAAATATATTTCCTTCGCAATTTTATACCCTTGTACAAAATTTCAAGAGCCTACTACGATTTTCATATTTTGCCCTTTGTTGCCCTTTTCCGTATTTGTTCATCCATAAAAGTCGATCCTATGTAATTTAAAACACTCATTGACTGAATACATACTGCACAATGCTTCGTTTACGGTCTAAATATCCGTCTTTTCCTTTTTTTTGCAAAAAAATTAAAATGAGGGCTTGCACACTTGGTGCAAAACTGATCTCATTTTTACAGATAAACACATAAATTCGATTTACAAACTTCTTTCTATAGTGAATGTGAATTTAAAATATTTTGTCCAATAAAATCCAACAAAAAGCAAAATATGAAAATTGCGAATGAAACATATTTTTCTTATGACTTTTTTCGAAATTCGGTTAAATAAGCCCATTTCTCGGACATTTTTTTCATTAATGTCAAATTTGATATATAAAAGAGACTACGTCACAACATTTGGTTATGTCAATTTTGGTTCTAGAGCAAGCAAAACCTGATGCCGCAAACAAACTTTCCGTAAGTTATTTACTAAAAATTATTATTTATTAGTTATTTACTAAAAATCCATTGATTGTGCAGCCTATTTTGTGACTTAATCAATAACAAGTGACAATAATCTTCCTGGCGCAATGTCGGAAGCTGTAACTTCAGCGTATTATACCACTTTTAATATGCTGAGAGCTAAGAATGTTTGTGTTTAAATTATTTTCGTTTCTCTTGCTTGCTTGGCTTTGCCCTGAAATTATTTATATTTTTGTTGTGTCATGTTATGGCAAGTGACTTATCGAGAGTCTAGACTACAATATCTATTATTAAAGCTCACGATATCCGATGTTTGATTCCAGGATTAACATCTACTATTCATAGACATGTTCAAAACTCCGCCATACAAACCACACAAATCATTATTTATATGCCCAGATAGGTGTATCGCTCGAATCCGAATCATTTAAGGTATATAAATTTATTTCGGAGAGGAAGCTAAATTATAAGGTCCTGGAGAAAGGAATCCGACCCCCCTCAAAACGAAACGGAATTACGAAGTTATTTTGTAGGTAGGTAATAACTTTCACCAAATGTCAGCTGTAGCTGGTAATGTAAATTTGGATGAAGGGTAACTACAGTTCTCATTTTGCGTGATACTCAAATTCAACTCCTTGCATTGCCAGATTTATTTATATATACCTATTAATAGATATAACAATTATTACTTTTGAATATAAAACACATACTTACGATTTTACATAACTATCCATTTATTTTTTATTGGGTTTTTCGCCACCAAACTGATCGAAAGACAACTTTTTCAAGTTGCCTGGAAAATTCATAAATTCTTAACAGTGAATGAACGAAACTTTAAACGTGTAACTCAAAAAATAACTTCAACAAATTTGTTTTCTGAGCTTTCGGAGAATAAATCTTCCTCCTTTCTCAAAGATCATGTCACGTCAAAGTGAATTGACAGATTAATAAATTTCAGGTTAAAATGTCATGACAACAGAAACAATAGCCTAGCCACCTGCCTGATATTGTACCCTGTGTTCTATCTAATTAACTATACTAACTTCTCTTTGAATAAGTTGCAATATTATTTTACTGAATTCCACTGAACATTCAGCAACACAGTTGTCCGTATTTCCTAGAATAAATGCAGATTCTTTAATTTTTCGTCTATTTCCTACTTCTTCTTTGAGAATTGGTTTGGACCTATCCCACAATATCCTATGATTGTTGTTAAAAGAATGTTCACATATTTTTGATTTACTAATTTGATTTTGCTTGATATAATTTTTATGTTCTTTTAAACGAACATTAAATGGCCTACAAGTCTCCCCAACATAGAACTTTCCACATTCACAAGGAATTTTATAAATACAATTTTTTGAACTTTATATTTTAATAATTAAATTTACTGGTCGGTCCACCAGATTTATTTCTCTAATTCTATTAGCATTGTTATTTTGTTGGCAATCCTGAAAAACTTGCTCAACAAATTCAATAGGATAACTATTCTTCTCAAGAACATATTTTATATGTTTAATTTCCTCCTCAAATTTTGTGTTATTAGAACAAATCGTTCTATCCCTGTCATACAAACTTTTAATTACTCCTTTTTTAACACTAATATGATGATTGGATTTAAATGGAGATATCTATTAGTATGTGTTGGTTTTCTATAGACACTAGTTTCTATACTATCTGATTTCAGTATAGAAATATCTAAGAAAGGTAATTGATTATTATTTTCAATTTCTAAGGTAGACTTAATAGAAGATTCTTCTGAGTTTAGAAAATTTAATAATGAATTTAAATCATCTACTCCATGTTCCCATATAATAAATGTCATCTACATATCTCCACCAAACATTAGGTTGGTGAACATATCTAGTCAATTCATTTTGTTCAAAATCTTCCATGAATAAATTGCTTATGAATGGTGATATAGGAGACCCCATAGCCATTCCAAATTCCTGCTGGTAAAATTCATTTTCTAGTTGAAAATAAGTGGTTTTAACACATAGTGTTGTTAGTTCTAATATTCAAATTCTTCCTTTCTACTAAAGTCTGATCATTTTCTAACTTTCTGCGTAAAATGTTCAATGACTTGTCAACAGGGGCATTTGTAAAAAGACTAACCACATCAAAGCTAGCTAATATATAATTATCCGGAAACTGATGTTCCCTAATTTTTTCTATAGAAAATGAGAACTGTTTCTGATAAAAGAATTTGAATTTCCCATTAACGGATTAACAATTTTAAGTAAATATTTTGATCAGTTTGGTGGCGAAAAACCCAATTAAAAATTAAATGGATCTGTTTGCGCCACAAATAAATTTTAGAAAATATTTACATAACTATATTGTGTTCAAAAGGTATTGATAGCACAGACGAAGTTCCAGGGCCATAAAATGATCGTAACCATAGGCGGCGTTATTCTCTTTTATTTTCAATGTGTAAAATAGAAAAATTATCTTTAAAAATATGGTTGTTTTCTATCAAATGAGTAGCGTAATGCTGAATTTTGTTTTTTATTGTCAAAATCTCTTTCAGACAACAACCATATTTCCAGGGATAATTTTCCTATTTACATATTAAAAATAAAAGTAAGAAGTTATCTTTATTAGATTACAATAATAATGCCCTTTTTCAGGCAATTATGTATAATCTTTAGGATGTAGGTAATTATATTAATTCCTGGCAATTTTAATACGGGCAATTATTAAAACCCTAAATATGTGCCTTTTATTACTTCTATAAGATAGTTACACCTATTTGCTAAAATCCTTATAAATGGAATAATCATAAAGGTGAAATATTCATTTGTCGTTTGGCAGTATAGTAGTATGGCTTCGAGTTCATGTTTTATACCAAGACCTTCGAACCAGGTTTGCAAAAGCCATTTTTCTGCAAGAGAAAAAAACTATAGTTTTAAATGCTCTCGATGCACTGGTACATCAGCAGCCCTCTAGTACGGTTCGCGGCATAGTTGTGGAATGTTCGAATATGACTGGAGTTGGAGAGGCAACCATTTATAGATTTCTGAAAGAAAGAAGGACCACAGGTGAACTTAATAAAGCTAAGAAAAAAACAGGGAAGAAGCCAACGCAAATCGACAGTGATGCTAAGTACGCCATAAGAAGGATAGTTCACAAGTTTTATTTCAGAAAAGAGCTACCAACATTAAATAAAATCTTACAAGCTATGAATGAAGACAACGGCTTGCCCGAAGTGAGAAGAACCACATTATGGACATGAATTTTCGCTGGGAGAAACAATACGGAAAGTCTATTCTCATAGACAAATCCGAAATCATTTTGTTGGAGAAGAGAATACCTACGGGCGATAAGAAGATTTCGAAGTGAGGTAAGAAAATTTTTTTACTTGGATGAAACTTGGTTGAACGAGGGAGATACTGTTTCAAAAGTAAGGAATGACAAAAATATGCAAGGTTCTCGGCAAGCTTTTATGGTCAGAGACATAAACCCTCCCTCTGGAAAAGGTCATAGCGTTGACTGACGTATTAATAAAGACTGCTCACGGCTGTCATGTTTGACAGTTCTCTGGCTCACCATGCGCTTCCCGGAGACAAAATACAATGCAAAATACATTGTTGACCATAGGCGCCATCTACTTTCCAGGACATGAAACTATAGCCGTGAGATGTCTTATTAATACGTCAGTCAACGGTCATAGGTTAATAATAACACACGTTGGAGTGTCTCAAAATTTAATATTTTTGCAAAATGGTTGGGTTGGTTTTAGGAACAGTTAAAAACGATAATAAATAATGAATAAACTTTTTATTTTCCTTACCTGCCCCTTAATCAACTAAACCATTTTGCAACCGACCCTCCGCCTATCGCTTATAATTTCCTTTATTATCATTTTATTGCCTATTTTTACTTGGACTTTACGGGGTGCGCCCAAGCAAGAACGCAGATAAATACATTGAACGATAGGCAATGCTTTTTGTCGGCCCCAGGTTCTCTTGAATTTATAATGAGGGCACCGTGCTATCAATTCCATTTGAACAGAGTATAGCAAACTAGGTAATTTTGTCTGTTTGGTATAACTGCCTAAAGAAAATAGGAATACCAACAATCAAGACAAGAAAATACCTAAGGCTAAACTTACGTTTTCGGGATTATAAAATCGAAGTGATCAATCCTGAAAATTTCCCCGAATATTTCCTTCAGGCTCCAATAATTATTTAGACCAGCAATCCAGGCATAACTGAAATTAAATTATGGCTCGGATGCTGAAACATATCGGACCGAGGTTTTGAGTGGGCAACTAAGAGGACCCTAGAAACCTGCTAGCGAACCAATGAAGTTCTTGTGTTTGTCAGTTGGAGAGAAGGGTGGATGTTGCACTAATTGCAGTGATGTAACAGATACATTTTTTGGTATCTAGATACAGATACAGATACTGTCTGGCAGGTGTATCTAGATACAGATACCTATACATTTTTTCCAAAGTATCTGGGTGCAGATACAGATACGTTAAAAAAGTATCTAGATACTTCCAGATCGTGTACGTCACTCCAAAGTGAGCACTGAGTAGGTACTTTTTGTATACGGTATTTTAGAAAAATCACTAAATCACACCCCATTTTATTATTTGTATTGTTTATTTTTTAAAATTAAATATAGGCACGTGGCACGCCTTGGCATCTTGGCTAAAAAATGTATCTAGTATCTAAGTATCTAGATACTTTCAAAAGAATCTAGATACTAAAGCAGATCCTGATCTAGATATGTATCTAGGTACATAAAAAGTATCTAGATAGATGTATCTCGATACATTACATCACTGACTAATTGGAAACTACAATTGTGAGCAGATAATTCGGGCAGTGGCCGATTTCGGCTGTTGCGAATAACATATATATTATATATCATATTTGGGAATATGCGCGCGAGCTTTTTGTTCTCATGATTATCATGGAGTTAACTATTAGGTACATTATAGTCGCAAATGTGTAAGAGGTTGCAAATACGATGACTTAAATGTTACTTCCGATATGAGACCATTCCGACCCATATTAGCCTTCTACCGAAAAATCTTGACTTCTAAACTTGCGCCTAACCTTGTACCTCCCACCTTCCTTTCCCTCATCATTGACTTCCCAAATTTAAAAGCAATACCTTTTTTGAGGCGATTGAAGCGGAGCCGACCTAAGCCGATACCGGGCGAAGGAAAATAAACAACCAAGGACGGCGGGGAACAAAAGTTCTTAAACTCTCGTCTCCAGAAACCTGACGACAGCGGCAGGACGAAAAGCACAAATTCATTATTGATGGTCGTTAAGAAGCCAAGGGAGTGACTCGGTAATACGCAGTAAAGGCGGCTTGCTGGAAAATTCGTCCAGGGATGGGATTTACCCGAGCTTTTTAGTTCTATGTGCCATATCTATTTGACATTCGCTGATAACGAATTTCCACGATTATTTCCCTCATAATGCTTGCATCCAATAAGGTAGCTCCTTTCATTAAAATCCAACCAATCATATGGCTCTGCTAGCGATAATTATTGCACTTGTGCAAAACCAAAGCGGTAATACCACTTGCGTGCAATTATCACTTCGTTGCTTAGCAACCGCGAATCTGTTCGATACAAACAGGTACTTCTTAAAATGGGTGTGTTTTACACTGTTCTAAATTATGCAGCTTATAAATTATGTTGCGGTATTATTAAGCATTGTATCAATGAATTTATATAACTTTTACATTGCTAAATTGTTGTTATTAGACCTCCATGTCTGTTTAAATTTATGACCCACATTCAGAAAATAAACCAAGGGTGTAGGTATAATAGCATTTGCCTTGGATATCCAAGCGTCGTGTTTGTTTACTCCAACGCTACAGTCGAAGCTGTCAATAAACTCGTTCAAAAGGAGTCTTTTTGGAAATGTAAACATAGAAAAAAGTAATACACAAATTGTTAAATCGTATTCGTGAAATAATCTCGACAAATACCACTCGTGCCAGAAATTTTTCTAAATAATTTTATTCTCAAGCGCTATTTTGCCCATTAGCAAAACCACTCGTACAAATTGGTCTTTTATTTTCAGAGATAAAATCCCTCGAGCTTCGTTCTCGGGATTTTATCAGAAAACCAATTTATACTCGTGATCTTACTAGACAAAATAGCGCTTTAATTTAATTATCGATAAAATTTCCGGCACTTGTGATATTATATACGATAATCGAAATGTGTTCATAAATGAAGGGAATTGGAAAATATACTATATTTATACAGGCTCCTACATGCAGAAGTGATAGTGAAACTACCAAAAAGCGTTTCCAGGAAACTACAGATGGGTACACCAGAAATGCAAAAAGAAGGATTATTTCTATTATAACAAAGAAATACAAGCCTTGGACAAGTTATGATCTAGGTACATGCATTTTTTTTCTTTAGAACAAAATTAACAAATTAAAAAAGTATAAAATAATATCAAATGGGCAAAACAGACAATGGACTATGCAGATTTTGCAACGAACGGGATGAGACTAGCGAGCACATACTGTGTGAGTGTCCCCTCTTAATTCGAAACAGATTTAAATACTTCGAAAGGATCAATATAAATCCAAATGAAATTGGCAACTTAGCCCCAAGGAAAATACTAAGCTTCGTCAAAAGCCTAGGTGACCTTGGAATTTATTAGAGCAGGGTCATTCACAAAAGATCTAATTAGGTCGCAGTGAAGAAAGGCCGTAAGGGCAAAAAAAACGACCCCTAAGAAATCTACAATCTACAATAAAATAATATCGCGAAACATGGCTGAAGGAAGGATATCTATACAGTAGGTTAAATAAGGTAGGATAAAAATATTAAAAGTTTTCGACAAACTCGGTTAGAATTAATACACAATCTGGAAACGGCAATGTACAGAATGATTTTTTTTAGGTCTACCACCGCGATTTTCTCGCTTATTTTGCGCCCTACAAAAAAACCGTAAGAAACAAAAATGTTGCAATTTTGGACAGCTAGGTGGTGCTGCAAAAGAAATCGGCATCCATGGCCAACTTGTCGCGCAATATTAAAAAAACCTCAAATTGGGCAAAACTATTAATGGCCGTGGAATGTTTATTTTAAGAGACAGAGAAAAACTTTTATATTGAAAATTGATGGCACTATGAAGCTTTATGCAAAAGGTTACTCAGATAGTTTCAGAAAATTACACAGGGTCTTCGGCTCTCTTGAAGCTATGAATTTTCTTATTAAGCGATTTTCTCGCTTATTTTAGGCCGCACAGAAAATACGTAAGAAAACAAAATATGGCAATTTTGGTCAGCGAGGCAACTTTAAAAAAGGAATGGGCCTCCATGCCCAACTTTTCGCGGTGTACTAATAAAACTTTAAATCGACAAAAATTTTCATGGTCTCAAGAGAGCCGAAGACCCTGTGTAATTTGTTGAAACTATCTGACTACGTGGATGGATAAAGCTTCTCAGTGCCATCAATTTTCAATATAAAAGTTTTCCTCTGTCTCTTAAAATAAACATTCCACGGCTATTAATAGTTTTGCTCAATTTGAGGTTTTTTAAATATTGCGCCATGGATGCCGATTTCTTTTGCAGCACCACTTAGCTGTCCTAAATTGCAACATTTTTGTTTCTTACGATTTTTTTGTAGTGCGCAAAATAAGCGAGAAAGTCGCGGTGGTAGACCTAAAAAATCATCCTGTATATCATAACGCATATTATTGGAAGTTAAGATGGTTTTCTAGAGCAAGATCCGTTATAGTTTCGAACAAATCAGACAGGTGGCTACCATGAAGACAAGAATATGGAAGAATATTTTGTGCAAATTGTCTAATGTCTCAGAAATAGTATTGGAGAAAGCTATTGCTACCGCTCAAGAATGTAGGTGAGGAGTATGACTACGATTATTTACTTTTTACATTAGGAGTAATTAATAGTAGGTAATAGTTTTGTCGCAACAGACCTAATGTCACTATTGTAACGGGTAAAAATGTAATTTTTATAAGGTTTGTTTTATTTCTCAAATTGGGGATGCAAGCTACTTACATAAAGGCTCATGGCACCCTATTATATCTTATTATAAACTTTTAACAATGACGCAATCTCGAACGCAACGCCGCAGGCACAGCACAGGGAATTCCCTAATCGACTCAGATACAGCATGAATCCACCTGCTTTCGAGATAAATCCCATCTAAAAGGTTTACAGAAGATGATCATTGAATTATAATGAATAGACCTGTATTATTGGAAAAATGAGGTTTTATTATACTATAGCATTTTGAAATGAACTAAACTCTAATTATTCAAACTAAACGCAAGTGAAACATAAACACAAGTTATATATGAGCCAAAACAAGGCAATAATGGTCGGGATTAGGTCAAAGAACTTATAGAGATTTTTATTATTTTTTTTTAATTCATCGACGTTTCGACCTTTATAAGGTCATATTCAGGATGCTACAATGTTACAAAAATACATAATTAAGGTTGGAATATAAAATTGAACGATATAAAAGGGAGATAGTGAATAAATAACACATAAAACTCCAATTTCAAAAGGGAAAAAAAACAAAATACAGGCAATACTCACATAAAAAATGTTGAAAAAACCTAAAATATAAAAGGACATTTAGATAAAATACACATAAACAAGACCATTTCCTCGTTTCGGAGGTTGACACAGAATTAAAATATAAATTAGAAGGTAATGGAAAAAATCGTGTACTGAGTTCAAATGTAGATAAGCAGAAGAATGAAAAAGTTCATAGGAATACAGGGAGAGACAGTAAAGAGCAACAGCTGTACTAATCATTGAATGCATTTACCTATTAAATTATAGTAAGCACTACTAAGGTGTTGGATATCTAAGTGCTTACTATAATTTAATAAGGTAGCTCCTTTCATTAAAATCCAACCAATCATATGGCTCTGCTAGCGATAATTATTGCACTTGTGCAAAACCAAAGCGGTAATACCACTTGCGTGCAATTATCACTTCGTTGCTTAGCAACCGCGAATCTGTTCGATACAAACAGGTACTTCTTAAAATGGGTGTGTTTTACACTGTTCTAAATTATGCAGCTTATAAATTATGTTGCGGTATTATTAAGCATTGTATCAATGAATTTATATAACTTTTACATTGCTAAATTGTTGTTATTAGACCTCCATGTCTGTTTAAATTTATGACCCACATTCAGAAAATAAACCAAGGGTGTAGGTATAATAGCATTTGCCTTGGATATCCAAGCGTCGTGTTTGTTTACTCCAACGCTACAGTCGAAGCTGTCAATAAACTCGTTCAAAAGGAGTCTTTTTGGAAATGTAAACATAGAAAAAAGTAATACACAAATTGTTAAATCGTATTCGTGAAATAATCTCGACAAATACCACTCGTGCCAGAAATTTTTCTAAATAATTTTATTCTCAAGCGCTATTTTGCCCATTAGCAAAACCACTCGTACAAATTGGTCTTTTATTTTCAGAGATAAAATCCCTCGAGCTTCGTTCTCGGGATTTTATCAGAAAACCAATTTATACTCGTGATCTTACTAGACAAAATAGCGCTTTAATTTAATTATCGATAAAATTTCCGGCACTTGTGATATTATATACGATAATCGAAATGTGTTCATAAATGAAGGGAATTGGAAAATATACTATATTTATACAGGCTCCTACATGCAGAAGTGATAGTGAAACTACCAAAAAGCGTTTCCAGGAAACTACAGATGGGTACACCAGAAATGCAAAAAGAAGGATTATTTCTATTATAACAAAGAAATACAAGCCTTGGACAAGTTATGATCTAGGTACATGCATTTTTTTTCTTTAGAACAAAATTAACAAATTAAAAAAGTATAAAATAATATCAAATGGGCAAAACAGACAATGGACTATGCAGATTTTGCAACGAACGGGATGAGACTAGCGAGCACATACTGTGTGAGTGTCCCCTCTTAATTCGAAACAGATTTAAATACTTCGAAAGGATCAATATAAATCCAAATGAAATTGGCAACTTAGCCCCAAGGAAAATACTAAGCTTCGTCAAAAGCCTAGGTGACCTTGGAATTTATTAGAGCAGGGTCATTCACAAAAGATCTAATTAGGTCGCAGTGAAGAAAGGCCGTAAGGGCAAAAAAAACGACCCCTAAGAAATCTACAATCTACAATAAAATAATATCGCGAAACATGGCTGAAGGAAGGATATCTATACAGTAGGTTAAATAAGGTAGGATAAAAATATTAAAAGTTTTCGACAAACTCGGTTAGAATTAATACACAATCTGGAAACGGCAATGTACAGAATGATTTTTTTTAGGTCTACCACCGCGATTTTCTCGCTTATTTTGCGCCCTACAAAAAAACCGTAAGAAACAAAAATGTTGCAATTTTGGACAGCTAGGTGGTGCTGCAAAAGAAATCGGCATCCATGGCCAACTTGTCGCGCAATATTAAAAAAACCTCAAATTGGGCAAAACTATTAATGGCCGTGGAATGTTTATTTTAAGAGACAGAGAAAAACTTTTATATTGAAAATTGATGGCACTATGAAGCTTTATGCAAAAGGTTACTCAGATAGTTTCAGAAAATTACACAGGGTCTTCGGCTCTCTTGAAGCTATGAATTTTCTTATTAAGCGATTTTCTCGCTTATTTTAGGCCGCACAGAAAATACGTAAGAAAACAAAATATGGCAATTTTGGTCAGCGAGGCAACTTTAAAAAAGGAATGGGCCTCCATGCCCAACTTTTCGCGGTGTACTAATAAAACTTTAAATCGACAAAAATTTTCATGGTCTCAAGAGAGCCGAAGACCCTGTGTAATTTGTTGAAACTATCTGACTACGTGGATGGATAAAGCTTCTCAGTGCCATCAATTTTCAATATAAAAGTTTTCCTCTGTCTCTTAAAATAAACATTCCACGGCTATTAATAGTTTTGCTCAATTTGAGGTTTTTTAAATATTGCGCCATGGATGCCGATTTCTTTTGCAGCACCACTTAGCTGTCCTAAATTGCAACATTTTTGTTTCTTACGATTTTTTTGTAGTGCGCAAAATAAGCGAGAAAGTCGCGGTGGTAGACCTAAAAAATCATCCTGTATATCATAACGCATATTATTGGAAGTTAAGATGGTTTTCTAGAGCAAGATCCGTTATAGTTTCGAACAAATCAGACAGGTGGCTACCATGAAGACAAGAATATGGAAGAATATTTTGTGCAAATTGTCTAATGTCTCAGAAATAGTATTGGAGAAAGCTATTGCTACCGCTCAAGAATGTAGGTGAGGAGTATGACTACGATTATTTACTTTTTACATTAGGAGTAATTAATAGTAGGTAATAGTTTTGTCGCAACAGACCTAATGTCACTATTGTAACGGGTAAAAATGTAATTTTTATAAGGTTTGTTTTATTTCTCAAATTGGGGATGCAAGCTACTTACATAAAGGCTCATGGCACCCTATTATATCTTATTATAAACTTTTAACAATGACGCAATCTCGAACGCAACGCCGCAGGCACAGCACAGGGAATTCCCTAATCGACTCAGATACAGCATGAATCCACCTGCTTTCGAGATAAATCCCATCTAAAAGGTTTACAGAAGATGATCATTGAATTATAATGAATAGACCTGTATTATTGGAAAAATGAGGTTTTATTATACTATAGCATTTTGAAATGAACTAAACTCTAATTATTCAAACTAAACGCAAGTGAAACATAAACACAAGTTATATATGAGCCAAAACAAGGCAATAATGGTCGGGATTAGGTCAAAGAACTTATAGAGATTTTTATTATTTTTTTTTAATTCATCGACGTTTCGACCTTTATAAGGTCATATTCAGGATGCTACAATGTTACAAAAATACATAATTAAGGTTGGAATATAAAATTGAACGATATAAAAGGGAGATAGTGAATAAATAACACATAAAACTCCAATTTCAAAAGGGAAAAAAAAACAAAATACAGGCAATACTCACATAAAAAATGTTGAAAAAACCTAAAATATAAAAGGACATTTAGATAAAATACACATAAACAAGACCATTTCCTCGTTTCGGAGGTTGACACAGAATTAAAATATAAATTAGAAGGTAATGGAAAAAATCGTGTACTGAGTTCAAATGTAGATAAGCAGAAGAATGAAAAAGTTCATAGGAATACAGGGAGAGACAGTAAAGAGCAACAGCTGTACTAATCATTGAATGCATTTACCTATTCAATTATAGTAAGCACTACTAAGGTGTTGGATATCTAAGTGCTTACTATAATTTAATAAATAAATGCATTCAATGATTAGTACAGCTGTTGCTCTTTACTGTCTCTCCCTGTATTCCTATGAACTTTTTCATTCTTCTGCTTATCTACATTTGAACTCAGTACACGGTTTTTTACATTAACTTCTAATTTATATTTTAATTCTGTGTCAACCTCCGAAACGAGGAAATGGTCTTGTTTATGTGTATTTTATCTAAATGTACTTTTATATTTTAAGTTTTTTGACAATTGAGATCAACATTTTTTATGTGAGTATTGCCTGTAGTTTGTTATTTTTTTTCCTTTTGAAATTGGAGTTTTATGTGTTATTTATTCACTATCTCCCTTTCATATCGTTCAATTTTATATTCCAACCTTAATTATGTATTGTTGTAACATTGTAGCATCCTGAAGATGACCTTATAAAGGTCGAGACGTCGATGAATTAAAAAAAAAATGAAAATCTCTATAAGTTCTTTGACCTAATCCCGACCATTATTGCCTTGTTTTGGCTCATATATATCAAATTCAGGTAACCAACATCTACGTAATAAATACAAGTTGTTGCATGGCTAGAGCGTGATACGCACGTGATCGGCTTGCTACTGGCACAGACCTATATAGCTAGCGAAGCTATATAGGTCTGTGCTACTGGCTAGCCGGCAATAAAGTCTGACCCGGCGGGCGAGTGCAGCGAGTCGGTGTTTCTTACAGAGGTGTATTGAGTCGACCTTTAGTTTTTCCGATATAATTCTTTCACTGTTTATTAATTGTTGGAGCTACGATTTGTGTTATTTACAACATCAATTTACATTTTCAAGAAGTCTAGGTGTGCCATAAAAGTTTGTTTTAAAGTTCTTAATACTGGGGCATATTATTTTAATATTTTATATTATAAAATTCATAGAGATCGTCCTTAATGCGGCCCTGCCTCGTATTAGCCCTCAGAATTGTTCATGTGCTTGCATCGTGTAAATGTTTACGCGCCACTTGCATTCAGTTTGAATAGAGTGTATAATTATTTAACTTTGAATCATTGACTGACCTCCCGAAATTTCCAATCAAGAATATGCTTTAAAGTTCTCGCTCTCGGGTTACCTCTTCCTCGAAAACTACACCCATAAACTTCCAACCGATTGCACGCCACATCATTCCCCGAAAAGGCACTACCCCTGGTATATGGAGTTTAGCGCTGCGCGAGCCGAACGTGTTCACTTGAACCGTTGAAAATTTATTCCCGTGTTTTAGAGTCGGCTCACGACAAACCGGCCGCGGGCAACATAAAAATTTATGCCCGCCCGTTCCGAGCGGCTGCATCCGAAAGTGGGATCCGTGAATCAATCCTGGAAAGTTTTCATCTAATATAGGACCTCGACTTCTCGATGTTTTCACTGTTTCAGTTGCGGGGGTAGATGGGAGATCTTAGCATCGCGCTCTTTTTAAATCTTTACAGTTATCGGGAGATAACTGAATTCGTTTGTGTAACTATCTCTGCTAGAAACTGTGTTACACTCTTATTAGAAAATGGGCTCTTTTAGAGATTTCGGAGTTCACATACATTTATTAATACAAATAGTTTCTCAAACCATTGATTTTTATAAGTATTGCATTTCCAGTAGTAATATATTTTCTCTTAAATTTAGAATATAAAAAAAGCTAGGCAGAGGGGTGCAATTCGCAGGATTTTAAAGTAACGAGTGGTAAATGTCATTTGCTATGTTTTTGATGTAATCATTTTCAAAATATCTTGAAAGAGGTTTTAAGAATGCGGTTGCAAGAATTAAAGTCAAAAACGAATTGATAGATACCTAGTTCATTTCTACATTATATTATTGTTTTAGAATTTGATATTCTAGTGTTTTTGTTTTCGTTCCAGCACTTATTACTGGGATACGTTAGCGAATCAAGTCTCTTCATAGGCCAGGAGACGAAAACATGAATTCGGAAATAAATAGTGCTCAACGCACGGGCGTAGCCAGGATTTAGTTTTTTGGGGGGGGGGGGGTTAGTTTGAGAAGTAAATAAAACAACAAAAATATACTTACATGAAATTTAATATCTATATATTCATCCGAAAAACTACGACGCACATATTTATAAAGTTCTTAACTTTAAATGAAATAGATAAATTAATTTCGTTCCTCTGCGCTAAATCTAAAACCATTAAAGAAGAAATCTTCGGCTTTTTCTTTTAAATATATCCACTACTTCATCTACATGAATTTCTGTTCCATAGTGAATGTTCATTAGAGCCAAACCATTAAGTCTGTTTTCACTTGTAGTGTTTCGTAAATAGTTTTTCAGTCTCCTTAGGCTCGAGAAAGACCTTTCTGGGGTAGCAGTGGATACAGGAATGGTAGCCAAGATTTGTAGTAATGTGTAAATATTAGGATAAAGGTTTTTAACGCACATATCTAGGCATTCCAAACTAGATTTCGGGGTAGGCAGTCTTCTTATCAGCATGCAAGGTAGCTGAAGCTTTGATAGCTAAATCCAAATTTGTTTCTTTATTAGAAACCCCTTGACCTTGACTACACCACTTTTTCCAGTAGTCCATACCTTTAAGTTTATCACCCTTCCTTTTTTTCCCCTCCAATTTTTCGACAGTAATAATGATTCACGTATCTATCCTTAACAAGGTCATCGAATAACAGCGCACTAAAATTACTCACTTACACGGTACACTTAATTCTCTTCACTATTCGTTCACCACTTTTCACTTGTATTCGCTTCGAGTTCGCATGGAGCAATACTGCCGTAAGCGCGGTCACGCGCCGCGGCGCCGCTTATATAACAGCCCAGTAGCCGTCCAGAAACTTCCACGAATTTCCACAAAGTTCCGCTCATTTCGACCGAGGGGCGTGGCGAATAATCGAGAAACAACGCAAAGTGTCCCTACAATACAAAATAGTTCGGCTGCAACTGCGTCTGCCTCTCGTCAAAGGATGGCGCTAGGCGCTACTATTACTACATATATTCAAACGTAATAATAATTTAACTCTTCACTCCTCGTATTTTTTCGGTATAATATTAGGTAATATTTTGCTTATTTCGGGGGGGGGGGGGGGTTGAACCCCCGAAACCCCCCCCTTGGCTACGCCCGTGGCTCAACGGATTATTGTTTTAAGTGTAGGAGTAGCAGACCAAAAGTCCCCAGCCGTGGACCTTATGCGTTAAGCGCTATTATCTCGAAAACTAAGCGTCCTAGCGAAAAGATCTTTCTATACAAAATGAAAGTAAATTAAATTGTCTACAATAAAAGTTGTATTCATTTTTTTTTGCTAAGAGCATTAGTTAAGGATGTACACGAGTTTGAAAATGCGAATAGCTGGAAAAAGTGTGTATTGTGGCTAACAATATTATTATTTACAAGGCAACGTCAAGTAATTAAATATCATATCAATATCATCATCGTCATCGTCGTCGATTGGAGGGCCATTGGTACACGAAGCGCGGCAAGTGGTGCACACAAGCTAGCAGAGTATACCTGCTTTGTGGCACCCGCAGCGGCTGCTGCAACCAGTTTTGCACCAGGAAAATATGTTAGTTAGGACGGATTCTGCGGCAACTGGGTCCGTCCTTGTGACAGGGGTGAGAAATCCATCCGACCCCTTCATCCATCCCCAAGCAGTTGGCTCTTGCTAATAATCTCCATATATATAGCCATTGCTGAAGCTGCAAACCATACCTAATTCGTCCTTTGTAGTTTAAAAAAATGTGATGAAATCTTGAATCAAAAATGCCAATTGACTCTAAGGGAGTGTTAGCTGGCAGCTCCTCTGGTAGGTGGAAGTGTCGCAGAATCAGGCCTTGGCTTTGTTGAGGCTTTAACAAAGGCCTGGTGTCGTACCTACCCGGTTCAGGTCTGCTCCTTCTGGGGCCTGGTACAATGCCAACAAAAGGCGCTCTCCTGCATCAGCTAACATGTCCTGTATTGCTAAGGGATCACCGAAGACTTTGTAAATGTCTCTGACCTGCTCCTGGGCCTTCAAAAATAATTTCACCACACCTCCCTTGCTCTTGAGTGAAGCTACAACTGCATGCTTAGCAATCTGTATTATCTAACAATGGTCTAGTTAGCTTTTTCGCCGCAAGATGTCACTCACAATACAAACATTATTTGTCATTGAAATTAGGTGATATTATCCATTGACATGAACTTTGAAGGGCAAAACTATGGTTTTTCATACTTTTCGCATTTTCAAAGTATCATACAGCCTCAACTACTCCTCCTAGCAAAAAAATGATTAGGACTTTTTTGTAGAAAATTTAATTTACTTTCATTTCGTATAGGGGAGAGTCGGGTAATATCGGACACATTTCGAAAAATTGAAATAATTTTTATCAAGAAAATGATATATTAACATATTTTTTGCTTAAAATAAACTATACTCTTTGCAGAATAGAATACATAATAAAATTAAACAAAAAAACTTAAACAAAAACTCCACTCGTTAAAAACAAAAGTGGGCCTCTTTTTGTAATATTCTGAAAACGTCGGGTAGTACCGGACATGAATTATTCCCCTTACAAATGCCGTATTTATAATAAACCTGATGTTTTTCTGCCCCAGAACAATTTTTGTGGGTCCAACCATGGCACTAGATGCATTGTAGTGCAAGTGCAAGTGCAAGTTACACTATTATAAGTGCTACCGTTTCGGTTTGAGTCGTTCGGGAAGGTTATGGCTGCCTTGATGAACCTAATAAGGGGAAACAGCTGTCGTAGTCTACCTTCTCGAACGATTCAAATATGATAACACCGGCACATCCATTAGAACTTGGATGTTGGTATGATATTATCAGTTGCCAAAATTTATAGTCCCATAAAGCCGTTAACTTTCTTTCTGTAAAAATCTATTGGGGACGTGAAATTTTATCATCATTGTATCTAATTTGCGACGAAGTCTTCACCACAGATGATACACTCCGTTGCTTCTTGTTGCTGTTCAGAGCACATTATCTTTGCTATATTTTTTTGTCCTTTACATTTTTATTTTTTCCAATGTAATCCTCTAGTTGGTCAATTTTTCTTTTTCCTTTTGTGTTCTTAGGCATTTTTTAAAGTTAATATGAAAATAAGAATGTTCAGTTAAACTTTCAGTGTGTCCGATATCACCCGAAATATATGTGTCCGATACTACCCGAACAGCACCGTTGGAAAAAAGTGGCCAACTTATTTTTTACGACCCTCCGATAATTTCTATAAAACCGTTTTTATATTCCAAAATGACCAACAAATGTTGTATAATATGAACATTTAAAAAGAATAAAATATAGACTGGTAAATTTTATGTTCGGGAAATTTGTTTTGGGCAAAAAAATAAAAATAAAGCACACGACGTGTACCGTTCAAAGCTCGGCGCATACTGAACATATGTGTCTACGGCAATTCTAATAAAGCATTTTCTGACAAATTCGGAACGCCATCTATTAGGGAAACTGAGAAAATGCTGTTGTCCGATACTACCCATTGTCCGATATTACCCGACTCTCCCCTATATAGAATGATCTTTTGGCTAGGACGGTTAGTATTTGAGCAGGTAATAGCAAAAACCTTAAAAACGGCCATTTCCACCCTCCTAACGCCTAAAGCATAAGGTCCAAGGCTGGGGACTTTTGATATGTTACTCCTAGGCGTCAACACTATACAACTTAAAATAATAATTCATTGAACACTATTTATTTCCGAATTGGGGGATTTTTCGGTATTCGGTTCCTGGCCTATCACTTTTTGTTACATTAAAAAGGTTATTTTGTTTCACTTAAAGAGGTTTATATTTAAAAGGTACAGACGTTCTTGTTCTAAACAATCTGGAATCGGGGTCAAAATACTTTCTAGTCTATTCTAGAAAAGAACATCGTCTTAGACAACAACTTGCGAAAACCTCAGGTAATTAAAATCAAAAGTCCCTAGCACAAGAATTTTGCTCCATGGATACCTATGCAGCAAACAATACATCAATATATTCTGCGTCACGACTTCTACGCTGCATTGAGTAGGTACACCACAGCTACAAAAACCTGTAGAAATATACCTACAATAAGTAAATACTTTTATTTAATAGGTACAGAGAACAGTGGCCTGTAGGAGAACCAATTGAGAGAGAAATGTGTTTCAACAACTAAAATATTCTAAAAATGGAAGAGGTTCCATCGAAATTTTCAAAATATGGTATTGACCGATAACTATTTCAAAGACAATGACTTTTCAGAAAAATTAAAAAGTCGAGTTTAGGATGGCATGCGTCATCGAGTATACGAGCAATGTGGTGATTTCAGAATAAAGTACCACCTGTATATATTTTTTTCGAGACATCATGTAGGTGTATTTGGTGGTCTTTGTTCTTTGAAAAATTATAGATATAGGATTATATAATAATCGTTGTATTTTGGATTACTAGAGGAATACAAAGAAGATCAAATTCTCAAAAAATTAACAAGTGATGTTTACTTCCGTCACAATCGGAAGTCCGATATGCTTAAAAACACCCGTACCGTACCCCAGGGACTCTTTAAAGTAAGGGGACCCAGCATTATACTTTCCAAAGTGAGGCCTATTCTTTCCTCATTCTAATGGTCTCAGTGATACCATGTATGCCATTTTATTGGAGAATCTAAGAATATAACAGGTAGGTACTTTGATTGTTAGTAAAAATTAATAATGGTTCCATGATTTCTAAAAATTATAGAATTGACAATTTTGTGTATACAACTACAGAATGTGGCAACTGTCAAATGAAAGAAATTTATTTTATAGTTGAAATCGATTTCCAGCAATTATTTCCACGAATTTAAGTAATAAGTATGGTAGGTCAGTAGTGCTGATTTTGCTTATTTAAGAATTTATCGCTATTGCACCTTACTACCAGGTTCCTCATTCCATTATTTGTAATATGTAGGTATACTTGAACTTTCTTCCCTTGTTGAATGTATCTACCCAAAGAACTTTCACAGATTTCGGGATGGATCAATAAGATTAGGATTAGTAGTTTTTCTCGGTGTTCATTATAAAATTTTTGTAATTTTATTTCTCTCTCAAGGTAGGTACCTCACAAACTTAAAATAAACTTGTAGTCGTAGATAAAAACTCTTGACTGAAGCTACCGCTTATAGTAATTTAAAATTTTCGAAATACAATTTGTTTTGAACTACCTACTTATAGGTAATGCCCACGTAATGGGAATTGTAGGATTACTAAATGTGATACAGGAAAAATCTGGTTGCAATTATTGGGACTACTACTACAGGCGGCCGCATTACCTTTAATTGGCACATCTGAGTATCTGGAAGTTAGGAAACTTAAAAATTGTGAATTATGATGGGAAATCTTTTGCCTCCTTTAGAATCTATGGCACTGGCATGTCACATAAAACCTGATGGCGGTTTGACACTGACATATAACATAACCTTGTATCAGCCCCCTTGTGGTCTCCTTGGAGTCAACAGAAAACAAACTTCCCCTCATGGCTTCACTTTTCCTATGTGAAAGACTGTGACATGCTGGGTCCCCTTATTTTAAAGAGTCCCTGCCGTACCCCGTACAGAAGTTCTTAATTTCAATTAAACCGCTGAATTTTTTAGAATGTTTAAGTTCTTTGAAACAAATTTTTATTTCAATTGGTTCTCCCACAGGCTACTGCAACTATTTGGTAATATTTTTCTATTTTTCACAAGTGAATTTTAACGAACTTTTGTGATTTTAGGAAATTCCAGTTTTGACGGTTTACGCAATTACTTTATTTTGGCTTTTAGTGTAATATTTTTACAGCATTGTATTTTACGGTTTCGGTTTACTGTTTACTCAAAAAATTCGGGTGCACCCAAAAATCCTTTTATTTATAATTGTCTGGTCGTGTTTGTGTTGTGCGGTCCCGTGGCTTGTATATTTTTGACATTTGTGCGTGCTTGTTTTGCCGAAATCAAAACAGACGACTCGACGCATAATTCAGATAGGGCACATTACAAAATCGTGATGTGCGCTGAAAATAAGCACGCTATGCAAAATATCCGCCCACGTTCATGCACAGCTAATTTTGTAACGGACAGAGGAAGCAGTGGCAGCGCGTCGGTGTCGACCATTCGAGGTCAAGGGGACATCGATAATTATTTTGAGGCTTATTGGCCAATATTTAGTCTGTCGGTGACTGATGATAATTCAAATACATTTTGTCGATTGACGGGTTGTCTTTGATTTTCCATTAAATAACGGAAAATAACTACTAGATACATACCTATATACCCACCTACCCGATACACACAAGAATTAGTTCACGAAGGTCTATTTTCATATTATAAAATCCCCAACTTGGTTACATTAGATCGTTTATGTATAATAAAATCTATTTTGGATCCGGGGCCAGATGCGTTCCACTTTGATTTAGGTATTAAGGGGAAGATATATACCTACCTTGCATAACTTAAATTATTATACTTTGAAGAAGAAAAATACGTAACTAGAATTAGTGCTCTCAAGTCAAAACCTACTTCAAGAGAATTTCATTCACATCTGAAGATATTGTTTGTTGTTAAGTTCCTCTACTATACAGGATGATTTTTTTATGTCTACCACCGCGACTTTCTCGCTCATTTTGCGGCCTACAAAAAAAAACGTAAGAAAAAAAAATGTGGCAATTTTGGACAACTAAGTGGCGCTGCAAAAGGAATCGGCATCCATGGCCAACTTGTCGCGCAATATTAAAAAAACCTCAAATTGAGCAAAACTATGAATGACCGTGGAATGTTTAAGAGACAGAGGAAAACTTTTGTATTGAAAATTGATGGCACTGAGAAGCTTTAACCACCCAGGTGCTCAGATAGTTTCAACAAATTACACAGGGTCTTCGGCTCTCTTGAGACCATGAAAATTTTTGTCGATTTTAGGTTTTTTTAGTACACCGCGAAAAGTTGGGCATGGAGGATCATTCCTTTTTAATGTCGCCTCGCTGACCAAAATTGCCATATCTTGTTTTCTTACATATTTTCTGTGCGGCTTAAAATAAGCGAGAAAATTGCTTAATAAAAAATAAACAAAAAAAATTCATAGCCTCAAGAGAGCCGAAGACCCTGTGTAATTTTCTGAAACTATCTGAGTACCCAGTCGCATAAAGCTTCTTAGTGCCATCAATTTTCAATATAAAAGTTTTTCTCTGTCTCTTAAAATAAACATTCCACGGCCATTAATAGTTTTGCTCAATTTGAGGTTTTTTTAAAATTGCGCGACAAGTTGGCCATGCATGCCGATTTCTTTTGTAGCACCACTTAGCTGTCCAAAATTGCCACATTTGTTTTCTTACGTTTTCTTGTAGGCCGCAAAATGAGCAAGAAAATCGTGGTGGTAGACCTAAAAAAATCATCCCACTGCAGTTGACTTACGGTTTTTTGACTAAAATTTAACAACAAGCGATTATACATCATGGTGGTGTTTTCAGTTCCTGGCAGAAATATCTAGATTGGGCATTATAAAGTTTTCCAGTTGCTTACTGCTTTTTGAAGACCAGCTTAGCCACGTCTCGTTCCTGTATAGGCATGGTCTGTTGACGTCGAAATAAAAGCTAGAAATAGTCGACTACTGTCTCGGAATAGCCATCTTTGAACGATTTAGCATGGAATCATGCAAACCATTAGATACTGGATATGGGTTCACTGTCAGATACCGAAAATTGTTTTCTCACATAAGGAACTAGACTGTTTTTGTCACTCCTAAAGTCTTTCGGTTTGTGGCAGTAGGGAGAGTTATGTTTCAAATAGCAAAAGTTTCTTAGGATTTCAATCCTATGGAAATTAATCTCAAAACAATTTCGGCGTCTTGGTATCTATCTTGGCATATTAGATGTTATGCCTAGAGTCCCCGTATATATAGAGGAAAGAGTCAACCTGAGGAAAGTCATTCGGTTTTGAGCGAATAACCTGTCGTTTACTGTACTAACCATTGAAACGCTGCGAAAGTAGGATTTCTTGATTAGGAATGTATAACCTATTATGCCAGAATTGTTTTTTGGGTAAGAAAGTCGTCTCGAAACAACTACCATCAAATCATTCGATGGGTGCGTCAGTAAGTGGGGCGACCTTAAACGAATTTATTCAATTCAAACCGGCGAGTCCAGCAGAAGTGTGGAAATCTGAAAGTTTGAGAACAAAGCAAGTAGTTGTCTTACTAGATAGAACTTTTGTTTAATTATCTAAAACATCTCACAAATTTAGAATACTGAGTATAAGCTGTATTTCTTACGAAGAAATTTTGAGGTATAATTTACATTGGCATTAACTAATAAAGCTGACTTGACGTTTTTTAGTAAATGGTGCGTACTCGCTATAAAATATACCGTAGGTACCATAAATATACTTTAGAAATATTGCCTGGGTGCACTGTGGGATTTTTAAAAGAGTATTTTATGCAGTATTTTATGCAGAAGCCTTATTGGCGTTTTTATAATTACCTCGCATATATTGTAGATTTACTATTAACTTTTCAATTCGTACCAGTTACGTAGATATACCTAAGTAATTCTATACTTTTATATGGTTTTTCACCAGATTTTCCCAACTCCCTAACTATTTGGCAATATTGTTATCTGCATTTTCGGCTATTCCTCCTAAATATCGTCACATCATCAAGGGTGATTTTTAATTCAAACTATGTTAGATGACATTCTGAAGAGTTTCAGGCCGATTCTTTGCAAAACAAGTTAACTGGTCACATCAAATTAGTATTCAATAATGAAATACAGTTCTAAATCGTTCCATATTCTAGATGTTTGTGTTACTGTCTACGAATTTCTTTAGAACTTCTTCAATTAATTGGTTGGTTTATTTGGTTCAGCCGCGTATAGACTGATTCAAGAAAACCACAGCATTTTCTCGCAAATCGCTGATGTCAAAATCAACTTGCAACTGAAGGCTCCTATTTTTCCTATTCCCATTCGGCATAAAATTAATTACCCAGTAGTTATTATCTACAGGCATTGTTGCGCTGCCGCGATTTATAGGCAGACCGACCGGCGCGGCCGCGCAATTCCAATCGCCGGGCAATTGTTATGGAAATTTATAATGGGAACAAAACGCTTTTGTTCCCGAATCGGAAAAATATGTATATTGCAGGCCCGGACGGGGATTTTTCCCGGCCTTCCCGTCCACTTTAATATATTATTATAAATTGCCAACGCCGTAAATTTTCGCTTTGGTTGGATTTCCGTTAATTCCATAGAAATAAAACACAACCCGCTTGCCAGAGTTCGTGTTCTGGTATTTCGAATCGCGTTCCATTGGTGGAACGTCGAAGAGGCTTTCCAGAAATTCAAAAAGCATTAACATGTATGAAATAAGCTCATATAATTTTAAATAAATGAACATGAACTGGCAGCAGTCAAACAGATAACGACACCGCGTTATTTTTAAACTAATTTTTCCGATGGCACGCACCCCCGAAATATAGTGACCATCAGAATTTTCCCAATATTCTTTTTCACGTGCAAAGTCACGTCGCCATTCGGGAAGATAAAAATGCAATTCATTTCGCTGTTACAGAGAAAATTGTGTGATTTCTCATCTTTAAAAGGTGATCAATCTTCGGGGCAGAGCTCATTTTAAAGGGCGTTAAAAAGCCAATACCAACGTGTTAAGGAACCAAGAGCTACCGCCTGGCCCAGCTGTATACGGCAGTCGATATGATTTATTCGTTTTGAATATTAGGCGGCGATATTCTTGTCAATATTATTGTCTATTTTCAGATTTTATGAGAATGGAAAAATTATAAGTGGGACTGTTTTTCATTATTTATTTTAGAGGGAAATTATATTGACGTTTTCACGGGCATTCTTGAATAAGAAAGTCGGTCTATACAGGGTAGGCCAAATTGGACACTTTTAAGATTAAACTCCTATTTTTATCGGAGGTACCTAGACGAAAACTGATATCGGTGTTTGAGGCTCATTTTCTATGGTAAACTTAATGGCGAAAATCGCAAAATGTGCGTTTTTCAAAAGTGGCCGTAACCTTTCTCATGTTGAAAATTTTGTGTTTCTGTAAATAAAAACATTTCTAAAGCACCTTTTAACGTAAAATTCAATGTTGCTACTACATTTTTTCTAGTCAATGATTTAAGAGTTACCGATGAAAAAATATTTTTTAAACGGAATACCTTGTATATTTTTGCATTTTTTACAGAGCAAAAAATTACCATTCCAAAAATATATAACACTTAATGATGTACTTAAGTAGTTATCAATATATAGTCTACTAATAGCTTTTATGATTTTTTTTCATCAGTAACTATTGAACCATTGACTTGAAAAAAAAAATGTAGTAGCAGCAATGGATTCTACGTAAAAAAGTGCTTTAGAAAAGTTTTTACAGAAACAGAAAATTTTCAACCTAAGTTACGGCCACTTTTCGAAAACGCACATTTTTGAAAAACGCCCTGTAACACAAGAATGGTGACAGATATCAATTTGCGGTTTTCGCCATTAAGTTTACCATAACAAATGAGCTTCAGGTACCAATATCAGTTTTCGTCTATCTCCGTTAAAAATAGTAGAAGTGTCCAATTTGGCCCAACCTGTACCTTCTGGTACAAAGAAAGACAAAGTTTTAAAGACAAGACAAGACAAGATTTGTGTTGGTTGTTTATTATCTTCATTCTCATTTTCCTTTCGGTTAGAGAAATATATTTGCGGTGAGCTTCCTTATAGTATTTAAAAAAAAAAGAAGTTTGTAAAGGCAGTATTGCTCTGCCGTACACCCAGATAATAAAATATCTTACAGTCAGAAAAAATAATTTCCCGAGTAAAGTAGTGGTGTAGTAAAGGGTAGAGGAGTAATACCAAACAAGCGAACCAAAACCAAAGGTTACGAATACAGTAGGTATATTGAAACAACACAAAGTTTGAGAAATGGTTTCCTTATAGTACCAATTGATTAACCTGGTGTGTCTGAGCTTCGCCGTCTTTAAATAAGAAACAAGCATATAACAACTATTTATCAACGGTTCTAGTTGGTTTAGGTATTACTACAATGCAATAAATAATCCGGATGAATTGAAATCATACCGTCAAGGGGTAAGCAAACAAAAATATTCGGTTCGGATAACAACAAACGATTTATAAAACAGCAAGTAATGAGCAATTACTATTCGGTGCGGTACAGGCCTAACTTTGGGAAAACTAACAGTCGCCTAAGACGGAGCTCGAACAAGGCTTACGCACTCCTCTAATGGCCAGAGGAGAGGTAAGGAAGATGGGAACAGTTTATGCCAGGAATACTCACCTGGAACCATATCGATTTAAATGGAGAAACAATGGAGAGCACTGTTGCTCCAAACCAATCCCTATATCACGAAAACAAACTCACGAACAAAACTACACCTACCTAATGAATTGTAAAAAACGAAAAGTAATAATAAATAAATGGGAATTAAAGTACAAAAAGCCAGAGAACCATTGCGACTGACACAAACGACAGGAGGAAACTAACGTCTAACGTACTGTCTACTTATAATGTGTTATATCTATAGTTTTGCCTTTTACCCTTAGAATAGGTATATATCCACAGGAAGGAGTCTGCAACGTAGTTTAGGTAACTGTAGTAAAGTACGCGACGGAAACCGCCATATTGTTCACGCAGATTCCACGTCATTATGACCTCGCTGTAGGCGATGATGGTTGATAGTTGTCGTTTGTAATTAACGTTTGGTTTTTGATGTTATTTTTGTTGAATTGTGATTTTAAACGTTTGGATCAGTGTTTATGTATTTTTATTCATAGTACATAATAATTACTAAAGAACTTATAACTGTATTTATTAGTTTATCGCTTGTGAACACTGTGCGAGGCAAAAAAGACAATATGGTCAGCTGGGCGGCTTGTGCTGCTGTCAAACGATATTTTGGTATTTATAAGGGGTAAATGTAGAGTTAATATTTTAGCAGTTATACAGGGTGAGTCAGAATTTATAGTAATTACTTTAAAGGGGTGTTAGGCAGGTGGTTTTAAGGGGGATCTTTCGTATAATTTTTTTCGATTTGGGCTTTCCTTGCCAAGTTATTCGGGTCTACAAGGTGACCCAAAAGTATTTTTTTTATTTATATCTCAATAACGGCGCTACTTAAAAATTTGAAATTTGGTATGTATTATCTACTTACTGGAAGACGCCTTAGGGTAATTTATTCAATTACACAGTGCCCTAAAAAATGTTAAAAAATAACAACCCCTATTAATTTTTTTTGCTTAAACTTTTTTGAGGTTATCTTTTTAGTCTTGCAGGTCCATAATTTCAGTGTACCATTTCATTTTGCAACAAAAGTGTACTGTTGCTTCATAACGATATAAAATCAACCGTTTGCGTTGACATTGGCAAAACGTGCCCCAAAACACCTGTTTACTTCAACATTCGAAACATAATTTTTTTACCTACCGCTTTCAAACTTTACATATCGACTGTACCATTTACCAATGTACCAACACTTATTAGCTTTCAAAATGGAAAGGATTGAATTTAACAAAATTTGAACACCCTATTTTTCAAGAAAACCAATGCTGCTTTGATCAATGTCTGATTGGTATTTTTTTCCTTATTTTGAATGTACCGTCGATCTGTAAGGTTTGAAAGCGGTAGGTAAAAATTTTATGTTTCGAATGTTGAAGGTAACTGGTGTTTTGGGGCACGTTTTGCCAATTTCAACGCAAACAGTTGATTTTATCGTTATGAAACAAGATGACACTTTTGTTGTAAAATGAAAAGATACACTGAAATGATGGACCTGCAAGACCAAAAAGATAACCTCAAAAAAGTTTGAGCAAAAAATTTAATAGGGGTTGTTAGTTTTTACCATTTTTTAGGGCACTGTGTAAATGAATAAATTACCCTAAGGCGTCTTCCAGTAAGCAGATAACACATACCAAATTTCAAAATTTTTAAGTAGCGCCGTTATTGAGATATAAATAAAAAATTATAATTTTGGGTCACCCTGAAGACCCGAATAACTCGGCAAGGAAAGTCCAAATCGAAAAATTTTATATGAAAGTCCCCCCTTAAAACCACCTGCCGAACACTCCTTTGAAGTATTTACTATACATTCTGACTCAGCCTGTATATGTGTGACAATAAAAATATAATCTCACAATTTTGGCGACATTTAAGTATGATGATTGACGAGAATATGAATTTACATACATAGAAATTGCCATAGGAAATTGTTATGTGTAGAATTTATTGAAGATGTTTGGGTTCAAATTGGGAACATAACGTTTTGTTTGTTGTGTATGTGAATTGGTAAAACTGCTGGAATGTCCGATATGGCTTTTCCGTTACCGTTGTCTCTGCCACCCATTATAATAATAATCCTCCGTCCTGGCGGCGGCGGCGGCGATAACGCCGCCTCCGGCAATTCGCCGCCAAAAGAGGCGATTGCGTCAGTTGGCCGCAATTGTGTAGCAACGGCAATTTGCCAGGTTGCGACGGAGGTAATTTCCATACCCCAAAGGAAGACTGATAGAAGGGGGTCTTGTCGCCTTGGGCGTTTATGGATTTCACTGTTTCGTATTATCTATACTTGTCACGGCATTCTGTTAGATATACTCGTACTTAAAGAGTAAAAACACCACTTTTCCGGATAGTTTCTGACCTCTGGTAGGAAGTGGCTCACTTCCCAACCGTTGTCGGCTAGCATTGTTACAGTATGTTTGTGAATAAAAGCTTTCTATATTATGCAAAAATAATACCTACAGTTTGACGTAACATGCCCGCAAAGCTTCACTACACTATATTCAAAACTAAATGCAAGTGGCGCGTAAACATTTACACGATGGAAGCACGTGAACAATTCTGAGGGCTAATATGAGGCAGGGCCGCATTAAGGACGATCTCTATGAATTTTATAATATAAAATATTAAAATAATATGCCCCAGGATTAAGAACTTTAAAAACAAACTTTTATTGCACACCTAGTCATTCACTTACCTGCAAATTTCTACTATTAACACAAATCGTAGCTGCAACAATTAATAAACAGCGAAAGAATTCTATCGGAAAAAAATAAAGTTCCACTTGCAACTCAATACACCTCTGTAAGAAACACCGACTCGCTGCACTCGCCCGTCGGGTCTGATTTTATTGCCGGCTAGCCAATAGCAAGCCGATCACGTGCGTATCACGCTCTAGCCATGCAACAACTTGTGTTTATGTTTCACTTGCGTTTAGTTTGAATAGAGTATAGTGAACTTGCAGACTTACAGGCCTCATCTGCAGCTCTTCATTCAATCATCCCGCTTGTCCAGCCGTGACCTGCTTCGCGGACTATTATAGAGCGTTAGTCCAGGCTGGCATACCAAAAACCATTGCCACGAGTAGGTACAATCACAGAATAGCCACAGTAAGGCTCTTCTGTGGTACAATTGATACGACTCCAGTAGCGAGTGGCCAGTCATTCCTTTCTTGCCGATAGTTGTGGCATACACCTCTAATAGTCCGGGAGGCAGCGACACTTTTGATGTAGTTATTCCCACAAAGCTGATTTTTTCTCATTTTGTAGCTTTGACATGGGAAGTAAACGGAATGGTAGTCTACCGCGCCAATATGGGGGCAAACATTAATAACAATTTTTTAAACCTGTAAATAAATAGGACTTTAATGACTTATTCCTACAAGCATAAAACTTTTTTAGACTTATCAGTGATACCTAAAAATGCAATATAATGATAGTCTACCGCGCCTGAGGGGAGGCCATCATAGGTCTACCACCCACGCAAGATGTTCAGAAAAAATTTTTTTTACTTATTTCTACAAGGCTGAAAATTTTTTCTCAAATACTTCAGTTCATAAGAGAACTAAAAAAATTAGTCTACCGATCATATAAGGGGGCAAAGCGTTGATAGACGCAATGGAATTCACGATCTCCCGAGCGCTGCCGCCGCACCGATCTGCTATAATATTGCATACCGGGATTAAATTAATATCTACAAAGCTGCTTTTTTATCTATATCCATTTTACAATTACTGTTGTCAGTGGCGTAACCAGAATGTAAGGTTGGGGGGGGGGTAATTATTTAAAAAATATATTCGGTAATATTTACGGCAAAAATATTGTTTTAAAATAAATTTTATTTCGAAATAAATACCACGCGGCAAATCTTTGGAGGGGGGCTAAAGCCCCCAAAGCCCCCCTCCTGGTTACGCCTCTGACTGTTGTCAACTAAACGTGTTCTACCTTCGATATAACGTGGCTAAAGCTTCGGTAGACGTGGGTTGAACTTTTGCTCGGAAATTTGCAAAAACCGTAACAAGCAATACAATTCCCAATTTAAATGTTAATGATACTTGTTGGAGCTTCTTACACCATTATTAAAAAGTATGATATAGTAATAACGAAAGTCGCTAGCGAGCGAGTTTTTACTAGTATAATATTAATATAATGAAAGTTGAAAATATATTCTTTTAAATAACTTAAATTTTGTTCTCTTTTAACGCTGAATAATTTATTTCAATTGAATATAATTGAGTAAAATGTATAAAAAAATAAATATATTATATGCAATATTTTTTTATTGTTCATTATCACTGGCATTTAATTCCTTATCGCCTTCCTCATCGTAATCTGCTTCTTCATCATCTGCACATAGCAATAAATCATTAAATATATTATATCTAGCGGGTATTTCAAAATTCAGTTCAAAGATTTTAAGGGCGTATTTTTCAGGCAAAAATGGGACTTTTTTTCTTATAAACATGTGTCCTAAAATGCACCCCCTCCGAGCTACAGCCATCGTAAGTTGCGCGAAAAAATCGAATATTTTGAACTGTGCCTATATATTTTTATTCATCAAATCTCCTGAAAATTTTCAAATCCCTGTTTCTTCAGGCGCTCTATTCATTTTTTGCCTCAAAAATGACGTAAACCTAATTTTAGGAGGGGATTTAGGATGTTTATCCGGAAAAAGGTCTTAATTTTGCCTCAAAAATACGCTCTTAAAATCTTTGCACTGAATTTTGAAATACCCTCTAGATATAATATATTTAATGATATATTGCTATTTGCAGATGATGAAGATGCAGATTACGATGAGGAAGGCGATGAGGAATTAAATGCCAGTGATAATGAACAATAAAAAATATTGCATATAATATATTTATTTTTTATACATTATACTCAATTATATTCAATACAAACAAATTACTCCGCGTTAAAAAAGAACAAAATTTAAGTTATTTGAAAAAATATATTTTCAACTTTCATATATATTAATATTATACTAGTAAAAAACTTGCTCGCTAGCGACTTTCGTTATTACTATATCATACTTTTTAATAATGGTGTACGGTCCAAAATGTATCATTAACATTTAAATTAGGAATTGTATTGCTTGTTACGGTTTTTGCAAATTTCCGCGCAAAAGTTTAACCCACGTCTACCGAAGCTTTAGCCACGTTATATCGAAGGTAGAACACGTTTATTTGACAACAGTCAGAGGCGTAACCAGGGGGGGGCTTTGGGGGCTTTGGGGGCTTTAGCCCCCCCCCCCCCCAAAGATCTGCCGCGTGGTATTCATTTCTAAATAAAATTTATTTTGAAACAATATTTTTGCCGTAAATATTACCGAATATATTTTTTAAATAATTAGCTCCCCCCCAACCTTACATTCTGGTTACGCCACTGACAACAGTTATTGTAAAATGGATATAGATAAAAAAGCAGCTTTGTAGATATTAATTTAATCCCGGTATGCAATATTATAGAAGATCGGTGCGGCGGCAGCGCTCGGGAGATCGTGAATTCCATTGCGTCTATCAAGGCTTTGCCCCCTTATATGATCGGTAGACTTATTTTTTTAGTTCTCTTATGAACTGAAGTATTTGCGAAAAAATTTTCAGCCTTGTAGAAATAAGTAAAAAAATTTTTTCTGAACATCTTGCGTGGGTGGTAGACCTATGATGGCCTCCCTCAGGCGCGGTAGACTATCATTATATTGCATTTTTAGGTTTCACTGACAAGTCTAAAAAAGTTTTATGCTTATAGGAATAAGTCATTAACGCCCTATTTATTTACAGGTTTAAAAAATTGTTATTAATGTTTGCCCCCATATTGGCGTGGTAGACTGCCGTTCCGTTTACTTCCCATGTCAAAGCTACAAAATGAGAAAAAATCAGCTTTGTAGGAATAACTACATCAAAAGTGTCGCTGCCTCCCGGACTATAATATATGTATCGTCCTTATTAGAGGTAAATGTCCCGGTAACATCCTAACTAACTATCCGAATTTGTCTTCACTAGGAACATAAACGGTATCATGCATTATGCGTGCGTCGACGTCTCCGCCTGAGAGCAATTTGCGATTATGAGGCGGGGTAATCACCCCTTAACGCGGACGCATCCGATTTGGCCCCTCGTATAGGGGCGGGGGGGGGGGGGCTGCTCAATATTTCAACAGTTAATGAGTGCACTACTTGAGACGATAAATTATTACTTACTAGAGTGAAAAGGAAAACAGCTAGTATGGAAAATACGTAACACTTCTTTTGAACAGTATGAGCTTAGTCATTGTTCAAAGGATACTTCATTTAATTTCAACACGACCCGACTGCATAAAGTTAGCTAGATAATGCTGGTGATTGGGCAAACTAACGGAGGTGTAGTTACGGCACAAATTGAGTTAAGTTTTACAGCATCTGCAGGCTGCACTTCGGTACACCGTGAATTCTGAGGTCTCCTTGGATTTTTTGCAAATACACAACTACAATACAAGCATGTTGCAAATATCCAACATGAAACTTTGTATTTACCTAACCACTAGCTCTCAATACGAAATATAATTTATGTATACCTACCTAATATTTGACTAACGAAAGAGGTTACCTTTTTTGGCTATTTGAAGGATATATCTCTGTTAAAGTTACCTATACTTCTATTCGTTATACCTACCTATTGATTTGTATTCCTCTCTTTTTCTTGACTTTTAACACTTTCATCAATGTTAATATTAATAGTAATTGCCTTCCTCCCCCGAACAAGCATTCAGTTGCTTCTGGGGTACTCCCAATTTGGAGTATTATATTGTGAGGGTGAGAATAATTATTATTATTATTTATCGCTGCACTGTACTACCTACTTATTGGATTTTTGAATTTAAGGTAGTAGTAGATATTTATTATCTCAAAAATTTTTCAATATTTTATTTTATGGTATAATAATAATAAAATTTAATTAATTTAATAATAAAATTAGCCATAATTTCTACGAATTCAGCTGAGAACATAAATAAAAAATTCCACACAGAAACATCTACGGTTTTGCAATAAACAACGGGATTTCACGTACCAAATTTTCCAGTTCGTGGAAATACACTATTCACTGTACTATCTATACATTAAAAAAACAAATTTACTCTTAAACTACCAGTTTTTTTGAATATTTTCAAAGAGGCGCCTACATGCGTCTACACTCGGCTGTATTGAAGCTATAGGTACTGTTATAGTCTTTATATTTTACTTTTATTAATATTTACACATCTTTAAACAAGTTATTTTTGAACTTCACATGGTTGCCTCACTAGGTAAGGTTGTTTTCCTGTGTCAAGGAGCCTATTGTTTCCGCAACATTAGTGTACTTTATCAATGTATCCATGAGAAAGTCAGCTTATAGATTCTGATAAAACCAATAAAATAAGATTGTAGACTCATAGTATTAAACTCATACTTCCACTTCAGATGTATACGATGTCAACGGGATACGAAGGCGTTACTGCCACGTGCCGTTGATTCTGTCCTTTAATAGGTTAGTATAATTCGGCCGCCACTCTCAAACTTGCATAATGGACGTCGCCGAAAATTCACCAACGGACTTAATTTCGAGGATCAGGACATCTCGTTGTTAATGCCGCGGCATGATGAAGCGGGCTCTACAAAAATCCTGACGAACCTCTCCGGAATTAATATCCCAGGTTCAAGTTGTATAGTATAGAACACGGTTTTTATAAATATATTAATTAACCAGCAGCCGAAAAAAGTCTATTTTCCTAAAGATCGTATATCTATATCTAAAAGTGTTCCTTTAATGTACATACAATAAGGATAATAATAATAAGATAATATCAAAATGATTGACGTGACATTAACTTTGAGAAAGGAGGAAGATTTATTCTCCGAGAGTTGAGAAAACAAATTTATTGAAGTTATTTTTTGAGTTAAACGTTTAAAGTTTAAATTTTGATTGATTGATTGAAAACGTTTATTCACGAAAAAAACAATTAAAAATTGGTATTATTATTTCTTTTCTGCTAATAAATGAAGATCTTTCCATGTGATAATAAATAGAACTAAGCTTCAGCTGTAGCTGTTGCCTGAAATTAGTAAAGGGGATCGGTGCACGGGATAGGTGCCATGACCTCCTAAAATAGGTATGTACTTACCTTCGCAAAAATTTGCACATTTACGTATACCCTTAATACATTACTTTGAACTTGCTGATAGAGAGCGCAAGTAACGCAATATATAGTATAAGTCACAATAGAAACGACATTTTTATATTCAATTTTTTTAGATAACCGGTGTTTATTTATAAAAATCAATTTTGATGGTGATATTAGCCAATGTAATAGAATATAATACCTAGTACCTAACAAAATGCAATGGATAACTCAAATTCTGCTCCCTGCAAAATTGTCAGGGAATTTATGGAAAATTGTTGAAAAGTTAGTTAATCAATGAAAAATTTAACAAAAATGTTTATCCAAAAATAAATGACTGTGCTGGTGCGAAGAAACCAATAATAATTTATTTTGTTCGGCAAAACATAAAGAACATAATATTCAATTGCATAATATTGATACTGAGCAAACTTGGAAAAAACATATCTAAGGGTTCCGAAAATATTTTAATTACAAAAAAGTATTACGTTAATGGTACTTAGTAACGCCTTTCAAATGTAGATTTCGAATGGAGGGGAACGTGATAAGGACAAAGATAACCATATCTGTTGTTCAGATTATGCCGACGTTTCGACGTTTATTTTTCGTCTTCCTCATCATCTGTATCCTACATCGCTTTCTGGAAAACTATTGAGCTCGTGTTTGTTTGTGTTGTGGTGGACGTGAAATTAAGATCGATGTTTTCTTGACGAATGTCGTTTATTGAATGCCTTGATTATAAAATGTGCTAGCCTAAAGTAGTTTGCTTATTCTACGAGGTGTGACAATTGCGGGAGCAATGTCCATTGATTTATTGACCTACTTATTATATTATGCTTATGCACTACACCTTCCCCCTGAATGAGTTTTATCTAGCATAATTTTTTCTCGATTACTGTATTGATTAAATTAATTGTATTGATTTACGATAACTAAAAATTAATGATAGATACAACTTTACATTATTTTAGGTAACTATGATAATGGTGAATAAAAATACTTAAATAATACATAGTTATGTTATGATATTACATGGAGTAAAATTATGTACTTACTTAGTCTTTTTAAGATTAACGTTTATCTAGGAAAATTGTAGAGAGGGTATAAAAAAAATTATTGATATTTTTTAAATAGTGTCAATCTATTGTTATGAACGGTTTGCAATTTATTATTGATTAATATGGTTGAATTTACTCCTTTTTGGTCAATGACTTTAAATGGGCCAATATAAGGGCTGTCAAGTTTTTGTTGAAATCCTCTTTTTAACATGACTTAATCATTTATACGAATTTTGGATGGATTTATGTTTTTATCCCAATTAATTTTTGGTGCACTTTTTGACGAGTTAAGCAATTCTTGAACTCGGAGGTGAGCTTCTCTTAATTTAATTTTTAATTCCTTGGCGTAATTTTCTACGTCATAAATAGGGCTTGATTGATTGTATATATCGTTTGGTAAATTAGGAATTTTTTCAAAAACTAATTCGTATGGTGTGTAAGATAGACTTGTATGTGGAGTTGTGTTATAAGCAAAGATATAGTATGGTAAATATTCGTCCCAATTTGAGATGTTAGAGTGTGCGGTTAAATATTCATTAAAAACTCTATGGTTTCTTTCGATAGAACCTAAAGTTTCATGATGGAATGCTGTCGATTTTGAATGATTTATATGTAATGATTTATTAATGGAGTTTTGAAGTTCGTTTATAAATTCTGTACCTAGGTCGGTTTTAAGATTTTTCGGTATTCCAAATGTTAGCATGAAATTTTCAAATAGGGCTTTAGCTACAGATTTCGAATCTTTAGTTTTTAACGGTATGGCCTGTATAAATTTTGTTAAATCGCGGTTATCATTTTCTGTGATTCTTAAAGGTCCTACTGTATCTACCGAAATAGTTTCAAAGCTTGTCGAGGGTGTCTCTGTTATTACAAGTGGTTCTTTTGTGTGCCTAATAATCTTACTTTTGTAACACGTTTCCCAATTTGAGATATATTTCTTTACCATTTTTGACATGTTTTTACAGACATATTTTTGTTTTAGTTTATTAACTGTTCGTTTTACACCGGTGTGTCCTCCTAGTAGGGAATCGTGATAGGTTTTTATGAGCTCATTTTGTTTTTGTTGTGATTCTATCCTTACTGGGGGTTCATATAGTAAAATTTTCAATTTTAGATTGGATTTTTTGTTTCTATAAATATTGTTATATATATTTTTTAAATTCTTCAATAGTTAAATAGAAAAATAATTTATCTTTCATTGAAAGAGCTAGCTTATTGTGCTGTGTTATAAGTTTCTCCAAGACAAAACCTAAGTTATGAATTAGATTATCGCCTGATAACGTACATATACAATATTGTTTTTTAAAATCCCAATTTTATTTTCGTTGTCGTCAATGTCGTCAATGTCCTTCCTAATTGGTCTAAGATATCGTCAATTCTAGGTAATGGAAATTTGTCTGTCACAATTTTTTTGTTTAGTTGTCTATATTCAATTACAAGTCGAAATTTTTGCGTACCATCATTGCTTTTCTTTTTAACTAATAAAAGTGGTGAATTATATTGGCTTACGGAAGGTTCAATAATTTCATTTTTTAATAAGTGAGATACCGGATTATTTATTTCTTGTTTTTGAGTGTGCGGCAGCCTGTAGTTTTTTATGTAAGTTGGATTTTCGTCTGAAAGGGTAATTTTTTGTTTGTAAAAATTATTGGGTGTTAAAACGTCACCTTCTAGGTAAAATATATCATTAAAATTTGAACAGATTTCTTGAATTGTCGCGTTCGTGTCGCTGTCTTCAGCTGAGAGTCGTATTTCGTTGAGTAATTTAGTTGATCTATTATTTGTACTTGTATTATTGTTCGCGTTCGCAGAGAGAATGCAAATCTCGTAATTTGAAATAGATTCTACTTGTAAGTGTAAGTTTGTCAAATCAATTTTTGCATCTTCGCACGTCGTATTTATTATTTGAATGTGTGGTATGCCGTTTTTTGGAACTATCGCACTACCTAAAAATATGCCCTCTGCCAATTGTTTGTTAAAAATTATACTGTCATCGGCAAACTGTTTATTTATAGGTTGTATTACTTGAGTTCGTGCCGGGATCGTAATTGTATTTATTTGTGGTAATTTTGTTTATATAGGAATTGTAATTGGATCTTTACTAGTATTTATGCTTAGAGTCCATGTGAGATAATCTATGAAACAAGCATAAGTTTTAATAAAACCTTTTCCTAGTATGCCGTCAGTTAGAATAGGAAAATCATTTCCAATTATGTGAAATTTTTGTGAAAAACTTTTGTTCTCAATTTTTAAATTTGTTGTAGTGGTGCCTAAAGTATTTATTTTGTGGTGTGTTATTCCAACAATCTGACATTTTTCGTTAGGAAAGCAAGTTTGTGATTTAAATATTACTCCCAACTTTCACAAACTAACATCAGCGCCTGTATCTATTAAAAAGGTTGTTATTTTTCCAGTCAGCGCCTGTATCTATTAAAAAGGTTGTTATTTTTCCAGTCATATCACAAAATATTTCGACAAAATCGGTGGTACATCCAGCAATAAAAATTAATTTAGGGCCAACTCCCCCACAGTGGACGACTGACTGTGTGAGAGTTGGTTCGTTCCGTTTCCCGAGGTTGTTTGAGCAATATTGATGTTCTGAAAATTTCCTCGGTAACCACGATATCCAAAATAACGTTGACCACGAACAAAATTTGAAGAACCTCTGTAGCTTTGTGTGTTTTGACTAAAACGACCACGGGGGCCACGGTTCATGTTGAAATTGGAACCATTGCTACTATAACTATTATTATTTGTATTACTACTGTTTGCATAGAATCTCCCTCTACTATTGTTGCTACCTCGATAATGTCCTCTAAATGAGTATCTTCTGAGATTGTGTCCGCCTCTAGGATTCCTTTTGATATGGAAAACATTATTTTGCAATGCAGGATGGCTGTTTTTAAAGAAATTTCTGCATCTAACGCAATTTCTACAGGCTTCGCGAAATTGTCAATTCTGGAAGCTATGACAACAGATTTTATATATTTATTAAGACCAGATTTAAAGGAATTGAGAGCCTGTTGATCATTCAAGTGAAGAATAGTTTTTCGCGCATTTTCATCTTCAGTAGTTATGCAAATCGCGTTCAGGTCGTTCACTAGAGATTCGATTTCTGAAGCAAAATTTGAAACTGTTTTTTCCGCTTGTCTGCAGTTTCCAAGTGCGTTTTGTATTGAAGCTAGCGTTCGTCTTTGTTTGAAACGATCTAATAAAATTGTTTTGAAATCTCCAATAGATTTTGTTGCAGAAATTATCGAGTTTTTAGCTTTTCCTTTTAATTTTCTTTTCAAAATAAAACTAAGTAGTAATGTTTTTTGAGCGTTATCCTTTAGAGAATCATTATAATATTCAACGGTGTCTACAAAATCGACAACTTTGTCTGTTTCACCATGAAACTCTGGTATTAGTTGAGTAGCTATTTTGAGATCGAACTCCATAGTAGAATTATAAGAATCGAAATTGGAATCAGAATTGCTTAATTGTCTTTGACGTCTTTCCTCTAAAATCGTATAAATAGCTTCAAAATATTTATCTATTGATACACAGAATTATTTGGCTTCTGCCTTAAACTTAGGATCAAAATTACCTAAATTAAAGTTATTTCTAATCTCTACAAAATATTTTTTTCTTGAAATCGGCATTAAAATGTCCCAAAATCGTCATTAAAAGCACAGAAATCGTACAATAATGTAGCCCATTATTGTACGATTTTTTCAATAAGTAGGCCTTGGCGAGATGTAAACATCAAACGTCAGACGCGGAGAAATCGCCCGTCAAAAGTGACCAAATATAGAAGCGCAATCCTTCAGTATGCATATTTTAGTAAATTTGAATATCAATAGATTTGTTGTGTAGGCTGCACAAGAAGCAGCAGTTTGGTTTTTCTGTCAGGAGGTGCCGTACGTCCTTATACTTGTCCTAGGTAGAGCGATCGGTAAAGTCAAGCAACGCCGCGCGTAGTCGGTTCGTGGACGGGTGATCCCTTATTATTATTTTCTTGCCTAATAAAACATTTTTTTTCGATTTCAAAAAAAATATAATATGTACCTCGGCACTGAAGTTCTTTTTATGACTCATGTGGTTTATTTGCCTCGGCCAGAGGCCTCAGCAACTAAACTCCACATGAGTCATAAAAAGTTGAACTTCAGTGCCTTGGTACATAAATAACTATTTTAGGCTTTCTACCTTTTTCTGTCGACGTTCTGTTGCCTCTGGGCCCCTCTTCGACGTCGCTTCTTTGACGAGGTTCCGGTGGAATACCTTCAGTTCTTCTAGGAGATGTCGGAAGTCGTCTGTGCTTGCACTTCCCATGGGAAAGTCCTATCCAGCGGTGCGGACTAGCTGCATTGCGCTTCACTAGGATCCGTTCCCGCGTTGCCAGCTGCCGGTAGTGGACCAGCCAGTTGAAGCTTGATGGGGTAATTTTTTTCTTCGATCAATCGGTAGTAGAATATGTTGAGGCTTTAGACGGTTTCTCTACTTTTTTTATTATAAGTGCTAGCACAAATACCAGACACGTCAGGATATCTTTTAAGTTCCAGCCTCGTGATGATACGTTTGGATTCGCAGATGCTCCTCCACTGTTTCCCGCCTGAGCTATTATAACTTCTTCTTTGATGTCCTTGGATTCAGTAATTCCCATTTTCTCGCATTTTCTTCTCTTACAGCATCAGGTTGTGTAGCGGCAGGGTCGCCATGTGGTGGACGTGAAATTAAGATCGATGTTTTCGTGACGAATGCCGTTTATTGGATGCCTTGATTATAAAATGTGCTATCCTAAAGTAGTTTGCTTATTCTACGAGGTACTTATTATATTATGCTTATGCACTACAGTGTACTGAAATCAAATTAGGTAGTGCAAATATTACTAAGCCTTGCAACATCACTTGTGCAATTATTCACCCCCTTATATTATACATGTTATATCCGACCTCAAGCATCACCTTGATCATAACCTTGTTTTTACCCTTGATTCTGTTTACTGTTGGATATTATGTTCTCATTCTCTATTGTTCAAGATGCTTACTACACAGATATCATTTTCCATTGTATATTGTTCTAGAATGATTACTAGAACATATCATATTCCTTTTGAGTATTGTTAAAACTTGCTTACTGCAAGAATTGCAGAATTTGATCTTCCCTTTGTCTTTATATTCTTTTCCCATGAGAACCACAACACCTCAGCAGAACAGATCTGTATAAATAGGACCTAGTAAAGTAAGAGTGTGAATTCTAGTCTTGTCTGTAGTCTAAGCCGAAACTCTGTAACTCGCGTTATTCAAATAAAAGTTTTTTAAAAAAGTCTTCGTCTTCACGTCGCCCGTAACAATTTGGTGTCAGAAGTGGGATCCTCGATAAAAGGGTCTTCAACGAGGGAGATCCGGAGGCACTTAGAAGGACAGTCTCCTCGGGGGTCACCACACCACTACGATTGGAGCCAGCTGAAAAGGGTCTTCGACAGGAAGATCCGGAGGCACTAAGAAGGACAGTCTCCTGAGGCCAGCATCCAGCAACAACAGCAGCATCAACGACATCCAGCGAGCATGAAGTTACTTCTATTGTAAGTGAAAAACTTGAAGTGAATTTTATTTGTGATTTTTTTTTGAACTTTCTACGTTGCTATTATTGAACTTTCTACGTTATAACGATATTACCTTTTCATTTCAACATGCCGAATAACGAAGCTATAAACTCTAATGTAAACAATGAAGCAAACGCTTCAAATAACGACGAAGTACCATTTAAATTAAGCGAAATATTTTCTATCATCCCTGAATACGATGGGGATCAAATCAATTTAAATACTTTTATCATTGCATGTGATAGGGCCATGCAAATGACTGTTGGCGACCAAGCCATTTTACTTGTTATAAAAATTAAAAATCAATTAAAGGGACGTGCAGCCCAACTCATTAATTCAAGAGATTTGAGTACCTGGCGCGAAATCAAACAATTACTTAACGTTCATTTCGGAGATCCTCGCGATCTAACTTCATTAATTCAAGATTTACAAAGAATGTGTCAATCCCAAAATGAAAATGCTTTGACTTTTGTAGGCAGAGTTCAAACTCACTGCTCGAAAATGTATGCCGCAATAGGAAAACAAAGCCTTCTCACTAGGGAACAAAAAGAATCGCAAGCTACATTAATCGATAGCATGTGTTTAAATACAGTTTTGACAGGTTTAGAACCAAGAATAGGGCAACTAATTCGTGCTAGCAATCCACCCAACATGATGGATGCTATAGCTTTAATTAAGAGAGAATTGCAACTTTCTTATTTTGAAAATCAAAAATTTCAGAGGCAAAATCGTGTACCAGTCTTCAATAATAATGTCAAAAGAACCAGTAATAATTTTCCAAAATTTTGTAATTATTGCAAAAGAAATGGACATACTATCAATGAATGTCGAACTAAAAATCAAAATAATTATTACAGAAATGGTCCAAATCCTTCTAGCTACTCTAACAATTTCCAAAATAACTCCCAAAGAAATAATTTCTCCCAAAATAGGTTCCATCAAAGACCATATTTTCCTCAGCAAAATAATTTTCAAACTCCTTCTTTCCAACCTAGGAATCACCCTCAAAACTTCCAACCAAGAAATCAACCTCCTAGAAATTTTTCTAATAATATTCCTAGAAACAATTTCCCAAGAACTTTTAATAATAATTCAGGTCTCCAGCCTTCTAATCAAAATTTTACTCCTAGATTCCCAAATTCAAATCCAATTAACCAAAATAGAACTCCCCAACAACATTATCTGGGCCAAAGCGAAAATTTTCAATTAACAGCCTCGGACCAGAATCCTATTCCCAACTTCAAAAATCTTGGTATGACCAATACGGACCAAACGTTTGCATAAATACCGTTGACAATAGCAATCTATATTATATTAAAGATAATACCGATAAGTACAAAATTTTAATTGACACAGGAGCTGGTATTTCAATTTTCAAACCAGAGACGGTTCAGCAATTTTTAAATCGATGTCCAGAAAATTTTCAAATTAAAGGTATTTCTGGCCAATCAATTCCTATTACTGAAGCGGTATTTGTTTCTTTTAAGGGTCCTCTTTCTCCCCATAAAGTTTATATTTGCGATCTAGATATAGGATTCGACGGAATTTTAGGCGCTGACTTTCTAGAAAGGTACGGTGCAATAGTAGATTTTAGGAATAAACAATTAATTACGTACTATAAGGTACACGAATTACTTAAAGACGGAGATGAATTAAACGAGTTAACGAATAATAATGATAATAATAATCGAGTCGTTTATAAAAGACAAGTTAATGTCGACGAAAGATACGATAGCCTTCATATAAACGCTTATGAACGAAATAATAATAATAATAACGATTACACGGAAAATATAAATAATTTTGAAAGCGAAAATACGAGTTATAATATAAATCAGGTTACGATAGAACCGCGTTGCGAAAAAATATGCAAGTTTCATACGAATAAATATACGAATAAAGAAATGATTTTATGCGCACAACGAGTAGAAAAGGTATACGTGCCAAATGCTATAGTAAAAATAAACGAAGACGGTAATTTTTATACGACGATATTAAACGCTAATGCCATAACAAAGGATATTTGTTTCGAAGAATTTGAATTTGAGCCTTACATTAAAGAAACGAACGCTAGTACTAATATTATTTGTAATTTTAATAAAACGAAAAGCAGAGTAGAAGAAATAAAAGAATCATTAAGGCTAGAACATTTAAACGAAGAAGAAAAAGAATTAATTACTAATTTATGCTTGAATTTTGAAGATATATTTTACTTTGACGGAGATTTTTTAAGTTTTACTAATGAAATAAAACATACTATCGATACAGGCGACGCTAAGCCAATTTTTACTAAATCCTATCGATATCCACAAGTTCACAAGGAATAAGTAAAAACACAAATTAATAAAATGCTTTCTCAAGGAATAATTAGACCTTCTGTTTCACCATGGTCGTCCCCAGTATGGGTCGTTCCAAAAAAATTAGACGCTTCAGGCAAACAAAAATGGAGAATCGTAATTGATTATAGGAAATTAAATGAATTAACAGTTAATGACAGGTATCCACTGCCTAATATTTCAGATATATTAGATCAGTTGGGTAATTGCCATTATTTTACTACTTTAGATTTGGCTTCTGGTTTTCAACAAATTGAAATGAATCCAGAAGACATTTCGAAAACTGCTTTTTCCGTTGAAAATGGACATTTCGAATATTTACGTATGCCCTTTGGCCTTCGTAATGCGCCCTCAACCTTTCAGAGGGTTATGGATAATATACTAATGGGGATACAAAACGAAAAGTGCTTAGTTTACATGGACGACATTATTATTTATTCTTCCACAATTAATGAACATATCTCTCGTATTACTGAAGTTTTTCAAAGATTAAGAAATTCAAATCTAAAAATACAGCCAGATAAGTGTGAATTCTTACGAAAAGAAGTAATTTATTTAGGACATGTTATTACACCTGAAGGGGTCAAACCAAATCCACAAAAAGTACAAGCTGTTATCGATTTTCCTCAACCTGCCAATACTAAACAAATTAAACAATTTTTGGGTCTTACTGGTTACTACAGGAAGTTTATTCCAAACTTCGCAAAAATGACAAAGCCTTTAACTCGACTTTTAAGAAAAGACGTACCATTTATTTTTGATAAAGATTGTCGTGAATCTTTCGAACAACTTAAAAATGCATTAATAACTTCACCAATTCTAATATATCCTAATTTTGAAAAGGAATTTGTTTTAACTACAGATGCAAGCGCTTTTGCTGTAGGCGCGGTACTTTCGCAAGGACCTGTTGGAAATGATCTTCCCATAGCATACTTTTCAAGAACCTTAAGTCCAGCAGAAATGAAATATAGCGTTATAGAGAAAGAACTATTGGCAATAATTGCTGCCGTAAAAAACTATAGACCTTATCTTTTCGGACGAAAATTCTTATTGGTTACAGATCATAGACCTTTAACCTGGCTTTTCTCAATAAAAGATCCCGGTAGTCGTTTAGCACGTTGGCGACTTAAATTAGAAGAATATAATTATCAAATAATTTATAAACCTGGAAAAATTAATCGAAATGCCGACGCTTTATCTCGAATCAAAATCAATCATATAAAAGAAGCTGTTTCCTTTCATACTTCCCTAGACGAACCATCTACTTCCCATGATAATCCTCAAGACATTGACCCGCCTATTGACAATAATGAGACTGACGAAATTGCTATAATCTGTAATGAATTTGACAGATTTTTTGATCTATACAAGACGACTTCAATGATCGACTATTCTAAAATCCAATATACAAATAATCAACTTTTAGACAAAACACACAAGGACATTGTACTAATTTTTCAACAAGACAAATTAACAGACCTTCACGAAAAAGTTATTGATGATTTACTTGAGCTAAATCCTGATTTTAACTATAATAAAGCAAATGTTCTTTCCAGTCAAACCGTAGCTAAAAGAAAATATTATATAATTCCTGTTCCTTTTAATTTTGAAACCGCAATACAAGTACTCTTCATATCTCTTTATTACAGTAAACATATATTCGAAGAAAATAAAACTTATTACATTGAAAACAATCCAGATTTTCCAATTTTAGAAATGTTTAATTTTTTGTTCTCAGATAAAAATTTCCAACTAACAATTTGTCAGAACATTGTGACTATACCAGACGAAGACCAAATACCTATAATAATAGATCAATTTCATTCAGGCAAGACAAACTTACATCGAGGAATAAACGAAACAATTAGACGTATTAAACAAAAATATAATTGGACAGGACTAACTAAAGACGTTGAAACCTTTATTCGACAGTGCGAAATCTGCCAAAAGACAAAAATTTGTAGACAAAACTTGGACAGTCCCTTAGTTATTACCGAAACTCCTAAAACTCCTTTCGAAAGAATAAATATCGACATCCTAGAAATCCCAGTAAAAAATAATATCCTTACCATAAGAGACGAACTAACAAAATTTACCCAAGCTTATGCACTTCCTAATAAAACAGCGAGATCTGTAGTAGACGCTCTTTTACTCTATTTTCAACATTTTGGAACTCCTTTAAGAATCCATTGCGATGTAGGTAAAGAATTTAATAATCAATTAATGAAAGATCTTTGTAAATTATACAATATAAAATTAACTTTCTCTAGTGTTAGTCATCCGCAATCAAATGGCTCCTTAGAAAGATTTCATGCCACCTTAACTGAAATGATACGCGCATGTAGTACAGAAAATCCTAACGAACACCCATTTCAAATGCTCCCTTACGCTTGTATAGCATATAACAATTCTATAAATAAAACACACGGCTTTACTCCTTACGAATTGCTATTCGGTCACACCTCGTCTCGACCTCCAGAAGTTTTGTATAATCAGCAAGAATTAATCTCTAAGTACGTTCGCGATTTAAACAATAAAATAAAGCATTATTATGAAGTGGCAAGAAAGCGTACGGATATGCGCAAACAAAAGGCGAAACAGCGATTTGATACACACGTTTCGGAGCAGCGACAATTTCGCGTAGGAGAAAAGGTTTATGTCAAGGAGTCCCAAATAAAAAATAAACTAGCTAACAAATTTAATGGACCCTATAAAATTAAAGAAATTTATACGAATTCAGCTTTGCTACATAACCCAATTACTAACCAAACTACAAAAATGAATTTTGATATGCTAAAGAAATGTCACGAATTACAGGAAGAAGAACTAACGGTTAAAGAATTCTTTTATACTCTAGATCGAAAAATCCCTATTGAAAATAATAACGTTTCCATTGAACTGGGCAACTTATTTGATGCCCCTGAAAATATTTCATTAGCTCACTGTGTATCTAAAGATTTAGAAATGAATGCAGGAATTGCAAAAGAATTTAAGAATAAATTTGGACACGTAGATGAACTAAAAAATCAAAATAAGTCAATTGGTGAAATAGCAGTACTTCAACTTCCGACAAGAAATATTTATTATTTAATAACTAAAGAATTTTTCTATTATAAACCAACTTATGCTAATTTATTTAATTGCTTGAAGGAATTACGAACAAATTGTCTCGAGAGCACTGATGAAAAAGATAAAATTATAGCTATACCCAAGTTAGCTTGTGGATTAGACAAATTAGATTGGGACACAGTTCTCCCTATGATCAAATATATTTTCAAAAATACTGATATTAAAATAATTTGTTATATCGAACCAAGTTCCTAATTCTGAAACTTCGTTACAGATTTTCTTTGTTCGCTACCGCTATGGCACAATATACACTGCGACCAATTAATAACACCATAGGCGTGTTCTATCAAGAGCAATCCGGACTCAAAATTTCTAATGACAAGTGGAGTTTATTGGTATATAAAGACATTTCATCTCTAAAAACAACATTCGAAAATAATAATAAAATTTTAGAAAATATGCAATTTATAATTCAACCAAAAGACGTACGAATGGCCGCCTTTCTAAGCGAAGTTAAGTCACATCTCACTTTACTAAATCAACTTTCCGAAAACATTGCGCTCAAATTTGAAGAATTAGCTATTGATGTAAGAAGATATAAAAGAGGTTTAATTAATGGTTTAGGGTCAGTTTGGAAATTTATTACCGGAAATTTAGACGCTTCAGACGGACAGTATTATAACGATTGTATCGACAAAATTAACAGAGACGAACACGAATTAGAAAAATTAATGAAAAAACAAATTTTAGTAACTACTTCAGTTATCAAAAACTTTAACGACTCTATCAACAAATTACAAATTGATGAAATTACTTTTAATAATGACATAAAACAAATCGAAAATTACATTTATAACATTTCTGATAATTTTAATTATTACACTGCAAAATTACAAGTTTTAGAGATGGCCGAAAGACTCCTAGAATCCTATACCTTTATCGAAAGCAATTTAAATGACATTCTAAACTCTATTACTTTTGCAAAGTTACATATCATTCACACGTCAGTTATAACTCCTGAAGACCTGGTTCATCATTTGCAAATAATCGCTCAAACTTTAAACAAAAATAATTTGCCCTTAACTCCTCAACTTCTAAATGTTGCAACTTATCTTGATTTTATAGAACTAAAGGTTTTTCAAACAGAAAATAGACTTGTTTTTATATTAGACATTCCTTTAGTAGAACCTCAATGGTATACTCTTTATAGAATTTATCCTATTCCAATTTTCGACAATAAAACTGGATTTTATCACATGGTATCCACTGATACTAAATTTGTAGCAAAAAGCGATGACCCAACTCTCTATGTAATTCTCTATGATATAAAAAACTGTAAAGAACTAGCATTTGATTTAATAATGTGCAAAGATTTATATCCTACTCCTATTGACTCACATTCAAGATGTGAAGCTCAATTATTAGAGGTAAAAACCCATTTACCTAATACTTGTGACATAGTCACAATTTCAATTGAAAGTTACAATGTACAATTGATTCAAGAGAATCAATGGTTAATAATTTTAAGTGAAATATTTCCTATAACTATTAAGTGCAAAAATCAAAATCCTTTGACTATAATGCTAGACAAAACTTCAATTTTAACGTTAAAATCTGAATGCATTGCTTATATTGGAAGTACTAAAATTCAAACGAAAAATTTAAATAAATCTAATCAAACCTATAAATTTCACCCAATTAATATACCATTTGAATGTTGCAAAGAAACTCCAAATAAACTAAAATATCCTGACTTAAAACCTTTACAACTAAATAAATTTAATTATGACGATTTAAATGTCGCAAAGCATAAATTAGACGAATATGCAAAGGATCTTGATAATATTATTAACGAACCAACTGTAAATAAGTATACGCCAATATTGACATATCTATCCATTGCTTTAATCATACTTTTAATTATTGTGTACTTTTATTTTAAATGTAAAAAGTCTAGGAACATTAAAATAGGCATTATTACTACTAATAACGGAGACGATCCTCCACAACCTCCTAGAACACGAAATCGCGTTTTTCAAAATTTAAGAAAATTTGTTACTGTCAAAAGAAGACCTTCGTATAGATTGGACGAACCTCGCGAAGAAGAAGAAATTGAACTAAATTCTAATACTAAAACATATGCCTAATTTAATGTCAAAATTTGTTAACACAAATTTTTAATATAAGGGGGAAGGTGTTATATCCGACCTCAAGCATCACCTTGATCATAACCTTGTTTTTACCCTTGATTCTGTTTACTGTTGGATATTATGTTCTCATTCTCTATTGTTCAAGATGCTTACTACACAGATATCATTTTCCATTGTATATTGTTCTAGAATGATTACTAGAACATATCATATTCCTTTTGAGTATTGTTAAAACTTGCTTACTGCAAGAATTGCAGAATTTGATCTTCCCTTTGTCTTTATATTCTTTTCCCATGAGAACCACAACACCTCAGCAGAACAGATCTGTATAAATAGGACCTAGTAAAGTAAGAGTGTGAATTCTAGTCTTGTCTGTAGTCTAAGCCGAAACTCTGTAACTCGCGTTATTCAAATAAAAGTTTTTTAAAAAAGTCTTCGTCTTCACGTCGCCCGTAACATACATACTAATGTAAATCATCTCACTATGTACGTTTATAGTAATGTTGTTTTTACCTAAGATTTTTACATTTTCAAAAACGAAATTATGATGTTCGGGAAAGTGATGCTGAGTTAGGGCAGTCTTTTCTGTTATGTTTTTTTTTTAATTCTCGGCAATCGTACTTGTGTTGATATACACGTTGTTTAAGATATTGTTTAGTGATTCCGATGTAACACTGGTAAAAATCTTTACAATTGGTCCGATCAAATATGACGGTTGAATAAACTACATTTGACTTTAAGATGAGTGGTGTTTTGTCTTTTAGAGTTGTCGGACAGAATATAATATGTAAATTTGAAGTAAATGGGTTTATTTTTAGTAGTATCTTCCTTATTGACACATTTTGTTTGCTCGTTTTGATATATTCTGTTGATTAGGTTTGTAGGATACCTAGTTATTCAATTTCAGAGCAGATTTTATATAAAGAATAATTGCGAACTGCTAAAAGCTGTCGATCTATATGTATTAAATTTGTGATGCCTATTTTTTTGGACTTCTGAATGGTTTGACAAATAATGCAACACTTTCCCCGAATTCGTATAGGTCTATTATATCAGTTTGTGGACAACGCCCCATCGGAATCTCTAATTGACAGATATTTATATTTGTCTGATTTTGATCTGTTCGGACATTACAGCGTCATGTATAATTTAGCTCTGGAAAGACAACAAATAAACGTCGAAAGGTCGAAAGGTCGGCATAATCTGAACAACACATATTGTTATTTTTGTCCTTATCCTGCTAATACCCTCCATTCAATATCTCATCAATTTAAGTAAAAAATCGGGTTTCGCTGTTTCTAAAAATGCAGATATGTTGAATATTAGAAATTGTTTGTTGTCAATTTTCTAATGTTTTACACAGATAGAAATACAATTCTTCATAGAAAAATATTTGTTGTTTGATCACGAATTATTTGTCAGAAATAATATTTATTTCGGTAGAAAGTATATTATTTAAATGAAGATTTATTTTTTTCAATTAAAAAATAAGAGCTTTTTGGGTGAAGTATTTGATTCTTTTGACACATTATTGTTTAGTAGAAGCATTTATTATTTTCCTGAAATAAGGTATTACTTGGTGCAAACAAGAATAATTTTTATTTATAGTATTAGCTTTCGTTGTTTGGGTCAACCACATTGTTATTTGGTTTAAATGTGACCAAAGATCATAATATTCGATTATGATTATTATGATCTTTGATGTGACCTTATTTGAGTTAAATAATACTACCTATCATTTTTATTGCTGTCTCGCTCCAGAGAATGAAAGATAGAAAGAGAGAGAAAATATGGGAGAACGAGAACGCACTCTAGTGTCGGCGTTCAGAGCTATTCCGTGTCCGTGTAAGTAGGTACGCGTCTGCAGCCTTCCTAGAGGTTTTGTGCGAGCAGTTTTATTATTATTTATAGCCGCCGATTAGCCGTCTGTAGTGTGGTGTATTATGTGTATTGCGTGTTTTCAGATTCTTCTGTAAGTAGGATACGCATAAACAATAATGGATACAAATCTCAAAGAACTACTTGAAATGTATCAAATAGGCCACCTGTATGAGGCGCTTTCCTTGGTGAGTTTTGTATAGTTTTTTTATACCAAATATTGTTTTTTAATTGTATTTAAATAAATATTTTTATAGCATTACAAATTATCGTGTTTTTCTAATCCAATTTCCGTTCCATTCGACAGAACATCTTTATGAATTGAACAAACTTATTGTTTTTTATTCGAATCGACAAAAAACGTTTGTGAATAATGATAAACACAAAGGTTGCTTTACTTTAAATAAATAATATTTTATTTCAGTGAATACCCTGAATGGGTAATTCAACCCATCACAGTTGTTTGACGCAACTGTCTTAATTTTTTAAATAGAATAAATGTTTTTAAACATCATAGATTTGTTCCTTCGAAATATATCATTTATTTAATTCAAATCGTTAGTATTTTCTTGGGAATAAAAATTAATTTCTTCCAAATAATATTTAAATTGTCTCAAATTAAATGTTGCTTTTAAATTGAAACAAACCAAGTGTTTTATTCAAAGTTAATCTAGGGTTCGCCATATACAAGAATCAAATTTGTTTGAGTTAAATAAATTTTATTTGATTCAAGTATCTCTTCCTATCTGTGTACCCAGATCGAACCCGCAATCGTTACTCCCCGAATTTCCCCAGAATAAAGCCTCGAAAGCATCTACGCGCGAGATTCGGTTAATTTTCCGTAACAATTAAGAAGAAATCTCCTGGAAATTGATTGCCCGTGGTGCCTCGGCCCGACGAACTGTTGTAAAGCGACCGCCGACGATTGCGACGTCATGAATATTCGCCCTCCCGGGCGCTCTTTGCACCCGTCGCAAATATTTGCCCGAAATCCGCGGCCGGGCCTTGAACGGGGTTTCTTTGTGCGGGCAAACAGCGACATTTGTCACAGTCGACCCATTTACGTCACTAGGGGGGGTTGGGCGGGAGAACGGTGGAGGAATGGGGGAGCCATGGGCGGGGTTGTGAACCGCGTTAGTGTTGTGCGTGTTATAATACAAATAAGTGGGTGTCTTAACGTAGCAAATTAATATAGACAATAACTAGAATACATCATATTTACAACAACGAGCCGACAAACAAGACAAAGCAAGGACTCTCCCGACCGGAGTTGAGTGTTTACTCTATTATTTGACACTTTTCCTACTGCTTCCTCTATAAGAATCTCATTTATTCTAAAATTGTTTTCATCATTGCTATTTATAAATTAGAATCTTCTAAAATTTCTTCTTTCTCCTCTGACCTCAACATTACCTGTATCTTGCTTTCTACAATATCCCTTCTTTGTAATCATAGATGATGTATATTCTTTCTTCACATTTCAGTATAGTTATTAAATCCTGCTTATTTTCATCGACAAGATATTTAATTGATACCTACTGAATTTATTTAAGCAAATCTTGAATATCAGATGGATTATCAGATTGATTTTATCTGTCCAATATATATAATAACTTATGACTTCTGTAATAGTGCTTAACTATAGAGCCGTCTTTGTATCTGTGAGATATAGCTTGATTCTACTTAAAGGCATCATTCTAATGAGAAACCTCATGATGAAACGTTATTTCCATTCATCCCATCTAAAATCTTTCTTCACGATATCTTCATATTATTTGACCATCCAAGTAGCTGTGCATTGGAAATATGTTTTCAGTGTCGCCTCTCCATACATATTTGCTAAGCAAATAAATTCAAACGATTTTATGGATGAAATATAATATGATCTTCATTTCTTCTTCTGCTAAATATAGATAGATTAAGTTTAATTCCTTTGCTTGGCTGATCTCTTGCCACTTCCCATCAGATGGACGATGGACGAGTTCTCCTTCCCCCAAATTCAGTTGAGAAGAGAACTAGCTCGAACGTTGTAGCAAAATTTTTTTCTCCTGTACACAAAATAGTTATGTGCAAAAGTGCACTTTTTTGGCCAAGGAGGTTATTTAAAAACCGAGGCAACGCAGGCGTTGCCTCGGTCTAGGTACCTACCTACTCTGAATTAAACTGTAAATATACTATGGAGTAGATTTTGAGTAATAATCTGCATAATAACCTTTGTTCAATTACTAAAAATGCAGAATGCAGCGATAATAAAAAATATATAAAACAGTTGGGCTTTTTGTAGTATTTGAACCCGGGACCTACAAATTACTAGTCGCTTGGTTTGCGACGCCAAGGAAACATTGATATTATTATTTTTTGTTTAATTGTTTTTTTTTTTGTTTAATTGATGTTCTTTCAGTTTGTAAAACGAGCGTTGTGAAACCTATTAAAATTGACACAATTTCGCGTTGCTACCTAAATATTTCTCCTGCTCCCTTCCCCGTAAATTAACTTTACATGCTCGCCAACAGGTCCGAAAGCGAAAGTGAAATGTTCGAGGTGCCCTGTTGCTAGATACAAAAGGTGGTTGCTAGGTACAGAAAGTATTGCCTAGCAACGATGCAACGATTATGCAGCAAAGACCTTAAAACCATTAATAAAATATATGTAGCAACTTGAAACTGGCGTCAAATTTCATATAATTCACAACGATTGTTTTATAAATTGGTTTTCATGGAAATGAACACGAATTATGGCAAAAAAATTAGGAATATAGATATATTTTCCAGTGCCAAATAATGTGGCTAATCTCAAAGTCAAGCAGCAAATGAATGTAGCGTTGGGTTAAAAGCATCCGGATAGTAAACCTAAGCCACACTTATAAATAGTATTAAGTAATAAGATATATTAAGTTGGAAATTGGAATTGGATAGTAAACTGTAGGTCACGGGTTCGAGTCCCACCCAAAACCCAAGTTTTTTCTTATTATCGCTGTATTTTACTTCTTATATTTATTACTGATTTTAATTTTTAGTAATTGAGCAATTGTTATTTTGAATATTATTATTATTATAACTCACAATCTACTCCACAGCGTTTAATTAAAATTACCTATACCCTATAATACCTAAGAGGAACTTGTCGGAAGCAGGAAAAATATAATAGATTGCACGATGCGTAAGCTCTTTTTTGGTGTGGACTTACACGCATCTTGCAATGTAAATAACTATTCTTAATGGTTTTAATAAGGTCCTTGCCTCGTAAGGGTTGCCAAGCAATACTTTTTGTACCTAACCACCACTTTCGCAGCTAGCAACCGAAGTAACAGGGCACGTCGAACATATTATTTGACTTTCGCTTTCGGGTTTGTCGGCGAGTATGTAAAGTGTACTTACTGGGGAGGGAGCAGGAAAAATATTTTTAATGCTGTGGCATTAACGACGTTTCAATATTTCGTTAGGTACCTATGGCCATTGTGCTAGAAGTAAGTACTAGTGCGCCTATGCCAGAGAGAAACTAAATGGCAAGTAAAATGTATCGAACTTTTTGTAAACATCAAACATCCTCGTCTCTGTGTGTATGCGGTGGAGAGAGCTTAGTCTGCCCGAACTTTTGTTGGCAACTACCAAACGGTCGGATACGTCATATTGCATGTTTTGCGACCAAGGAAGTTTAAGTGGTCTAGTAATCCCCGCAGGTTTGTTTGTAGTTTGTACATATTTTAGTGGGTTTACTAAAATGTAAATAGGCGCATTTTATGATTAATATTTTACACGGTGTTTCATAAATCCACACAAAATGGTGAATTGTGACACATGATTCCTCAACATTTTTTAATAATTTATAAATTTCTGTTTTTGATTTCTAATGTAGTTGGGAGAAAATTTCCTCAAGTTGAAAACAATATACATACGTAATGTAAATTATATATTCCTTTGCAAAAAATTCGTGAAGAGCAATGAAAAATATTCAAATGGCAACGGCCAACATTTTTTATTTTTACAGTAAAAACTCATATAACTCAGCGTCATCAAAATATGTAAATACCTCTGCCCGTCTCTCCGACATAATAATATTCTCGAATAGTTGTAGCGTCAAAACACTGCTTTGAGCCCGTAAAATATTCATGCCAACCCGACGTATCTTTTTATTTTCGTATCAAATGGCCAAGCGACGCGGCACATTCTAAACTTTATTGTGTTGTGTGTTGACTCATTTTGAATGACGCCAGAGGCGAATTTCAACAGATAATTTTTTTGTGTTGTGCCATGAGCGTCGTTGCTCCAAAGTTTCATCACTCCCTATAAAGGACGACACTTGACGAGAAAAGAAGAATATACGCAGGCAAATTTGGTCAACTCTATTAGCCATACCTTATACATTTCCGTGATCGACTGGAGAACCCACATACGGAGAAAATGTTCTATTAACATCAGCATTACTTGAGAACTTTTTCGCGGTTTCCATATACTTGATTATTAGATTCAACCATATACATATAGGAATATATACATTACCAAAGGTAACTTTCATGATAAAAAGAAGTCTTCTAACATTTGTCCTAAGCCTAATTTTTTTTTTCAAATTGTTTAAGCCCCTCAAAAAACGCCGCCTATGGGCGCCCGCGTGACGTGTCTTAAAATTTCGCCTATGTCAATGGTAGTGGCAGGTAGTGAAATAGCGCCGCATTGCCACGTCTATGAGGATTCACCACAAAATTTCGATTTCGTTTTGAAAACGAGTACTTTCTAAGGAACATGTAGAATGCCTACGAAACACCTACCTTAATGATATTTCCAGGATTGAATAATGCACCATTTTCTGTTTTCTTGCTTTTTTACATTAAAAGTCACACAACACACTACACAACATTCATCACATTTTCTAGAGCTGTTGGGGACCTCTTGTTTCACTCCGCCATTTCTTTTGTTTGAAGCGAGGTACTCAGCCTGACGACCACGGAGGAGGATCCCCTCCGCCAGGAAAACCCCGAAGGGTAAAAAAAACACAACTGAACTAGCACACATTACATATGCAAAGCACTACAGTAGTTGTTCAAAGAGGCCGCCGTTAACCTCGATGCATAAATTCACTCGGTTAATAATTAAATTAATAATTTTTCCATTTTTTGCTTCAGCATCTTCTATTCTACTTATTCTGCATCTAAAAACATATAATCCATTTACTAACAAATAAGAACTATCAAATAAAAACATTACTTTGACCAAGCGAGGGTGCTTCGCAACTTAGCCGTTTAAGTGTGCCTGGTCGATTCCACAAAGTACATAATCCTAAGGAACTTCTTTTCTTCATCAATATCCTCACCCTCAGTGGGAAAATGTTGGTCGCACGCCTAAAAACATGTTTCACTATTTCACATACCTACTTTCAAAACTAAATTAATTTTAACACTTCTAACCTGTAGGTAATGTTGCGGTCCTAGTGCACTAGTAAAAAGCCCGGCGTTCAATTAATTGCAAAATAGCTTTAAAACGCACCAAAATACACAAATACAGGAAAATATCTCCGAAAATTCAGAGGGACGATAGATTTTCAATAAGTTTTCTTTTCTTTTAAGACGCAATAAACTAATCTAACATTGACATTGATATCAATAATTATTACGCACCACTTCAACCTCTACTGTTTTGTGCGTATTGTCACGATAAACTTACCCACGGTATGTCATTGCGCATCTTGTGACGCGTCAGTTGCGAGTCAGAATTTAAATTGCTCCATATGTCTTGTCTGCGGCATGCAGCAATCGAGTTTTTGGCAAGATTATTGTCCTTGGGAAATCTATAGTACTTAATTTCCGTTCCCTTACTGTTTCTGTTATTATTTGGGCAAACGCTGACTGCACATCCCGGCATTTCTGGCCTATTTTAAAGCACTGTCGAGTTGGACTGGCAGTTGTTTACACTTTTTTCTTGACACATTAAACTGTAAACTACAAAAAATCGTAAAACACAACCGTATTTTGAATTCGTGACTCGCAACTGACGTAGATACGCAGATTTGCCTTGTTTTCGGATTCGTTACTGACATACCGTGGGTAAGTCTATCGTGCGTATTGTGCCCAGTTGCCTTTGTCAGTTGCCAGTGTCAGTTATCAGTCCCCCATCCTAGAGGCCCTGTATGACACGAAAACTGACAGTTATTCGTTTTAACAGAGGTTGGACAACAGATTTTGGCAGATCTAGTAACATTGTTTTTATTATATTCTTATCTTGGCGGGTGCCAGTTTGTCAACAAACTGTCGACAAATTATTGAGCGTGCTCAATTTCTTTTGCAAAAAGGAATGTTAACAGTTAAAAATAACATCTTGTGTAATAAGAAACTGCAAGAATTCTGAGCAAGATGAATTTTTCTTAACACCATTTCCAAAAAGCGCAGAAGCACGAGCACGATGGTGCAAATGAAATACCCTAACATGAGAGTTGGAAATGATACGAAAATTTGCGAGGTAAGTAAATTTAATTACATAAGTATCTCTAGTTCGTTTTTATACCTATTTGTTTTCAAGTCCATAAGGTTATACAAACCCCTTATTAGAATTCTTATGAAAATTTCCCAATGTTAAAGAGATAAAATTTAAATTTTTGCCCTTATTTAAGGAGGTAAAACCTGTTAGGTACATTTACTGGACCGGGATAGGCATTTTTCGTTTCATGGAATAATAAAAATGTAAGTATATGTATATGGATATATTAGATAAGTTGTGCGTGACAACTTTGGATTGGTTTATAAGTAATATTTTGTTACTGCGTAAAGGAAATTTTTCTACTACAAAATTCTCATAACGAAGAGGCGTATTACAGAAAACTATACAGGATCTTCCTCATCAAAACTTCCACCTCCATAATTTTTTGACCTATTTTGTTATTTTTTTTTTAATTTTCGTTGCTTCTCGAAAGGAGAAAACTAAAAAATACAAAAAAGTTGTTTGCAATTAGAAAATTCTTCCTATCGTGAAATTTGGAAAGAGAGTGTAATATGTAATTCGTAAATACTTGTTCTAATACATTTTTTCGAAACCTCCTGTAGGAAAAAACGCCACGAATAAATAGCAATAAAATAGTTACAAAATCTTACTTCTAAAGATATTTTAGAATTTATAATAACTGTTAGAGAGAGGCAGTTTTGAAGGAGCTTTATTTTACACCAGGACCAACAAAATCGGACAAAAAAGAAGTTAACACGGGTGGGAATATAAAGAACCCTTTTTGTGTAGTCGGTTAAATGTGTGAGCTTATATTCCATTACAAATTTCTTGCTGATAAAAAAATAGCATTTGATGGCAGCGTTTTATTATGTAGCTTAAATTTATAGTTCTTTAACTTTCACAGGTTCACTTCTCCGACATGGATTTTGAGTGTCAGGTTGTGCTGAAGAAAGGATCATCTCCTGCAACGTTTGATGAACGTGACTTTAGCAAGAAAGAACCATTATTAAATATGTATAAATTTGTGAGAACTTGTACAAGTTTGATTTTTCCTATTTACTTGCAATAATATATCTTTGAAAACAAAAATACTGTTGTCTTCTTTATTGAAATGTAGATGATCTCTCTTGCATTAAAAAGTTATTAACTTTTATTTTACAAAAAAAAAGAATGAGAGACTAATATATCGATATTAAATACCTAGGTACTCATTTTTTTATTCAGCCTAATTCCTATTATTAGTGGTTGATTCATATTACCAAAACAAACTTTCCAACTTTTTCTTATGTGCAAATTTTAGTATTAATTGTCTTAAAATTATGATGGTAGGTATAAGAAGAGAGTTTGAAGAAACGAAACCATATAGTAAAACCATTTAAAAGACCTTTTTTATTTTTAAATAAAAGTAATAAAAAATACTATTGCAGCTACGATTCCTATTGAAGAAATATTCGAATGTTTGGTTAGTTGGTATGCTAGAGCCTTGTTTAATTTTATGTACATACCTATCTACATTACCTACCACCTTCCTACAAAAATTTAATAAATGTTTTTATCCTGATATTTTGGAACAAATTATATGTTTCTTCACTCTTCCATTCAAACTTCAATAATTATTATTAGTGAAGCTTTGCAAATAACATACTACTACCTACCTTATTTACCTATTTATTGGTTTTATCTATATTTTTATACATTTTAAACTGTGCCCTCATCTACCTACGCTTATGGCAGTTAACTGTCGTTAGCTTAACCTTAAAATCAAATTTTGATACATCATGCTGATAGGGGAATGCTAGAAAGAGCGAAAAAATATATTTCTGTTGCACAAAATGAATTTGATAGGGAAAATAAGACCCTCCCCAGAGAGAGAGATCCGATCGTTGTCCAACCTCTGTTAAAACGAATCACTGTCACTTTTTGTGTCATACAGGGCCTCTACCCCATCCCTACGATATAGCGCGGTATGTCGAGTGAATTTGATTGTACACCAGTCCCGTAATCGTGGTTTTGCTAAAAATGTGTATGTAGTTTTGTATTTACTTAGTGCTTCTATGTGAAAATGCAACAACAAAAAAAATCGCGTAGGGCTTTAGGATTACCTAGCCTCGGGACTCCGGATTCATATCCTGTTTTCTGTTTTCAAATTTCAAACTAAGGTAAGGTGAATCCATGCCAACCTCGGATAAATCTAGCAGCGCTGCGGCTGTACAGATTCAAATCGATTGTTATTTATGTATTTTTTTAATTTGTTGGAGGAAAAATGTATTTTCATCCTTCCTGTAACAACGGCAACACCGCGAAAATAACTTCAAGCTGACAGTACGTTCCGAGGCCATATTGGATGACGTAATTAGAGGCGGAGATTTACAGGGGAAATTGGGGTTTTTTACCCTTTTTTTAAAGATAGTAAAAAAAACTAAAAATATTTTTCTATGTTTTCTTAAGCCACCCTGCGCACGTGGTAAAATTTTTGTACTAAGTGATAGTTAACCCTGTAGTATACATACAGATTTCTAATAAATGTGTGGATCCACGATAAGATACTTCCTTGAGATTTTTGTTTCGCGATAATAAAATCTTTATAACAGATAAATTTCGGAGTGGAAACGCTATCATGTCAAAGTGCAAACTATATTTCGCTGTAGTTATTTGTCTATTATTTGCTTTAACTGAGATTTTTCACTTACAAAACAAAAATCTGATATCTCATTGTGGATTTATACGCTACAAGTATATGGGGCTTATAACAAATTTCTTATTATACGGTACCTAATAATCTGACGACACCTCCAGATAAATATCACTGATTACACTCACTCACGAACATAATTATTATATTAACTTGTATATTCAAGTTGATGGTGGTATTTTCGAACAGCTCCTCTAAATATAGTAATACTTAATGCGATTACCCATTTCTGTAGTTGTTGTTCCAAGACTCCCGCGCGCCCTTATGGTAGCCCAGATTCTACTAAAAAGCGTAATGGGCAATCCTGAAATTCTAGACAATATAAACCCTTTTTAATATTGTAGGTATGTATACTTTTACAACGCTGTAAAACCTCGCAAAGGCAGGGTCCAGACATACCATACAAATATAATATGTAAATAAGTTGTGCTCTCCTCTATGGCATATTCCCCAATACTTTTTATATAATATTCGTGCTCCGTGGTGAGTCCCGCCTTTTTTTATTGTGGCACAACCTATACTTTATTGTTGTCGTTTTTTTTTTAAATATCGCCAGAGGCCATGGTTTTTTCATGACCCACAAGTATCTATAGACATAATTTTGAAAGTAATTAATTTAGTGATACGGGAAAAAATAAAAATACGAAAAATCAAAAAACAGGGCTATTATTTAAAGACTTACCACCCATTAACTTTTTAAATTTTGGACCTAGAAAAAAATGATAAACTCGAATGTTGTAGGAAATTTTCTTGAGACCTCCAATGCACTGATCAGAAAAACAGTTGAAAGTCGCATTTTTTAGATATAGGCGAAAGCTCAGAGAAATAACCAAGGTTGTTTCTCTGAGGGCGAAACATAAACACCATGTATATTATTAGATACTTAAAACTTAGATACGCTATCATGTCAAAGGGCAAACTATATCTCGCTGTAGTTATTTGTCTATTATTTGCTTTAACTGAGATTTTTCACTTACAAAACAAAAATCTGATGGAAATATCTGATTGTGGATTTATACGCTACAAGTATATGGGGCTTATATCAAATTTCTTATTATACGGTACCTAATAATCTGACGACACCTCCAGATAAATATCACTGATTACACTCACTCACGAACATAATTATTATATTAACTTGTATATTCAAGTTGATGGTGGTATTTTCGAACAGCTCCTCTAAATATAGTAATACTTAATGCGATAACCCATTTCTGTAGTTGTTGTTCCAAGACTCCCGCGCGCCCTTATGGTAGCCCAGATTCTACTAAAAAGCGTAATGGGCAATCCTGAAATTCTAGACAATATAAACCCTTTTTAATATTGTAGGTATGTATACTTTTACAACGCTGTAAAACCTCGCAAAGGCAGGGTCCAGACATACCATACAAATATAATATGTAAATAAGTTGTGCTCTCCTCTATGGCATATTCCCCAATACTTTTTATATAATATTCGTGCTCCGTGGTGAGTCCCGCCTTTTTTTATTGTGGCACAACCTATACTTTATTGTTGTCGTTTTTTTTTTAAATATCGCCAGAGGCCATGGTTTTTTCATGACCCACAAGTATCTATAGACATAATTTTGAAAGTAATTAATTTTAGTTATACGGGAAAAAATAAAAATATGAAAAATAAAAAACAGGGCTATTATTTAAAGACTGACCACCCCTTAACTTTTTAAATTTTGGACCTAGAAAAAAATGATAAACTCGAATGTTGTAGGAAATTTTCTTGAGACCTCCAATGCACTGATCAGAAAAACAGTTGAAAGTCGCATTTTTTAGATATAGGCGAAAGCTCAGAGAAATAACCAAGGTTGTTTCTCTGAGGGCGAAACATAAACACCATGTATATTATTAGATACTTAAAACTTAGATACGCTATCATGTCAAAGGGCAAACTATATCTCGCTGTAGTTATTTGTCTATTATTTGCTTTAACTGAGATTTTTCACTTACAAAACAAAAATCTGATGGAAATATCTGATTGTGGATTTATACGCTACAAGTATATGGGGCTTATATCAAATTTCTTATTATACGGTACCTAATAATCTGACGACACCTCCAGATAAATATCACTGATTACACTCACTCACGAACATAATTATTATATTAACTTGTATATTCAAGTTGATGGTGGTATTTTAGAACAGCTCCTCTAAATATAAGTAATACTTAATGCGATAACCCATTTCTGTAGTTGTTGTTCCAAGACTCCCGCGCGCCCTTATGGTAGCTCAGATTCTACTAAAAAGCGTAATGGGCAATCCTGAAATTCTAGACAATATAAACCCTTTTTAATATTGTAGGTATGTATACTTTTACAACGCTGTAAAACCTCGCAAAGGCAGGGTCCAGACATACCATACAAATATAATATGTAAATAAGTTGTGCTCTCCTCTATGGCATATTCCCCAATACTTTTTATATAATATTCGTGCTCCGTGGTGAGTCCCGCCTTTTTTTATTGTGGCACAACCTATACTTTATTGTTGTTTTTTTTTAAATATCGCCAGAGGCCATGGTTTTTTCATGACCCACAAGTATCTATAGACATAATTTTGAAAGTAATTAATTTTAGTGATACGGGAAAAAATAAAAATACGAAAAATCAAAAAACAGGGCTATTATTTAAAGACTGACCACCCATTAACTTTTTAAATTTTGGACCTAGAAAAAAATGATAAACTCGAATGTTGTAGGAAATTTTCTTGAGAGCTCCAATGCACTGATCAGAAAAACAATTGAAAGTCGCATTTTTTAGATATAGGCGAAAGCTCAGAGAAGTAACCCTGTATATTATTAGATACTTAAAATCTAATGAAATTGAGAGTCCAATAATTTATATAATGTTATCTATAGATTTACTCTAACCGTTTGTCAGTTTAGAGCCATATTTAAGGTTTTCTTTAAATCAAGATTGCTATGAAAAGCATAAAATCAGTTGTTTGCATTTTATGTTCCTCTAAAAATCCAAATGACACACTGATTCGAGAACAAAAGTTTTAATTATTATTGTAACTTACGAGTATATAGTAATTTGTAATGTTTTTAAACTTACATCCATTTTGTTCAACGCACAAGGCGTAGGTTTTAAAGAATCAACGTTTAATGATTCATTTATAAACGTATTTCTCGGGATATATTTTTTTAATTCGTCTACATTGTGGTTTCTTTCTCGATATGCTCGATCTAATATTTCCCATAAAAAGAAGTCCCAAGGGGTAAGGTCTGGACTTCGCGTAGGCCGTAGGATCGTACCTACCGTTTTTCCCAATCCATTCTGGATAATTATTATCCAAGAAAATTTTTGATGGCGATAATTTATCGTGTTTATTAAATAAAAAATATCGCCCTGTAACAAGTACAAATATGTTCTTCTGTTTAAAGCATGGTCAAAAAATAATGGCCCGACAATTAGTTTTTTTTCTATACCACACAATACATTTACTGAATTTCGGCCCTGCCTTTGAACTGGATAGAACTTTTTGGGATTTTCGGAAGTCTAATAGAGTGTATTGTATGCGTATTAAAAATGCCACTGGTGGTAAAATTAGCAACATCAGTCCATAAAATACCATGATACTATAACTAATAAGGTATGATAAAAAAGTTTAAACGATTGTCGTGATCCAAAATTGCGCAGCAGGCGAATAGCGAATTAAACAGAATTTTATACGAGCCTAAAAAACCATCACCTAAATTGTGTCTGTATGGCCTGGGAATCTCCAAATTTTGGGAACAATCTTTGATAGAATGTCCTGGGTTGTCGTCAAAATATAAACGTTTTCCTGCACACTTTCATTTAGTTTTTGGGGCATATTGTTTGTTCTCTGAGTAGTTAGTAAACTCTTACTCCTTCTAAATTTGTTTTTAGGTACCTAAAGTAGGATTGTTTGGGGTCGTGCCTTTCAGGCAATAGGTTCATAGAGGCAAGGTTCATAGGTTGCCCATCATTATGTTTTATCCCGTTGGTTTATATGGTTTATATATTACATATTTACCTTGTAAGGGCGTTTCGCCAAGGAAATGAGACATCATTCCTGAAATCTGATCCTGTTTGTAGTAAGTCTTGATTTTAACAATAGATATATAAAAATATACAGGATACAGGATGAAATAATATTGTTTCTCGGTAAGGGAACTCTTTAATTATCGCTTGTTCTCGTTGATTACATGTCTTCATTAATAAATTTAATGTATTAGTCTACCTATTCCCCTTATTGATAAAAGCAACACTGTTGAAGAAGTAGGTTAATACTTACGACTACAATGATATTAGAATAATAATAAAAATAATTACCTACCTTGCTACAAGGGAACAAGAGGGCAATATGCAAAAGAATTAAAAATTCGAAGAAAATACATTCTTCGTATAATCTACACCTATTCCATGACAAAAGTTTCACAAAGCAAAACTGATTTTGATCTTCCTATAAAATTCAATCTGTATTTAGTACATTTTTCCAACGCTATGCTGAAGTTAAACGCTAATAAATATGTTATTTGAAATAATAATTAAAGGTGTATCTTGATTTCAAAAATAGATCTTCTTTAATAATGGCTGTACTTAGATATAAATGAAATAAAATAAGGGGTATTTCAGCCAAAATCATGTGTTCTTTATTCTTCACAATAAACCAAGCTTTCGGCCATATCTTTGGCCTTCGTCAGGGCTAAAATAGTGTTAGGTACAATATATTATTAAGTAAGATTTATTTATACATATATTTATTTATCTATATACTTTTCAATAGTAAGAATATAAATAAATCTTACTTCATAATATATTTTACCTAACACTATTTCAGCCCTGATGAAGGCCAAAAATATGGCCGAAAGCTTGGTTTATTGTAAAGAATGAATAACACAACATGATTTTGGATGAAATACCCGTTATTTTATTTCATTAGCATCTTGATTTTATTACCATGCTATTATGCATGGCTTTTCAAATAAAACTGTAAAATATCTGTAGAGCAAGTAAAGTGTCATATGAAATCATATTTTCATTTTAATAATAATGGCAACTACAGTCATATTGGCTTCACGCAGCTGTCCTCTTGGTAATTTTATTCTTTTATTCGATTCATAAAATCATTTAGTGTAATAAATCCTGTCTTGATTGATAATATTTTCAAGCTTATCGCAAATCTTTCATTTAAATGACAAATTTAGGCAATAATTGTGTATTGCTCTTTTCATTAGTTCAACCACATATCAATTTGAACGGGCACACGTGTGACGTATTTGCCGCGGTTGAATGTTGAATGCAGTGTGCTGATTGGTCGGAAGTTACCAGGCAACCTAATCTGGACCGACACTATATTAAAGGCCCCGAGCATGACGTCATATTTTGTTGTTTACGGACTGAGGTTATATATTTTTTTAAATGGAAATCATAGTTTATATCTCAAAAACTATTAATGCTACCAAAAAACTAATTATTCCATTCGATTTTACGCCAAAAAATCTATAAAAATAGTTGATTAAATTTGTCGATATACAGGGTGTCCAACTTTAAAACTGTACAAATCCGTAATATCTTCATTTTTGGAGATAATCGCCTAAACTTTTTTTTGTTTGAAATGCCTTCAAAAGCCGCTTCTTTTGACCTTCCTGCCATTTTCAAAATGCAAATCCAGGGCCGGCTGCGATTTTTTTATACCACCGATTTTCACGAAAACCATTTAGCGATTTTTTTATTTAAAATCTGACCCCACAGTGTTAATCAGAACACCCCAAAACACCCATATAACAAATTTGAACAAAAAAATATATAGGGAGTACCATTCTGTAGGGTGTCAAAATTGAGCAAAATAGGAATTTTAAAGACATCTGGGGAGTCAAGTGTGCCATGGAATCCCTTCAAAACAGTTGCATGGTCAACAGGACCATCTACTACAAAAATATACAGGGTATTTTTCTGTGAGCCATCTCAAAATTCTGAAATTTTATGAGACTAAAGAGTGCTCTAGAATCATTGAATAAATATTGATAAACACAAAAGTAATGCATTTCTGTACAAAATGCCAACTAACAAATAAAAACAATTTAAATTATTGGACCTTTCTCAACAAAGTCACTGTTTAAGATGATATATTTTTTGTGCGTTTCCTGTTGCGACACACCAATCACCTTAACTATTATGGACTCACTGACTGGCAGGCTTCTGTATTTTTTAGATTTAGTTCGTTTATAGTGTGTAGAGCGGTTTTGATATACTCGATTTTTGACCCGTATAAAGTTCCAAAAATTTAGTAATTTGAGATGGCACAGATAATAACACTCTGTATATTTTATGTTGGACCTTTGCACACCAACACCTTGAGTCGTCCTATTGACCATTCAACTGTTTTGAAGGGATTCCATGGCACACTTGACTTGGCAGATGCCTTTAAAATTCCTATTTTTCACAACTTTGACTCCCTGCAGAATGGAACTCCCTCTATATTTTTTATTCAAATTTGGTATATAGGGGTTTTGGGGTGTTCTGATTAAAGCTGTGGGGTCAGATTTTAAATAAAAAAATTGCTAAACGGTTTTCGTGAAAATCGGGGGTATAAAGAAATCGCAGCCGGCCCTGGATTTGACTTTTAAAAATGGCAGGAAGGTCAAAAGAAGCGGTTTTTGAAGGCCTTTCAAACAAAAAAAAGTTTAGGCGATTATCTCCAAAAATGAAGGTTTTTACAGTTGGACACCCTGTATATAAGTTGTAGCCAGGAGAGAGGTATCCAAAAAATCGAAAATTTCAGTCCTGCTCCAATGCGCGGAAACTATAAAACTTATCTAAAATCTGATTGGTCCACCAAATTCCTCTGAAAAAATAATACAGTGACGTGAAAACCGCAACCCTCTAGCTTTAATAATAACCGAGATTTTTGAGAAAAAGACCCAAAAGCATCCAAAATGGGACACCCTGTACATATTCGCGACAAGCACGTGCAAAATTCAAAAAGTTAAAGGGTCGGTAATCTTTAATTAATAACCATGTTTGAACACAGAATAGAGCTGCCAGTCTACACTGCTGGGACCTTAGTTATTGATATAAAATGGATTGGAGGGGTAAAATACCTATCTCTGCTCGAGCTTTAACAAAATCACATTTGTAGCTCAAGCCGCAAAGGAATTCTAACATCGACACGTGCACTCTCACCCATAGACGAAACTAGGTCGTATTTTTAGGGGGGGGGCTGATCAGGACCGGCTCAAGATTTTGCGGGGCCGGGTGCCGCATGAAAATGCGGGGCCCCGACAAGGAATTATTTAATGCATTAAGAAGAAATTTTTGAAAGTCGGTACGCTACTTACAAAGGTATATTTTTTACATGTCATTCTGTAAAATGGTAGGCCGGGGCTACGAGTTTGGATCACTTCTGTGACGTATATAGGAATTAATTCGAGTGGTGGAGGGAAAATTTTTTTGTCTTTTTTTAAACGAGGGCATTTAAAATAATTAAAAAAAATGCGCCGCAGGCGAAATTTTTTAAAAATTTGAAGAAAAATTACATATCTATAGAAATTAATTTCCAGTGGTTCAGGGAAAATTTTTGTGTCTTTTTTTAAACAAGGGCATTTAAAATAATTTTAAAAAATGCGCCGCAGGACAATTTTTCAAAAATTTGAAGAAAAATTACATAAAATTAGTCTTGGGAAATCCCAATATCTTCAAATTTAGAAGCTGGAGTGAATATTTTCAAATTCCGAAATGGGGTTCGGTCCCGCCCTTCTAAATAGGTTACTGATTGGATCACCCTTGAGGTGCCACACCCAAAAACGTTAATTTTAAGGCTTCAAAAAATAATGTATAGGTCTATCTACTGGTAATTTTGAATCATCTTTAATTCATTTAAAAAAAAAACATTATGAAAAAGTACGAGAAGCATATCTTCGCACATCCTTTACATTTTAGGGAGGGCTAATAGAAATGTAGCCCCCCCCCCCCCTAGTTACGTCTATGCTCTCGCCCCAAACGTGACGAATGGGACTTGCGTACATTATATAAACAAATTAGATTGGGCGCACTGCGTCGCCTCTTCTCTACGCCCGCGTCACCTGCCGCGTGGAAAAAAGCCGGAACGACACGGGAAAGTCATTAACTTCACCGGAGTAAACTGATCGCGTTAGAGCCGACAAACGCCAGGGCCAGGGATTGCTCGAATAGAGTGTAACTATAGAAACCCGGCATACGCAGAATCCCCCCTTTGCATATCGGCTTGCGCGTTCGCGTATATAGTTAGGGGGTGGATGGAGAATCTCGTTAGAGCTCATTCGGAATGGAATAAACTTTTGAGAATGTTAGTAGACACCGCTTTAGTATACAGGGTGTCCCGTTAATAATAGTCCATAGAGCAACTGCACATATTAATGGGGCCAAAATATGACGATTGAGGCTAATATGCCTTATGGAAATGTTGTTGGTTTAAGAGATTGATGTTGCAAGTCCATCATTTTAAGGCATCTTTTCATTCTGCAACAAAAAGGTACTCTTGTTTCATAACGATCAAATCAACCGTTTGCCTTGAAATTGCCAAAACGTGCCCCAAAACACCTGTTGACTTCAATATTCGAAACATAAAATTTTCACCTACCGCTTTCAAATGTTACAAATCGACTGTACATTCAAAATGAGGAAAAAAAATGCCAGATGGGCATTGGTCGAAACACCATTCGTGTTCTTGAAATAGAGTGTCCAAATTTCAATCCGTTCCATTTTGAAAACAAAACATTTTTGGTACATTGTTCATAGCAATTTTTTTCTCACTTTAAATGGTACAGTGAATCTGTAACATTTGAAAGTAGCAGGTAAACATTTTATTTTTCGAATGTTGGAGTCTACAAGTGTTTCGGGGCATATTTTGCCAATTTCAACGCAAACGGTTGATTTGATCGTTATGAAACAAGAGTACCTTTTTGTTGCAGAATGAAAAGATGCCTTAAAATGATGGACCTGAAACATCAAAAAGATATCCTCAAAAAAGTTGGGAGTAAAAACACGATCCAAAAATAGCGCAAGTGAGATACAGCAAAATTGATATTTTTAGCTTATTCTCCATCCCCGAAAACACAGCAGTACCAAATTTCAGTTCAGCAGCTTCATTAATTATTTTGGGAGATGTAGCCATAATTCAATTTCAAAAAGTGAACTTCAACGCCCTGTATCTCTTAAACAAACAACATTTCTATAAGACTCAATAAGCCTCAATCGTTATATTTTGGCCCCAAATATGTGCAGTTGCTCTATGGACCATTATTAGCGGGACACCCTGTATATAATTACATGTAAAGATTATGCTCATAAAAACTAAAGTCCCTGTATAACTATAGAGAAAGGAATCGATCCGAGAAACTTCAACGACTTCAACATGCCATCTACCATAGTTTGAAGTAAAAGTCATCCTTGATGAAAGTTCACAAAAGTTTAAAATAGGATAGATTATCTTAAAAATTACTTTCAAGTATATCCACAATAATTATTACCTTCAGGTTGAAAACGTTTAGTACCTATGTACAGCCAAGAACGGTAAAAGAAAAAGCAAACACATTAGCAAAGTATTCTTTAAAAAATTTAGTGAAAAACTATAAAAAAAATAGTAATAGTAGATAGATACACGGCGAGTAAAAAGTATGGAAATGTGCTTATATTTCTTGAAATGTTCATTCGTTCGTTCGTTTAAAAAACCTTTTAATAAACAAATTTAAGTATAATTTTGTACCATAAACTACTGGCGACATTATTTTTTCTTGACATAAACGATTTCGTTATTATATGGTAACCAACTGGTTTTAATGGCATGATATCATTTTCTTTGGATATGTTAGTTTAAAATTTTTGTGGGTTCCATATAAGAAAAATATCGAGAAAAAATTAAATTAAATTTTTTAAAAACCGCTTCTAGCGGTTTCGACATTTATGGCATTCACAGGTCTGATTTCTGATTTTCTTAAGAACAATATCCGTTGAAGTAGGTGGTGCTATTCTGAATGTAATTAAATTATTATAGGTATTTAATTTAAGTCGTCACGAGTTTGTATGCTATATTAACGATGTGCAATGTTGTCTTGTAATTGAATTAGAATAGTCTTTGACTATAGACTTCGCCACAGAGACATGCATTGGTATATCGAATAGTTATTCTTGCGATTTATTTTTGTAGCCGTTATGATGTTAATATTTTAAACTACACTAAACTAAAGTGTTATTATTATAAAATATTTCACCCTAAGAGTTGATTTTGCGTGATTTTCGCTAAAAACCAAAAAGATATCCCGAAAACCCGATAGTGCAATGCCTTTTGACATAAAAATCGACAGTTTGGAGTCTATTACGTGAGAAAAATTGAAACGAGCAAAAAAATTCCAACCTAGGATTTGGTGGGCTGTTGATTTTGCGTGTTTTTCGTCGCTTGTTTTTCGTCGCGTGTTTTTCGTCGCGTTTTTCGTCGCGTTTTTCGTAGCGTGTTTTTCGTCGCTTCATCCATGGCCGAGTTGTAGTTACCGCAGTGACTTCTATAATCACTGGCTAGTTATGTAGTATCACTATTACCCAACTAACAATTTTCTGTTTTATAAAAGCTGTAAGAACGTTTATAGAGCATAACCTTATAAAACATCTGAATTCCGATAAACGTTTTTACAGCGTTCTTAGAACCCTTATAGAGCTTGAATAGGCACAAATTTATACAACTTTTTCGCTCTATAACCAGTTCTATAAAAACTGCAAACACATTTATATAACCATTTTACAGATGTTTACAGAAGCTTTACACAACAGAAATAAATGTTGTACCAAACAACCTCTGTAAATTTTCATGAAAGCTCTCTGACTTGTTAAGCGTTTTTGAAAAAACGGTTTTGCTGTGCTTTACTACATTAAAAAGACTATAAAACAACTCTTTAGACTATTCAATACCATACATGCACCTCTTAAGCTGCTTCTTGGTCAAATAAGGACGACGCAATAAGAATGGCGGAGTATTGTGCCAAAGTGCAACGAATAATAAATTTTACTTATTACATAGTGGGGTGACATAATTTTTAGTGAAAATTAAGATTTATTGTGAAATGTATACTATTTACATGGTAAAATTTTTAAGCGCCTCTTTTAAACATCGATTTCTATGATTTTTTTTATTAGGTAAATATTAAAATAAATGTTTTTCTTTTATTTTCTTTTGATATTATTGTTTCGGATGGAATTTTAACTAATGCAGTATAATTTTTTTGTTATAAAATGCATTTTTTACATTTTATGAAAATGAGACGCTGACCACACCAAACATGGCGTAAATTCTTATAAAACATTTTAGTCACACAAACAGCACTTACCTATATGATCTTTTAGTTGGGCTTTCGATGGTTATAAAACAATAAGCTATCTTAATGTGTAAAATTTCATTTTCTACGTATGTAGGTACCTATAATAATTAATCTATATTATAGAAAACATATTTTTATTTTATTTTAGGATGTTTAAGATAGTTCAGACGTTCACGTAACTGTATTTTCTCTGTTTCATTGAACGTTGAAGACTTTTGGTGAAAATTACAATCATCAGCAGAATATGCAACACAGCTGAAAGAGTTGCCGGTATTTGATTTTAAATCTTCGTTAGGTGGAAGTGATTTGATCATTCGCATTACCGGCAATGCTCTTATATTTTATTATCCGAATAAATATTTTTCTGAATTAAATGATAATTCTTCTTTAATTTTCTGCGAAATGCACCAATTCTTTTTATTTTCTCTTGAAAACGACATCGTAGATTAAGTGTTGGGAACACACCACGGGCGTAGCCAGGATTTAGTTTTGGGGGGGGTTAGTTTGATTAGTTTGATTAGCCAAGATTTGTAGTAATGTGTAAATATTAGGATAAAGGTTTTTATCGCACATATCTAGGCATTCCAAACTAGATTTCGGGGTAGGCAGTCTTCTTATCAGCATGCAAGGTAGCTGAAGCTTTGATAGCTAAATCCAAATTTGTTTTTTTTATTAGAAACCCCTTGACCTTGACTACACCACTTTTTCCAGTAGTCCATACCTTTAGGCTTATCACCCTTCCTTTTTTTCCCCTCCATTTTTCGACAGTAATAATGATTCACGTATCTATCTTTAACAAGGTCATCGAATAACAGTGCACTAAAATTACTCCCTTACACGGTACACTTAATTCTCTTCACTATTCGTTCACCACTTTTCACTTTTATTCGCTTCGAGTTCGCATGGAACAATACTGCCGTATATATAGCAGCCCAGTAGCCGTCCAGAAACTTCCACGAACTTCCACAAAGTTCCGCTCATTTCGACCGAGGGACGTGGCGAATAATCGAGAAACAACGCAAAGTATCCCTACAATACAAAATAGTTCGGCTGCAACTGCGTCTGCCTCTCGTCAAAAGATGGCGCTAGGCGCTACTATTACTACATATATTCAAACGTAATAATAATTTAACTCTTCACTCCTCGTATTTTTTCGGTATAATATTAGGTAATATTTTGCTTATTTCGGGGGGGGGGGGGGGGGTTTGAACCCCCGAAACCCCCCCTTGGCTACGCCCGTGGAACACACCTAAACAACAACTGTTCTGTAATGATTGCAATGCACGCTTTTTGGTACCTTGCTTGCTTAAATGATGTTAATTTAAATACTTGGTAATTACTTCTATAAAGTAATTTTTTAAAAGCATCTTTGGGAGTAAAAATATATTGGAAGAAACTGAACTGCCAAACTTTTACAAAGCTGATTTATTAGAGTGCTTAACTAAGTTCTTATAAAACAGTTATATGCGCAAAACTAACAGAACCATTTAGTTCTACGCACTAAACCGACGTGTAGCAGTCGTATACGTTGTACTATAAACGTTTATAGAACAATAATTAAAAAAATATTTTATATACGTTCTATAATTTAGCTGAAAGAACGTTCTAAGAGTACAGAGCAAATTAGTTGCACACAGCAAAATGGTAATACTCGAGATGATATCACAGCAAATTAACTATTCTTAAGCACTTATAAAACATTAATAAAACTTTTCCGTTCGGTAAGAAAAAATTAATACAGCTACTTTGCTAGTTGGGTAGGTATAGAGACAGAAGCTATGCAAGCACTACTAGAGTTTTACTCTCACAGACCTTTCCACTAGGTTGTCATTAAAAAAAAAACACAACATTCATCCATAAAACACCTGGGCCAAAGCAATGATTGTGAGCTTCATCTACTCGTTTCAAAAGTAATATATTTGGCCTGAGGGTTGGGTATTGATTTTGTGAAGAAGTTATAGTGGAAAGAGAAGAAGTTATAGTGGAAAGAGAAGAAGTTCTAATCTTAAACCCGACCCCATAGGTACATGAGAAACTCATCTACCATGATCGCAAACTATTCAAGCAAGGCCCTGTTCCAACCGAGTGTAACCCGATTAACCCTTTTGCATCTCCTCTTACATTTGCATGCCTAGAGGAAAGTGGAGAGCTTGTTATCCGGCAGAGTGTGCTTGATTTTTGCTACCGTAAACCCAGGGAGGCTATTAGTAGCTTCTTTTGGTTTTATTTCTAATTGAATTTGAGTCGTGAACTTTGAACGGCTTGGGCTCGTTGGGGATTAGGCGAGAAAAGGAACATCACACTTTGCTTATCAATAGAGAATAAGTTTAATACTGCAACTTTTATGGTTACATATCGCCATTATAATATTTTTTTATCAACATGTTTTGGTCTACATCATCAGACTTTCATTGGAATACAAGTACAGTTAAGTAGAATTGAAGAAACACGTAGAAGCTATCTGCAGATATAGATATAGTGTGACCGACTTAAAACCGGAACACCCCCATAAAACTTGAAAAAGTAATTGTCATCGGATCGGATCGGTTTTTTAAACGATAGGGCATCAAAACTAGAAAACTAGAAAAGAAAAATTAAAATCATATTAGCGTTTTTTTTTATAAAATATCTGACTACGCCACTGGATTGGGCATCCCTTATGTAGAATATAATGAAAAATAAAAATTCTATACTAAAATCGAGCAACTCTTACGCTTGGCGTAAACAAAAGCACGTGCGTTAAGGTATTCGCCAGGGCCGCACTGAGGCACGACTTTTATTTAATCAAAATATTTCGGAAAAAATTATTGGCTTAATTAAAACATCGACAAAAATTATTTGTGGCAGTGTCTAAATAGCTGAAAACAACAAGATAAAACCGCATAACTACACTTTTGCGATCGAGTACGTCCCTGTTGTTATATGTTATAGCTATACCGACCAATCGCGGAACGTCTTTGAACACGTGGATTTATTTACGCCAGGCGTAAGGACTGCTCGATTTTAGTACAGTTTAACGTAGGTACTTTTTTTACAACTAATAGTAAGTAATACATATATCAATAGGTATACCAAATACAAAAACCCTAAAGTAAAAATTATGAGGTACGAAAAATTTATCTAAATAAATAGTGGATTAGCATAAAAAATAAAATTTCATTTTTACTTTAGGTTTTTTGTATTTAGCTACCTATATCTATTTTTAATAAAGCAAGTTACAGTTTCAATTGTTTTCAATCCCCATGCAGTGGCGTAGTCAGAATTTTTATAAAAAAAATGGCTAATAGATTTCTCTAATTTTGGCGCCAAAAATATGTCGTAGTACGCTTTGCTTTTTTGAAATAAATTGTGCCGTTTTTGCCTTAGAGTACAGTTTTTGATGCCCTATCGTAAAAAAACGAATCAGACGACAATTATTACAAATTTTATGGGGTTGTTCCGGTTTTAAGTGGGTCACACTACATATACACTATACAGTGTGTCTGGTTTTTCATGTTAACACCCCTGACAATCCAAGTAGGCTGGGGGAATTGAACGGGGCAATTTTTTATAGATATGTCCCTAAAAGGTCATTATTTTCGAAGTATTGGTTTGGCATTGCCGCAAAATCCAGAATTTTTAAAGGAGTGCGTTTTCCGAAAAAACATATTAGGCATTTTAGTTTCTCTGATAACACTTTTAAAAACTGATAGAATATGTAGTACTGACTCAGTTCATAATCATCACCTTCACACGCGTTATGGAGCAAATCAAAATACATTATTGCCTAGAGTGGCTACTAGTAGACGACAGCGTTCCTTTGTATATGTTGGAAAGGGACTTTTTAATTCTTTACCCACTGAAATTAAAGCCAAAGCAAAACACAAATGTGGCAAGAAGGTATTAAAGAAATGGCTAATAGGGAATCCGTTCAAGGACTTTTCAGGTTCCAAGGTCCTAAAGTTAATGTTTAAAATACTTTTTGGTTTTTCTCCCTGCGGCTCTTGCATCTATCTTGTATCTGTCTGTCTATTCGGGTTTCTGATTTCACTGTTTGGAGGTTATCTGTTGGATTTATTGAATTGGTTAATTAATTAGTTAACTTCAAGAATGGTTGTATAGCCACACACAGCTAGGCACTATTTTTTGTTCTTTGTTTTCTGATAAAGTAGGTAATTCAGTTGTTAATTTTTGTGTGTATCGTGCGAGCAGACAAGCTTCAAGATTAAGCATTGCAGGGCACACATAGAACAATATATATATTTATATTTATTTGTATGCCTATATAAGTTCATTTATATTTATTTGTATGCCTATCTAAATTTATTAGTCTAGTAATAGTACATTGTGTACCTAGTAGGAAAAGCTGAACATTCCCGGACGACCGTAAAGATTGCCGAGGCGTAAGCCGAGACTGGCAATACGGAGTCGGGGAATGTGGCTTTTCCTACGAGGCATACATACTATTTTTCCGAAAATCGAAAATTACTCAAAGAACATAAATTATTACAATCAACTTGTTTTTAGTTTATAAATAACTGTAAGGAAATAATATTTCCTGCACCAATAATATTTCCTTACAGTACAAAAATAAATATTTCCTAACAGTTACTTTCCGTTGCCTGGCAACGACTAAGTGCAAGGAAATATTGACTTTTTCTTTCAAAAATGTTATCAAAAATGTCAATATTTCTGATTGATTTTCGGAAAAATTTCTTTATTTAAAATCTGACACCACAGCGATAATCAGGACACACCAAAACCCCCACTACCAAGTTTGAACAACACAAAAAATACAGGCAGTTCCATTCTGCAGGGAGTCAAAGTTGAGGAAAATAGAAATTTTAAAGCCATCTGGCGGGTCAAGTGTGAATTACTTCGAAACCTGTTTAATGATCAACATGACCACTCACAGTGTTGACTTGTAAGGATCCAATAAAATATATATAACAAGATGTTCAACTCAATATACTGAATTTTTAAAACTTTATACTAGTCAAAAATCGAGTATTTCACATCCACCCCAGACACTATAACTAAAACGAACTAAGTCTAAAACATGCAGAAGCCTGCAACTCAGTAAGTCCATATGAGTTAAAATGACTGGTGTGTTATACAGGAAACGCACAGAAAACAATCTTAGACAGTGACTTTGTCACTGTTGGTTGGTTGTCATTTTTTAAAAAATAAATTACTTTTGTGTCTACTAATATCTTTTCAATAATTTCAGAGCATTCTAGACTCTTAGAAAGTTTCATAAAAATTCTGCATTTTGAGATGTCCCAGAGAAAAATACTTTGAATTGAATAGACTTACACCAACCCTTTGAATATTTCTATCGACCATCCCACTCTTTTGAAGTAATTCCATGGTACGCTTGACTCGCTATATGCCTTTTTTGCCCCTGCAGAATGGAACACCTTGTATATGTTTTGTTCAATGCCTAATATTGTTTTTCGAAAAACGCACAAATCTATAAAAATAATGCCCAGTTCAATTCCCACAGCCTATACTTAGATTTTCAGGGATATTAACATGAAAAACAGACGCACTGTATATACCCTTGAAAATGGTGGAAAAAAGGTGTTGCTCCCTTAAATCAAAAACAGTTATACCTAGTTCCAATAATTGCAACAATATATGCAAAGTTAGCCTCTTATAGCCAAAATTTGTCTAAACACCTTCTTCGACTAATGTTGTTTTTTTTCTTTTCAGGTATGTACCCAACTTTTGCATGAAGTTTTCACAATAAGTAAGTACGAATAATATCATGCACGTGGGAATTTTCTAAACCAAGTCTAACTAAGGTAAGAGAAAATGTCAAATTGGGGATGCGGTCAACGCCTGCTTAAAGAAAACTCTTTGACCTTTCCTTAAAAACCGGCTGGCATACGAAAAATTCAATTTGGCACACAAATTTTATACATGTTAAAATTATATTAAGAAACAAGTGAAAATAAACTCTTATACAGCTTGGAGAGCTCATTTATAGTCCGGATCCTACTGTTCTATGAAAGATAGGTCATTTTATTTATTTAATGTTATTGTATGTTATTGATTTTGCACAAAAAATCATCCTGCACCCAGAAAAATTCAACTGAAACTGCGCAACTACATTTCTTCTGATATCTTATACAGAATGTAGGGACGACCAAAATATAAGGTCCTTTTTCATTAATCTGTCTTTTCTCCACACATTCAGATTAAAAACGTCCCAACCTTTATCACTGTTGGATTCGTCATGACAATGGGCTATCCAAAATACCATACCTAATATTGGAAGAGCTCCATCAAAAAAAATTATTTGACCGGTCACCGGTCTCTGTACCTACTAGATGCTCGCTGGAAAACAGAAAGGTTTATAATATGTTACTTGCATTAAAATAGGTAGGTATGTTCACCAAAATTTTAATTCAGCAGCTTGAGTATTTCCCAATCTCCGCAGTTTCGGGCTTTCCCATTCCCAAATGAATCACCCAACTAGGCAATGGACCAATACCGCAGACTGTAGTCTGCAAGATCTGCCAACTGTAACAGGTGAGAATATACAAAAATATGCGATTGAAGCCTGGCGATTCATCGAGCTTTCCATCCATTACAATTAGCATATATTCTGTATAATATCAGAGGCCATAACTTACGACGTCGACATTCCAACATTGTAATGCCGCATGTCGTTTTTGCCGGGTTTGGCTTAATCCGGGCGGCGACCCTTAGTATATGGACGTGTCTCGGCATTCACGAAATTACTCGAATTATCAACACGTCGCCATAAACGTTCGGGGCCGCCGCCGCTGTCATTTTGGTTAATGTGTCGACGGAGGGACACGCAGCCGAAGAGAATTAATTTTCTTTTACCGTTTGGTCTTTGAAAAAATCCTGTTACGCACGGGTGGAAAAGTTCTATCAGAAAAACAACATTAGCGAACGAGAGTATTTCTCGGTTGAAGTGTTGTTTTACAAAAAAATATATGGTCAATCCATTGACCGCAGAATATTTGGACTAAATGTTACTAAATGATACATTTCGTATAAGCTATTTTTCATTTAGACTTCAGTACACAGGTACACAGGTTGATTCAGTCATGAAATTTAACCACACAGTTTGCGAGGTCTACTAAAAAGGAAAATAAGGTTTTTTTCTGCTTCTGCTTCAATGTCAACCATCAAGGTTGGCACTGGATAGCTATATGTTGCCAATTGTGGAAGGGGAAACTGAAGAAATAAGAAATACCTACCTTTCATGTGCATTTTTTGTGTATTCAGTCTTGCGGTTCTACAAAGGGCAAGCGTTATAACAGTTCAAACAACTTAAGAAAATGTATTCACATCATAAGCACTAGTATTTTCTTATATGTAGTATATTTCATTACGAGTCTGGAAATAAAGATTTTTCCGTGCGCGCGTGACAAATTTCCGTGTGAGGCGCAGCCGAACACGGGAAGTCATGCAAGCACGGAAAAATCTATTTCTGGACGTGTAATGAACGATATTTTTTATTATGCTTCTTTGAAAACGGAAACTTAAAACATCTTATCGGCATATTATAATAAATTTCATTGACAAAAAATAAACAATGCAGAAAATATAGTGTTTGGTATGTATGATGCGTTTCCATGGTTACTTGGTTATTTCAAAGGTGCTTTGTTGTAAATTAGGTAGTTATTGTCAGATAAGGTGAATAAAACGTCAAAAATATTACAGAAATGTATCTAAATATCGAAACACTTACGAATTAAAATACAAAATAGGTAGGTACACGTTAAATATCAGAGAGCATATAGAGTTTCTTAAATTTAGTTTACTTTGCTGTATATTTCTATTTTAAAGCCATATATTCGGTATTTTTATTCAGCGCACGGAAAGTTTTTCCATGCGCTGTTTCCGTGCGCTAGCAATAATGAAAGATGGGGTTTTTCGGGATAGCGCACGGAAACAGCGCATGGAAAAACTTTCCGTGCGCTGAATAAAAATACCGAATATATGGCTTTAAAATAGAAATATACGCAGCAAAGTAAACTATATGCTCTTTGATATTTAACATGTACCTATTTTGTATTTTAATTCGTAAGTGTTTCAATATTTAGATACATTTCTGTAATATTTTTGATGTTTTATTCACCTAAGCTGACAAACTAATTTACAATAGTTATTTAACCGTATGCCGTATAGCTAATTCATGTCAATAAAATTATTATAAAGTATTCTTAAAAAAGTAGTTCCCATTCCGTTTTAGTCCTGCGATAAAGTTTCGTTGATGTGAACTAACTGAGGTTGAATACCTAACCATTCCCAGAACAAAAGCAATTTTCGGGTTGTGGCGGTATAGCGTGCGGTAGGAAGGAACAGTACCGACTGTGTATAGGTCTGTGGTTCTCGCGACTGTGGCGACTAGGCGACTCGGTCTTGTCAATATCTTGAGTGCAGGAGTGGGGACCATGGCGTTTAGAGTTCCGCGATTCAAACTTTAGAGTGTTTTAATTTTGATGCATATTTGCACATTTTGTTAGCACCGTTGATATTTTCATTTAAGTCAAAGGTGTGGCAGTTTTAATAATTTTGATAAGTTATTGCTTAGTTTAGGTTACCTATTATTTTGAAAAAATAAAAATAAAAAGAAATTTAACAACCTAGTTCGTCCTTATTCTTTGTGCCTTCTTATTATCACGTACGTTATTACCAAGAGTTTCCAATTATGCTCCAATGGCGGGTAATATAAACTTTGGCACTTTTTAAACAATTTTGCTTTATTGAAGTGGAGAGTGAAAAGTTACAGATAATACCTATGTAAATGAAGCTTGTATATGTAAATTATTAGTAACAAATCAACCGCAGCGGACAACGATCCCTTCCAAATGCATTTAATAGTTTATATATCGTCAATATTGCCGCTACTCCAGTCTCGTCAATAATTTAAGTTATTTTCCCATGCAAAGGGCTATTTCTTATTGATTTCAACTATCCGATGGAGTTTCCATCTCGTCTGTTCTGCACCGTTAATATTTGATATGCAGAGCGATGAGCTTCATCCAGAATGTAATGTGTAATAGTTTCAGAACTTTATCTTGACCGGTTTTGTGGTCTTGGTAATTTGAGACCAAAACTCAAGAAAGTTTTAGGTATGTATCATTACTATAACAATATTTCAGGTTAAAAGGTAATTTTTGTCCAGAATGAAGATGAATAAAAAACATTATATTTTAAATAGGCAGGAAAGAAACACAAGATCGACATTAGAATGCGAAAAATAGTCACTGAAATAATGTATCTTGATGCAGACGACCATGCCCAGGGGAGAAATTTTTTTGCATCAGAATCGTAAGACATGTATTTAGTTCACTTAATTACATGACAAAGGTTAAGCAACTTAATTTAATTATTTATTATCGCCGAAGTGCCTACACGTGATACAATTTCAACATTGTCATGCATACCTAAAAATCTCATATTATGATGCAAAATTGAGCGTTAAAGTTATACATTACACGGACCCTTATTGATTTTCAGGGGATTATAAACGGTATTCCTACATAATGTAACTAATGAAGCTCATATTTAGTACAAAGTTTGACCAAACCGTATTCATAAAGTTTCTCTTCCTACCTGGGATTATAGCAACTATTTGAGGATGTAGCCGGGGGCCTACGAAGCTTGTTAACTAACCCATTCACAGTCGCTGAGAGATCGGAACAAGAACCTTATTTCTAACCCTAACTGTACCGTCGAGAATGCCTTCAGCTGGATTGAGTTTCCAATACAAAGTATTTTGCTGTCTTGCCTCTGCACTATTTAATACACCTACAGGGTTTGGTTTTAAATTAATTTTTATTAATGGTTTAGATGTTTATGTTACTTTATTGTTGTTTTTTTATAAATTACCTAAAAAATATATACAGTATGTCCACGGATGGGGTAAATAAGAGGACAAATATGGACCAAAAAGTGAAAGATAAGAAAAAATGTTATTCTTTATAAAAGTTTTTGCTTGCTTTAAAAATAAGATCCACGATGCCAAAAATTTGTTTTTTTGTAGAGGGTATGCAAAAAATATAAAAACGTAAAATTTCATGAAGAGTAAAGTTGGCTTTTTATAAATTTTAATGCAAAAGCTTAAATAAAAAACTTGTTTGAAATTTTAAAACAATTCTTATTCCAGATTTTCAAGGAAAAATTTGAATTTTCTAAATTACTCTTTTAAAACCGAAAGTCATATTCTGACCTTTTTATTTGATTACGCCATTGATAACTGTTACTGTGACATATTTGTCAAAATAAGAACGATGTTGTCTTTATAGCAAAGAATATTTATAATCCAAAATCACAGAAACGGCGAGAATAGTTATCGCAACGTTATTGAGAAGTTTCAAGAAAAGTTTCCAAATGTACAATTATGCATAAGTTCAGTACATAGGTAAGTAATCAGATTTAAAAAAAAACTGGATCCGTTAATGATTTAAAGAAGACGAAGAAAAGATACGACGAAAAACGAGAACGATGCTTCTACAGTATTAATTTTGCAATCTGTTGATGAAAATCCTATGCTGCCTTTAAAAAAAACGAGCCCAAAGTTTACAAATCTGTAAAAAAAGCCATATTCAAAATGTGTTGAAGGAAAATAAAATTTATCCCTTTAAACCAATTTTTAGCCATACTTTGGAAGATGGGGGACAGTTACAAACGCTTGGATTTTTGTTTGTGGGTCGATGATGAATGAATTCTAAATAACAACGTGAACTTTCATAAGCTGATAATGTTCTCAGATGAGTCAACCTTCAGTACAAACGGCACTGTAGCCTCTCAGCATGTGAGATACTGGAGTAGGAAAAACCCAGAGTTTAGAATTTCGAATCGCCGCCAGTATTTTAAAAAAGTAAATGTTTGGTGCGCCATTTCCTATTATGGGATTATAACATTTTTTGATAATACGTGTAACAGACATTCTTATTTGCATATGCTGGAGTCATTTCTGTCAGAGAAGTTAGAAGAATTGCGTCTTCAATATCGCCAAAATATGTATTTTCAGCACGATGGATGTCCTGCCCATTATGCTACAGAAGTCAGGGATTGGCTCAATCGCAAATTTGGAAATCGATGGATGGGCCGAAATGGTCCAATTTTGTGGCCCCCTAGGAGTCCCGACTTGACAATTTGTGATATGTTTCTATGGGGGCGCATTAAACAACTAACATATGAAAGACCCATTGAAAATAACGAAGAAGTTTTAAAGCAGAATTTTAAGAGCGATTTACTAGGAGAAATAAGAAGCAGCTTTAGCCATTTACGACGTCAGTTAGAAAGATGCGTAGAATATGGAGAAGTTTTTGAAAAATAAAAATAATGTGCCCCTAATTGTTTTAAAGTTTAATAAATTAAGAAATATTTCTCGAGTATTACAATTATTATTTAATATTCCATTAGTAATTTTATTTAACCTGTCTGTAATTTTGGATTATAAATATTCTTTGCTCTAAAAACATCTTTCTTATTTTGACAAATACGCCACAGTTATCAAAGGTGTAATCAAATAAAAAGGTCAGTATATGACTTGGAAAAATTTCGTTTTTAAAAGAGTAATTTAGAAATTTCAAATTTTTCCTTTAAAACCTGGAATAAGATTTTTTTTTTAATTTCAAACAAGTTTTTTATTTAACGTTTTGCATTAAAATTTATAAAAAGCCAACTTTACTCTTCATCAAATTTAACGTTTTTGTATTTTTTGCATACCCTGTACAAAAAAACAAATTTTTGGCATCGTGGATCTTATCTTTAAAGCAAGCAAAAACTTTTATAACGAATAACATTTTTTCGTATCTTTCACTTTTTGGTCCATTTTTGTCCTCTTATTTACCCCATCCGTGGACATACTGTATATAACGCACATAGTTATTATTTAAAAATTTTGATGTATAAATATGAACCTTGATTTATGTCGTTAGAAGGGATGATACAGGTAATTAAAGGGTAGTTTTAACCCACTATGATGTGGGTGCTATCCGAAGATAAGGAAATATATTTTTTAAATTGTAAAATAAAAAAGATAAAAATATAGATTTTCTTTAACCCAACTAGAGTGCTGAACCAAGTGTTAATTTAAAACAAAAACTTAATAGAAAAATATTATATGATTTCTTGAAACAAAAGCGAAGCTTGATCAATAGATTTTGAGAAATTTCAGAAAATAACTTCGATAGGAAAGCGGTGAGCGTTGGAGACAAAAAGTTTGTCCAATGAGAAACTTGAACCTATGCATAAAAAACTTACCGAAAATATTCGTCTTTGATATACGCCGGAATTAAATCGTTTGAATTTAGAAGTTAATATTTTACATGATTGACTAAATTGTTGCTTGCTATCATGTTGAAATGGAAATGGAGGAAAATTCCGTTACACTACCAGCCAGAATAGATCATAAGCTATACCTACTTTTTGTCTTCGAGTGGGCTTAGAGAAATGCAGCAGGCACAGGTTTCACACTATTTCACAGGCTAACGAATAGGATGACAAAGATAAGCTTTTGCCTAAAATATAATAATATATTAATCCAACATTTCGTTTGTGAACTGGAATCAAAAGAAAATAAGCAACTTGATATAGTGGAATTATGAACAACTATGCTGATGTTAAGCGACAGTTTTTAAAGGCTTATACAGGGTGGCCCACCACGAACTGCATCGATCTATATATGGAGACTTGTCGTGGATTGTTAATTTGGTATAATTTAATTTGGACTAAGTAATTTTAATAATTTCAAATATATCAAAGTAGGCAAATTTTTTCGAAGATTGGTATTGGAGACTGCCTTTTACTTTTGAACAACTTTTCCTAGTAACTTATTTCCACATCTTCACAAATAAGTACACTTTATTCTTGTACCATTTTACTTTTTTTCAATTTTTTGAACACCCCGTACAAGAATTGTTAAATTTTTCTATCCCAATCTTACTTTAAGAACCAGCAAACCTTTTTATCAAGAGTAACTTTCTTCGATAAAATGAAAAATAAGAAAATTTTTCCTATTCAACACCTTTTCTGTGGACATACTGTATACAGGGTACCTATTGATGGAGGGCCACTTCGAAATTACCTTGGCAAAATGCAAAAAAGTTACAGCCGAAGAAGTTTCGGTAGTTTCAGGTTTCTCAAAAATATTTCGGAAAGTAGTCCATGGATTTCAAATGTTTCCCTGATGGAAACCTCTCTGCGCGTTTTATTAAAACTGAATTGAAAAAAAATTCCAATGTATTTTTTATGCGAAATATTAAACGATTGTAGTATCGATAGTGGTAAGAAATATCGATAGTATTCGATAGTCAAAACTATCGATAAATAATATCGCTGTCTATAGTTCTCGACCTCTACGACCCAGTAGTCGCCTATGGGTGTCGAGTCTAGTCATGCTTTAGTTTTAGTAGCACTTGATACGACGAGTAGATTCCGTATTCCTACGCCGCTTAGAGTTCCTATTTTTAGTTCCTATTTTTAGTTTTTTTTTATAATATATTTCCCCCCGAAATAAAATCCTGGTTACGACCCTGAGATCAAAGAACCCGCGGATTTAATTTAGGCTGCAACCGGCACGTACCTGTAAAGCTTAATCAATAACCTGAGCACACGATGATGAAAATCGGGTGGTTTCTTATTAAAATTCACCCGCAAGCTAGGGGCTCGCGCTAAACCGCACTTAATACCTAAATCGCCTTACACGGCGGTTTTATCCCTCGCCTCGTATAATTCTAAATTAGGTAATAAAATCTCTTAACCCATCGATGCTGTCGCCTGCTTCTATATCGGGGTCTATAATACAATCTAAAATTAGGGTACGCTATGGAGATAGACGACAGGGCAAACTTTTATGCTTTCAGTAGGAAGCAAAAAGTATTGGAGATATAAATTTGTTACCAAAAATATAATATTGTTACAAGCTTTTATTTAACTTGCCCTGTTATCATGTATGTGTGGGTCCAATTTTTCAAGCTGAATTAGAACCACTTCCTGACATCCGATTAAGCTGCATACACCTTTAGTTCCGGTGATAATAGAATATGCAATACTCAATATTCACTCAATATTCACTTCCAAAATGGCCGCCGCTACAAGATGGCGGATGATGTATTTTTTGTCAACCCCCTTGTGGAGGAATATATTTTAGAAAAGATTTTGAATTAACTCAGGATAGTAACCTGCCTTGCGGTGCTTCCTTTTATTTTATATGCTTAGAACCCTGTAAAGCCAAACCAAATAACTAATAAATATTAGGCTAGCTTGTCTGCAAATTTCCTCTATCCCTTTGGAGTATATTTGGCTATTGGCCAGTAGGTGGCGCTGTGAGTACTGAAACCAGAGATATTCAAGGCAATTTGAATGTGTTCCCAGAATATTTTTTTTCTATTCCTATAAAAAACTGTCCACCTCCAGCAAATGTTACAATACCAAAGTTGAAGACGTTAAGAGGCCATTTTGTGGCCTGACTTTAAGTAGGTACAAGCTGGCAGCCTTAGGGCAATTGGTTAAAGCTATTTCTTTTTAGTCTGAATACCTAGTCTGGTGCCAGGTAATCTTAGAATTATTATATGGTGTTTGTGTGCATTTTAATTTGTATATTTTCCAGTTTTTAAACCTGTCCAAGAATACTAGTAAAACCTCCCATTTGCCCGAACGAATCTGGTTTTTGTCAACGGCCCTCAGCCCTCTCTGAACCTACAAAAATCCCGTCACAGCTTGGCGCTCAACATAAGGGGCTTAGTCGCATGACATGATGGCGACCAAAGATTTGGCTGGGGCCCTGGAAAATGCAAAAATGGGAAATGGTGAAAACTTAGCAAAAACACCGGCCACACATGTTTACAACCTCAGAAGGGACATTCGTGAGAGACATCCATTCCTGCGGCGCTCGCTGGGTGTCACGAGGATCCCATTTCAGCATGATGAAAATTCGCTGGAAAATCAAGGTAGGATCAATCCTATTTTTTCTACTGTGTTGCCACTGGGGGGCAACGATTCTACAAATATCCAAGGTTCGGACCCTGTGGAGGGTATCGGTACAGATTCGGGAGCGAACAGTGAACTGCTCGAAGGAATGCGTGCCCAAATCAACCCAATCTATGGGACGTTCGGGGGCAGCGTCAACCAATCCTTGTCGAGGGCGGCTATGGGGCTACCACCGCCACCATGTTGTTCCCAGCCTCAAAAATACACACTTTCGCAGAGTGATATTGCCAGAGTGGTTGCACAAGTTGTATCGGAAATGCAAAATGTAAACGTAAATTTGAATAATCAGAATAGGGAGAGTATGGTAAATCAAAATAGTGTAAAGCTTAAACTAATAAAGCCTAGGCTGGAGTTGCCATGTTTTGATGGCGAGGGTGCGCTTCACCCGGTAGATTTTCTTAAACAGATCGAAAGTATTTTCGTTTGCGAGGGAATGTCCCCGGATGCATTCTTAAGTGATGGCATCGGGGTTATGTTTTTTGCAAAAAATGCTAGAGCGTGGGCAGTTGCTTTTTTATCAACTTTTGATGATTTTTAACAGTCCAAGTGTAATTTTTTGGAGCATTTCTGGAATCACACTCACCAATTGAAGATCAAATTGAGGCTGGAATCCACCATTTATCAAGAATCAAATAGGCGTAGTTTCTCTGAGCATTTTACCTATTATGTTTCAATCGCGAAATATTTAGAACCTCCATTTGAGCCCCCCCAGTTAATTCAAATAGTGGCGCGACACTTTTCGCCAAGTGTCTCGTCCCTCATTGGGGTAAACACTTTTTCCGAAGCTTTGGAACGTCTCAGGCAGGCGGAATATTATTTTCGGCAGGGTGTGTCGGCATCTTGGCCGATCGGTGAAATATCCCAATAAATAATCCACGGGATGGTTTGTTAGAAGAGGTTTGTGAGTTTGAGCACCCTGTATATAAAGATAGATGTCCTATTTTTGAAGTTTGTTTGTATAGTTTTTCGTTTCCCGCGCTGATTGATTCTGGAAGTCAAATCTGTGCGATCTCAGAGTCGGTGTGGTTGTAGTTAGATATGGGAAATAATCAAGTGCCTTCTTTTCCTGTAGTTGGCATCAAGATTGTTGGTGTTTTTAAGACAAAGCAATGTGGTGTTCAGCGGCAAGCATTACTTATTTTTTCTGTAAACGAGAACGAATTTTTCGCATGAATTTTGAGTCGTGCCGGATCTTATTTACCTTGTGATTATCGGTATTGATTTTTTGCTTACTCATAAAGCGGTCATTGACCTTTAAAGGAATGAAGTGAGGTGTATGAACAAAGATCTATGTGGTTTTACCGGAAAGGGAGACTGTGTACGAATTTGGGGCTTTGGTCCGTCCGAAACTGCGATGCATAGCGAGCTGCGACATCTTCATAGATGTGCATATGTGTGCAATATCCACCAGAGATATAGATCTCAAAGTGACTTGTTCTGCCTTGCCCGTGAATAAATGTATTTTGTTGACGGAGGTTTTGGAACGATTTTCTGACGTTTTTTCGATTATTCCAGGGTTGTTTAAAACTTATGAGGCTCTTTGAGGACCCCTACAAAATTAAAAAGACCATAGGCATGCATACTTTTCTTCTTAAATGTCCTGAGACACAAAGTGAGCAAGGGTTGTTCCCTATTAAGTCATTTGAAACCTTACCAAATGGCAGCGATTTCACAACCATATAATCCTCGTTGTATTGGGCACGTCGCCATAGGTTCAGGATATCTTTACACAAAGGTGGCTTCCCATTTGCCCGAACGAATCTGGTTTTTGTCAACGGCCCTCAGCCCTCTCTGAACCTACAAAAATCCCGTCACACCCTTAATATGGGTATCAAACGAAAGGGCTTGAAGAGTAGAAAACGAAAAAGTTAGTGACATCACACTAAATTCAATATGTCCGTCGCTCCAAGATGGCGGATTACATTTTCTTTTCAACCCCCTTAATATGGGTATCAAAATGAAAGGGCTTGAAGAGTAGAAAACTAAAAAGTTAGTGACATCACACTAAATTCAATATGGCCGCCGCTCAATGGCGGATTACCTATTTGATACCCAACATGGGAATCAAATGAAAGGGCTCGACGGGTAGAAAACAATAAGGTGAATGACTTCATATGAAATCCAATATGGCGGCCGCACCAAGATGGCGGACTAAATTTCACCTTCCTGACATGAGAATCAAATTGGTACTAAAAGACACAAAATAAAATTGAAAATAATACAAAACTTTTTTAAAACAAGCTTTTATTTAAGCCATGTACTAAAACGAATAAAATAAGTTTAGGTTTTCGTTAAGATAATTCAATTCCAAATTGCGACAAGTTTTTGCAAATTGATAAGCTTGTCGCGCGAATTGTAAAGAAAAAAATGCGTACTTTGGCAAATAGGTACTTGCTTATCAAACAATCACTGTTCAATAAAATTAATTATTGGTACCTACTTTCATCAATATTTCCCGCGACAAGCTTTTCAATTTACAAAAACTTGTCACAATTTAAAATTGAATTATCTTAACGAAAACCTAAACTTATTTTATTCGTTTTAGTACATGGCTTAAATAATAGCTTGTTTATAAAAATGTTTTTTTTATTTTCAATTTTATTTAGTATCTATTAAGTTAAAAATGTTTTCGTGCAGTGATACGCATAGTGTTTGTTATAGTCAACATAAAATAATTGTATTTGTTTTAGTAGGTACTTACTTGGCTTAAATAAAAGATTCTTATTAAAAAGATTTTTTATTTCTTATTTTATTTTAAATTTAGTGCCATCTTGGAGCATCCGGCATATTGTATTTAGTCACTCACCTTATTCTTCTCTACTCGTCAAACCCTTTCATTTGATATTCATATCAAGGGGTTTGTAAAGAAAAAGTGGCGGCAATTTCAAATGAATTACAATATTAAGTAAGTATAAGTACTAGATTGTCAAGGTTAGTAAAGGCATGATTCACTAGCACCAAAAATATGCGCAAAATTTTAGCTCAATCAGTTGGGTGGAACCGGTTTGAAATTCAGTTAAAAAGTTTTGTCCTTCACGTACTGACACACCCATACTAACAGGTGAAGTTAAATAAAATATTTTAAAAGTGCACTAAATAATCTCCAAATTAAATCTGTGAAATACAAAAAAAAAATCAAACAATATTTTCTGTAGCTTGACGTCACTGCCACAATTGTCCTTTGTGTATATTGTCATACTATACAAATAGACTGTCAAAACCATTGTTAAAATTAAATTAAAATTAAAATAAAACCAGGCATTAATACCTAAATTAAAATTTCTACCGTACTTTCACCGTTTTGGTAGACATAGGAATAGGCCGCGCGTCGCCGTGCGTCCAGCTAGGTTTGTCAGTCGTTGGCGGGGGGAGTACACAGTAGTCCCGCACCGCTTATCAGTCGAGTTTTGCGAGCAAAAAAGACGCCCCGCCCCCCGCCAACGACTGACGAACCTAGCCGAATACACGGCGGCGCGCCGCCCAGCCATGGCAATGTCTACTAAAACGGTGAAAGTACGGTATACCTTAACTTAGTGTCGGGTCTCAAGAAAGACATTATAATTTACCTATTCTAATTTGTTTTCGGTCCAGAATTAAAGTTTTAAATTTGGGATTTTTTTAGAACGGTTCGAACAATGCTATATTAATATCCTTCTTTAATCTATGATTGTTAGCTATGCCAACGTAAAAACGTAGGTAACTATCGCAGCATAGGTAGGCTATCTTTTCTGTGTTTCCACAATAAGCTTCGAATGATAGCGGCTATATATTTTTTATATCCGCGCCAAATTCGCTATTTCTCTTTTGCATTGATTACGTTAAGAATTTTATTTAAAGCGATTTTATTAGCGATTTTATTAGTTACAGGGTATAATTTTGATTAGAATGTACATAAATTTTAACTGGTGGTAGGTTCCGTCCCCAAAAGCACGCCCATTATTGTGCAGAAAATTATTTTATGCCCGAATTTTAAAGACAGTTTGAGAGCTACTGTAACAAGGTCCTTTTAGTATTGAAGCGATGGCTTCTGGCTTCCTATTACCGCGTTGCCAGACTGTCAGATAATTCCTTGAAAATCATCCCGCATAAAGAATAATAATATCAAGACTCGGTACAGAAGCACTCACAATAACCTACTAATAACCACATTTACCACAAGTTTATAAGTTAAGGAGCAATTTTTGTCATATTTTTATGCACTAATGAAAGTTAGTTTTGGTTAGAATTTTACGATATTTTAGGAGATTTGTTTTGAACATGCGCATTGTCGAATGCATTTCAAAAATCTTCTTTATATCAGAAACAAATCGTTTTCGTACCAACGAGTATATAGACGAATTAACTGGTGGGTATGTAAGTTATATTATAGTAGTTTACAACCAACAATGTCTCCGCAATCACTTCTCAAATGTTTAGACACGGCTACTATTATGCATACCAGCTCTAAACTCACCTGAGTCTCAAACTTTCATTAAAGCCCCGTTCATTAGCCCCGTCCTCAAACTCAAAAGTTTCGCAGCCGCTGGGATGAGACAAAGGTCTCCCCGGCTCCCACCTGTGTTTTCATAAGGCGCGCAAACTTCCCCGGAGGGTCTTTACCGGTTGTCAACAGTGACGTGAAATTGCCCCATAATGCAAATCGATCCCCCACCCCCTCGTCCGCCTCCCCACACCTTTGAATCGGCGTTGTTTGGGGGCTCACGCACCCTCCGATCATATTGACGGTGGGGCACCTGAATAATTTAGTTTTTAGGGGATTTCAACAACCGGGGACTCTAAAGAATGGAAGACTTGATGGAATGTAGTAATCTGTCATAAGATACTACGAGTAAAGGAGAAGATAAGCACGTTTTTATCATTTCAGTTCGGTGTCTCATATTAACAAAGATCCGTCTAACAGTAAAATCGTGTTTTATGTTTCCGAAAGGTTCTTTATATAAAGAATGGATTTTAAAGTGCAATACGTGTGTTCAGCAGCTCGAGAGACGCACGCCCTCCCAATTAAAGTAGTGGCGTCAAGCTAGTGAGCAGCGTTCCGCAAATTCAAATAAATGCAGGCACTTGCTATTTTTCCTCCAGAAAATATCGTTTGATTTTTTATACTTTAGAGATTTAATTCGGAGCTTATTTACTGCTTTTTATGGCGTTTGAACTGAATTTTATTTTTGTGAACATTTATTTTGGCTGGATAATGTTCCAACAGTAAGTTGCTATTATTCATTTTATTTTAAACTTATAATAATTGAAGGAACAAGTAGATGAAAACATTTTAGAAAATTTTCATTTTTCCTGGGGATGAAGGAGTTATGTGCAGATGTAACATATTATTATTATTATTATTATGCATATTAGAATAGCTCAGACATACTTATCTCTCACAGAACAAACTTATATTGATTTTTTTTATACGAACTAATCTAATTAAAACGAAATGTATTCATGAACCAAATCATAACTAACCCAACCAAAATTATTGCCATCATTGACCTGCACACCCACAGGAATTACTACGTTTTCTAGGATTTCTCGAAGTACCTACTTGAGCGAATGCTATCCCAGTTCTATTAGGAAAAGTCGGTCTTGGCCAATGGCAATGAAGACGAACTAATAGTAATTGTCAGACTGCTATGCCACTAATACATCCCTCTTGATTTATGTTTACAGGTACAAAAATCCGTCCATAAAAGTTTTCCCTTTATATCCTTTCGAGAAACATAATAGTTATAGTCTACTAATTCCAATAGATTTGAAAAACTGGACATTAATAATTTAGATCTTGGATACTGGTGTGATTATCAAGTGCCGAAATAATTAGACCCATAGAGCCACTATTTTTTTTAATCGACTTGAAGACATGAAATTATTTATCATCGTTGTTGTTTAAAATAGGTATGTAGAAACTACGGCTTAGCCTTTTTAAAAATATATAATTTTGCCGGGGGTACCTACTCTAGATAAAATTGCTGGTCTCCTCAATATTTCCCGTAAAGTTCAATCGTTTGAGACATTGACACGTGTAAACAAATTGTAAGAAATAAGTAAATTTTCTAATGTTCGAAAAAGGTTTTTTTGGAATCGATACAGTTTTAGAGCCGTATTATCCATTTTCTTGGTCATTGGCGTACGGATCATGGACCATCGCGCCGCTATAGTCGCAGTTGCAGTCCATAATTCAGAAACATTTTTTTAAAACGAGATACGTCGAGACGCGGTCGACTTAGGTGTGGACGTGGACTTTTATTGCAGCTTGTGCCAGATTGCCGGCCAAATCAGTGACATTTTTTCAGTTTTATTTATCCATTTATTGGGTTCGTATCTGCTTCAAATTGGAATATAGTTTCGGCGTAAAAGTATTTTTGCATAGAACCTTGGCTGAAAATGAGCAACACCTCAAAACATCCATCAAAAACCGGGGTACTTTAAAGGCTAGGGTAACGTATTTTCTCGACGGCATAAAAAATAATCAAGAATAGTTAGGTATTCAAACGCGCAGATTTTAGAATTGGCAAATAGGGTTGCAAATAACAAGTCGTCGATAGATGAATTCAACGATGCGCAGATTTTACAAGCAAAGATTTCATTAGATGTTTTCTATAAAAACGGGGATACGTACCAGGCTCAGGCATTTTTGGATTCAGGGCACAAGAGTCTTTTATGACAACACAGTTATCTCAAGGTTTGCAGTTAGACGTTGAGGAAGTCAACATAACTGTTCGAGAGTTAGCAAACAAGCTTTCAGTGATACAGGGCAGAACAAACACACTTATTTATTTTCCTTTCGAGGTTTTTTGTTCGAACATAAACTGTTTTGTCATATTAAGTATTACTAAACTAAAAACTAAATATGGATGATCCTCAATACAAACTAGCAGACCCATGGTTTAACATACTAGCAGGCACATGGTTTAACCTACCAGGTCAGATAGATATTTCATTGGCCCGGATATCTACATTTTGGAAAATATTCAGGCCCAGTAGTACAAAATACATAGGTTCAAATTAGGTTCCTTAAAAAATTATTTTCGCATGTTTTTTTCAGGTCAATTGTCAGGAAACACTCTGGATATGGGGGTATATTGTAAATCATCTGATTACTTAGATGTTGAGGACAATCTCAGAAAATTCTGGGAAGTCGAGGAAATAAATCCAAAGTCAATCTTATCAACAGAAGAGATTGCATGCGAAGAGCATATATATAGCACAAAACGTGATTTGGACACAGACGCCAATAAAAATGACCAGCTGGGCAAGGATGAAAAAATATTAGGATTGATATGGTCTTGCTCGAACGGTATACTTTGTTGTTTAAGATTGAATTAGAGGTTTATGAGTAGGTTTATTTCAGAGCATCGCTCATTAAATGAGTTCTAGACGTATATAGTATATAGTACATAGTATATAGTATATAGTATATAGTATATAGTATATAGTATATAGTATATAGTATATAGTATATAGTATATAGTATATAGTATATAGTATATAGTATATAGTATATAGTATATAGTATATAGTATATAGTATATAGTATATAGTATATAGTATATAGTATATAGTATATAGTATATAGTATATAGTATATAGTATATAGTATATACTATATACTATATAGTATATAGTATATAGTATATAGTATATAGTATATAGTATATAGTATATAGTATATAGTATATAGTATATAGGATATAGTATATAGTATATAGTATATAGTATATAGTATATAGTATATAGTATATAGTATATAGTATATAGTATATAGTATATAGTATATAGTATATAGTATATAGTATATAGTATATAGTATATAGTATATAGTATATAGTATATAGTATATAGTATATAGTATATAGTATATAGTATATAGTATATAGTATATAGTATATAGTATATAGTATATAGTATATAGTATATGTAAAATGAGAAATAGCTCAGCAAGCTATTATATCTCTAAATATGGATTCGTATTCTTGCAGATTCTGGATAGATTCCAGAATTGTTCTTGGGTGATTAAGACCGCTGCCTGATCAGCTTCAAACGTTTGTAGGACACCGTGTTGCGGAGATTTAGCAGATTACTCACGACTTTACACACATTCCAACAAAACAAAAGCCTGCTCCTGCTGCTCTCTTAAGTCTTGGCGTTGTACTCAGTCAAGGATATGTGGTAGAGCGGACGATCATTTTTAAAATACCACAATGGCCAGCGTCAAATTTTGATATTTATGGTTTGGAAATGCCTGAATTGCGCAATAGTGTCATTGCTTTTGTTACGTCGGTAGAAAGTTCATTTCCATCCAACAAATTTTCTAATTTTTCTAGACTAAAGCGAACAGTTGCATACATACATACCTACTTAGATTCTCTCGCAATAGTTTGCATTTAGGTGATCGCCCATATTAAGTTCTATTTCGATTATGGAGATTACACAGCTCTTATTATATAAATCAGATTAGCATAATAAGGAAGCTTTTCACAAAAATATAGCGCTTTCTTGCTGGGAGAAAATATTAGCAAACGGTCTAAAATTATGAGTATGTATCCATTTTTGAAGAAGCACCCAATTATTCTGGCATCACCAGTTAACTAAACTTATTTTCAAATACGAACATTTATCAATTTTCTCTGTTCTAAAAACATTTTTTTTTTAGGTCGATACTGTCACTTTTACATTTTACCGTATCAAACACAAACCAAAAATAATGCAAAACAAGAAAATCGTTACGTAAGATAGCTGCTAATCATTGTATTCTTCTCTGTTCTAATAGGTTTTTAAATGCCCCAATAAATTCTCTATAAAGTGTAAATGGCAATCCAACTATGTTTTGTATTAGCAAACATAAAAATTTTCGCGATAAAAAAGTTTTTATTGGAAGTGTAATCTATATTATTTTTGGTAGATATATAGTTCACTATATTAAATCAATGTTGCATATTATTATAGGCATGCTGTTTGACTCATTGTTACATAAATTTCTGAGATTTCGAATCAATGTTAATTAACAATTAGTCTTATTGCCATGCTGTTATGGTTGTCATGAAAAATTTATGCACTATATTTGCTGATTGAAGAAACCCCGTATATTAATGTGAGGCACTATAGCATTCTGCCGAATGCAAGTGTAGAGTAGTATCTGAACTTAATCCATAAAACATCTAGAACATGGTTTACTGCCCCTAAATTCCAAGAAATCCTCGTTAATCTCTTGCATAGTTTTAAGCTCCCGCACAATGCTCACCGCTCTCTATAACCATCAAAACCTCATAGATTCTCCTAGAACTTTAATTAGAGCGCCGCTCATTAGCATTAACTCAAAATTCCCGAGGTGGGACAAAGGCCGCCTCGTCTTACACCTGATGTGCTTTCGTAAGAGCGCAAACTTCGGAGAAATTTACACACTTTCTACAACGACGCAGAATTACTTAGTAATTCAAATCGATACCTCTCACGGCTTCCCATAGCTCTGAAAATTTAATGAGAGCATCTCTGCTCAACACCTTTGTCCGTGAGGTTTGTTTGGGGTCGCACCAGTTCTCCAATCATGTGGGACAGAGACCCTGAATAATTGAACAATTTGAGGATTGTAGCAGAAAGGGTATGTGAGTCGAGGTGTAGGTATATCGTCCTAGGGATAGTCTTGCGCATTCATACCTTTTTAGAGGCTCATTATCGATTAACAACAACCACCGAAAATTTCTTCATAATTATAATCCATTTTAGAATTAGCTGTTCTAATTAATACAGTGGATCGTGATCATATGCCTCGCATATACGCTTTCGGCCCTACTAAGCAAGGCAAGGCGCAGGGAACGAAAAGAAATGTAATTCGCCGACATTTTTAACCCTATATTGGTAGTTTGAATGGTGGCTTCCTTATTCCTTGTTTAAATTTTGTTTATAGGGTATATGAATAAAACTGCATTATGTTTTTTGAATTCGCCTGTAAAATCATAACAGTCATCAATACATGCTTTTTTAATAAATGCGTTTGCAGAATTTAATCTCGATTTTTTTCTGTATATTTATCTTTTCGTTTTCATATATTTCATTATTAATCATTGTAAAAATGCAATCCATTGGTATAATAAATAGGTATAATATTTTGCCAAATGATATTGTGTTTTCACTGATATTCTCTGATTTCTTGCTGATTTTATTGATTTTCAAGACAAGAAACTAAATTTTGAAAGTGGCTTAGTATTTTATGTGTCATCGACAAGAGTATTCTCTGGAAGGACTCTATGTTTGCGTGTTCTATTCATCTTGATAAACAGGATTTTTTAATGCAACACAAAAGAACACGAAAAGTGTCTACCATCTAGAAACCTAACTGAAGAAGCAGCAAAGTTAAAATTGGTAAAACCACCAAAGAACTTTATTCCAGTTCACGAAGTAACTCATAAAGATCATGAAAATCGAGAAATAGTAATTCTCGATACAACGAACAGAGCCGCATTTCTGGAGCTAATATAATTAATGGAAGAAATGTCAGCAGCAAGTTAAATTCAAAATTATTCAAGCTGATCAAAGAAGAGCATTATTAGAAATCACTTCACTTTACTGCATTTTGAAGTAGAGATTAAAGAGGTAAAAGTTGACGTGCTTGTATTTTTTAAAAAAACAAAATGACAAATTTCATTATTATTAATAACATTTAAAGAAATAATTAGAAACAGTAAAAGGGCTATGAAAATTTTAGAATTAAAAACATGTTCATGTTTTTTATAAGTACCTAATTATTTATAATGTAATGTACATATAGGTTATAATGTACAATAATAATGATATTACTTACCTTTATGATTATTGAAATTTGTTTTGATTAAGATGTGTAATTTCTCGACCTACTTAATTCCGGAATGAATGAAGGAATATCTTAAAGCCAACAAATATCTTGGACCTATGTCATATACTTAAAAAAAATAATTTCCATTTTTCACAAAATGACAACCAAGATATTACATTATTTATGGAACCGACCCGTATAATTTATTTCAAATTCCCCTCCTCGCATTTATAGGGCTAAAAATGGCCGCCAAATTATTCCTCCAGTCGGACGTCTCTTTTGCGCGATATAGGTTGCTATTGGTTGTGATATATACGAGAAAATGATAAGAGAACCGACATTTTTTAGTTTAAATCGCACAATGAGCAAAAAAAAAAACACGGGGCACCAAACATACTCAGTTATTTCTGTTATTTTATCTCGAAAACATTCCTTTTCATTTATTTCAGAATGTGGACTTTTTCGAAAAAGTTGCAGACCCGTCGTTTATATTATGATAAGGGATACATCCTTAAACTGATTGTTTCGAATATATAGGACCATGTCATGGTATCTACTCGGGCCCATGCCTATAAAAATTGTTTTATTACCTCATCGTTGAGACATCGTTTATGTGTTCTTTATGTCCACTTGAACACTTGAAGTTCTACGCCTATGGACAAATTCGCAACAATCTGTTATCACGGGCTTTTGCGTCTCTTACAGCAATGTCATCATACCAAATTATTTTCAAAATCATGCAAAGCGTTAAAAGTTATAACACATAAAGCATTTTAAAATTAAAATTTTAGGGCCGGATTGTGACCAAACAAAACACTTTTGCACTAAAGTACATTTCAGTAAATAAATTTTCCTTGGACTGTACTATATTCTGGTAGTGTTTTGTGAACAGCTTTAAGGAACACTTTGCGTACCTATTATCACAGGTTTCCAAATCCAAGTTTCTAAAATTCCACTTTGGATGCGATACGTATCTTATTCAAGTTATAAAAAAGGATTCACGAATACACTAAAGTACCTGAATGTCCTCGGGATACTCTTCTTTGCCCTTTCTGCCTTCTTCCTTTATTATAATATTATGTATGTCCAACCTCAAAACTTCACACCGTTTCTAGAGCAGATTATTATAAGCACTTGAAAAGTTTGGTGGGCACGCAGGCGAGACAAGAGCCCTCTCTCACCTGTGTCTTTGTGAGGCTCCCAAACTTCCTCGTAGGACATTTACCGGTTGTCAAGAATGACACGAAATTGCTCTATAATGCAAATCGATCGTCCCCCTTGTCCTGAAAATTTAATGGGACGATCTCCGCCCCACACCTGCGTTTCGATGGTTGGTGTTGAATTACCCGATGCGGTACAACTATTTATACAGGGTGTTTCGACCCCAAAAGTACGCCTATGACAGTGTTCTTTAAAACTGGCATAAAACAAAAACTTAAGCGCTTAACCAATTAGGCTGCCGGAGCATACGGGTTCCGATGGCTAGGGGGTATTTGTTCCAAGTGTCTATATAGTGAGTAGTAGAGCGCATTTGTTGATATATGCGACAAAACATTCCCCTTTATTTAATAAAGGGCGTATCGGTCATGGCGCAAATCAACCTTAGCCCGTCCGTAATGTAACGCCGCTAGATTCAATCTGGAAGCGCAGGGCGAGAGGGTCTCCCCTCTCCCTAGGCAATGGAGGGGAACAAGACAACCTTACCTGTCGAAAATAAACATCTACCACGTAGCGGCCGAGACCGTGACGTCACTGTGCTGATGGCCGCTTTGCTTAACTACTGTCAGGAATAAATTTAAAAGAAGCAGCCACAGAAGAATTACAATGTGCAACACCTTCGTATCAAACGTACACTCCTATCCGAGTATTTTCTTATTTGAGTAGTTTGGCTTCGATAAATCATTAGAAAAAATATTGCAAAAATCGTACGATTTGTTCAAATGGCGATACAGGACGTTTAGCACTGGTGAAAACGGTTGCTGCCTTTAAAATAACGCACTTTGTTCCTACAGCACTTTTAGTCTTAAAACGAATGTGGCATTTTGAAATACTGCGAATATTAAATACAAATTACTTTGACTTGAAGGGACCAGGGAGAACTCCGACCCGCTGATGACGGCACTGACCGAACGACGAGTGCGTCGCCCCGCCAGCAGTGCTGCCGTTGCAACACTAGGACAAAAATTTTTCCCAAGTTTTTCTTAAAAAATATCACAATTAGTTTTAATTAAAATAAACTACTTTATTGTACAGTTTTTCACTATTGTAGCGGCAATGTTGCCAGTACCAAACTGGCAAAACGAGAAGCCGCCACATACTGGTGTGAATGGTCGCCAATTTGTCGTCACATTACATGGCAGTTGTAACAATGGGAAACAATCCATAATACTTCAATATTATGTGTTGCATAATCCTAGAATTAATTTTTTTTATTTTGTAGAGATCATCAAATTAAAAAAAAAATAAAAAACGGTTTTGGCAAAAGCAAAGTTTATAATTTGATAATTAAATGCTTTAGTCCGATTTTTTCGGTTTTTACAAACTTTTACTTAACACCAATCTGTTAGTTTGTTAGTATCATTCATAGCGGAACTAAACTGAATTTTAAACCACTTCCACTAGTTAAAAAAAATTAAAAATCCTGTTGAAGCAAATAGAATTCACGTGGCTACTTTAAATTTTGAAGCACAAAAGTTCTCTCCAGAAATTTCTGGGGGTTATAGCCCCTCCTCCAACCAGAAGCTTCACCACTGTTGGAAATACCTTTGTTTAAATGATCGAAAACAACAGAAAACTCACTTCGTTTAACTCCAAATTTTGCAGCAAGTGGCGTATCATCCCATATTCTGTCTCTTTTAAGCCATATTCTCGCATAAATCCTGCGAGTAAAATACGAACCAATTTTTAATAAAATGAAAACAATAATTTTTTTCTCTCAAAAGACTAGTTTTCATTTTACTCAAAATTGGCAAGTATATTTCTAGAAACATTTGTGCGAAAGTAAAATGTGTTTTGACAACTGACAGACTGTAGTAGAATACCCTTAATGACTATTTTATTATCATTTTGTTATAATTTATTGCTTTTACCATAAAATCCAGAACTGCAGATATTTGCTGCTTCCTTCAAAGCTGTTTTTCTAGGCCTCTAGACAAAAACAATAGAAAAATAGATGGGTCTCGTTTCGATTAGAATTTTTCGCAAACGTTCGAAAATTCAGCTTACCTAAATACGCTCTAATACGTCCCTGATTTTTCCTGTCATTCCAGGCAACCTAGGGAGTTTGGAAAATGCCAAACGAATTGTCAACGTCCTCGCTATTCGGCGAGGCGACTAAATTCTGTGAATCCCCGCGCCTCTATGTAGACTTTTCGGACCCAATAATTGGTGGTGAGTGGCGACAATGACGACACTTTTAAATAAGATACATCTAAAAACAGGTATAGGTATCTATCTATATTTAGAGAGTTTTTGCATGATGTGACAGAATTTTTAACAACGAGTAAAAAAAATAATGAAATCGTGATTTATAAAGATCATACGTTTACAAATACCAAAGTCTAGAGAATACTATAAGTCGGCGCACTCGGCCTTGTGTAAACAAACGTTTCCCCCCTGCCGTCTCCCGCTCCCTCGGCCCGCCGTCATCGGAGTACGGCGATCGATATCTTAGTTGATAAGAAAATAAGCTTATAGACCGGGAGATAGTGACAGATTTTTGGACGTGATTTTACTCAGTATGCCTTGCAAAGGGCATTATGTGGCACATATTCTCACAATAATAAGGTATGAATCAGATCAGAGAGTCATCCTGGGTTCTTCATGTGAAAAACTGAGTTTTCAATTATTCGAAGATATGCGTTTTGATATTATTTTATACAGGCTGCCATGTGTTTTATAATAAAGTTCAAATAGAAAATTCCTCGGAAAACCAGCATACCGTTAGGGTGGGTCCAAAGGGCTATTATTGCCACGTGACCTTGTATTTTAATAATTAATTTTTCCACGTTTCTAAACAGGCTGCCAATGAGAAGTATGCAAGTTCTTGTTATGAAACTGCTGAAGAAAAGATGGCATACCGTTTGCGCATATCCAAGTAGGTAAACTTAACATCGAATAAATCGTTTAAATTATTAAATAACATTCGATTTAAACAGTACTTGGACAAGCGTAAAAGGTATGCCATCCTTTTTTCAGCATTTTCATAACAAGCACTTGCATACTTCTCCTTGGCAGCCTGTTCAGAAACGTGGAAAAACTAATTATTAAAATACAAGTTCACGTTACAATAATAGCCCTTTGAACCCACGCTAACGGTATGCCTATGGTTTTCCGAGGAATTTTCTATTTTGAACTTCATTATAAAACACATGGCAGCCTGACTAAAATCATATCAAAACGCATATTTTTCGAATAATTGAAAACTCAGTTTTTCATATGAAGAACCCAGGATGACCCTCTGGTTCATACCTTATTATTGTGAGAATATGTGCCACATAATGCCCTTTGCAAGGCATACTGAGTAAAATCACGTCCAAAAATCTGTCACTATCTCCCGGTCTATATGTAGCTGAGAGCGGTTCGAGGCTGATTTACGACCAGTCGCAAAAAATTGTTGTTTTCTCCGAGAGAACAAAGAAGTGAACTGACTTATAGTATTCTCTAGACTTTGCAAATACATCAGTGGCAAAAAATCACCAAAAATAAGGATACTTAAAGAACTTTCCACCAAATCACCAGATCGACCCCAAATCAAATATAGTGAATTTTCACCAGATATGTCAACATTGTGAGGCCCCGCGAAACTAAGAGGTGGGGACCGCGACATGGCCGCGTGTGCGCATTTCGCGCACAAATTATTTATGGCGTGAGCGTGAACTATGTAACCTGTCAGCTGATATTAGCGGAGTTATTAGGTATTATTAGGAGAGTTTAACAAGTTAAAATAATTTTTGTTTCCTTTACAAGTGGAATTAGTTAGTTTTAATTTTCCTAATTCTTACAGAGTAAGGGAAAACGAGAGGAAAAATTAATTTTCTAGCAATATTAATTTAGTTATTTTGGAACGTCACAAATTAACATTTCCATTTACTTAAGTACTGTATTATTTAAACATTTAAAAACCTCGCTATCCTCATGTTTAGTTTTAAATTCTAAAAGGTGTGCGGTGAAATGGCAAGTGCGTTGTTCGTATTTCCGTAAATCCGTAGATCATGATTGAGATGCATCGATGCATCTCGAAGGTAGTTTTATTGCATGCTATTCGCTAAAAGAAGCATTAGGGCTTGTTCAACAATTAGTTGAAACACGATCTCTCAAATTCTCTGAAAAAGCGATACGTCTGGCAACGCTGATTGGAGGGGAAGATGTTGATACCCGGCAAGGTCAGTTTTATTTGCAGATTCGTTTCAAGCCCTTTCTTCCCTATACCTGCCCTTAAAATTAACGTACTGTATTAACCCTGTATATGAAGCAGTGATATAGTTGGATCTATAATAGGTAGCAATATTATTTATGTTATTCAAAAAATCAAAAATAAACATCATAGGCGTACTTTTGGAGTCTAAACTTACCTGCATAGGTGTATAGTTCGCGTTAGTAGGTATAGTTACTTTCTTAATGTTGTTGGTCTGGTAACCTTTTTCTTTCTATGATGATTGTCCCAGGATTCAACGTTCATCATTCTAGTAATGCTCAGTTGGAGTACCTATCATAGTAGGTACTTACTTGCAGTGGGTTATGAACCAGACACATTATCGATAACCACTTCAATAAAATATAGTTATAAGTGTATTAAAACAAAAAATTTGGTAATTGACTTTTAACACACAATTATTTGTCACATTGGCTAGTTAGTTTTTTTTTATCAATGTTAATCTCGATAAACATACAATTTGCTTTTCATCAGCTTCTGTATAGATCACACCAAGCCTCTTTGTCCCCAAACTTTCATTGGACTGGAGGGCTTTTGCTGGGTGTCAACAATTATTACGCATAAATGCCTCATAATGCAAATCGATCACAGTTTCCTCCTCTCTGTCACCAATGTTTCGCCAGATTATTTGGGAACGCATGCATCAGATTGTATCGATTGTAGGACGCCATTATTAATTTATTAGTTACTTTTTGAACCAGCGAATTCACTTGTGCAACAGGAGAAAAGATTAAACACTGTTAGTAATGGCTGATACCTGTCCTGTTCCTTATTCTTTTCTGATTATAAAACAGCATTTTGGAAACTTAGATAAGAGAATACGAAAATCATACAAATGTTTTCTGAGAAAATTTCGGATCTATTTATTTAATTACGTTGTCGTTTTTGGGCCATTAAACCAAGTACGACTCATACTATAAAATTGACAACAATTATCATGAATGCTTTAGTATAAAAAACTTTGCAAAAATTTCTGAATTCTTTGCCAATACCAACACATTTGCAAATCATTTTCAGGGTATATCTATATCCCCGTTGGAACTTATTATTTGAATGTGTCCTAGGTATAAAATTTCTTTTACCCATTTAATGTTGGTTTGAGAGAAACTTCCTGTCTCCCAAATAATTTGCCCGCTACCAGGGAAACCCCATGCATTCAATGCCGGTCTCTAAAACACGCTGAAAAAATTATGAAGGAATAATGAAGTAAAAATAGTGTAACGAAAAATGCCTCTAAAGTTGCGATATTAGGTTTTTATGAACATGTTTGCACTGTTTTCTAACCTCAAAGATTTGGCAGATAAATTTTACGTTTCACTGTTCAACTTAGGTACAGTTTTATATATTTTTTATGATTAGTTTGGAGGTATTTTCCGTTGCATCTTTGTTGGCCTGAGGTCCCCAGGCCCCACTTTCATTTAGTTTTCATTGTTTTCCCTGTATAGATCTTCCATGGGTTTTCTAGAAATTGACTACAACTTTATGATTTGTGCAACTGTCTTGACCGGGAATATTCTAGAGTAGCCTCTAGGCTTCCATTTGAATATATATAAGCCCTAGGAATTGGGCCTGAGGGAAGTGATCTTAGTGCGATTTTTGGAGCTGATTCTTGGTCATTAACAGTATCTAACAAGTTTATTTGTGAAGGCTAAACAATAAAGGTGGTAACCAAGGCAACGAGTTTGGACTGTGATTGAGATAAGTACAATAGATTCTGAAATTTCTCGAACTGTAAGTTTAAAAATAGCGGAAGTCGCATCTACGTGTCCAAAATGTAATTACCGTTCATTGGGACATAGAATTAGAGAAAAGGAAGGAATCGCATGCATTTTAACCGAAAACAGTCGAGATAAATGCAACAACTGCTATAAACTTGGGACCTTAGTGCCAAAAAATATAGGTACCTACATAATTTACATTTACAATAATTATTTAGAAATAATGCAAATAAATCTATTTCTGGGCTATCGAATCAATTTTGTAAAATGTGAAAGGCGTGTGTAGATAAAGACCACTTAGTCTCAGTTGGTAATACATGGGATTTTCTATAAGATTTTCAGTTGCTAGAGAAACATAAATATATAAATGAAGGAAAAATCATCAAAAGTCCAGCAGTGACTATGGACTTTAAACCACCAGTACCATATATGCAGATAAATAGACCAAAAAGGAGACAAGATAATTTGTACTGAGAATTTTCAAAGTATTATTTTTTTCCCTATAATTTCGCTCAAATTGAAATTGAAAATATGCATCCTGGTCTAGTGAATACATAGATAGGTACATGTTGTATTAATTGAGATGATGTTCAATAGTTCGTTTTAATGTGTTTACCCAAAACTTCATATATATTTTCCTTCTACAACTCTACAACTTCCAAAATTCATATCTATTTTCCTTCTACAACCTTCATAGGTATGAATATCTTTAATATCTTTAGGGCTCTGATCAATTTCCATCTCTTATTCGCTGAAATATAATTTATCGTCTTCAGTTATCATTATATAGTCTGCACAGCACACTTGTTCCTGCAGGTTTTGCATTATATAAAATTGTTCTCGTAGGAAATATGAGGACCTCCTTTAGAGTTTCGAGGGCCCTCACAGAGCAATATTTAGAAGTTTCCCGCTCCCCACTTCTCTTTTATTTACGTTTTCAACAAGTCGTAATTCTGGAAGCAAACGCCCCATGATTTATGAAAACGAAAATCCTCCCCCTTTAACCGAATTACTTTGTTAGGGTCGTCGGTATAGGAATAAGCACTTTACGCTTCATAGGCGTGCTAGACCAATGAGAAGATTGCGGGAATATTTTTTTTGTACTAGGGTTAACTTCAAACAATTGCAGTCATAATAATAATTATATTTCGTGAAAGAGATGCTTATTATTTGAATTTGTTCGGTTTGTTTCAAATAGCCTTAAAGCACTTTAGGTCTACTTTGAAAAATAAAAATATTTTATCTGTAATGTATTTCCTTCGTAGGATATTTCTAGTGCGGGCAAGTGATTTTCTCTTAGAGTAAATAATTGTTTTTGATGATTACAAAATATTTACCCTACTTCTGCAGCTATATTTAGTTGTTTATACACGTTCTTGAGTATCAAACATATAATTTCAGTAACGGTATCCCAACGTTGTTTTGTGGCAGATTTAATGGCCCGCCAAAAAAATGCTTAAGTCCAGCTGTACCTAAAGCTGATGGCTTACGCTCTCCCGAAAAGAACGAACAAAGAGAATTTCCGAGAAAGGAAAATTCTCCCTCAATCTATCGACCGCAGCTCGGTGGGTGTAATTCCACCAAAAGAAACAGGTGATTTTTTGCGGATCTGTTATTTCTTTTGTCGGGCCAAATCCTCCCTGCTGGCAAATCCTTACTGCGGCACGAATATACAGCTGTTTTCTTTTTAGAAACTATAAGAATCTGTTCTTCTGTGTTAATTTGGTCGTTTTCATTCACTGTCGGTCGTTAGGGGTCGTTTTTGGGATCCTGCTAATAAATTATTCTCTCTGCTTAAAATGGAATCGAGAAACTGCTCTAATATCGCCAGCTAACTTATGGAAGCAGATAATTTTACATCAAAAACACATTTGTATAATATAATGGTAGGAGGAAACGTTGAGGGTCTCAAAGGCTCTGGGAATTGTAGCAGGTAGTCCCCAGTAATTTAACTGAATTTCGATGGAAGTTGGGACTCTGATAGATCAGAAACGCAAGTCCCTACGAATGTTTGTGCGATTTAAATTCGAATTTGCTAATGTGCTTTAACCATATCCTAAGTAAACTTCATCGGTGTTCAACCTCACAGGAATTTGGCGGCAAACATGCCAGGCCAGCGCCAGACGGGAATGTCCTGTTTTGGTTTAGTTTCACCTTCAATATCCAATTTATATCCTGCTTGTGCAACGCAAACAGTCGTGTTGGAAACTCCAATAGGCTTAAAACGGGATTTTAAACTCGGCGTTAGCTAAATAATTGAAATTTGTTTGCCTTTGAAGGCTTTATTCCAGTTCGTTTGAGCGTATTATTGTAGAGTTGTAATTACTCTTTTATCATTGCTATGGCGGTAATACTTTATGAAACTATATTACTCACTGCATGGGAGAATAAACAATTTGCCATTGTATAATACTGGATAATTAACTACATTTACATCGATCTAATGTCATCACCTATACTACTATTAGAGCTGAAAATGTTCGCACAACGTGCAACTCCTAAAACAATTCTACTCTTGATCTAAAGGGCTCGAAGCGAATAGTATTGTTCTAAGCGTAAGTGTAGGCATGCGATTCCCAAAACAAGAAGTGATTTGAGATCGGACAGATCAAATCGTTTGTGTCATAACTGACAATAACCACAAGGATTTAGACTTAGAGTGGATTATAAATTCTGCTATTAGATACAGAGAGATTCGTTAAGGTATATAGAAAGATGTGGAGAGCATATAAGTATGCTCTCTGTGTCAATCGAAAATACTTTTTCAATTACTAATTTTATTTATTTTTTTAATTGGTTCGTTCGGAAAAAAGTAAAAGAGGATATTAAATCATGAACTTCAAGTTCTATTATCACACATGACCGAACATATTTTTAGCATTTTACTCACCTAAATCTTACCTCTGACAGTTTCTCGTGTGAAATTTCCTGTTTGGATGTGCTCTGCCCTCTGCACCTACAGGAACTTTTAGTCTGCGGAGTGTACCGCAAGAGGGGCTATAGAACACGAAACCTCTAAATCAAAGTAAATCCGGCCCTGCTCGCGGACCGACGAAGACAAATTACCCTCCGGTTCTCGTCCTCTACTTAAGGAAACTGCATTTTTATCTGATGCTCCGCGTTATTCTCCAGAGGGCAGAGAAAAATGTAGCTCAAGCGCTGGGCGGAAGTTGTTCTGCTGTTTTTTGCGCATCAAACGAAATTCTTCTTCAGATGCGTCAGATATACACCAGAGAAGGACTGTATGGAAGTTTTGATGAGAGAAAAATGTCATACACCGCGTAAATTATTATTATTATTGTCGGCATGGGTCCCGACGTGAACGTTTGTTTTAAGTGCGCTGACAATTTTATAGTTAAAACAAAGTCTGTTCAATGTGCCTATTGTGATAATGTGTTTCACCTACACTGTGCATCTATTAAAGACTCCTGGCAAAAAATTATCGTCGAAAGCAACAACGTTTTTTGGTTTTGCGATGAATGCAAAAACAAATGGAAGGAAAAAATTAACGCCGGGGATGAAGAAACAACTAATGCGGACATAAAAATATTTAAACGTGAGATAACTTGCCTGGAGCGTGAAAAATCAATGTTGGAAAAGTTGCTGATGGAAATGGAGTATACCAACAATTTGCAAAACATCCTTAATAAATGGATCTGCAAATAATCGAGGAACAGGGCAAGATTCATCCATGAAAATCCAACAACTATCTTTTAGTGATGCTGTAAAAAACGAAAACCACCCTTAACTCTGTTGGTTACAGCACAGGACAATGACCAAAATGTGGACATCTTCCGGGAAGTTGCTAAAAAAACTAATCCCGGTGATATAAATGTGTGTATTCAATCATCAAGAAAAATCCGAGGAGGCGTTGCCATCGATTGTGATAATGTGGAATCTATGAATAATTTAAAAAAACACTTATCCCCCAATATGGGAACCAAATACACTATCAGTGAAGCGAAAAAATTAAATCCCAGGTTAGTTCTAAAAAATGTACGGTTGGATGGTCTCACCTCCGATGAGATGATCATAAATAATATTTTCAACTTGAATGACATTGCAGATTGTACTCTATCAGGGAATGACATTAAAATTGTTACAAAACTTAGACATCGCGACAGTCTTAATTTGATAATAGAAGTGTCGGCAAATGTGAGGAAAAAGTTATTAGGCAGGGGATATGTTTTTATAGGCTGGAAAAAATCTTTTGTTTCAGATCATTTTAATGTCATTAGATGTTATAAGTGTTGTAGGTACGGCCATTCCGCTAAGAGTTGTGAGTCGGTTATTTGTTGTTCTCTTTGCGGTGAACAACACTCCCAAAAGGAATGCAAAAGTCCTCATAAACATTGTATAAACTGCACTGAATTTAACTCAAAATTTAAATCAAATGTGCCCGTTGATCATTCCACTTTCGACACTGCTTGTCCGGTTTTTGAACATCATTTGTCTATTTTAAAATCAAAAATAAATTATGACTCGAAATAATACTGCTGTGAGTAACCTCGCGAAAATCGGCCAAGTAAATACAAGATCACTCTTGCCTTCTTTTAGCGAGTTTTCTGATATGGTGATTGATAATAATTTTGATATTATGGCAGTGACAGAAACTTGGCTCTCGCAAACTGTGCCGAGCAGTGCTGTATCGATGTCTGATTTTACCTTTTATCGCAGTGATAGAGCGGGGCGAGGGGGAGGCATTGGTGTTTATATAAAATCACATATAAAGTGTGAGCATTTTAAATAAATAAAATTAATATTGGTGAAATGTCTTCAGATCTAGAGCATATGTGGTTGAGGTTGTCTTTTGGCAGATTGACATTAATCTTAGGGATTGTTTATCGGCCTCCAAAGGGAAACATGAATGCGGCTCTGGCCAGTTTTGAAAATGCTCTTTCCGTCGTCTCAGCTCACAGTGATTTGATTCTCGTATTGGGCGACTTCAATGATGATTTTTTAACCCCAATAATAAAATATTGCAATGTCTTCACTCATATAATTTGGAACAAGTGTTGGGCGAAGCCACGCGAATCGTGCAACACTCGCAAACACTACTAGATCCTATACTTTGTAATTGTCCTGAGCGTTGCTCTGATGTGAAAACTTTGAATGCAGATTTATTCTCTGACCATAGAATGGTGAGTTGCAGTTTTGACTTGCAGGTGTGCAGACCCCTGAAAGGTACAAAAACCTATAGATGTTTTCGAAATTTCGACATGGATTCTTTTAATAAATATTTGTGTAATATTCCATGGTCGGATATTTTCTATATCAAGGATATTGATGACAAGGTTGACTTCTTGACAAAGTGGATAACTCATTTGTTTGATTGTCATGCGCCTCTTAAAACTTCGCTAATCAGCAAACCGAAAGCACCTTGGCTAACTGATAATCTACGGTACATCTTTAAATTGAGGAATAAGGCATTGTCAGTTTATAAAAAATCACAGACAAATGAATCCTGGGAGCATTACAAATACCTCAGAAATTATGCCAAGGCCTCTCACAGAAGGGAAAAAGCTGCATACCTCAAGTACCTTCTCTCACAAAAAGATACCAAAACTTTTTACAAATCTCTTAAGTCGCTTAATATTCAGCCTTCGACCAACTGTGAAATTCCCCACCACTTGCAAAACCCGAGTGATACAAATAACTATTTTTTATCTGTTTTCCAAAACAACGATACACCTTGTCTCGATAAAATTCAATTTTATACAAATAATAGCATTAATGGCAAGAAGTCGTTTAAGATCGAATTTGCAACCGTAGATAAAATAGTTGAAGTAATAAATAAAATAAAATCGAATTCGAAGGGTTGCGACGGTATAAGCTTAGACATGATCCGCTACTGTTTACCTGTTATCGCTCCGCATGTAACTCATCTGTTAAACTGTTGTATTGAACACAGTTACTTTCCAACTATTTGGAGGGTGGCTGTTGTCACTCCGCTACCTAAGATTGAGAACCCGAAAGCTTATTCCGATCTGCGTCCTATTAGCTTGCTACCGATTTTTTCTAAAGTTCTTGAGAAAATAGTATCTGAACAACTTGTGAAATTCTTGGAGGTAAATAAATTATTTCCAGAGAATCAATCAGGATTTAGGAAAGCCCATAGCTGCGTCTCGTCTCTGGCAAATTTGAGTGATAACATTCTAAGGGGTATTGACAACGATGAAGCCACTGCTTTGGTTCTCTTGGATTTTAGTAAGGCATTCGATACTATAAGTCATAATTTGCTGATTGCTAAATGTAAATATATCGGTTTTGATAATTCTGCATTAAAATTCATATCTAATTACTTAAAGGATCGGTTTCAGCAGGTTAGTATCGGAAACAACGTCTCTGAACGATCACTTATTACGTCGGGTGTCCCACAGGGTTCTGTGCTGGGGCCTACGCTTTTCCTCGTTTATACTTTCGACCTAATGAATGTTGTTACTCGATCAAATACTCAGGCTTTTGCCGATGATACGCAAGTTTACTTGAATTTTCACCCCAAAAATTATCTGGTAGCACAGAAAACTTTGAGTGAGGATCTGCTATGTATAAATAAATATGCTATAAGTCACAATTTGCATTTGAATCCGACAAAATCTAAACTAATTATATTTTCAAAAAAGAAGCATAGGGAATTTCTGAAATTAAATATGCGAGTTCAAATAGATGGTTCGGATGTGACTGTTGTGTCGACTGCGAGGATTCTTGGTTTGACATTTGATGAGGGACTTCGATTCGTGGATCATGTTGTTGGGTTGACCAAGGGACGCTACTTGAGACTAAAATTGCTATACGCAAGTAGGAGCTTATTGGATATGAATACAAGAAAGCTTCTCTGCGAAAGCTTAATTCTTTCAAAAATTCATTATGGAGATATTGTATATGTACCGTGTTTGGATAGTGCGACATTGAACAGATTACAAAGAATACAAAACACATGCTGCAGGCTAATTACAAGCCTAAGAAAATATGATCATATATCTCCATCCTTCAAGGAATTAAAATGGTTGGATGTTAGGGGCAATTTTGCGCTACATATGCTCACTTTTGTTGCTAACATTATTAAAGCCTCTTCTCCTCCTTACTTAGTAAGAAAACTTGTGCCACGCGCTGCAATACATAGCTTAAATGTTCGTCACACAAATTTATTTACAATGCCTGCCCACCGCACATCATTCTTTCAAAGGTCTTTTTCTTTTAACGCTGTTCACCTGTATAATTCCTTAGATACAACTTTGAGGAACGAGATTGGCAACGGGGTTTTTAACGGAAAGGTAAAGTGGTTGCTGCTTTCTAGATGATGGTGCTTTTTATATGTCCTGGACACTGTTTTCGTCGTTGGTTATAACTGTATTATATCGTTTGATACGCCGTAGTTTAATAAAATTTATATAGGTTATGTTTTGGGTAGATATATGTAGATATAGGTTAGGGTTAGGTAAAGGTTAAGTATGAATGGCACTTGTTGCCAGACTTCGCCTTCGTACAGGATACCTACATGTTTTGTACTGTATTCTTGCAATAAAGTCCTATTATTATTATTATCTCGACTTAGCCAAAAGGCATTCGCACTCCCTCTACGGGGAACATTCACTCAGATCCCGGGTATCCCGGATACCAAAAGGATTTGGCTCGGACGAGACCCTTGCCATGTTATCGGGCCTTAGGTGACATTGATGTTGTTGGATGATCCTGCATTCCCCATGAATTTCCTGACGGTTCGGGCTGTCGCAAGTAGTACCGCTTTCTGCATGGACCTGTAAAGACTATCAGTTAGACCCAGCTCATTGATGTTTCTCAGCAAACTTTTTGGTATAACACCAGTTGTTGACATGATGATTGGAATCGTCTGGACGCTCTCCATTTCCCATTGCCTTCTAATTCGTTCTTCTAAATCTCTGTACTTCGCGATCTTCTCGACTTGCTTCACACGCAGGTTGTTGTTGTTCGGGATGGCCACATCAATCAGAGTTGTCTGCCTAGAAATTTTATCAACTATTATAAAGTCCGGTCTGTTATGGGCAACTCGTTGATCTGTCAGAACTGTACGATCCCAGTACATCTTGTACTTGCTGTTCTCAAGAACCGGCTCAGGTGTGTAGTTGTAATATGGGACCCTCTCTGCCTGCACAAGCAGCAGCTTTTCCGCCAGTTCCTGGTGCAAGATCTTGGCAACCGAATTATTATTATCTCGACTTAGCCAAAAGGCATTCGCACTCCCTCTACGGGGAACATTCACTCAGATCCCGGGCATCCCGGATACCAAAAGGATCTGGCTCGGACGAGACCCTTGCCATGTTATCGGGCCCTAGGTGACATTGATGTTCTTGGACGATCCTGCATTCCCCATGAATTTCCTGACGGTTCGGGCTGTCGCAAGTAGTACCGCTTTCTGCATGGACCTGTAAAGACTATCAGTTAGATTCAGCTCCTTGATGTTTCTCAGCAAACTTTTTGGTATAACACCAGTTGTTGACATGATGATTGGAATCGTCTGGACGTTCTCCATTTCCCATTGCCTTCTAATTCGTTCTTCTAAGTCTCTGTACTTCGCGATCTTCTCGACTTGCTTCACACGCAGGTTGTTGTTGTTCGGGATGGCCACATCAATCAGAGTTGTCTTCCTAGAAATTTTATCAACTATTATAAGGTCCGGTCTGTTATGGGCAACTCGTTGATCAGTCAGAACTGTACGATCCCAGTACATCTTGTAGTTGCTGTTCTCAAGAACAGGCTCAGGTGTGTAGTTGTAATATGGGACCCTTTCTGTCTGCACAAGCAGCAGCTTTTCCGCCAGTTCCCGGTGCAAGATCTTGGCAACCGAATCGTGTCGTTCCTTATATTCCGTTGATGCGAACATCTGACATCCTCCTGTTATGTGCTGGATTGTTTCTGAAGTTGGGCACCCGTATCTGCATCTGTCATCCACTACCGATGCATCTCCTACAATGAATTTTAGGTAGTTGCGAGTTGGTATAACCTGATCTTGTATGGCCAGTAGGAAGCCTTCCGTCTCGGGGAACATTCGTCCCGAGGTCAGCCAATAGTTCGACGCTAACTTGTCGACATGTTCCTGGTTAACCTCATTAGGATGTCTCCCGTGCAGCGGCTTCCCCAACCACCTCTGTAGTTTATCGTTGTCGGTTCGGTGGTGATTTTGACGCTCGTGTTCCGTCAGACGTAGCGGTGTTGAGACGTCTGCTCCGCATATAGCCCTATGTAGTGTGGAGCTGTTGGCCTGCCTGTAGAAATAATTACGCAGATTTAATATTTGTTGGTCCAATTGCTTGCTGAGATGTGCCAATCCTCTTCCTCCTAGTTGACGTGGCAGAGTTGTTCTTTCTACGGCGCTACGGGGATGATGTTTATGAGCTTTTGTCAGTAGTGTCCTAACTTTTCGTTGCAGGTTGTTGATGTCCATGTTGGTCCAATTCACTATTCCGAACGAATAGCTGAGTACAGAGCACGCATACGTGTTCAGGGCCTTAAACAAATTCCTGCTGTTAAGATCAGTTCGCACTACTTGTCTTACTCTCTTGATGAATTCATTCGTTAAATCAGTCTTCATTGTTCGATGGTCTATCCTTTGAGCTTGTTTCATCCCGAGATACTTGTATGTATCTCCCTTGCTCATTGCTTCGATCTCCTGGCCGTCCTGCATCTCGTGTGCGCTTTGTTCGAGCTTTCCCCGGATGATATTAAGGGTGCGGCACTTGTCCAGTCCAAACAGCATTCCGATGTCCCTGGAGAACTCCTCTACAATTTTAAGCATTTGCGTTAGTTGGTTTTTGGTTGCGGCGATCAGTTTTAAATCATCCATATATAATAGGTGATTCAACTTGATCGCTTCTGCGTTGTTGCTTTTGATAGCGAAGCCATATTTTGTAGAGTTCAACCGATGTGATAGAGGGTTCATCGCCATGCAGAACCACAGTGGACTGAGTGAATCTCCTTGGAAGATCCCTCTTCGGATGTTGATTGTGTCGGTCTCGATGTTACTGTCTGCGGTTCTGAGTTGTATCTTAGTGCGCCAGGTTGTCATAACGTGTTCTAAAAAGGAAACTGTATGATGATCTATTTTATACAGCTTTAAGATACCTGTGAGCCAGTCGTGAGGTACGGAATCAAATGCTTTTTTGTAGTCCACATAAGCCATGTGGAGGTTTCGTTGCTTGGAATGAGCCTGGTTGCAGATGACAGAGTCTATGATGAGTTGCTCTTTGCATCCCATTGCGCCCTTCGCGCAGCCCTTCTGCTGCATTGCAATGATGTTGTTCCGCTCGCAGTGAGCATATATTCGCTGCGTAAGGCAAGATGTGATTATCTTGTACAGCGTAGGCAAGCAGGTTATTGGGCGGTACTTGGCAGGGTTATCCGTATTCCGCTGGTCTTTTGGTAACAGGTAGGTTGCACCCTGTGTAAGAAACAATGGCATTTTCAGAGGATCGAGCAAGACTTCATTAATTAAGGTAGTTATCTGTTCATGCGTGCACCACAACTTCTTAATCCAATAATTTTGGAGATGATCTGGACCTGGTGCCTTCCAGTTGTGGGAATTCTTGATGACATCGGAGACCTCAGCGGTTGTGAATTGCTCGTGTTGCATCTGGCTATAGTTCCGGCCCATCTCGCGTTCTTCGCTGATCCAACTTGCACTGACATTGTATGGACCTGGTGTGGCAAGTTGATTTCTCCAGAAACCGTCGACCTGTTCTCTGCTAGGGTAACTCGCATTTGTGGCATCGGCGCTAGAATTAAAAGCACGGTAGAAACCCTTTTCTGATCGTTCAAAGAGTTTGTTGTCTCGTTTCCTGTTGTTACTAGCCTTGTATCTCCTCAGACGCCCTGCGAAAACAGAAAGTTTTTGTTTTAATGTGTCAAGACATTGTTGAGCAGTGATGTTCGCGGGGTCATGCCGAGAATGCATTTGGGTGCGGCTCATTATTGCCTGCACCGCCCTCTGGATCCTTCTAGTTCTAACTCCTCTGATATATTCCGTCACTTGTCCTATGTCTTTACGGAGACTCTCGATCTTCCGATTTAGTCGCATTTCCCATTGAGCCATTCGTGGTTCTGGTCTTGCACGATTCAACTCCTGGGCCGTTCGGATCTTGGCACCCATTACAGTGGTGACTGCCGTTGCGGCACAGTAGATTAACATGTGCATACGTTCTAATGTTGGTGTCACTGAAACATAGTTTGGTAAAATTCGTGTGTTCATAAGATCGAGCACGATCGCAAGTTTCCTGGAAGAATTTAATCTTGGTAGCGGTGGCCTGCTCAGTGGGTCTGTGCCTTCGTATCGCAATACTGCCTGTCTCATATGTGCGTTTAAGCCTTCAAAATGTTCTTCGTTAACCGATTCCAGACTCTCGGTTGTTGGTTCTACCGTTTCGGCTTCTAGTTGTTGTCCAGGCGCTTGAAGTTCCCCATTGTTGTTGTTGTCATCTATGGCTATGTGTTCGCCGTGGATCTCTAGCTCAACTTCCCGTTTGATAGCGTTAAGTCGCGTTTCTGGAATTCGGTTATTTCTTAGAATAGTTCGATACTGATCTGACACTCTTTGTTCAGACACTTGCATGTGTGGAAACTCCCTGCAGAACTCGGCATGCAGTTGTTGTCGGTAGCCGATCATCTCTTGTCCTAAGTTTGTCACCCTGTAAAAAATACGCATAATCGATTCATTCATGGACACAGTCCATTTCATGCGTCGTCGTTGTAATCCCGCCTCTGTGAACGCTGGCTGAAGTTCCCGCGCAGCACCTTCGGTGGGTGGAACCCTAGTTCTCGTTTGGCTCCCATCTTGTAGATGTTCGTGTTGTTGTTGGGCTGTAGCTGTTTGTGCAACAGGGGCCCGCCTCATCAGCGCCCTGTCACCGACGTCCCGCTCGCTGTCATGTCCAGCGCCGGCTCCAGACATGCCCTGGCGATCCCCAGGCAGCGGCCCTATGACAAAACTCCTAAACTCCTAAACTCCTAAACTGAATTATTATTATTATCTCGACTTAGCCAAAAGGCATTCGCACTCCCTCTACGGGGAACATTCACTCAGATCCCGGGCATCCCGGATACCAAAAGGATCTGGCTCGGACGAGACCCTTGCCATGTTATCGGGCCCTAGGTGACATTGATGTTCTTGGACGATCCTGCATTCCCCATGAATTTCCTGACGGTTCGGGCTGTCGCAAGTAGTACCGCTTTCTGCATGGACCTGTAAAGACTATCAGTTAGATTCAGCTCCTTGATGTTTCTCAGCAAACTTTTTGGTATAACACCAGTTGTTGACATGATGATTGGAATCGTCTGGACGTTCTCCATTTCCCATTGCCTTCTAATTCGTTCTTCTAAGTCTCTGTACTTCGCGATCTTCTCGACTTGCTTCACACGCAGGTTGTTGTTGTTCGGGATGGCCACATCAATCAGAGTTGTCTTCCTAGAAATTTTATCAACTATTATAAGGTCCGGTCTGTTATGGGCAACTCGTTGATCAGTCAGAACTGTACGATCCCAGTACATCTTGTAGTTGCTGTTCTCAAGAACAGGCTCAGGTGTGTAGTTGTAATATGGGACCCTTTCTGTCTGCACAAGCAGCAGCTTTTCCGCCAGTTCCCGGTGCAAGATCTTGGCAACCGAATCGTGTCGTTCCTTATATTCCGTTGATGCGAACATCTGACATCCTCCTGTTATGTGCTGGATTGTTTCTGAAGTTGGGCACCCGTATCTGCATCTGTCATCCACTACCGATGCATCTCCTACAATGAATTTTAGGTAGTTGCGAGTTGGTATAACCTGATCTTGTATGGCCAGTAGGAAGCCTTCCGTCTCGGGGAACATTCGTCCCGAGGTCAGCCAATAGTTCGACGCTAACTTGTCGACATGTTCCTGGTTAACCTCATTAGGATGTCTCCCGTGCAGCGGCTTCCCCAACCACCTCTGTAGTTTATCGTTGTCGGTTCGGTGGTGATTTTGACGCTCGTGTTCCGTCAGACGTAGCGGTGTTGAGACGTCTGCTCCGCATATAGCCCTATGTAGTGTGGAGCTGTTGGCCTGCCTGTAGAAATAATTACGCAGATTTAATATTTGTTGGTCCAATTGCTTGCTGAGATCTGCCAATCCTCTTCCTCCTAGTTGACGTGGCAGAGTTGTTCTTTCTACGGCGCTACGGGGATGATGTTTATGAGCTTTTGTCAGTAGTGTCCTAACTTTTCGTTGCAGGTTGTTGATGTCCGTGTTGGTCCAATTCACTATTCCGAACGAATAGCTGAGTACAGAGCACGCATACGTGTTCAGGGCCTTAAACAAATTCCTGCTGTTAAGATCAGTTCGCACTACTTGTCTTACTCTCTTGATGAATTCATTCGTTAAATCAGTCTTCATTGTTCGATGGTCTATCCTTTGAGCTTGTTTCATCCCGAGATACTTGTATGTATCTCCCTTGCTCATTGCTTCGATCTCCTGGCCGTCCTGCATCTCGTGTGCGCTTTGTTCGAGCTTTCCCCGGATGATATTAAGGGTGCGGCACTTGTCCAGTCCAAACAGCATTCCGATGTCCCTGGAGAACTCCTCTACAATTTTAAGCATTTGCGTTAGTTGGTTTTTGGTTGCGGCGATCAGTTTTAAATCATCCATATATAATAGGTGATTCAACTTGATCGCTTCTGCGTTGTTGCTTTTGATAGCGAAGCCATATTTTGTAGAGTTCAACCGTTGTGATAGAGGGTTCATCGCCATGCAGAACCACAGTGGACTGAGTGAATCTCCTTGGAAAATCCTTCTTCGGATGTTGATTGTGTCGGTCTCGATGTTACTGTCTGCGGTTCTGAGTTGTATCTTAGTGCGCCAGGTTGTCATAACGTGTTCTAAAAAGGAAACTGTATGATGATCTATTTTATACAGCTTTAAGATACCTGTGAGCCAGTCGTGAGGTACGGAATCAAATGCTTTTTTGTAGTCCACATAAGCCATGTGGAGGTTTCGTTGCTTGGAATGAGCCTGGTTGCAGATGACAGAGTCTATGATGAGTTGCTCTTTGCATCCCATTGCGCCCTTCGAGCAGCCCTTCTGCTGCATTGCAATGATGTTGTTCCGCTCGCAGTGAGCATATATTCGCTGCGTAAGGCAAGATGTGATTATCTTGTAAAGCGTAGGCAAGCAGGTTATTGGGCGGTACTTGGCAGGGTTATCCGTATTCCGCTGGTCTTTTGGTAACAGGTAAGTTGCACCCTGTGTAAGAAACAATGGCATTTTCAGAGGATCGAGCAAGACTTCATTAATTAAGGTAGTTATTTGTTCATGCGTGCACCACAACTTCTTAATCCAATAATTTTGGAGATGATCTGGACCTGGTGCCTTCCAGTTGTGGGAATTCTTGATGACATCGGAGACCTCAGCGGTTGTGAATTGCTCGTGTTGCATCTGGCTATAGTTCCGGCCCATCTCGCGTTCTTCGCTGATCCAGCTTGCACTGACATTGTATGGACCTGGTGTGGCAAGTTGATTTCTCCAGAAACCGTCGACCTGTTCTCTGCTAGGGTAACTCGCATTTGTGGCATCGGCGCTAGAATTAAAAGCACGGTAGAAACCCTTTTCTGATCGTTCAAAGAGTTTATTGTCTCGTTTCCTGTTGTTACTAGCCTTGTATCTCCTCAGACGCCCTGCGAAAACAGAAAGTTTTTGTTTTAATGTGTCAAGACATTGTTGAGCAGTGATGTTCGCGGGGTCATGCCGAGAATGCATTTGGGTGCGGCTCATTACTGCCTGCACCGCCCTCTGGATCCTTCTAGTTCTAACTCCTCTGATATATTCCGTCACTTGTCCTATGTCTTTACGGAGACTCTCGATCTTCCGATTTAGTCGCATTTCCCATTGAGCCATTCGTGGTTCTGGTCTTGCACGATTCAACTCTTGGGCCGTTCGGATCTTGGCACCCATTACAGTGATGACTGCCGTTGCGGCACAGTAGATTAACATGTGCATACGTTCTAATGTTGGTGTCACTGAAACATAGCTTGGTAAAATTCTTGTGTTCATAAGATCGAGCACGATCGCAAGTTTCCTGGAAGAATTTAATCTTGGTAGCGGTGGCCTGCTAAGTGGGTCTGTGCCTTCGTATCGCAATACTGCCTGTCTCATATGTGTGTCCAAGCCTTCAAAATGTTCTTCGTTAACCCGTTCCAGACTCTCGGTTGTTGGTTCTACCGTTTCGGCTTCTAGTTGTTGTCCAGGCTCTTGAAGTTCCCCATTGTTGTTGTTGTCATCTATGTCTATGTGTTCGCCGTGGATCTCTAGCTCAACTTCCCGTTTGATAGTGTTAAGTCGCGTTTCTGGAATTCGGTTATTTCTTAGAATAGTTCGATACTGATCTGACACTCTTTGTTCAGACACTTGCATGTGTGGAAACTCCCTGCAGAACTCGGCATGCAGTTGTTGTCGGTAGCCGATAATCTCTTGTCCTAAGTTTGTCACCCTGTAGAAAATACGCATAATCGATTCATTCATGGACACAGTCCATTTCATGCGTCGTCGTTGTAATCCCGCCTCTGTGAACGCTGGCTGAAGTTCCCGCGCAGCACCTTCGGTGGGTGGAACCCTAGTTCTCGTTTGGCTCCCATGTTGTAGATGTTCGTGTTGTTGTTGTTTATTATTATTATTATTATTATTATTATTATTATTATATACAGCGTGTTGAAATTTTTCCAAAAATAACATATTTTTTTAATTTCTTTCGAGCCCATTTAGGAATTCCAACCAAATTTGGTACACGTTATGCATTGGAGGGTCACCATTTTGTGCAATAATTTGACCCCGTTCAGATGACCAGGGGCGTAGATACAAATAGTTACTGTAAACAATTTGTAAAATAAATTAGCACGGTTCTCTGAAAACCCAAAACTTTTGACTTTTTTGGATAGCCCATTCAATTTGGAACAAAAAGCGCCTCTTGGTATTTTTTTATATCTGGTACAGTTTCTTCGTAATTTCGGATTTTTTAAACTAATGCCAAGGCGATTATGCTGGAATTTAAAATAAAATTATTTGTATCTACGCCGCTGGTCATCTGAACAGGGCCAAATTATTGAAAAAAATGACAACCCATAATATGTACCAAATTTGGTTGGAATTCCTAAACGGGCTCGAAAGAAATTAAAAAATATATATGTTATTTTTCGAAAAGTTTCAACACGCTGTATATGGAGAACCAAGCGTTTTTGAGCTAATGTTTATTAAGCATATGTGCTTATTTTGGAGAATTCTACCTTGTTTTTTCGGCTCTGCCTTTAGATGTGACTCACCCTGTATAAGCTCTGGGAATTGGGCCTGGAAGTAAGTAAATATTAGAAAGAAAGTTTTATAGCAGAAGAGTATTTCTGGTGAGTTGCAGTGCCACAAGTTAATTTGTAAATTCTACAAAAAGGTGGTAACGGAGGCAACGAATTTGGGGTGTTATTGTTGAAATCCGTTACAATACCATAAATGGTGTCAGTGTAGATGCGGCGCAATATGAAAATCTATAAATTCATACGCGACTATTTTCCGCATAGGAATGGACAAAAGTATGAAGCAAAACGTAGCTACTATCTAACTTACTTAGTTTTTGATTTTTTTTTATAAATTCGCTTTTATTTCAAATATGTAGCAAATGTTGATGTATCTATAAAATATATTAGGTATTAAGTGAAAGCGCGATCTATTGGGGGGAAGAAGCTAACATGTAGGTACCTACAATCAATCAATAGGTATATGAGACCGTTTTCGACAACTTACGACAAAAAATTAGTAAATATTTCTGCGTCCCCTGTTAATATGGAGATTGTCTGATTGTTTAGTACTACATATTATTTCAATACTCGTAACTAGAACAAACCCTGCTGTCGTCCATATTAGCAACCACCGCCCTTAGACTACTCGAAAATTAAGTCGAAATTATTGAATTATGAAAAATGCAGATGCCGGGTTAGAAATCAAAGGGAAGAGACTAGGAAATTTTTTTTCCAAAATAGGTTTTTTGGTTTGGGTGTTTGTTATTTGAAAGGGTTTTTATTTATTTCCACCTAAAGGAAATATGTACAACCATGGGTGTTTCTTACGTGTTTACACCATGCATTATAAAATAAATTGAATTTCCCTCCATAAACCCATGAGCTGAGCATCTCGATTCTACCAACAAAACATAGAAATCTTAAACTAACCTAATTCTTACGTCCCCATGTGGACTTATATACTAACGTTAATAATATACATTGGCCTAGTCTGTGAATAAGTTTAGTGCACGTCTTATAGACCCTGGAGGTAAACAAACCATTTTTTGTTTGATTTAAGTGGCTATTTGTTTAATTCACTCAATTTCTTGAGTTCGAACTCTTATTTTACTTTGTATAATTAGTAGTGAAATGCATTGCCACTTATCCAACAAAACCAACAATAATCTGTTGTAAAATAAAAATAAAATAATAAAGTAATTGAAAATAATAAGTTAAAAAAACTAAAAGAAAATAGTTTTGTATATAACTTCTATAGGTATTCTATAATCTTTTGTTTTAGAAATACCAAGAAAAAATCGGGTATATGGCAACTACGCAAATCTAGTATTGTCTAAAAAGATCACTTTTTACATTAGCAATTATTTTTACGTGGAATACAGGGTGTGTCCGTTTTCTGTAGCAGGACATTTACATTCCATAGAAAATAACTTTCTAAAACGGGGAGTTTATATTTTGGGGCTTCAATTACCAGTATTTTTATTCTTTGCTGTAGGTAGGTACTTTTCCAATTAGAGCGGTGTGAGAGTCTCTTTTGGATTTTTTTTTATGAATAAACCATTAATCGAAAAGGTGAAATTAGACATGAAACAGTAACAGAAAATATCAAAAAAATGCAAGCCACATTTTTGTTTCAAAATTAAATTTTAAATATAATATTTTATTGAGCTATAATTGTATCTTTTTTGTTTGAATTAATAATATATTTCCCCTATCTCAGCCACTAGTTGCATGTAAACATCAAAATTAACGCATAATGCTGCTATACACTGTGTCCCGGATAAGAATGAACAGCATGGGGATATTGCAAACGGTGAGAGATAGAGCAACGGTTAAATGGGGAAAAAGTTGCGCAATTTCGAGGTCAATAAAATATCACAAACAGATTTCTAATATTTTTTTTCGATTTTGAGTTATTTTGAAAAAAGTAAAATTTTGCGTTTTCGATTTTATTTTTTTCTGAAATTGTTATCACAGATAGAAAAAAAAGAAAAACACTTTCTTATGGCGCTTTCTAACGGGCTTTAAGATGGCTTTTTTAGATTTGTTCTACAACGTTTCGTTTTTGAGAAACAATCTTCAACTTTATTTTTTTAAATACGGACCTGGACTTTTTTTTGCAGATTTTGAAAGCTCTTTTCATTGCAAATACCATGATGTATGACACGAATTATTTTTAAAATGTTTTGAGACAATTATACTGATTATTCCTTTTTTTCCATTCATTTTTTTCTATTGCGGCCCTGTATTTAATAATAAGAAGTCTAAATATTAATCAACAATTTATTTACAGTTTATTTTTACTTCGAAAACTTAATATTTTTAAATACGGCCCTGTCTGGTAAGTGTTTTCCTCTGTTGTTGTACAGCAAACAGTGTCGCATTGTGTTTTGGAGTAAATTCTTAGCTTTTTCTAATTGCCAGAAGAAAGCTTTAAGCCAACGAAATCAATAACTTTTGATATTTATCGGCCTCTACACTATTTCTGTGACGCAAGATATAACATGCTGACATGTTAAATGTGTCCCCATTTGAAAAAGCACCCTCCATTTCTAATGATACAAATTGTTAACTAAATGATACAGTGGGAGTTATGACAAATGACAAGGGGTTGGTTTCGTTGTTTCAAAGCCTTCTAGGTGGGGGTTTTTATTTATTTTTTATTATCGCATGTGACTGTTATTGGTCTTTGCCGTCCTTTTTTTAGTTCTCCAATAATCGAAAGATAAGTTGTAAGTTAAATTGTTGACAATACTGATTAATGTTTAGACTTCTTATTATTAAATACAGGGCCGCATTAGAGAAAAATGAATGGAAAAAAGGGAATTTTCAGAATAATTGTCTCAAAACAATTTAAAAATATTTCGTGTCATACATCATGGTATTTGCAATGAAAAGTGCTTTCAAAATCTGAAAAAAAAATCCAGGTCCGTATTTAAAAAAATTAAGTTGAAGATGGTTTCTCAAAAACGAAACGTTGTAGAACAAATCTAAAAACGCCATCTTAAAGCCCGTTAAAAAGTGCCATAAGAAAGTGTTTTTTTTTTCTATCTGTGATAACAACTTCAGAAAAAAATAAAATCGAAAACGCAAAATTTTACTTTCTTCAAAATAACTCAAAAACGAAAAAAGATATTAGAAATCTGTTTGTGCCATTTTATTGACCTCGAAATTGCGCAACTTTTTCCCCATTTAACCGTTTGCAATATCTCCATGCTGTTCATTCTTATCCGGGACACAGTGTATATACCTGTCCATAAACTCATTTTGATATCTCTATTCGATTGGAAGATATAAAATATATTCAATTTAAATAAAGTTTAAATGCCCTGTACCTTGAACATAAAGCATTTGTGGACCTATATTGATATGAAATTTTAGTTTTAAAATATAATTTTGCCAGTATGCCTCTAGAAGTATTTGGTATCAAATTAAAGCACTTGATATAACCATTGAATAAGGAATTTACCTTAATCAATAATATAACAAATCCAAATCTGCAGGAAATAATCGAAAAAATACAAAACAGTGAGACAGCAAAGCAGCAAAGTTTCGAGGTGATATTTATAAAATAAAATGCTTGGAAGGGAAACTGCATTCCTACGATGACCGATAAATAACTACGCTGACATTGGTAGCCTCGGTGTGTGGTCGTTTATCCCCCAAAATAGCTGTTTAGCGTATCTATCGTACCTATATCTCCTATGAGACGGCTCGTACCGACAATTTGGAATTAAAGTAGCCTCGTTGGCCGCTTGCCGTTCCGAGGAGAGCTCGCGGGATTCAATTTGCCGGCAGATTTGAATAATTGATTTCCGGAGAGCGCGCTGCCCCGCTGATGACGCCCGCCGCGGGCCAATTCCGGATGAAAGTTTCAGTCCGTTCCGCCGAGATGGTTCCATTTTTGGCTTGCTGAATAAGCAACTAGGTGGGGTCGTTGAGGAACGCATATGTGGATGTGGGGTTCTTTCTCCGGGGCGGTCCGTGCGGATTTACCAACAATCGATAAATAGTATATTACATACAGAGGACAAAAATCTTTCATTATATCGAAGGGATATACGTTGGATCGTTAATACGGCGCGCGAAGTGCAAGATTATGCAAGTTTGTTGGTTAGCCGTTTAAACCGAATCTATTATAGCGTAGTATAGAGTAATGTAAAGAAAGTAATGACATGCAACAAAAACATCCTTCTTTATTTATTATACATGTGTAAAAATCCATCTTTCTTTATCATAATGTGCATCATCTTTTAATTGTGTTTGAGCACAGTCTGTAGAAAGTATACACAGGGTGTCACCAAACAAGTGCCAAAATTTTAACCACGTATAATATCTAACTCGTTAGAAGCAACAACTATTTTCCAATATATTTTTTTCAAAACTTCTTAGTTTCATGACAAATATTTTTAAAATTTTAATGTCAGTCTACTACACTACAAGTGATATATGGCCAAAATAATTTGCAAGACAATTATTTTGGGGCTTATTCCAGGGACACCCTTTATTTATGAAAACTGTATGACCCCTGCTATGTCCTATTATATTTGGTGAAGCGGTTTAAAGTGTTTTATATTGTTTGAGCTGACTTTGGCAATACTATACAGTGGGAGTTTTTTTTTATGATCAGTATGTGGATCTCGGAAACTAGCGCAGATAGAAGGAAGGTTAAAAGGGAAAATTATTGCAGTTTTGTGGGCCCAATTTAATGCGCCTTGTGGATTTTTGAAAAAAGTCATGACTTGATATTTAGAAAAAAATCGAAATTTTGGAGACTTATTCTAATCCATCTAGCTTCGTTGTTTCCGATTTTAGATAAAAAGTGTAAATACCAAAGTTGGAGTGAATTGTGTCCCCAATGCGGTTATCACGTCCTATACTTTCCCTGGCAGCTGCCATTTCAGAGATATGACAACCTGGTGTTTTTTTAAAATGGAAACCAGTATAGCTATTTCCATTATTTTTCTGAATAACGATATCGTTGGAAAGCTCTAAAATACCTGATTTTTTTAAACCATGGCCAACTATGGTTTCCTTTTAAAAATACACAAGTTGGGGACACAATTCCTTTCAACTTTGTTATTTACACTTTCTATCTAAAATCAGATACAACGAAGCTAAACGGATTAGATTAAATCTCCAAAATTTCGTTTTTTTCAAAATATCTAGTAACCCATTTTTTTTTAAAAAAAATCCGCAAGACGCCTTAAAATTGGGCAAAACTGCAATTCGTTCCCCATTTAACCTTCCTTCTATCTCCACTAGTTTCCAAGATCTCCATACTGATCGTTTAAAAAAGTATTATGTATTTTATAAAATAGAAGTATAGTACAATTAGTATCCCGTACTTATTTAAAAAACATCTCAAAGCACAAGACAAGAAATTAATAGAACACACTGTAATCTCAGATCCCTCTCTAGTCAGAAAATTATACTGCTACATGTGTTAAATAATTCACTATATGAGCCGTAGCAGTTTCTAAAATATGTATTTAAAAATTTAATTTTATAAAGAGCAAACATTCCGTTGAAATATCACCAACTTAATATTCGAATATCCTAAATTCGCCACAGAACTTCGTATATATCTTTATAAAACCACATCATATTTTCTGGAATTTCTGGGAACATTCTCTATAGCTGGCGGAAAATGGTGATGTGGGGTATATTATAATGAACTCATCAGATCCTATTATATGCGTAGGTAGGTATGCCTAGCCAGTAGCGTCGATAAAATAGTTTTGTCTAATTTAAGTTTTTTTTATATTGCGAGATAAGTAGGTCGTGGATGCCAATTTCCTTTTTGGCGCCACCTGACTATCCAAAACTTGATGAGTCTTGATGAGCAGACCCACAAAACAAAAAAATAAATAAATACAAATTTGCCTGTGATTAGTTGGAAATATATCTGTTTTGCAGTCTTTTCATAATTAGTGTTAATATTTGCTTCTGATTTGTTTCATTTTCAAATAGGACATTTTTGTCGGTTGGGGTATAGCAGGCATTAGATTGACTTTTGGGAATACTAACAACGTAAAAATTTTCTAACGAAACCGATAACACATAAAAGTTTAATACCTTAAATTAAACTAATTTTATTTTGAAACGAGAGAAAGGTGTTAGTGCCTCTACGCCCTTGGAACGCCACCATACGATGTCATCTCTGCCCCATCGCGTGCCAGACGGCAAGAGGGCGGGCTTGGTTTTGCGAATGTCATGTTTTTAAATTGAATGCTACGGGGCGCAGCATTAACACAATTTTGTCACAACGTATTTCCGCCGCGCGCCAGAAATTTATTTAGCGCCCTCCTGGATCACAAAACCAGTATATTTTAGGAGGGTCTAGCTTGAGACAGCTGGAGAAATCATGGACACTCTTCATTAATCCAAAATGCGATGTTGAACCAAGAAATTACATTCTCTAAAAATGATATTCTAGGTATAAAAAAAAAACACAAAAAGAATTTGGACCCTATAAAAATATATATGCTTATACAACATTTCTTTTAAGACTTTGCTAGTATCATTTGTCACTTCCGAGGCATCTTCAATATCTGCTTTAAATAGTAAATTAAAATATCACGTATATCTAAGTAAGCATTTATTTAGAAATTGTTTTATCATTAAAACATTATTACGAAAATACTAAAAGAAAACCGTCTTTAAAATTCAACGTTTAAAAACCTGTACCTACGTCTAGAACTAAGGATTTTAGGCTAAGTTTTCTTCATAAAATCGCCCCAGTAACCTTATAGACTTTTTTTCAGTTAATGGGTTTGTTTATTACCACATAAAAATATTGAATGGCAAAGTTAACATTCTAGTATTTTTCAATCAATCTCTATAATTCGCTATCAATAACTTAAATTAATAATTTAATACATTTTAGAAAGTCTATACGGGTGTCCCAGAAAAGAAGACAAACCCCTTATCCGTAAAAAATGCTCCTCTTATAGAAGATACAGGGGTTACAGTTGCATCTCAAATGTCGATTTTTGATTACATTTTTATAAATTTCAGACATATCGAGTTGATTTTAGTCAACGGTGCAAGTTATTACTATTTATAATTGAATTAACCATTTTAGAGAGAGAAGTTGGAGGATTTAAAAAAAGCCTTGTTATTTCCCAAAAACTCTAATATTGAAAAAGTGTGACCGGTTTCGTAAACCTCAATATGTTCACATCTTCAGACACTTTCAAACACTATAAGGAAAAAAAGTTTACAAAGGGAATAACCAGAACCCACGATTACTGTATGTTATATAGGTACATTAAAGAGTGTTGTCAAACATATTAGAATATTAGTAAGACATAAGTATTAGAATATTAATAAGACTACATCAGCTACCCAAAATTCATAAGTTTGTCTTATCATTTTTAAATATTATCAAGGAAAACCATATTATGTATATGGAATATAGAAAGATCACAGGAAGGCCATAAATTTAAATTTAATTTGAGGGACCCTTTCTCTCAAGAACAACACTCAGGAGGCTGTGTGACTCATTAATTTGTAATTTCATAAATTACTTCCATCCAATTTAAATTTCATAAGTTGCTCCAGATTTTCATAACTACATAACAACCCATCGTTGGTTTCTGTCTGTAATACTTTAAAATTATTTGCGAAGTGCGTATTACTTACGTCTTGTCTCTAGAATGTGTTTAGCAGACAAGGATTGAATGTTATTAGTTCTCACACATCGTTTATGTTCTTTAGGTTTCTTTTTGTTTTTCATATACAGTATGCCCGCCAAAAAGTTGGAACCATATGGGATTTTCTTATTTTCGGGCTAAGATGAAACTACTCTGAGGCGATCATCTCTGCTTCCAAAAAGATTCGAAATGAGATCATTAAACGCCGTGACATCATTTGACATACCAGTCAAAAATGACATTGAATTAAATAAATGGCCAAAATACGCTTTATTTGTGATTTTAACGAAAGATTTGAAAGAGTTGCTTGGAATTTTATTATATACTCCTATATGTGCAAATTTTCAGACAAAAATTCTGACTTATAAATTTTTGATTTTTTGAAAAAATAAATAAAACTAATACATTTTATTTATTTTCGTGTGCCATATTTGACATTAGAATTGTTTGCCTATCATCCAAAGGTGATATTTTTTAATTATGGACCCTTTTTGGGTCGTAATCGGCCAGTTTCAAGAAAAACTCAACTAACAAGGTGCAATCACCCATACAGTATCTACAGTAATAACTATTTTTTTTTTGTAAAGTAGTTGTTATTTAAAATAATATTTGTCTTAAAAATCCATAAATACACCTGCCAAAAAAGGTGACAACGGGGATCCCATGGCTAAACCATCCTTCTGACCTTCCCGGTTAAATCCCGGTAAGTAAAAAAGTGCTATTTTCTAATTCAATCCTTAATTCAAAATTTAAAGTAGATCGTTGGTCTGTCAAAATTTTCTTTAAAATGTAAATTGAAAGACCCCGTATTATTTATTATATTGTATTATTATATACTGTATTATATAGTACATATAAGATATACTATAGTATATATATTATATTGAGTAGAAATATATTTAGAAATCGTATCATCATTAAGACATAATTGCATTTTTCCTTGTAGGGTTCCTAATTGCATTTTAATACTGATTTAACAATTTAAATATTCATGTTCCCTAGTACCTACTAAATTGAGGCATTATCAACCCCTTCCCAATCTCAAAATGAATTTATCATGATTCATTAATATTCAGAGTGATGTATCATGCAACCTTCTTTCTAAATTACCATTTTTCCAATAATTTGAGAAACTACCCTTTCCCGTCTGTCTCGATTAGTTAAAAATGAAACGAATAGCAGGGTACTAATTGTTGTTCGCAGCGTATGAACTTTTTTTGTCAGTTAACACGTTTGTTCATAGAGGATGTTACGAAAAATTAGGTCAAACCATTGACAGATTATATACTTTTGTATATAATGTAGAAGTTGCTATATAAATAACTATTAGTAAAAAACGATACATCCCAGTGCCATAATACTAAAATACTTTTTTTGTAGAAAACTATAAAATTTTAAATTTTGTTATCAATATTGAACATATAATCACATAACAATCATGTTTATATGAAATTTTCTTACATGTAAAAACACACTTCTTTTGTAATTTTGGCAAAAAAAATTCAAAGAATAAACGAAACAAAAGATGTTTGTTGAACACTTTCATCTTCCAACTTTTTTCTGCGTTCGCCTATATGATTCACTTAAATAATTTTTTAGATCAAGCCTTTATTTTCTCTAACTTCATTTTTAGTGTTGTAAAAATTTTTTAAGATCGGGTTTACATGATATTTTTATTGTAACTTTTGTTTATGTATTTTGAAATATAAAGCTCAAATTGCTACCTACGTTTTTCTACTAAATACAATTTTGTAGGCAATTTGCCTAACCTAATTCGTGTAAGTTTATTCAGTTATAAACGTAGGCAGAAAGTAACTGGGAGAGGGTACATTTTTGCAAAACTCCAAATCATAAAAAAAAAACATAAAGCAGTTAGGGGGGGCAAAGGATACATCACCCCATTTAGTTCAGTTTCTTCTTCGAATTTACACAGAAAAATTTATTAAGTAGTTATCTTCAAAAACAAAAGCTTTCGTATTTTAAAATTTAACTTTAACACTTTGTATTTTGAAATAGAGGCTTCTAATCTAATGGCATTATTATTAAAAAATATGTGGGCAGTGGATTTTCCTACTTTTTTTGTAAAACTGTATTATTATCTAATATTATAGATAGATAAATAATAATAGAAAAGCTAACTTAAAGTTAACCCCCGTTTTTCAGACAGTCGCTATCAAAATTTGGACCAAAAAACTTAAATTGTAAAAGAAATATCAACAAATTTTCAATTTCTGCTGAATCGTAAGTTGTTATCATATATGTTGCAAGATATACTCAGCGTCATTAATATTAGTTAGGTGTGTGTATATGAAAGTTTGGAAGTTCACTTTATGTTAATTACACCTACATCGCCAAAGAGGCATCCAGATTAATGGATTAGGTCCGAGGTCTCTATCCGAGTTCACCAGACTCAGCCAATATGTGTATTATAGGGCGCTATAATAAGGGTTATTAGTTTACGCCCTGCTGTTTGCGCATATAATTAATAGGCATATTTAGAGAGGATAGTGGAGATGTGGTGGTGGCTTAAATTGGGAACCTACTCAATAGAGTCACAATAGAGTAGATGTAGGGAACGCAATCTTGGATTAAATAAGAATCACACTGTGTACTTAAAGGTTAGCCACTCACATCCTGTTTACTGTTTGGTAAATTTTGCGCGATTGCCACGTGTACACTAAGTTATACTATTATACATTTTTATTTCAATAATAAAAATTTACATTTTCAATGTGTCTAAATTTACCTACGTTATACAGGGTGCGAACACCCCCGTAAAATTTATATTCTCCATCCGATTTTAGCCGCGTTTTTTTCTAAAAATAGGCCACAAGAAACTCTACGTTGGTGCAAAATTTCAGGTGTTAATGTCAATTTTCAAGGCCTACTACAAATTTTTTTTCTAGTAAAAAATGACGAAAACCATTTAGCGATTTTTTTATTTAAAATCTGACACCCCAGCGTTAATCAGAACAACCTAAAACCCCCGTATACCAAATTTGAACAAAAAATATAGAGGGAGCTCCATTCTGCAGGTTGTGAAAGTTGAGCAAAATAGGAATTTTAAACTCATCTGGCGAGTCAATGTGCCATGGAATTACTTCGAAACAGTTGGATGATGAAAAGGACCACTCACAGTGTCGATGTGCAAAGATCCAATAAAATATAGCAACTCGAAATGCTCAATTTTTTAAACTTTATACAGGTCAAAAATCGAGTATATCAAAACCACCCCAAACATTACAAACGAACTAAGTCTAAAAAATACAAAAGCCTGCCAGTCAGTAAGTCGATATGAGTTAAGGTGGCTGGTGTGCCATAACAGGAAATGCACAGAAAATGTATCATCTTAGACAGTGACTTTATTGATAAAGGTCCAACAATTTGAATTTTTATTTCTTGGTTGGATGATGTAAAGAAATAAATTGCTTTTGTATTTATTCATATTTATTCAATGATTCCAGAGCACTCCTGACCAATATAAAGTTTAATAAAAATTCAGCATTTTGACATCGCCCAGAGAAAAAGACCCTGTACATTTTTGTATTGAATATTTGCACACCAACACTTTGAGTAGTCCTGTTGATCATTCATCTGTTTTGACGGGATTCCATGGCACACTTGACTCTCCAGATGCCTTTAAAATTCCTATTTTGCTCAATTTTGACATCCTGCAGAATGGAATTCCCTGTATATTTTTTGTTCAAATTTGGTATGGGGTTGTTCTGATTAAAGCTGTGGTGTCAGATTTTAAATAAAAAAATCGCTAAATGGTTTTCGTCATTCTTTACTAGAAAAAAATTTACAGTAGGCCTTGAAAATTGACATTAAGACCTGGAATTTTGCACCAACGTAGAGTTTTTTGTGGCCTATTTTTAGAAAAAAACGCCGCTAAAATCGGATGGAGAATACAAATTTTACGGAGGTGTTCACACTTAAGATGAAACACCCTGTATAATATTATTGTACGGACTTTCCGTTTTACACATAATATAATAATAGTTGAAATTTGTAAAATATTGATTTTCTCGGGCGATCGCACTATCTGGCAACACAGCATTCTTAGATTCGAAGTTATATATTGTTTCCTAATAAGTACGAATTAAGTGAGTACAAACGTTTTAACTCTTAAACAGTTTGTAGTTGGTAATTATTATAATAATTCTGAACAATGAGCCAGTCCGTGCAGCTGTGTAAATATTTATTACTGTACCTATAATATGTGTCTGTATGAAGATATGCGATGCATACTTTTTTACTTACTTTAACTTTTTTATTTACTAATTACTTACTTTATAATAATAGACACCATACCTATGCATCAGAATCATTTTGTGGACTGCCTATATTACGTGTATTGTTTCTGAGTGACATCGTGGTCGATTAAAGGCTATGTTGCAAGAATGTCTTTGTAGAATGACACCACAGAAGGCCGCCGATGATCGCTACGAAAAATATAGATTCGCGGATTTTATTTTTGGTGCGATTTTATGAGACCATTCTTTAATTAAAAAATTTAAATTAAACAGCCTGTTGCCCCGCGGAGGGCCAACCCGGAGCGAACGTTTACTGGGATGAAAGCTCTTGCTTCTAATTAAGATGGATTTAGGATCGGTCGATCGATAGCCTATATTATGCTAGGCATGCAACAACAAAAAACTCGAATTATTAAACGCTCCTCTCTTGGCCATCAAGTTTTCTTTTTTCAATACTTGGGAAAAAAAAAGTTCTGAAATTAAAATAGTCTGTTCACAAATATATTTTGGAAAAAACATCAGGGGGCATGTTTGTTTACCTAAAGTAAATCTCGTACTAGAAATTTGGTTATGATGTCATCTATAATTCACAAAGTATAAACAAAATTGTAGTGTAGTCTATAGATAATTGCAAATTTCTTTAGAAAATAACAATAATTATAAAAAATAGATACTGCCATAAAGTAAATATTGATAATTTATGAATCTTACAGGAAACAGTAGTTATTAAAAACATTTCGCCAGTTAAGTATAGAGAATTCCAAATTTAGTAGCTGATTTAAAATACATGGAGCTACAAATTATACATATTATATTTAATTTGAAATAGCTACTTATAAAAAATCGTATTAAACTGTCAAAATGTTTTGAAATACAGTTTTTGTGTTTAAAAAAGTAGAAATAAAAGTTGGCGGCAATTCTACGAAAAATAAAATTTACTAATATTTACTAATTAATTTTATTAATTGTTATTTTTCAACGAAATTTAGTACAAACTCATTTCATACGGTTCGGAATCCGATGACGTAGGTAGTCAGTTTTGAGATAAAAAAGTCGCTACATGATTGTCGTCATTTTTTACTAGAAAAAATCGTAGTAGGCCTTGAAAATTGATATTAAGTCCTGAAATTTTGCACCTAAGTAAAAAAGAGTTGCGATTATTTAAAAAAAAAATCGGGTGAAAAATAAAAATTATACGGAGATGCTTCATTTTGTCACCTTGTATACCTATCGACAACTACTGTAATTAATTTAACTGAACATTCAAAGCGTTTTGTCAAGTTTTGAAAATTTAAAAATATAAATCGGGCTTACGCAAGGGATAGGTAGTGCTTGTGATATATCAATAAAATTGAAAATGCATAAAATAGATAATTTTTGACGCCATGGCCTACTCTAATTGAGTTACTTTTTGAAGTAGTACCAAACCTCGGTATTTTTCCATATTCTGATAGACTATGTAGAAAGAAATCTGTTTTGCCCACAGATTTCATTAAGAAACTTTTCCGTTAACTATTGAAATTGTATAACAGTTACAAGCCGAAGGAGTTTCGTCAGTTTTAGGATTTTTCAAAAATATCTCGGAAATTATGGCATGGGCATCGAATGTGTTTTTACACAAAGCTAGCCCATCAAAAGCGCAATAATTTTTTTGTTTCAAATAAAGTACTCCGAAAAATGCATACACAGTGATACAATTTGATAAAAGTAAAACACTAAAAGTGGTCACATTAAGTCTACACGGATTCTGGTTAAATTACCACTTTCGGTTTGGTACAATTTGAATTTTTACACTAAATGTACACGCCTATATTGTAATATTTGCCATTTTTACCGTGTTTAATAAACATGTGGCAAAACTTCAAGGGGAAATTCCCTGGTTTATTTTAAGTATATTTTTGTCCCGTTTACGATTTTTGGGCAGCATCTTTGCTTCGGCGATACATCGGGATGGACGTTTTTCGCAAGACAAAAGTTGGTAGCTAACATTCAAAATATTGTTATCGTCGAAAAACATTTATTGACCTGTATCTTCAAAACAATAGCGTCTTTCCTAAAATCCTCAAAAGATAAAATATTCTTAAAATATCCCAGTGAATAACCCCTTGTCACCTATCCCCCTGTCTACAATAAAAAATCGAAAAGAACTAGTACACCTCGAATTACACCTACTATGTTGTAGAATGTGCTTATTGGGCTACATACTGCTTCTTCTGGTATGTACCTACAATATACATAAATTCTTTAACCTTGGAGTCACTATAGTGTGTTAGGATTGTTATAGAAAGTCACTTATAGTCTAATGATTTATTTATTTATTTAACAATTTTTTAAAAATATAAGGCAATCACTCAATACAGGACTAAAATTTGAAGTGTTAAAGTTTTGTTATTTAGTTTTATTAGGTAATGGTTAATCACTGGATCTGTAAAAATCGGAAAATAGCGAATAATCTTTTTTAGTTATTGCTTACTTTATAGTCAGCACATCCGAATAAACACCCAGAGGCGTCACACAACGGATATCTAATAATACGTTTCATTTAAATTTTATTAGAACTATAATTTTCTTTCTGATGTGCAGGGAGAACATGACACGCAGAAATCCAACTAGGGATTGAGTGAGGACGGACATAGTCCTAACATATTTAAAAGACACGAACGGTGTAAATTGAACACGAGCGGTGTTAAAAATTACGAGAGGTGTAAAAAAAGCATCCATGATTAGCACTAAAATTAAACTTTAAGATACGTGCTTTTAGAAATATTTTATGCTTTACATGGGCATATTTTTATTGTGTCTTTGTTTTACAAGATATTTCTAAGTAGCCATCCGTCAATAGACAAAAATAAACAAAATGTGCTAGATTTTGGCAGGCCTTTTAGAATAAATTAAGTTGACTAGCGGAATTCCGTACACAGATAATCAGCGGATGGTTACAACCATAGTAAAAATTAATTTTCTCTAAACGAGTATGGTTTCACTTTAGGTAAATTCTCATTGTATTTCGTGCATTGGTCTCACTGTGCATATCCCAGGCTGTTGTTATGGGCGACTTTCGGCTTCAGAGACCAGATCACTACTAGCCTTCCGTCTCGGGGAACATTCGTCCCGAGGTCAGCCAAAAGTACGACGCTAACTTGTCGACATGTTCCTGGTTAACCTCATTAGGATGCCTCCCGTGCAGCGACTTCCCCAACTACCTCTGTAGTTTATCGTTGTCGGTTCGGTGGTGATTTTGACGCTCGTGTTCCGTCAGACGTAGCGGTGTTGAGACGTCTGCTCCGCATATAGCCCTATGTAGTGTGGAGCTGTTGGCCTGCCTGTAGAAATAATTACGCAGATTTAATATTTGTTGGTCCAATTGCTTGATGAGATCTGCCAATCCTCTTCCTCCTAGTTGACGTGGCAGAGTTGTTCTTTCTACGGCGCTACGGGGATGATGTTTATGAGCTTTTGTCAGTAGTGTCCTAACTTTTCGTTGCAGGTTGTTGATGTCCGTGTGGGTCCAATTCACTATTCCGAACGAATAGCTGAGTACAGAGCACGCATACGTGTTCAGGGCCTTAAACAAATTCCTGCTGTTAAGATCAGTTCGCACTACTTGTCTTATTCTCTTGATGAATTCATTCGTTAAATCAGTCTTCATTGTTCGATGGTCTATCCTTTGAGCTTGTTTCATCCCGAGATACTTGTATGTATCTCCCATGCTCCTTGCTTCGATCTCCTGGCCGTCCTGCATCTCGTGTGCGCTTTGTTCGAGCTTTCCCCGGATGATATTAAGGGTGAGGCACTTGTCCAGTCCAAACAGCATTCCGATGTCCCTATTATTATTATTATTATTATTTCGACTTAGCCAAAAGGCATTCGCACTCCCTCTACGGGGAACATTCACTCAGATCCCGGGCATCCCGGATACCAAAAGGATCTGGCTCGGACGAGACCCTTGCCATGTTATCGGGCCCTAGGTGACATTGATGTTCTTGGACGATCCTGCATTCCCCATGAATTTCCTGACGGTTCGGGCTGTCGCAAGTAGTACCGCTTTCTGCATGGACCTGTAAAGACTATCAGTTAGATTCAGCTCCTTGATGTTTCTCAGCAAACTTTTTGGTATAACACCAGTTGTTGACATGATGATTGGAATCGTCTGGACGTTCTCCATTTCCCATTGCCTTCTAATTCGTTCTTCTAAGTCTCTGTACTTCGCGATCTTCTCGACTTGCTTCACACGCAGGTTGTTGTTGTTCGGGATGGCCACATCAATCAGAGTTGTCTTCCTAGAAATTTTATCAACTATTATAAGGTCCGGTCTGTTATGGGCAACTCGTTGATCAGTCAGAACTGTACGATCCCAGTACATCTTGTAGTTGCTGTTCTCAAGAACAGGCTCAGGTGTGTAGTTGTAATATGGGACCCTTTCTGTCTGCACAAGCAGCAGCTTTTCCGCCAGTTCCCGGTGCAAGATCTTGGCAACCGAATCGTGTCGTTCCTTATATTCCGTTGATGCGAACATCTGACATCCTCCTGTTATGTGCTGGATTGTTTCTGAAGTTGGGCACCCGTATCTGCATCTGTCATCCACTACCGATGCATCTCCTACAATGAATTTTAGGTAGTTGCGAGTTGGTATAACCTGATCTTGTATGGCCAGTAGGAAGCCTTCCGTCTCGGGGAACATTCGTCCCGAGGTCAGCCAATAGTTCGACGCTAACTTGTCGACATGTTCCTGGTTAACCTCATTAGGATGTCTCCCGTGCAGCGGCTTCCCCAACCACCTCTGTAGTTTATCGTTGTCGGTTCGGTGGTGATTTTGACGCTCGTGTTCCGTCAGACGTAGCGGTGTTGAGACGTCTGCTCCGCATATAGCCCTATGTAGTGTGGAGCTGTTGGCCTGCCTGTAGAAATAATTACGCAGATTTAATATTTGTTGGTCCAATTGCTTGCTGAGATCTGCCAATCCTCTTCCTCCTAGTTGACGTGGCAGAGTTGTTCTTTCTACGGCGCTACGGGGATGATGTTTATGAGCTTTTGTCAGTAGTGTCCTAACTTTTCGTTGCAGGTTGTTGATGTCCGTGTTGGTCCAATTCACTATTCCGAACGAATAGCTGAGTACAGAGCACGCATACGTGTTCAGGGCCTTAAACAAATTCCTGCTGTTAAGATCAGTTCGCACTACTTGTCTTACTCTCTTGATGAATTCATTCGTTAAATCAGTCTTCATTGTTCGATGGTCTATCCTTTGAGCTTGTTTCATCCCGAGATACTTGTATGTATCTCCCTTGCTCATTGCTTCGATCTCCTGGCCGTCCTGCATCTCGTGTGCGCTTTGTTCGAGCTTTCCCCGGATGATATTAAGGGTGCGGCACTTGTCCAGTCCAAACAGCATTCCGATGTCCCTGGAGAACTCCTCTACAATTTTAAGCATTTGCGTTAGTTGGTTTTTGGTTGCGGCGATCAGTTTTAAATCATCCATATATAATAGGTGATTCAACTTGATCGCTTCTGCGTTGTTGCTTTTGATAGCGAAGCCATATTTTGTAGAGTTCAACCGATGTGATAGAGGGTTCATCGCCATGCAGAACCACAGTGGACTGAGTGAATCTCCTTGGAAAATCCCTCTTCGGATGTTGATTGTGTCGGTCTCGATGTTACTGTCTGCGGTTCTGAGTTGTATCTTAGTGCGCCAGGTTGTCATAACGTGTTCTAAAAAGGAAACTGTATGATGATCTATTTTATACAGCTTTAAGATACCTGTGAGCCAGTCGTGAGGTACGGAATCAAATGCTTTTTTGTAGTCCACATAAGCCATGTGGAGGTTTCGTTGCTTGGAATGAGCCTGGTTGCAGATGACAGAGTCTATGATGAGTTGCTCTTTGCATCCCATTGCGCCCTTCGAGCAGCCCTTCTGCTGCATTGCAATGATGTTGTTCCGCTCGCAGTGAGCATATATTCGCTGCGTAAGGCAAGATGTGATTATCTTGTAAAGCGTAGGCAAGCAGGTTATTGGGCGGTACTTGGCAGGGTTATCCGTATTCCGCTGGTCTTTTGGTAACAGGTAAGTAGCACCCTGTGTAAGAAACAATGGCATTTTCAGAGGATCGAGCAAGACTTCATTAATTAAGGTAGTTATTTGTTCATGCGTGCACCACAACTTCTTAATCCAATAATTTTGGAGATGATCTGGACCTGGTGCCTTCCAGTTGTGGGAATTCTTGATGACATCGGAGACCTCAGCGGTTGTGAATTGCTCGTGTTGCATCTGGCTATAGTTCCGGCCCATCTCGCGTTCTTCGCTGATCCAGCTTGCACTGACATTGTATGGACCTGGTGTGGCAAGTTGATTTCTCCAGAAACCGTCGACCTGTTCTCTGCTAGGGTAACTCGCATTTGTGGCATCGGCGCTAGAATTAAAAGCACGGTAGAAACCCTTTTCTGATCGTTCAAAGAGTTTATTGTCTCGTTTCCTGTTGTTGCTAGCCTTGTATCTCCTCAGACGCCCTGCGAAAACAGAAAGTTTTTGTTTTAATGTGTCAAGACATTGTTGAGCAGTGATGTTCGCGGGGTCATGCCGAGAATGCATTTGGGTGCGGCTCATTACTGCCTGCACCGCCCTCTGGATCCTTCTAGTTCTAACTCCTCTGATATATTCCGTCACTTGTCCTATGTCTTTACGGAGACTCTCGATCTTCCGATTTAGTCGCATTTCCCATTGAGCCATTCGTGGTTCTGGTCTTGCACGATTCAACTCTTGGGCCGTTCGGATCTTGGCACCCATTACAGTGATGACTGCCGTTGCGGCACAGTAGATTAACATGTGCATACGTTCTAATGTTGGTGTCACTGAAACATAGCTTGGTAAAATTCTTGTGTTCATAAGATCGAGCACGATCGCAAGTTTCCTGGAAGAATTTAATCTTGGTAGCGGTGGCCTGCTAAGTGGGTCTGTGCCTTCGTATCGCAATACTGCCTGTCTCATATGTGTGTCCAAGCCTTCAAAATGTTCTTCGTTAACCCGTTCCAGACTCTCGGTTGTTGGTTCTACCGTTTCGGCTTCTAGTTGTTGTCCAGGCTCTTGAAGTTCCCCATTGTTGTTGTTGTCATCTATGTCTATGTGTTCGCCGTGGATCTCTAGCTCAACTTCCCGTTTGATAGCGTTAAGTCGCGTTTCTGGAATTCGGTTATTTCTTAGAATAGTTCGATACTGATCTGACACTCTTTGTTCAGACACTTGCATGTGTGGAAACTCCCTGCAGAACTCGGCATGCAGTTGTTGTCGGTAGCCGATAATCTCTTGTCCTAAGTTTGTCACCCTGTAGAAAATACGCATAATCGATTCATTCATGGACACAGTCCATTTCATGCGTCGTCGTTGTAATCCCGCCTCTGTGAACGCTGGCTGAAGTTCCCGCGCAGCACCTTCGGTGGGTGGAACCCTAGTTCTCGTTTGGCTCCCATGTTGTAGATGTTCGTGTTGTTGTTGGGCTGTAGCTGTTTGTGCAACAGGGGCCCGCCTCATCAGCGCCCTGTCACCGACGTCCCGCTCGCTGTCATGCCCAGCGCCGGCTCCAGACATGCCCTGGCGATCCCCAGGCAGCGGCCCTATGACAATCATCCTATCATTCTCCATTCCATAGTTTTCTCCCGTAACGTGGGAGTGACGGCCCTCGGTCGCCTTTTACGACTCGCGGAGCCACGATAGGAGTATTCTACCCCGCTACCCATACGGGTCAACTAGGATAACGCGGGATCGTTACTCCCGAGGATCTGCCCCTGTCACCGGCCAAACCCCTCCTTGCGTTAACTGGGAAACACGGGATCGTTACACCCGAGGATCTGCCCCTCTCACAGGCTAGACCCATCCCTGTGTAACTGGGAGTCGCGGGATTGTCACCCCCGAGGATCAGCCCCCGTCACCGGCTAGACCCCTCCCTGCGCAACTGGATATCGCGGGATTGTCACACCCGTAGGTCTGCCCCTGTCACAGGCCAAGCCTCTCCATGCGTAACTGGGAATCGCGGGATCGTTACACCCGTGAATCTGCCCCTCTCACAGGCCAGACTCATCCCTGCGTAACTGGGGAGCGCGGGATTGTCACACCCGTGGATCTGCCTCTCTCACAAGTCAGATCCCCCCTGCGTACTTATTATTATTATATCGACTTAGCCAAAAGGCATTCGCACTCCCTCTACGGGGAACATTCACTCAGATCCCGGGCATCCCGGATACCAAAAGGATCTGGCTCGGACGAGACCCTTGCCATGTTATCGGGCCCTAGGTGACATTGATGTTCTTGGACGATCCTGCATTCCCCATGAATTTCCTGACGGTTCGGGCTGTCGCAAGTAGTACCGCTTTCTGCATGGACCTGTAAAGACTATCAGTTAGATTCAGCTCCTTGATGTTTCTCAGCAAACTTTTTGGTATAACACCAGTTGTTGACATGATGATTGGAATCGTCTGGACGTTCTCCATTTCCCATTGCCTTCTAATTCGTTCTTCTAAGTCTCTGTACTTCGCGATCTTCTCGACTCGCTTCACACGCAGGTTGTTGTTGTTCGGGATGGCCACATCAATCAGAGTTGTCTTCCTAGAAATTTTATCAACTATTATAAGGTCCGGTCTGTTATGGGCAACTCGTTGATCAGTCAGAACTGTACGATCCCAGTACATCTTGTAGTTGCTGTTCTCAAGAACAGGCTCAGGTGTGTAGTTGTAATATGGGACCCTTTCTGTCTGCACAAGCAGCAGCTTTTCCGCCAGTTCCCGGTGCAAGATCTTGGCAACCGAATCGTGTCGTTCCTTATATTCCGTTGATGCGAACATCTGACATCCTCCTGTTATGTGCTGGATTGTTTCTGAAGTTGGGCACCCGTATCTGCATCTGTCATCCACTACCGATGCATCTCCTACAATGAATTTTAGGTAGTTGCGAGTTGGTATAACCTGATCTTGTATGGCCAGTAGGAAGCCTTCCGTCTCGGGGAACATTCGTCCCGAGGTCAGCCAATAGTTCGACGCTAACTTGTCGACATGTTCCTGGTTAACCTCATTAGGATGTCTCCCGTGCAGCGGCTTCCCCAACCACCTCTGTAGTTTATCGTTGTCGGTTCGGTGGTGATTTTGACGCTCGTGTTCCGTCAGACGTAGCGGTGTTGAGACGTCTGCTCCGCATATAGCCCTATGTAGTGTGGAGCTGTTGGCCTGCCTGTAGAAATAATTACGCAGATTTAATATTTGTTGGTCCAATTGCTTGCTGAGATCTGCCAATCCTCTTCCTCCTAGTTGACGTGGCAGAGTTGTTCTTTCTACGGCGCTACGGGGATGATGTTTATGAGCTTTTGTCAGTAGTGTCCTAACTTTTCGTTGCAGGTTGTTGATGTCCGTGTTGGTCCAATTCACTATTCCGAACGAATAGCTGAGTACAGAGCACGCATACGTGTTCAGGGCCTTAAACAAATTCCTGCTGTTAAGATCAGTTCGCACTACTTGTCTTACTCTCTTGATGAATTCATTCGTTAAATCAGTCTTCATTGTTCGATGGTCTATCCTTTGAGCTTGTTTCATCCCGAGATACTTGTATGTATCTCCCTTGCTCATTGCTTCGATCTCCTGGCCGTCCTGCATCTCGTGTGCGCTTTGTTCGAGCTTTCCCCGGATGATATTAAGGGTGCGGCACTTGTCCAGTCCAAACAGCATTCCGATGTCCCTGGAGAACTCCTCTACAATTTTAAGCATTTGCGTTAGTTGGTTTTTGGTTGCGGCGATCAGTTTTAAATCATCCATATATAATAGGTGATTCAACTTGATCGCTTCTGCGTTGTTGCTTTTGATAGCGAAGCCATATTTTGTAGAGTTCAACCGATGTGATAGAGGGTTCATCGCCATGCAGAACCACAGTGGACTGAGTGAATCTCCTTGGAAAATCCCTCTTCGGATGTTGATTGTGTCGGTCTCGATGTTACTGTCTGCGGTTCTGAGTTGTATCTTAGTGCGCCAGGTTGTCATAACGTGTTCTAAAAAGGAAACTGTATGATGATCTATTTTATACAGCTTTAAGATACCTGTGAGCCAGTCGTGAGGTACGGAATCAAATGCTTTTTTGTAGTCCACATAAGCCATGTGGAGGTTTCGTTGCTTGGAATGAGCCTGGTTGCAGATGACAGAGTCTATGATGAGTTGCTCTTTGCATCCCATTGCGCCCTTCGAGCAGCCCTTCTGCTGCATTGCAATGATGTTGTTCCGCTCGCAGTGAGCATATATTCGCTGCGTAAGGCAAGAAGTGATTATCTTGTACAGCGTAGGCAAGCAGGTTATTGGGCGGTACTTGGCAGGGTTATCCGTATTCCGCTGGTCTTTTGGTAACAAGTAGGTGGCACCCTGTGTAAGAAACAATGGCATTTTCAGAGGATCGAGCAAGACTTCATTAATTAAGGTAGTTATTTGTTCATGCGTGCACCACAACTTCTTAATCCAATAATTTTGGAGATGATCTGGACCTGGTGCCTTCCAGTTGTGGGAATTCTTGATGACATCGGAGACCTCAGCGGTTGTGAATTGCTCGTGTTGCATCTGGCTATAGTTCCGGCCCATCTCGCGTTCTTCGCTGATCCAGCTTGCACTGACATTGTATGGACCTGGTGTGGCAAGTTGATTTCTCCAGAAACCGTCGACCTGTTCTCTGCTAGGGTAACTCGCATTTGTGGCATCGGCGCTAGAATTAAAAGCACGGTAGAAACCCTTTTCTGATCGTTCAAAGAGTTTATTGTCTCGTTTCCTGTTGTTACTAGCCTTGTATCTCCTCAGACGCCCTGCGAAAACAGAAAGTTTTTGTTTTAATGTGTATTATTATTATTATTATTATTATTATTATTATTATTATTATTATTATTATTATTATTATGTACATGCAGTCTATTCCGACCTTGATTCGAACCAAAGTCGATCGAAGGCAATAAAATGTGCAGTCTAAAGAGTTAGCAATGCTTCGAACATCGCCACTGCGGCCCAACATCTAGATAACATGTTATGTAACAAGAAGAACCAAATACCTAACCTAAATCGGCAATTGGCAGTGTATATTCTTAAAAAAGTATAAAGATATATAAAAACATAGATAGTATCTATCTAATTATATGCATAATTGGGTAAAGTTCCCCTAAAGCGTACAGTCTGACAACGCAGCATACAAATTTAACCTTTATATTCGGTGGTTAACTTGGAAGAAGAGATTGCGCGTCCGGCCAAAAAGACAATAAAATCTAGTGTGCCGTAAATTGGGAGAAAATAGAAGTGTTTTTTTGTTTACCAAAGCTGTAAAATAGCATATTACAATATGACTGAAGGTTAAAGGAATGCACTGTCACTAATTTGGAAAAACCGCCAATTTCCTTCCGTAATCCTTGGAGACTCGTAGCGGAGTTTTCTATGCAGCGACCGCGAGCCGGCGCGCACCCGATCGAGATCCGATCTGGGCGGACGACGGTGCAACGCCGACGGATGGTGCGTCGTGATCCGGGCGACCCGCACCTTCACAATGCCGCTGTCCACGCGCCGTTCTGCACGAGCACGTGGACCGCGGCGCCGAACTAGACCAGCTCGCAGCCCGAGGCCCTGCTACAGCAGGTAGCGGCACGACCGCAGGGTTCGCTCGCAGAAACATTAAGTCATTGTTTATGGCGTTAAGGAGCGCCTGCGCGGTAGCGAAATCACCACAAATCACGTGACGGTTAGGTCTCTGGGTTGCGTTCATAAATAAACCCCAGAGAGACTTATGTCGCACGTTGTCTACTTTTAAGTGTGTACAAATCGACTGTGAGATATTTTCAAAAACCTTTTTTTGTTCGAAAGTTCTTCAGAAAACGCTTCTTTTGTCGCTTACTTATTTTTGCGAATATGCAAATCCAGGGATGGCTACGATTTTTTTAATTAAAATCTGACACCATAGCGTTAATCAGGAAACCCCAAAACACCCATATACAAGGTGATTCAGTTTTATTCTGCGACACTTCAACAGGTGATAGAAAACCAAAAAATAACCGCACTTTCTTCTATAAACTATATCATTTTAAGGCCTCATATAAAAGTTACAGGGTGTTAAAGTTGTAATAAATATGTGGAATTTATTGAATATTTACCAAGCTAGTTGAGATCTTTAAGTCATATTTGGTACACGTTATAACGGCATGGGTTAGCACAAAACCTGTTAATATCAAACACCTTGAACAACCAGTGGCGTAGAAGTGGGTAATTATTATAATTGTTTTTAGAAACAAAATGAACCACCTTGTATAGCAATAAAATGTATTCAATTTCTTAGGTAAATTTTAATTGTAAACAAAAACGTTCTCTTAGCATTTTTTCATATTGTGTTATGGTTTCATAGCAAATTTGATTTTTTCGTATTATTTCGGGGTACTTCTGAAAAATTAACTTAAAACTTCGCTCCATAAGTAACACTCAAAGCAGAAAAAATGTGTTTCTTACTTTAAATACAGTAATAAAGTAATAACTTACCCATTCAAGGTTTTACTTTTCAAGATACAGAGCGTATAACATTAATTGTATCTTCCTTAAATGTATTAGACCCTGTATCTTCAAAAGTATTGCCTTAAATAGGTAAGTTTATTGGAAAAAGTTACTTTATTTCAAGTAGCAAACGCATTATTTCCACTTTAAGTGATACTTATGGAGCAAATTTTTTAGATAATTTTTCAGAAATACCCCGAAATAATAAAAAAAATCAAATTTGCCACGAAACCATGACACACAAAAAATTACCAAGAGGGCATTTTTGTTTAAAATTAAAATTTACATAAGAAGTTGAATATATTTTATTGCTATACAAGTTGGTTCTTTTTTTTTTCTAAAAACAATTATACTAATTACCTACTTCTACGCCACTGGTTGTTCAAAGTGTTTGATATTAACAGTTTTATGCTAACCCATGCCGTTATAACGTGTACCAAATATGAATTAAATATCTCGACTAGTTTGGTAAATATTCAATAAATTCCACATATTTCTTACAACTTTAACACCCTGTAACTTTTTTATAAGGCCTTAACATGATATAGTTTATAGAGGAAAGTGCAGTTATTTTTTGGTTTTCTATCACCTGTTGAAGTGTCGCAGAATAAAACTGAATCACCCTGTATACCTAATTTGAACAAAAAATATAGTGTTAAAGTTGAGCAAAATAGGGACTTCAAGCAGTTGAAGAATTAACAGGACCACCCAAAGTGTTGATGGGCGAAATTGCAAGAAGAAATATACAGGATGTTTTTCTCTACAGCTTCTAAAATTTTTCGAGGTTTTTCGAATTTTATGCCGTTCAAGTTCGCCTTGGATTTTTGAAACAATGTTACTAAATGTAAAATAAATTCAATTTAAAAAATATCGACAACTAAAATACTTAAGTCTTAAGTTATATCGATGTTTTTTTATCCATAAAAGATCCATTAAGATTATTTCAATGGAAGAAATACCTACTTTTTGGGGCACCCTGTACAATACTTGCTGCAACTTATAAGTATTTGTTTCGTGTGGCTTCTAGCTGGGTATAATACGAAAATCTTTTGCGGTGTCCTGACGACACCAAACAATTTATCAAGCTTAATAGATACTATCTTATAATTTAGTCTTAAATATATTTATTTATGATACTTTTAGTAAATCTGAAAAAATTTCTAAGACTGGTATCACAAAGTGTCTCGCGTGGCTCATGAATATTTTACTAATAAAACGTCTGTTGTGTATCATATATATGATCCTAAAATATTGCTAAAATATCTCGGTATTATTTTCAAAATATACATTTGCACATTCAGATTTAAAAATGTTATTTTTTGTCGTATAGTCGTAAAGGAGAGACAACTGCGCTATGGGCCCAATAAAATAAGATAAAGCGTATTTCATTCGAAAGGCATAGCAATAAAACGTCCGCATAAAAGTTTTAGTATATTATGTGCATGCGAATTTAAGCATATACGTTTACCTTCCCCTCGAGCAATATTTTATACAGTAGACACTAAGGATGTTCGTCTGTTATGAATAAGAATAGAGGTGAATACAATGGAGTTAAATTTGTATAAGAAATAGAGAAAGGGTTTTCGTTGCGTACCGAAAGCGATGACGTTTCTGGAGATGCTCGTTCGCAATTTTTTCATATGCCTTATATAGTTCTTTATATCATTCTATAACGTATTTTCTGCGTGTGTATTTCGATTCAGAAAATACAAAACAAGCTAGGTACCCTATCCTCATCGTCTGTATAATACATCGTAAGAGAACTTCACAATGTATTTTTAACGAAGTATTTTTAAGAAAGGAGCTACATAATATCCATTATTAAAATATATTTCGTTTCGTAGGAACGACGAGTCGACGCTGGCTCGCATACATGCTGCTTTTAATTTCAATTTTACTGCTTCAAGCGTGCTTGCTTTGTTGTCCTATCGTCGATATGCGCAACGAGGCAGTGGAAACTTCCATGAACACACCTGGCCGAGGTTGCACACTAAAGAACTAGAGGTTACAAAAAATGTATCGAACGGATATTCCATGGTGTATATTGGCACCCCCCTACAATTTAAATTTGGGCACTCATGTTCGGTACACCTACAATAAATATTACTTTATTGGCGGTCCGCATATTTAAACATTATTCAAAGACCTTTGATTAAATTCGAGCTGTTTACGTTAAAAAAAATGGTATTAATAATATGTTTCACTTTTCATACATACACCGTTGTTTCTCCGGATTAGGTTCGTTAAAGTAGGTAGGTATATCCAGAAAATTTACAACCACCTACGATGCAAATCCCAAGATTGCTTTTGTATACCATAAATTGTCCAATCTGGCACGGTGACGGAAGTGATTGTCTTGACACTCCATTCTCCCACCAACCTTCTTGTTTCGTCCCCCTATTGCAACCCTTCGCCGCCCGCCGTGGCACACATCAGGCGGCCCAATCGCTGCGTTTGATGCTCCATCACGTGATTAATAATTACTGCATTGGGGAGGGAGAGGGGAGGGAGAGTGAGAGGGGGGAGGAGAAGGGTACTTTTGTCTGCCGCCGCTACGTTCATGTTTTATTTAGTGGTCCTCATGGCTCTTCATTTATCGAACCGGGCCGGTATCTTTCTCGATGGTCTTGGGGCCCGACCTCCGATCGATATGGTAAATATTGCCGCCTGCAGCTCGCTCGAGGACGATTTAAATCCCTTCGAGTGGTGAGGGGGCAGATTGGGGCATAGAAGGGTCGAAATTGGTTTCCATGTTTTTTAGGTTCGAATTTTTTATTGGCCAGAAATCAACAGTTTGAATATACAGTGTGTTTCACTTCAAGTCGAGACAATTCATTATTTTTTTACGGGTTGAGCGATTTTCAAAAACTTTTCTTTGAAAATATAGTGCTCCGAAAGATCTACATTTTGACACTATTTTTTTTCAGATTCGTCTTTTCCATGACCTATTACGATCAAAATTATACCCCTAAAAACTGCAAAAGTACATTAGGCATTTTTTTAGGAAAAAAATGAATAGCACAGTCTTATTGGCCATAGCCGAAAACCACACATACCATGTTTCACGGTCATAGCTTATACAGGGCGTTCAGAAAATAGCTTCAAACATGGCAAAAATACGGTTTTTCGAAGTACCCTGTACAAACACCGAGAGATATTTTAAAATTATTTCTTTGCGGTTTGATTAGGGCTCACATAAGCCATCAATTCCCACGATTTCATGGCCCTGTCGCAATAAAAATACAAAAATCGAAAATAATCGTTTTTTCTCTTGGTGTTTTTTACATTTTTTTCTACAATTTTAACTTATGCCTATAAAAAAACATAAACAATATTAAATTTTAGAAAGTATTTTCAATAAAAAGCACCCTTTTTTTATTTGAAAAAAATTTAAAAATTGATTGGTATCCACGTATCCAGGGTGCTCTTTATTGAAAATAATTTCTAAAATTTAATATTGTTTATGTTTTTAAAAAATGTAAAAAACACCAAGAGAAAAAACGATTATTTTCGACCCTGTATAAGGTGATCCTTAATCAAACTGCAAAGAAATAATTTTAAAATATCTCTCAGTGTTTGTACAGGGCACTTAGAAAAACCGTATTTTTGCCATTTTTGAAGCTATTTTCTGAACGCCCTGTATAAGCTATGACCGTGAAACATGATATGTGTGGTTTTCGGGTATGGCCAATACGACTGTGCTATTCATTTTTTTCCTAAAAAAATGCCTAATGTACTTTTGCAGTTTTTGGGGGTATAATTTTGATCGTAGTAGGTCATGGAAAAGACGAATATGAAAAATTAGTGTCAAAATGTACTTAGATCTTTCGGAGTACTATACTTTTAAAAAAAGTTTTTGAAAATCGGTTAACCCGTAAAAAATGAAGTGAAACTCACTGTATAGGTACTCCAAATGATGACAATGCACTACTAATTTAGCAGTTAATTTATTTATCAGAGAGAGTTAAAACCATCTAATTTTTAATACCCAACTAGTCAGATTTTTTTAACCAATCCAGTTTGCCTCTATATCTGGTAAAAACTTGAAAGTGGGGAATGAGCTGGATATTATTTTTAAGTTAAAAATAGTACCTTTATGAGCTTTCGTCAAATTTTCCACTGAAGTATGTCAGAGTGAGGTAATTTTTTAGTCTATATTAGGATTTAAATCTGATCATAATGAAGAACATAGCAGTGTTCTTCTATTAATAGTAAATTATATATTCTATAAACGGCCGATATGATAAATGGTGTCTACCTTGGTCGTATCACCTATAACTTATAGCGCAGACTAACGAGTAATATAGACAATTCCTTAGTAATATGTGTCAAAAGGAGACTCGCTGTTGGGCGAAATATCTTCTAAAGAGATAAAAATATTGTGCATTTTATTTGATTTTACGTTAAACTACAGAGCCAAGAGATTATATTGTTTTGCTGTAAGTGGAAATGGAGACTCGCTTATTTTTGACACATGCCCTTAGGGACGCTTCTGTTGCAAAGCTATTTATTCTGTGCTAATAGGTATGCCTAATAGAATTATTAAAGGATTTTGTTATCTGAAGAAAAATTTCCGTGTGTTTAGAATATTATATTATCAGAATAGAAAGCTGCTCATAGAGAGATAGGTCACTTTTTTTCGTACTTTCTAACTTTCAAAATTATTATCATTATCTACTGTTGCTTCTAATAACGTATTATTCACTGTTTCCACTTCCGCTACTTCTGCAATGTAAATATTATGTCCAATAGCTGGAACGCTCACAGATCAATTTCATCGAAGGTTTCATTTTTTTATTTTCTTTATGACCCAATATAACAATAATAAATATTACGAAAAGCCTGATATTGTTTAGCCTTAGGCATGTTTCTAAAGGTAAAAGTTGGTAATATTTTACCTTCAGAGGTAATTCTCACCTAAACATTGGTAATGTTGACTAGACGTGCTTGTCGGGATTGTATAGTTCTGAGAATGTCTATTAGTTGTAGATTATCCAAAAACTTCTGATCTTCCTATAATAGGTTCTTCTCCTTATGAAATTTTAACCATCTAATTTTGATTACTTCCATTCTTATTCACAGTCTAAGTACCCCATACAGGAAATAAGTCAGTAGAATCAGGGTGGCGTCTACACTCTAAGAAAAAAAAGGTTAATCTCTTTCGTTTCATTCGTGTAAATCGTTGAAGTTCTAAATGTTACACTGCATTAATACTAAAGAACTTTTTAGGTTTGGTGGTTGCCTCCGTTCTTCTAGAGAATGTCTTCTTTATTCAAGGTAATACAATAGAAGGAACTTGCGTATTAGAATTTACTTGACGACTGCTTCTCCGCTGGCGATGCCTCATCCTAAATTATTTAGCACTAGGACAATGGTGGACAAAACAAATATCTCCTGCCAAGCCAAGTGCGGCGAGCGAGCAACTGCTATTATAATGGGAAATTATTACCGCCTTAATCATAATATGAAGCCACGCATGTGTACAAAGGAAGGCGCACTTAGAGAGAATGATTTGGCAATGCTCCAGCACTTTTAACTATGAAGTGTAACTGGGTTTTGTCATGCACAAAATTTGGATCAATACGCTTTATTTGTCTGCTGCGATTTTTGTGATATTTTCGGAAAGCTTGATGCGCGGATTGGTGTTTCAGGTATTATTTTTGCCTTCTAACAAGTCGAGTCCTTCTCTTTTTTGGAAACCAATCAAGGCTAAAGCATTATAACTAGTTGCAGAAAAGATTCTAGAGACCCGAAGAGACTTTAATATAATATTACTTATATAGAACTTTTATTTATAACTTGCAGCTATGCAAGTAATAATACCCGTACCCTAAACAAAGCCAAAGAAGTTATAAATGTAGTTATAAATTCTAGTTCAAGCCTTAGAGAATCTTGGTACACACTCTTGCCACGTGTAGGTAAATAGATATAGAGTATTCCAAAACTCAAACTTCTGTTTGTATTCGCACATGCCACATGTGCGCATACTATACATAAACTCTGATTGGAGATTTGCTAACAGCTCTGAGACCCTTGTTTTGTTTGATACATGAAGTAATCCGTTTACAGCGTTCAATGTTTAATTACATTATTAATTATGTTGTTAATCCGGAGCTAATGCGCCCCTACATCGGTTTGTTTGAGAGTTTCCGCTACAGCAAACATAAATAATTAACGAGAAACTCCATTTTCAATTAAAAATTCCAATAAACCGTCTAAGTTGTAGTTTAAGCCCCAAGGGATTACAGAATCAATTATTTTCATCGAATGGCTCACCATTAGCGTTTTTCTCGATTTATATAATTATATAATTTTTAATTTAGAATTCGAACATTGTTTAAGCGGGAACGTACCGGCCGAAAATGTTTATATGTATATTTAACCACAAATGAGAATTCCATAGAGTCTAAAACCTAACTATACAAAAATCGAGCAACTCTTACGCCTGGCGTAAACAGGAACAGGTGCGTTGAAATATTCGCCAGAGCCCCAGTGAGGCACGACCTTTATTAAATTTTAGTTTTACAATTGTTTTCATCAAAATGTTTCGGAAAGAAATTATTGGCTTAATTAAAATGGTTCAAAACATCGATAAAATTATTTGTGGCAGTGTCTAAATAGCTGAAAACAACAATATAAAACCGCATAAATACACTTTTGCGATCGAGTACGTCCCTGTTGCCGAATCGGATGATATTTTCTAGCCTATCGACCAATCGCGGAACGTCATTGAACACGTGGTTTTATTTACGCCCGGCGTAAGAATTGCTCGATTTTAGTATAAACACTCTTGTTATCTAAATTTTACCTCCATGGACTTTTTAGTACCTATGTATAAAATCTATTTTTGTTTCAATCGTCGGTCGTCACTAAAGTAAGTATTATACACTGTGTCCCGGATAAGAATGAACAGCATAGGGATATTGCAAACGGTGAGAGATAGGGCAACGGTTAAATGGGGAAAAAGTTGCGCAATTTCGAGGTCAATAAAATGGCACAAACAGATTTCTAATATCTTTTTTCGTTTTTGAGTTATTTCGAAAAAAGTAAAATTTTGCTTTTTCGATTTTATTTTTTTCTGAAGTTGCTATCACAGATAGAGAAAAAAGAAAAGCACTTTCTTATGGCACTTTTTAACGGGCCTTAAGATGGCGTTTTTAGATTTGTTCTACAACGTTTCGTTTTTGAGAAACCATCTTCAACTTATTTTTTTTAAATACGGATCTGGATTTTTTTTGCAGATTTTGAAAGCACTTTTCATTGCAAATACCATGATGTATGACAAGAAATATTTTAAAAATGTTTTGAGACAATTATACTGAAAATTCCTTTTTTCCATTATTTTTTTTTCTAATGCGGCCCTGTATTTAATAATAAGAAGTCTAAATATTAATCAGTATTGTCAACAATTTAACTTACAACTTATCTTTCAATTGGAGAACTGAAAAAAGGACGGCACATACGATATTAAAAGATAAATAAAAATCCTCCACCTAGAAGGCTTTGAAACAACGAAACCAATCCCTTGTCATTTGCCATAACTCCCACTGTATCATTTAGTTGACAATTTATTTCATTACAAATGGAGGGTGCTTTGTCAAATGACGACAAATTTAACATGTCAGCATGTTATATCTTGTGTCACAGAAATAGTGTATAGGCCGAACGAATGTATTGTTGCAATTGATAAAAATGGCAAAAGTTATTGGTTTCGTTGGCTTAAAGCTTTCTTCCCGCAATTAGGAAAAGCGAAGAATTTACTCCAAAACACAATGCGACACTGTTTGCTGTACAACAACAGAGGAAAACACTTTACCAGACGCAGGGCCGTACAATTTAAAAATATTAAATTTTCGAAGTAAAAATAAACTCTAAGTTAAATTGTTGTCAATACTGATTAATATTTAGACTCCTTATTATTAAATACAGTGCCGCATTAGACAAAAATGAATTGAAAAAATGAATTTTCAGTATAATTTTCTCAAATCATTTTAAAAATATTTCGAAAAGTACTTTCAAAATCTACAAAAAAAAATCCAGGTCCGTATTTAAAAAAATTAAGTTGAAGATGGTTTCTCAAAAACGAAACGTTGTAGGACAAATCTAAAAACGCCATCTTAAGGCCCGTTAAAAAGTGCCATAAGAAAGTGTTTTTCTTTTTTCTTTATCTGTGATAACAACTTCAGAAAAAAATAAAATCGAAAACGCAAAATTTTACTTTTTTCAAAATAACTCAAAAACGAAAAAAGATATTAAAAATCTGTTTGTGCCATTTTATTGACCTCAAAATTGCGCAACTTATTGCCCATTTAACCGTTGCCCTATCTCTCAATATCCCCATGCTGTTCATTCTTATCCGGGACACAGTGTATACAAACAACCAGATGCTTCAAATTTTTGCAACGGGATGTTAAGTGGTAGAAGTAGTGCTAGTATGCCACCAGTCAACGGTCTCTAAATATTCGTTTAATGATTGTAACCAGTTTATTGAGCACAAAACTGGCTACGTGCAAATATTAAGTACAATAATTATTATTGTATAATAATATATGTCAATATAAACATCCCGTAATGGGCGTTGCTACATCAGTGTCACCTTGAGGCCAACCGTCTCCATACGCTCTTTTTTTTTTGTAGGAAATAAAATAAAATATTTTTCACTAAAACATGCACTTCAGTTATTCATTTTTGGGGCCTAGAATGGTACTTTTTACACTAAAAGAACGTTTTTCACATAATTTCGTATAAATTGGTAATACTGAAGGTTCTTTTTATATACTTTCTTGTGTTAGTTTTAGTTCCTGCTTTGAAGGAACTGATCCTGTAAGAAAATTGAAAGTTATTGAGAAATTTTAAAATAAAACTTCAACTTTAGATACCCTGTATCTCTTAAAAAGGAAGACTGTATAAGGCATATTGACCCCAATGGGCCTTTTTCTACTAGGCAAAAGATAGGTCATTTTTTTATTAAAAAGGTTAAGGGAGATCATATTCAGTAATTTAATGTAGTAGAGCCCGATTTTTCGTTAAGGTGAAGGTACCACACTATTTAGTATTGTGTCCCGGATCAATAAGAGTCCGCCCTGATTTGTTCTGTTGTTAATTTTGACCAGCTGTTTCCCAGCCATTAAAAATTTGAAATGTGAAATTTTTTCGCAGCTCAGAAATGTATGATTCAGATATAGTAGCAGGACGTTGACGACAACGGCTAGAATTGAAGCAATCGGCTTTTTGGGGGAATGAAGTCACTCTCCTAGAAAATTTTAACTTAATATTTAATTTTGTTGTATTTTCCAGTCACAAAAAAATCGGGAACTATAATTTTGGGCGGTATTTTCAACCCACTTCATGATGCACTTATAAAAAAATATATGTGAAAAAGTCCCAGTGTCATACTTTGGTTCCCTATCTCCGGTTTCATGGTATTATCCTATTCCCAATGGAACACCCTGTATACCTACACAACATGGACCACCACCACCACCTCGAGGTAGGTATTAATAAAATATTCACAGTTTATTATCTTCGAGAAGGAACTTTTTTTTCTATCTTAGTTTAAAATGTAAATAAGTTATAATTTTAGACCCATGTCTGGAAATTTAGATCACCATGTATTATATTTTTCCTAGTTCAAATATTTTTAATTATGATATTATTCGTTATTTCTGAAAACTCAAATTGTGGCAATCGCGGTTTCCGCAGTTTCCAGATATTTTATATGAAAACTTTTTGGTTTTGGGGAACTATCACTAATGCGTTATTTTTTAATTTTGTTGTAGGTACCTACTCAGGAAGGTGTACCTTTTATTTATAGAATGAATATCTTATAAGAATAAACACCAGCACTAAGGCAATAAACTGTCCTGTATATGTATCTCATGGGAATATATTGTGTATTTTTGAAGGTAGGTAGGTACATCTAGTGAAATTTAGTCAAACCTTCATAAAATCCGCGTAATCCCGTTGTTTTGACGTCTAGAACTCATCAATTCCAGACGCTGAATTTATGGCCAGGACTATAAGCTGAAAACAAAGTCGTTACCTTCTACAACGATATATATCGTTTGTCAACCCCAGAGTTGTTTCCAATAACACCGTATAGTTACTATCAATAATACCATTCCGATTTCGATTTGAGTCGGCATCTGTAAACCTACTACTCACTTTTTGATTACGTTTAGTTTCGCTTGTGATTGCATGTGATTGATTTAGCGTCTTATTCAATCATTTTTTCGTTTCTGTTTTTATATTTAATCGGGATTATTCCTAAAGGCTGGGGCGCGCTGCATCTCCTAAAATTCATTACCTCGCATACAAGAGTATAATAAATCCATTTGAATAATGTTCCAATTCTAAATCCAATCTCCAGATCTGATGTTTCTTGATTAGTTTACCTTATTTTGGCTAATGGGTTTCAATTATAGCGATTTGTTAGTCTCTCGTCCCTAGTAGTGAGTTTCTTGACGAAGTTGTAGGCAATAGGTCTGAACTACAGCTTTCCTAGGATAAAACCACATTTTTTTTATATCTTATATCTCTTAATAAATTTAATTGCCAAAACTAACTTTATAGTACCGCATTTCTACAATAACCAACTTAAACTTAACTTTCATCGTATTTGAAAATAGTCAGGGCCCTTTCTGGAAATAAGGAATACGGAGATATATCAGTGGCGCAGCAAAAAATTCAAGTTTCCAGGTGCTTCTGAAAGTAACAATCAATATATAGCAAATTTCAGGAAAACTCAGATATTCCTACTTTTACGCTACTGGTAAATAATAAAGTAATAATAATTATCACCCTTACAATGCTCCAAACTAGTACTGGGTATCTTAGAAGCAACCATATGCTTGTGCGGGAGAAGAGTGGCAATTACTATTATTTAGGTTTAGTTGCCATTTGCAGTTAAAACCGACTGTTTCCCGATAGAACTAGGATATCATTTAGTCAAGTACTACGAAAAAACCTTAGAAATCCGCACAGTAATCCCAAAGCGAGGGGCAAATGACAATTACTAAACCACCCAGATAAGGCTATTCGGGTGCAACAGTGAATCTACATGTTGCCCACGGTTTTTCTATTTACACAATATACTCGTATATAATACATGCTCTGCCGCGACCTTGAGTCGAACCAAGGTCGATCTAAGGCAGGAAACATGCAGTCCAAATAGTTCGGCTCCTCTACGAACGTCGCCATCGCGACTCAACTGCGCTTATGAAGTTTACTTGATATCTCTATTTGTTCAAGAGATACCGACAACTTTTCACATCCTGGACTTTGCCGACGAGTTGACACCTATTATTGATCATCAATAGGTATATCATCGGTCATCAACATCTCTAACTTCTTAAGTAATAAACTGCCAGTAATTGTTATGTATACAGGGTGTCTACTTTTAAGTGTATACAAATCGATAAAAAATGTATTTTGTGAGATATTTTCAAAAACCTTTTTTTGTTTGAAAAGCCTTCAGAAACCGCTTTTTTTGACCTACCTGCCATTTTCAAAATGCAAATCCAGGGCCGGCTGCGATTTTTTTATACCCCCGATTTTCGCGAAAACCTTTTAGCGATTTTTTTATTTAAAATTTGACCCCACAGCGTTAATCAGAATACCCCAAAACCCCTATATACCAAATTTGAATAAAAAATATACAGGGAGTTCCATTATTCAGGGTGTCAAAGTTGAGCAAAACAAGAAATTTAAAGGCATCTGCCAAGTCAAGTATGCCATGGAATCCCCTCAAAACAGTTGAATGGTCAACAGGACCACTCAAGCTGTTGGTGTGCAAAGGTCCAATACGAAATATACAGAGTGCTTTTATCTGTGCCATCTCAAATTACTGAATTTTTGTAACTTTACACGGGTCAAAAATCGAGTATATCAAAACCGCTCCACATACTATAAACGAACTAAATCTAAAAAATACAGAAGCCTGCCAGTCAGCAAGTCCATATCAGTTAAGGTGGCTGGTGTGTCACAACAGGAAGCGCACAGAAAATGTATCATCTTAGACAGTATGACTTTGTTGAGAAAGGCCCAATAATTTAAATTGTTTTTATTTGTGGGTTGTCATTTTGTAAAGAAATAAATTACTTTTGTGTTTATTAATATTTTTTCAATGATTCCAGAGCACTCCTGATCAGTATAAAGTGTAATAAAAATTCAGAATTTTGAGATGACTCAGAGAAAAATACCCTGTATATTTTTGTAGTACCTAAATCTTTTCACACCAACATTTTGAGTGGTCCTGTTGACCATGCCACTGTTTTGAAGGGATTCCATGGTACACTTGGCTCGCCAGATGTCTTTAAAATTCCTATTCTGCTCAACTTTAACACGGTGTAGAACCGAACACCCTCTACATTTTTTGTTCAAATTTAGTATATGGGGGTTTTGGGGTGTCTTGATTAACGCTGTTGTGTCAGATTTTAAATAAAAAAATTGCTAAATGGTTTTTGTGAAAATCGGGCCATAAAAAAAAACGTTTTTTAAAAACATCTCACAAAATACATTTTTTATCGATTTGTATACACTTAAAAGTAGACACCCGTAGGTAGGTATAGTAATGTGTGTCACGCGCACGCATGTCATATTTGTGTTTCTTAAGTGCTACAAGTATTGTCTAGAAGATGTACGGTTTTATCTCGTATTTCTATAGATAATTATTGTTGTAATACAGAATCCTTTCAAAAAAGCTCGGAAATTTGAGTACCCCCCGAATGTTCCATTTCAATATTGACGCCTCCAAGTCTTACCCCCATCCGAGGCCATTTACTTGAACCCTCGGCGCCGCTGCCTCGCATGGGGCAAAACGGCCTAACGAGCGAGCGGGGACCGCTGACGTGACGTGTGCGGCGACCCAGGCTGATCGCTAATGAACTGAAAATAATGGGCCGGAGTAGGGGGAGAACACCGTAATTGCCGAACTAGTTCTCAAAGTCCGGTCTCAAAAATTAGCGGCAGTTCGGCATGCCTTTTGGCAGATAATTGCTCATGCAGCGCTAGATGCAATTACGTCCAACACACTGCACTGAAAGGCAGTCGTACACAGTAAAAAATTTCCCGGTAATTTTACCATGTCTGATATTGGCAACAATATACCTAACTTGTACAGGTAAAATTACTTGTACCTCCAGTTTCATAAAATTCCTAGTAAAAACATGTAACAATTTTCCAAGCATTTAATTATTTTTAAAGGTAGGTAATATTTAAATGTTAATATATTGTAATAATACCCTAGATTCCATTAACTTACTGAATTTAACATGCAAAGAAAAATTCAGTTCCCAACAGCAATTTTACGTAGGAAAATATTAAAAAAACTTGGATGATATTTACAGTAGATTCTCAGGTTTTGCGTGAATGTGTACAAAAAAATACATTGAGTAAATATTAAAAAAACATAAACGAACATGTATTTTGGATGATATTTACAGTAGATTCTCAGGTTTTCCGTGAATGTGTACAAAAAAATACATTGAGCAAATAATTAAAAAAACTTTTACCTACATGGATATTGAATGATATTTACAGTTGATCATTCAACGTTTCAACCTCACTGTTGAACTTCAGTGCCTTGGTACACCAAAATACCTAACTATTATTTCACTAAATGTATACTGGTTTACTATAGAGGCAGGCCTAAACTTAAGCTTGAATCAATTTTATACCTCTCCAATACATAACTATTTAAACACTTTTTGTTCCATTTATTTTATTATTGTTATAAATTTTGAATGTGTATTTGTGGTAATAAAATTATAATATTATGTCCACCTATTTGAACAGTCAGTAACTTCATTATGTGTCTAATTCCGAAATGATCATGGGGATGATAAAAGGAACCTATTAGAAAATCGTGCAATATGTTTCTTCAATTTTATTAGCTGTGAGATTTTTAAATACTGAAAGAGAACGTACTGTAAGCATATTAAAGTGTGAGAAGAAAATTATTCTGCACACTTTTTTTATTAGTTTTATTGAAAAAAATAAATTTTACTATATTATATTATTATACTATATTATCTAGTATTATTATATTATACTCCTATTAACTAGTCTTTAAATAAAAACCTTCTTTCTTCGTTCGGTATTCACCCTTCTTTCTCCTTCCAGCATTCCTTAATAGCTTGTTCTGCATAGTCGATTTATACAATTTATCACTTGAAATTTGCGGTTTATTTTACCTTCACAGTTAAAAATCGGATTGAAGTATGTTACTTTTTTTGGATGTTAATATATTTGTGTCAAAAAGTGGCATACATTGTTACTTAAATTAACGCACGAGCAATGTGTCGAATCATCTAGATACGTCAGTGTGTAAAACTGTAACATTTTAACTCGCACAAATGTTAAAAATATTACTGAATATGTGCAATGTGTTGATGCAACTATCTTCTGTGTTAAGTTTAACATTTATTATTTAACTTATTTCGATATGTTTTGAATAACAGAATACGTACATTTAATACTTTCATGCATGTAGAGTTAACATATTAAGTTATTCATTTTGCAACGTAACATAAACTTCAGTGTCATTTCGACTCATAAAAATGTAAGTCTCTACGCAGTATTTGTTAAAATCGAATGATTGGACTGTTGTTTTCGCTTCCCTATTTAACTTATTTCGATATGTTTTGAATAACAGAATACGTGCATTTAATACTTTCATGCATGTAGAGTTAACATATTAAGTTACTCATTTTGCAACGCAACATAAACTTCAGTGTCATTTCGACTCATAAAAATGTAAGTCTCTACGCAGTATTTGTTAAAATCGAATGATTGGACTGTTGTTTTCGCTTCCCGGCTATCACACTTGGTCAAGTCGTTTTCATCTCAGTCAGTCCAGAATTGCGTCGCGTGCCAGGTGCCAATTCCTATCGATTAATAGCGTGTGTTGCCGTGTAGTAATAGTACGGTAACAGTGTGTGTGTACAAAAAATCCAGGTAAGTGATATTTAAAATTCCTACACATATTATTATATATAAGTACCTACTTCCAGGGTTTTTATATGTAGGTATTATGTTAACCAGGGGTGGCTCTTTAATTATGAATTTGCCGCACCTAACAAATGCCCTTATTTCTCATTTTTATGCTGTTCGGCCTAGATCTTTAGATTTTGTACCTACATTATTTGAATAATTCTTAATTTTACCTGTTATTAAATTGTTTTGAATAAATTTAAAAAGTTGCCTTTTGTATATTGGTATACCTATAGTTATCATAGTTATTAGAAAAAATTTGATATTTATTTTATATAGTATAGATGTATCTTCTATTATTATTATTATTAATCTGCCTAATCCTAATATGTAACCCTTTTGTTTTGAAATAAAAAAAAATCACAAATCAAAATTGTTGTATTCATTTTGCAAGTATCACCCATTTACTTCACATAGTTGCTAGTTGCTAAGAAGATGTTATTGCCCGAGATTTATAAAACAAGTTATAGTCATGCAGTGTTGTTCCAGTCCTTTGCAGTGTAAGAAACAGTAAAAGTATAAAGTTTATTAAAAGGTAAGTATCGAGAAAGGTATTATTACGAGACACTTATTATATATAGACATTTATATATAATATAATATATAGTGTCTCCACATTAAGTACCTACTTACCACCCCTGTAAAATCTCTATTTGTTGACCGATTTTGATAAACTTTTTTTGTTAGGTATATATTAAAAATGCGCATATTAAACATTTGTTCTAATGTTAAAAAACAATAGGTAATATCTAGAAATAAAAAAATAATACTTTTTTTCTTATATGATTACAACCCAAAAATAAAGTTACCTACTCATTGAATGCGCATTTTGAATACCTATAGGTACCTATAAAAAAACTTTTATCAAAATCGATCAACGAATAAAAATTTTACAAGGGTGGTAAGTCCTTAATGTGGACACACTGTATATAATAATGTAATTATTACGTAATATATTTATTTACTATTAATCTTATGTTAAAAGTACTATTTATATGTGTATTTTTAACTTTAGATCAAATGTTAATTTCACTATAGCTATATGTTAAAACTACGTAGATCAAATGTTAAAAACCACTGTCGTTTTTCCTCTATTTAACATATGCCTAGATGTTACTTCAACTCACGCTTTTGTTAATATAAATAATGACAAATGTCTAATTAACATTACCTGACTTGTTAATTTGAATATGGAAAGTTTCAATATGACACACTACCATCGTAAATACAACAAAACTTTAATGTCAATTTAACTTTTATTTTCACAAATCTGTATAAGTTGACATACAATAATACTTCAAAATAATATAACACTTTCAGTTAATCATTTTCTACACAACGCATAACGTAAAATTTGACAGACACGTACATCAGCCATTTTACATATTTTTGTGTGTGGACCAGATGGGACATCAAAAAAATGTTAAATTTAACATATTATTTTCAACTGTGTTGTCGACACCCCTTCTCGAAAACAAATCTTTGGATAAATTCTATAAGGTGGTGGTGGTACCATTGAATAAGTAATGGTGGTAGGTACTTATTTCAGGCGGATAACCTCACAGGAAGCTTTTACAAAACTTTCGTTCAAGCAGTCCGATTCTATAATTTTTTTGTTCTCCATTACGACGGCAAATTTTCTGCTATGACACACTGTGCATTTGTATCCCACATATACCAGCCTTCTATTACAGTCCTTGCGGTTCTCACTACACACATGTAGCTAATACTATTAATATAATTAATAATTATTATAGAGCACTCTGCGGAGACAATGCCTATATGCATCTCGACGGATGACTAAACTGTGAAAATTCGGGGGAGGACGGCTAAGCGGCGTTGCAATTACATGTTAATATATTGACTGCTGGGGTAATATTCAATTATCGTACATGTAAAATACATGAATCTGTAAAATAATGTAATTAAATGGAATAATAAGTTATTTAAAAGTAAATTTCACATAGATTACGTTTAGCTTCATGGAATATCTTGTAATACCTAGTATATGGATTAAAATTAAATGGCACAACAAGTAAATTCTTAGTTGTACGTGTACCTATAAGGAAAAAATACACATAACAATTAGTAAAAACAATGATTTTAGTGTAATATTCCGGTCTTGGTTTTACTGTGGGGAGGTAGAGGGATTGAGCTCCAATTTGAATCCTATACTTAATAAAAGAGACTAGAGAGGGATATAGGGATTTCATTTTGGTGCTACTGATTCCATATGCCAACGTGATTCACCAAAACTGGACTTTCATAAGTTCCTATATCGACAAACAATTCTTGCACCTTTTTTCCAATAGAATAAGATGAAACCAAGCTTGGTAGGAGAAGAAAATAACGTCCAGGTTATTGCCGTCTAAGTTTTATGAAATCCGCAAAACTCTGCCTATACGTGGACAACCAACATCACAGCAGTATGGTTGCAGGTGTATTTTTAAACATTAGGACAGATACCACCAGAGACATTTTCCTTGAGCTCCTCCATTAGCCCTGTCGGTCGGTCAGGCCGTTCCACTGTGGTTCTATAGTCCAAGTTTCCGAAAAAAAATACAAGTTTGACGAAGAGAACATTTTTAAATGTTGTCCAAAAGACACCTCCCTTGAAATTCGTGGTAGCAGTCTTCCCCAGAATGCGCCCATTATCCGTTAACTTTCTCTCCGTCATTAGAATACGATCAGAAAGGTTTTTTGTCGTAAAAATTCGCATGTGAATGTCAGTCAACGCGGGGTGTTCTATGGTCAACGTTTTAGCGTTCACCTTGACGGTTTGACAATGACAGTTGTCAAAAGGTTAGAGTGCAAAACATCGAAACCTATCACAGACATAAGTACGTTTGAATGTCCAGCGCCAACTTAAGGTTGCATTTAAATATACGCTCGATATTTAACTCTCGATTTGCGTTATTTTCCATAATAACATCATGTCCACCTTGTTGATAGTAGACCTCCGCCTCTGGCTTATGCACTGGCTCAAAAAGGTTTTCGAGCAAGGGCGCTGACATGATGTGTGTGCGATGACCTATAGGATGTTCTCCGCTAATGAACTGAACATAATAGGTTGGAAGCGTAATTGCTAGACCAGTTCGTATGCAAGAAGCGATTATACGCTCTTCACATTTTAGAAATTTTCTTTTAATCTTCAATCTCCACCTCGCATTCTGTCTAGAAAAATAAGCAAGGCGCATGTATGTATACAAATAATGCACTTTAACTTAGCTATAACTTTTTTATTTTCTGTTCGGCGCATGCCACAAGTCAGGATTGGCTATTTTGTCATAGCTGACTGTGTTACAATGGGTGGCTTTGCCAGACAAACGCGCAAGTAGACATCGCATTTCACACTAGTGGAATTTGAAGCTATTGTACACTGTTGTGTCAAGTGGTGTCAATAATATGCAGGCTTGAAAATTTTTAAAACTTCATTTTTTTAAATAGGTAAGCTGTGCGCAAAGTATGGTGTACAACTAGTTAAGCAATACATATTGTTTAACCTGTTGCAAAATACACTATTGTATTACCAGGGAGGATACACATATTTTATTACCAGGATTATTCCCTCCAGCCGATTATTTGATACCCGACGCGAAGAGAATGGCATTAAAATACAAGGTAGGATATTCCTAACACTTTAGTTCTGTATATACAGGGTTTCTCAGGTTTTAATTAATTAAAAAACAAATTTAATTAAAAAATTAATAGAAAAGTCCATAAGAACTTGTATGTTTTAAAGCACAGGGGGTTAAAGTTAAGAAAAAACCTTATGCTTTCAAAAATCCCAAAAACTACTTGGCCGTTTTTGATAAAACTTTTTTAGTAATATAAGTAAGGAGCTTAATTTGAACTAATTAGATATAATTTATTTTTCCGGGGGCAGCGCTGTGGCATCCTATAGCTAGAAAAAATTTCAGCACACCACTGCCTTTTTTCGAGTTTGATATTATTTTAAGATTAGATGGTTAATGTTTCTTGTATTTTTTTTGCCTACCTTGTTTACATTAAAAAAAAACAACAAAATCTTGTTTATTCATCCGCGTCTGAAGAAAGAAATTTAATTACATTACAAAATTATTATGAATAAATAAAAAGGAAATAAATACATACTTTTTATTAAAATAAATAGCAATAATTGCACGAAGTGGTAATTGTCATATTATCACTTCTCTAACACATCTTTTACAATGACAAACACCTGATTTTTTTATTACCTTTAACATTCTGTATCTCCAAAATACAAATTAAATGGAATTAAAATGACTTTGTCAGTCAAATAAAAATCAGCAATCAAAACTATGTCATGCTATGCCAAAAGAAACATCAAAGTAGCTTAAAGTTACTACGATTACTTATACTATAGGAAACAGAGAGGAAAATAATATCGTCGGGCTTTAGTTTTGTATAGATACAGGGCTTATAAAACAGTTACTAAAGACAACATTAATTTTACTTTCCGTATCTTAAAAACTAATGCTTTGACGAAATTAAGTTTATTAGAAAAAGTTCCATTGTTTTGACCAAGGGACTCCTACTCTCTCTACTTTTGGTCGTCTAACGACAAAAGCCTTAACTGATTTTGCGTATAGGACGGTAACGTAAATAATAGTATATTATACACTTAGGTTGAGAAGTGAGCCATTATATACCGAGCTTTTTTATATCCTGAGGCGCGTAGCGCCGAAGGATATAATATGCGAGGTAAATAATGACCTCAACCGAAGTGTATATAGAAGTTTTTTTACTACTAACATTGAAATATTGCCATATTTTAGTTTATTTTAGTCATTTCTCGCTTTTTTCAAATACTTCGAAATATCAAGTAGCCTGGGAGTTCAGTTGTCAAGCTGATAAAATTTATTTATGTATTTACCTAGGTATTTTTTTTATTATCATTATTTACCTAGGGTGAGAAATATTACTTCTCATTAGAGGAATGAGGTAAATAATGGTGATTTCTCAGGTTAGTAGTAAAATAGTTATTTATGTACCAAGGCACTGAAGTTCAACTTTTTATGACTCATGTGGAGTTTAGTTGCTGAGGCCTCTGGCCGAGGCAAATAAACCACATGAGTCATAAAAAGAACTTCAGTGCCGAGGTACATATTATATTTTTCTTGAAATCGGAAAAAAAATGTTTTATTAGGCAAGAAAATAATAATAAGGGATCACCCGTCCACGAACCGACTACGCGCGGCGTTGCTTGACTTTACCGATCGCTCTACCTAGGACAAGTATAATGATGTACGGCACCTTCTAACAGAAAAACCAAACTGCTGCTTCTTGTGCAGCCTAAACAACAAATCTATTGATTTTCAAATTTACTAAAATATGTAGGTATACTGAAGGATTGCGGTTCTATAGGAAACAATTTCGCAATGTGTACGAAAAGTTAAATGAGCCTTTATCGGCCGGGTTTTGAATATTTGGTCACTTTTGACGGGCGATTTCTCCGCGTCTGACGTTTGATGTTTACATCTCGCCAAGGCCTACTTATTGAAAAAATCGTACAATAATGGGCTACATTATTGTACGATTTCTGTGCTTTTAATGACGATTTTGGGACATTTTAATGCCGATTTCAAGAAAAAAATATTATTTTTATTTAATAAAAATATGTTTACTGGCAAACTGTGACAGATACAATAAAGGGACAAGAGAATTTATAATTAACTTAATTAATTAACTTTAAACATTTCGGAAATTATTTCTGCAAAAAAAATTCACGTCACGTCACTTTTAAGGGGCGATATCTACTTTTTTCCGGCCCTGTGCGCAAAAAAATGGGTCCTATAATTTTATAAGTAGGTATAATATTGTCCTAAGGCAGAAAGTTATGGACAACCGCATGAAAACATTTCTTACTTATAATTATTATTTTGCAGTCATAATAAAAGTACATATTCATCTTAATAATGCGTGAATCATTTAAACCGATAATTTTGCCTTTTCGGAAACTTGCTTTCAACTTGCAATTTGAACATTTATATATCGCACCTTATCGCTCATTTGAAGCCTTTGTCCTTGGCCCTCAACATATACATATGACGAAACGAATTTATTGTTTTACAAACAATAACTGCAGCGTGCCTACGTGATGCACAACTAGTTCTGGTTATGACTTCATAACTTTTCCTGTTGGGGGTGTCACACCTGATTTTTTTCACAGACGATCTTTTCAAGGTCGTCTAATAAAAATATTTAAAATCAAGCGGTAGCCTTGTCCGTTGTCGGACACCCTTAAAGTTTGAAAGGGTCCACAAAAAAAAACGCTCCGCCACTGATAATTTGTAATTATTGTCCAAGTGGACATTATACAAAGTCTCAACGGAGAGGTAATAAGAAAACATTTGTAGGCATGGGCCCGAGGACTAAACGTAAAAAGGATCTGCTAGAATGAATGATTTCCAAACGCAATTTCAGCTGTTTTTATAATAAATAGACGGACGCAATCCGACAGACCGGACTCTGCATTTTCCCATGGATATGTGAGTGGAAATTGCGCTGGGAGCGCCTCTTCAAACCGCTCGGATAGAAATTGTTAGCGGCGCTGGAGATAGATATTCCGTTATGCTGTGGATTTCGTTTCCGATTTTGCTTTTTATTCGGTGCATGTATGGCGCATCTTCAACGTTTGCTTCATAACGAGGAGTATATTCTATGGGTCTTTTGTTGGCTTTTTGCATGTTTTGGATTACGGAGATCAGAGGAGTGCAGTTCCGGTTCAAAATAACGACAGTTAAATAGTTATTGTAACGACCGATGTTATCGATTTCTGATGGTTATCGTTGGGCTGCAGCCAAACACTTTGCTTTATTGTTAGACACTGACAGTTGCCTAATATCATTCACAAAAAACCTTTAAACATTAAAGGTGGGTATAGTAAAACGGTATACTAATTGGAAAACTGAAATCCGCTTACATATTTTGTGCTTCCTCATCGCATAGTCTTATAAAATTTGCCATAATCTCTCTAGCTAGACTATGTAATGTTTGCCGCTTATTTGTTTGCGATGCTATATCCTTCCTTATACTACCTCATATCTTATATACCACTACGACACTAACACGAACACCCATGCATTGGACCTTAAAATGCCTGCGGAGTTATGATGCAAGGGTCAAGCAAAATAGTTATTTATGCAACAAGTGCATAAAGTAGTACTTTTTTTCATGAATGGGAAAGTTGCGCGCACGAACCGCAATGAATGAAAAAAAGACACTTTATGCATGAGTTTCATACATTATTTTTTATACGATCGTACTTAAACATTGAAATATTTGGGATGGGATTTTTGTGTTATATACTAAAGGGAATATAAATGCACTATGGTTTTCAATTACGAGGATTATAATATTTAGATCGCGGTCTCACTACGTTTACACATAGTATTGAAATCGATTTGAATATGTTTCTAGAATTATTGAAAACCGCATGAAGAGATTTTGAGACTGATTTGAATCTCAAAATAAATTTTCTTATTTTCGGGATTTAACGCCACATTTATACCTATACCATTTACGAAAACACCAAACTGCATTACACTGAATTCGATTCCAAACTCCATGTAAACGTAGTAAGGAAGTTTAGAGTGAAAAAAAGTTAACTTTTTTTCACTCTAAACTGCTCAGAGTGAAAAAAAGTAAGTTTTTTCAACTTGTTAAAAAAAGATATACTTTAGGCATTTAAAAAGGTTAAAAAAAGTAAAGTTTTTATAACGATCGTATAAAAATGTTATTTTTTTGTGTCACTGTTACTATATTATGATACCTACTCCGCGAGACGGATATACATACTGCATCTTCTGCTTTAGTTATGCAGCATGGAAAGAAAAAAGCGTTTCAATTCTCAGTCAACGAAAGGCTATAGAATAAGTGCAATTATACATTCACGCAATAAACATTTTTGGTTTTATTACAGTAACTACAACTATTACATTATCGAACATAAACCACTGTTAGTAATTTAATATAGTTGCGGAAATATTTCGGTTAACCTTTAAAAACCCAAAAAAGAGTGATTTTTTGCTATTTCATCAGATCTCTGTAGCTCCGTTATTTCTGGTCATACAGAAAAACTGTGGAGACAAAAATTGGAGATAATAATTTTAAGATAATCTCATCCAATTTTTTATGTTGTTTGTGATTTTTGAGATGACATAAACTTGTGTTTTTTAAAATGTAAATCATACTTGGCTATCAAATCGGATATTTTTTGAGCTTTCCAAAGATATAATACTCGGCATAGTTGTTATTATAAAAAATAAAATAACTATGGCTAATTTTCTGATTTTTTTTTTAATTTTCATATCAGCCATGGAATATTTTCATAATTGCGTTCTATTTTATAATTAGACATATTTCAAACTTTCTAATATTTTGCTTTTAGCTGGTAACAAAATGTAATAAAATAAAACAAAAATTAAAAAACTCAAATTCAAATTATTATTATTTTAAAAGGCGTTCAAACAATCCACCATTATTATTTATGCAAATATTGCATCTTTTTAAAACTGAATTTGTCGCCTTTCTTAGAGAGCGCCTGTCAATACTGGCAATTGCTTCTAAAACAGCTGCTCTTAATTCAACAATGGACAAGTATACTTAGGAATGAAAAATATTTTTTTGCCTTGGAATTTGTAAAACATGTCTAGATAATCACGAAACCCAACCAACAGATTTTTTTTCCCATTAGTTTGCTCAAAAATTGAAAAAAACGGTCGCAAAAGTAGGGAATGTGACGTCACGATCCCTAATTTCAATAAGTACCTGCTATTTTCTTAGTACTTATTTCGTCTTTTTTTATATAACCAAGCATTCCCAGGCAAATTATTAGATTCAGTTTGTATGCGCCTGATGAGAAATAATCAAATTTCGTAGCATTTCAATGAAATATTTGGATTTTACTGATCCCATTCTGAACTTATTAGATGCCCCCTATAAAATATGACAGATGACATATTACTCAATGCTTTAAAGAAAATCGTCGGCAACGCCGCACTTTGCATATAACCTCACTTTCGCCGGCGGAACGCGGAAACCAAGGTTAATAACCTTAGTGAAAACTAAATAAATTATATTCTCAGTTTTAAAAGAATCTTGCTGTGAATACTTTATTTTTTCGGTTTATAATGAAGACAAGATTTGTTAAAGCTTGTCCTGATAACTTGCCTTGCATAGATTTTGATATGGTGTGTCAATTTTATCAATAAAAACGGGGAGCAAAACATGGAGAAATGAAGAGGTATGTTTGTTACCTATTTGATTTGTATATTGTTTTAATATTGCTTAATGATGATGATATAGCTTAAATTCTGGTTTTAGGTAGACTAGAGAATAAATATTATGGTAACAATGTTATTGGAGACACGCAGAGGAAAGAACATAGCAATGAATGCATACCTAATGCCCGGTTAAGGCAAAAATTACCCCCGAGCACAAAATTAATAAGAAAAATGTTAATGACACTGTGGTTAAAAATGAAGAAATTCAACTGAATAGTTGTGGAAGTAGGTATATTATGTTGTAATTACCCAACATAAGCAGATTATTCCTAAATTATGCACATACCACGATGTACGAGGATCATACATCGTGGCACATACGTAGATACAGCTTTTTGTGCTTCTAGTTTAGTTGCTAGTACAGTAAAGAAATACTTATTGTGTATATACCTATAGTTAAGATATGGGGGAGGGGGCATGGGGGTGTCGCACACCCCAAAGTTGAAATCGATTATCAAAACAAGAAATCATGCGTTTGTAAAAACGATCGTTGATATCTACATGTGAGAACCATGATTAAGAACTAATTTAAATAATCTAGTGCAAGTTCGACAGCAGAGTTTCATTCGATATCAAGTGCTTGACCGTCAATGACTAGTTTTTGCGGGTATTTTTTTCTTGTATGATCTAATGAAGTATTTAAGTAATTAAGTCCGTAGTAGTACACTTTGTCGCATCCATTTTGATGCGGAAAGTTGTACTTTTCTGCACTAGTGACATTAACTTTGTCAACTAATAATAGAACTAAGTACGCTTGTAAAATTTTTGCAGGTAGGTACAATTAATGGAAAACTTATTTTAGATGAATGTAAGCAAGGTATTGCTTTTCTTTGCTGACTTCCTGGAAATAGCGAAGAATCATGGACAACATCAGTAGATTGTTATATTGGAAAAAGTCAACACAAGTGCAATAAAAAAATATGAAAGTCTACCTTACAGGATAGTTGACAAAGACATACCGACATACCTCAATAATTATTATACGTTGGAGTAGTATGAAGGAAGATTTTTGGCAAAAATCAAAACGTATTACAAGGAGGGATTGTCTGACATGTTAAAAAACGAAAAATGCCCTGTATCTCCGAAATGAATCGAGATTTTGAGATTCAACTGCTTTCCATTGCCCTCAAAAATCGAGCACAGTACACCTACCTACTCTTTGTCCATCTCTTCGCAGAATAGAAGAAACCCCCCCAAAAAAATCCAGTTTGTTACACTCTGTGCATGCGACATGAAAACTGTATTATTTGATTTTGGAATATTTTCACTAAATTTAATAGATAACTTATTTGAGGTTTTGACATAGAATGCAAAATAATGTTTTTTTTTCTTGCAAATTAAAGAAATCTTAATTTTTTGCTGGCTGCTGCATTATATTTTTTTTATTTTTAACTTCTATTAACCACAATCACAAAATATGCTTATGAAAATTTATTTTCCAGAATGAATATAGGTATAATATGTATAGTGAAAAAATTCTAAAGAATTATGTCATTTTTTATGAGGATGCTTCGGCAATCACAATATAATTTACCTAAATGGGTCTAAAATAGTTCAAGCTATGACAATAAAGTTTTTCGACTGAAAACTTGGCTTTATTGCGTTTTACATGTTATATTTCTAACATCACCAAGAACTGGCACCTTCTCCAATATTCTAGCGTTACATTTTTGAACCGATGCAGGTCTAAATACTTCTTGTAAGTAAGGGCTCATGAAATTAAAGTAATAAATTTTTTATATTCGGACCAGGTAAGTGCTTGACGTCTATAGGATTAACTTTTCTCAGTTTAGTTTATAACCAATCAATGCTGTTGATTAACACTAGCACAGAATAAATAGGTGAAGCTATTTATTCTGTGACACTAGGTATTGAGGCTAAAATATCATCAGTTTCTTCAAACAACTAGCAGTCTGTGGAATATACTTGATAACAAGTAAAAAATCGTTTGGCAGAGCCACTTATCTAAAATCGTCAGCTAAAATGTTACACCTGGTTGGTTCTTTATTGTCTTTAATATATCAGCAAGTCTAGATATCTAATTTATGCAAGTTCAGTTAGGTACTTACGAATTGTGTCGTTTTAAAGATAAAATCGACTTGTTTCCAATAAAAAAAAGTTTTGTAAACCAACCAGCATAACGTCCGAATCATCAATACCAATACCTAGTGTTCCCAGCATTTTCCTCAGCAAAATAGAATGGTTCATTTCCGTCATGGATTATTAGAATGAATGGTGAAAATAGTTCAAATCATAAAAAATAAAAGCTTGTAAAACGCGGGATCCGAGATCCGATATTCCGATTTGTGACGCCACAAAATAGGTTATGTTTATGTTTTCGCAGGCTGACAGCTTGGCATTGAGGTGCGGCGTTGCCAAACCTGGTGCCATGGCGGTAAATTTAGGGAAAAATAAAATCCAACAGGTAGTTACGTATATTGAACTTTAAAAATTAATTGCGGCAAAACAGGGGCGAAAAAAAAATTAAAAAAAATACAGCAAGTATATCTCACCCAATACTATCCGATGAGCAAATAAAAAAAAAGTGGTATATTAGTCCATTGTCTTATACTTTATTTTGTACTGTTCCCCACAAAAAGAAATCCAAAACAGACAAATCGGGGGATCGGGGCGGCCAGGAAATAGGTCTATTTCTCCCTATGCAACTATTTGGATAGAGATGATCTAGGTAATTTCTTACGGGCAAATAATTATGTGGTGGAGCTCCATCATGACAATTTTTTTTTATTTTGTTACCAACTAAAAATAAAATATTTAAAACTGAATTTTCCATAATTTTTATCGTAGCAACAAGTTTGTTTATTTGATAATTTTGTCATGTCATTTATTCATTTAGGGACTAGGCCGAAAAAGAAGCATTTTACGGACTTAAATGAGTCCAAATGACAAAAACGTTATTTTGGTACGAAATTGACAACCAAAAGGTAGGTATAATGTGTTCAGTAAAACAAAATTAGCTCCAGGGTTCTATAGAAGTAATTAGTAATTCTGTTATATAACTCGGGAAAATCATAGTTTTATAATATAGGTATTGGAAACTCTTATACAGACATGTAGTATAATATGTTGTGGTAAGGGCTACTGCAAGTGCTTTAAAATGGTGTTGAGAATATTTACACCGCACTTAGTTATAACCCTAGTACCTACATTGATTTTATATAACCCTTATAAACGCCAATTACTGGAGGTGATAACCGGTTCCTATCATATAAAACTCCGCTACGTTGACTGACGTATTAATAAGACTTCTCACGGCTTAAGCTTCATGTCCCGGAAAACAGATTGCGCCTATGGTCAACAATGTATTTTGCATTGTATTTTGTCTCCGGGAAGCGCATGGTGAGCCAGAGAACTGTCAAACACGACAGCCGTCAGTCAACGCTCCGCTAGCTTTATATGACATTTATATAACTAGGTGTCACTTGCGCTAACGAAAAATATTTTTTTGGGGGGCCCAAGCGTACAGTGTAGAGTGTGACTGTCAAGAAATAATCTTATTACGAACGTACGTTTGCACTGTTTTCTAAGATAAATTTTAGGTTTCGGTATTCTTCTTACAGTTTTATAATTTTTAAGATTAGTTTGGAGGCATTTTCCGTTACAGCTTTGTTGGCCTGAGGCAATTTCTTTAGTTTTTCATTGTTTTTCTCTGTAGGGCTTCCATTCTATAAATTTGCTAGAACTATATGATTTGTACATCTATCACTGGCTATTATAGGAATATTTTAAAGTATAGTCTTCATTCTTTCAGTAAAAGGTTAGAACGCGATTTTGGGCAAATTTTGGAGCTAAGAAATATTGTTGGTCAGTGCCTGACAAGATTACTCCGATAAAATATGACTTTGACCGGAGCAAGATTATTTATGAAAGCTACAATAGGTGACCAAGGGTAACCAAGGAAACGCCTTTGGACTGTTATCTATTGTTGAAGTCCGGTACAGTGTGTCTTAGTTACGTTATCTGTGGTCTTAGTAATCATTATTTAATGGTTACTGGACTAATCGTTGGTTGGTAGGTATAGCAACTCCACAAAGAGCAATGTTTTCACACGGTAGTGAAATAAAATCGGAATAGAAAGGATTTTATTAATAATGAATTGGCATTATTTCTGTAATGTTATTATACAGTGACGCAAAATTTAAAAAATAATAATAGAAGGCCCTGATTTTGTATTTATGTATACTTTTTTTATATATACTTTTAATGTATACTTTTTCATATATATTCTTTTTTTCTCTATACGACGCAAAATAAGGGTATACCTATACTCTTGTGCAGCGTTAAAGTTTTTGACTCCCCCTCGTATATCGCGATATCTCTGAAGTTTTTCGGGACTAAGGTTTTCTAGGGTTTTCTGTAATACTTGAGCGAATGCCATAAATATGGTTCTATCCTCAGATGGAAGACCCTGTAGAATGGATGAATGGACAAATCCATAATTTAACAAATTGGTAGGAAAATAATCGTTTTAACGAGACTTGACGAAAATGTATTAAATTATTCAAAATTACTTGTTCTCTAGGTATATAAAAATGATCATTAACTCTTCGTAGTGTGTAGGTGTATCGCAGAGTATCACTAAAAGTTGAAACTCAAACAGATCTTTTGTACCATAAATCTGTGTTTACCAACATTTGAATTAAGATCGTCGATTTAATTTTCCAAATGGCACAATATGTGAAAACCAACAAAAATAAAACCGTTTTCTAAACAAGTATGCACGTAGGAAAGCATCAAGTGAGTCACTATAGAATGTAGGTAGTTAAGTCAACAATAATAAACATTTTCGACATAATTACGCACTGCTTGGACGGGTTCCAAGTAGATTGCTCAATTATTCTAGATTATGCGCTGGCCATGATTAGGAAATTAACGTTTTATGAAAGAAAACTCAAAAATAGAGTAAGAACATTCGATTGACAAATTGAACGCAAGCTGGGCCATTTCACGTAGTGTGAGAAACTTGGCCTAGAGAAGATAAAACGTAAGATTTATTTACTCAACCTGAATTTCCGCTGTCCATTTAGTCGGGCCATCAAAATAGAATTCCCGCAGTCTATTTAAAATGTGTTATTCTGCTTCATGTTAATGGACATAAACATAACTCAATGTATAACGTAGAAATAATACATATTTTACGTATTTATAATGTTATTAAGACACATTTTTCTTGCATTATAGATGATATATGGTTTTAAAATTCTAAGGAGAGTTACCCAAAACATGTAATTTGTGACGTCATGGAAAAGTTAGCTCGCATCCAACTTTTAATTAAACAAGAGAACTCAACTCATCTGAAAGTTTTATCAGAGAACTCTAAGAACGCTTATACGAACCTAATTGAATTATGTTCTCCGTACACTCCTACGCCCACTTTCTCCGCTTTTCCTTCTTGGCCCACCCGAAATTGCCTCGTAGGCGGAACTATTCCTCGACACCAGATTTAAATTCTCTTTGGGGGAACGAAAACAAAACCCTCAGTGGAATTTAAAAACACGAGCGTTGAAATATGTGAGCAATCCCCTCTCCGTCGGCGTAAAGGGACGTGCGCCACCATATTTTTAAACTTCATTTGGAGCGCTTTGTGCTTTCACGAGTGTTTACGCTTTTTTCCGGCATTCCCTTTGAGTGCTTCGGACGCCTTTAATGTGAGCCTTAATGTGCATTGTACATGTGGTAAGGTTTTGAAGATCGCTTCGTGCAAGTCCTTGTGTTGGCGAACGTTTTAAGAAATTTCATTAACAACAATATATGACGTGAGAGTATGTCTTTTCATATATTTACCTTTGACTTCCTATAGCCATTATTATTAGACTATTTAACACCACCAGAAAGGAAAATATTCTGTCCATCCGCAATGTTGGCTATTTTGTCATGGCTGACAGTTTTATAATGGGTGGCTTCGCCAGAAAAACGCGCAATTTGACATTGCGTTGCGCACTAATGGAATATGAAGCTATATATTGTATAGTTATACTGTTGTGTCAAGTAATGTTAAGAAATATAGCCATAAACATTTTTTAATTTACTTTTTTCACATAATATATTATCGACATCATGCACAAAGTATGAGTGTACAAGCATATTGCATATTCCATGCTCATGAACACAACTTGTACACTTACATGCAATATGCCCCTTTTTTACTTTACTGCACGCGATATACCATTATTTTCCTTACCAGGTAACCTTGCGAAGATAACCTTGCTTGTGCGTTTTTACCATAATATAGCTACTTACTTTTTGTATTGGATATTGTTATATATTTTTTTATAATAATTATATTTTTTATGTTATCCGATTATAATGCAGCCTTTAGGTTAGTCTATGTTTATTATTTGTCTGAGGTTCTATCGGTAACTTAGATAAGGAAAGAGAGATAGGACGCCTAACAACGCTAGCGACCGTGTTACCGACTGCCACTCGCACGACAGGCCAATGACGTAGCTTGAAACGCGTTTTTAGCCCATATCACAAAACTGTTAATGGTAGTTAATTCTGACTTCTGACCATATTAAGAGTATATTTTCCCCTTAATCACTGTTACTTTTAATTCAGAAATTCACGAAATTAACTCATAACCTACTCGCTTTGTCTGCCACATATAAAATGGCCGCCGTTCAAAACGATGTAACAAAATCTATTACACGGCAGGGTAGGCAAGCGCGGTGTCCTCTCTCTTTCTTTGTCTAAGTTGCATGGTATTATTACTCTTTATTAAAATTGGACAAAACACATTCGGCATCATCAATGTCAATCTCAATTGGTAAAACGTGCGTCTCATCTAAATATTTAAAAACCATTTCATAAAAAATTATCAAATAAGAGTAAACTATAAACCATACACAAGATCACCTTGACCGTAGAAGATTGTTAAAATTATTGTTTAACATGCTCTCACTTCATGTAGGTATACTACTTATGATGAATCTTCAAAGAAATAGGAACTTTTTTGTGTTACTATGTTTAAGGTGCCCAGAAATGATATCGAAAATGACCTGAAAATTATTAAAATCGGTAAAGTAATAATAAAGTTAAACAAAGAATTATTATTTAATCCTTCCCATTGGGGGAGGGCATAGATTGATGGCGGTCCCTCTAGAAAGAAATTTGATCTGACTTTTTTACGAAATCAGCTTTCCATGTTCTGCAACAGGACTTAGAGAAAAGTATTTCAAACTGTTTCAACTCTATACCTACTGCCGCTAAAGCATTCACTTTTAACTCAGGCATCTATTTTTCATTTATTCTTGCCAAATAGAACCCATATGAATTAAGTTAGTAACTGGCAAACTTGAATGAAAACTTATTATATCAAGCTATGTAACTAATAGTGTAGGATATGAAGGAAAAGCCCCCCAATTTCTTCATGTTCCTTCAGTCTCACTCTCACTCATAAAAATAATAACCTCGTGTGTGGAACTATTCCACAACACCAGATTTAAATTCTCTCTGAGGGAAAGAAAGCAAACCCCGTGGTGGAATTTAAAAACACTAGCGGGGAAATGTGTGCGCAAATTGACTCTCTTTTTAGCGGCGGTGCAAAAAGCCACACGCCCCCGTATTTCTAAAACTTCATTTGGAGGGCTTTGTTCTTTCTGGAGTGTTTACGTTTTTTTCTCCCTCGCTTTGAGAGCCGAGGCCGCCTTGCTCTTATGTAGCTGCGCAGCTGGTTAGGGCGCAGGAATAACGAAGCACCGTGGTATTAAGAAATGAAAACTTGAAATTATTCAATCCAGATTTTATTAATTTGCTTTTTTTTTACATTGACCGGGGATTAGGGCGAAAAGTGTACGTTGCGGACGTGTGCGACAGTGACGGGGCTAAGGCGGGCAAAACAGTACCATGAGGTACACTTTCGTTAAAATAAAAACAATGATAGTTTAATGATTAAAAGCGGGCAAAAATTTTTGGATTGTGCAGCTTTTGTTAAGGCGCGTATTCACTTGCAACAAAATGCTCCAAACGCGCATAACACGCCGCGCGCGCTGCACAGAATGCAACAAACATTTTAGCGCAAAGTTCGTGCTGTTTGGAGTGTTCGCTGTGTTGGCCGCGTTCCCGGCAGCCGTTGTAGTAGTAATTGTGATGGTCCTCTCGTTCTTCAGAGAGATGGGCGCAGATGATAACGTGGTACTGGCTGCCGGCGCTCTTTTGATTATAGATGCTTTAACTAGCAATAAAAAAAGAGATGAAAGAAAAACCTGAGAAAAAAGGAAAGCGTGGGCTAGACGTATTTTTTTACAACATAAAAATATGGCACTCATCCGGGGTATGCATATCATCTACACTTGCAGAATTTTACGAGGATGGCTGCAGAAGATTGTGAGAAGCGTTGATGTGTTTAGTTGTATGTTTTGAAACAATAAGCGCTGCGAACAGGGCAAACGCCGTGAACAGAGCACACGCTGCAAACACCAGTACCCACTGCGCATCAGCGAATAACTAATTCCCTTTGTGCAAATCCGGTTTACCGACAAGCCTCGGAAAATGTTTTGCGCGTTCGTGCGCGTCTGGCGTACTCACTAGCGAATTTCGCGCAGCGCGCGGCGCGTTCTGCGCGTTCGGCGCGTATTCACTTGCAACAAATTCGTCCGAACGCGCAGAACGCGCCGCGCGCGCTGCACAGAATGCAACAAACATTTTAGCGCAAAGTTCGTGCTGTTTGGAGTGTTCGCTGTGTTGGTCGCGTTCCCGGCAGCCGTTGTAGTAGTAATTGTGATGGTCCTCTCGTTCTTCAGAGAGATGGGCGCAGATGATAACGTGGTACTGGCTGCCGGCGCTCTTTTGATTATAGATGCTTTAACTAGCAATAAAAAAAGAGATGAAAGAAAAACCTGAGAAAAAAGGAAAGCGTGGGCTAGACGTATTTTTTTACAACATAAAAATATGGCACTCATCCGGGGTATGCATATCATCTACACTTGCAGAATTTTACGAGGATGGCTGCAGAAGATTGTGAGAAGCGTTGATGTGTTTAGTTGTATGTTTTGAAACAATAAGCGCTGCGAACAGGGCAAACGCCGTGAACAGAGCACACGCTGCAAACACCAGTACCCACTGCGCATCAGCGAATAACTAATTCCCTTTGTGCAAATCCGGTTTACCGACAAGCCTCGGAAAATGTTTTGCGCGTTCGTGCGCGTCTGGCGTACTCACTAGCGAATTTCGCGCAGCGCGCGGCGCGTTCTGCGCGTTCGGCGCGTATTCACTTGCAACAAATTCGTCCGAACGCGCAGAACGCGCCGCGCGCGCTGCACAGAATGCAACAAACATTTTAGCGCAAAGTTCGTGCTGTTTGGAGTGTTCGCTGTGTTGGCCGCGTTCCCGGCAGCCGTTGTAGTAGTAATTGTGATGGTCCTCTCGTTCTTCAGAGAGATGGGCGCAGATGATAACGTGGTACTGGCTGCCGGCGCTCTTTTGATTATAGATGCTTTAACTAGCAATAAAAAAAGAGATGAAAGAAAAACCTGAGAAAAAAGGAAAGCGTGGGCTAGACGTATTTTTTTACAACATAAAAATATGGCACTCATCCGGGGTATGCATATCATCTACACTTGCAGAATTTTACGAGGATGGCTGCAGAAGATTGTGAGAAGCGTTGATGTGTTTAGTTGTATGTTTTGAAACAATAAGCGCTGCGAACAGGGCAAACGCCGTGAACAGAGCACACGCTGCAAACACCAGTACCCACTGCGCATCAGCGAATAACTAATTCCCTTTGTGCAAATCCGGTTTACCGACAAGCCTCGGAAAATGTTTTGCGCGTTCGTGCGCGTCTGGCGTACTCACTAGCGAATTTCGCGCAGCGCGCGGCGCGTTCTGCGCGTTCGGCGCGTATTCACTTGCAACAAATTCGTCCGAACGCGCAGAACGCGCCGCGCGCGCTGCGCGAAATTCTCTAGTGAGTACGCCGCGCCAAACGCGCACGGACGCGCAAAACATTTTCGGAGGCTTGTCGGTAAACCGGATTTGCACAAAGGGAATTAGTTGTTCGCTGGTGCGCAGTGGGTACGGGTGTTTGTAGCGTTCGTTCTGTTCGCAGCGTTTGCCCTGTTCGCAGCGTTTGTTGTGTCATCAACTTCTTCTGCAATCTTCTGCAGCCATCCTCGTAAAATTCTGCAAGTGTATATGATATCCATACCCCGGAGCAGTGCCATATTTTTATGTTGTAAAAAAATACGTACTGTCCACGCTTTTCTTTTTTTCTCGGGTTTTTTCTTTTATCTTTCTTTTATTGCTAGTTAAAGCATCTATAATCAAAAGAGCGCCGGCAGCCACTACTGCGTCCATCTCTCTGAAGAACGCGCAGACCATCACAATTACCACTACAAGGGCTGCCGGGTACGCGGCGAACACAGCGAACACTCCAAACAGCACGAACTTTGCGCTAAAATGTTTGTTGCATTCTGCGCAGCGCGCGCAGCGTGTTCTGCGCGTTTGGAGCATTTTGTTGCAAGTGAATACGCGCCTATACTGCCGTGCTTATTAGAAACGCAGTATCTACGTACTGCGCTAAAATGAGAAATCGGACGTTAAAGTTTTTGGTTAATATCTTGGAAACTAATACTTTTTCGCTAACAAAAACTGTGTTTGTGTGAACTAACTAATATCAGAATTATACTATAGACGTCGTAAAAAACGTATATTTAATTTTTTTACTAAAAAGTCAGATACCGCGGATTTACTTCGTAAACATACCAATTGAGTTGCGACCTTTTTTAAGCAAAATGCAGTATCTACATACCTACTCATAACAATATATAATAATGGAAACGTTCATGGCATTTCAGGCACAAGGAAGGTGTAATACGAGTAGGTAATACCATAGAAGAATTTACTATGACGTAATACTTAGGCCTACTTGTCACGAACGTTTCCATTATTACAAGTAATAGAGGCATGATTTATCCTCTATATTTATAACAATAATATATCTTATATTAAATCAATTTTTTCAAGAATGGCATCTAGGCAAATAATAGGAACAAGGTATTCTTTGCAATCTTTATTTATACATCAAAAGTACGGGGCAGGTTTTCCCAAAATATTTGCTGATTTTGTGGTAGCACACCATTTTATTCTTTCTATCGAGGCACGGAACATTCTTAAGTAGGTCACTTTTCTTCATTGCTTTTTTCATAAGAAAATCCAATGTTTTTGTTTTATCTTTGAGAAAAGAAGTTCTGTACTCATTCTTTTTACTATCGCTGAACATAACGAGATGCGTTACATTTTCGATAATTACTATTGTTCTTAGTAGGATACATTTATATCATTGAATATGTACAGGGTGTGGTTGTAAATGCGGGGTATCTCGGTTATTTTTAGAGCCTAATATAGATAATAACTACATAGTGTTATTATTTTTGTAAAGCTTTCGACAATCTGAATATAACTAGTAGAAAATATACAGGGTGTTATATGTAAAAAATCTAAGTTTGATCCATATATCGAACACTATCAATTTTAGTAAAAAACTGAATACGGCACTGAATTCTACATGAAAATGTCTATAAGATACAGTTTTTTCCATTTCAATATCATTAACCGTTTCCAAGATACGAGGTATGCCCCAAAAGCGCAAATTTTCAATTTCGCCCTGTATCTTAAAAACGGAGGTGCCTATGAAAAATCTGTTAACGGTATCTTTGGTTTCACAAAAAAGTAGCAACAATTCGCGAAAACCGCAACTCCCTATCTCTACAAATAACCGAGATACCCAGCATTTACAACCAAATCTGGACACCCTGTACATGCGCGGCCCAAATCGGTCCACTAGGCATGAGAAATGAGCAAAAAATCAAGAATTTCGAGTAAGTGCGGCAACGTTGCGCCAAATTTTACTCTGTGGTACGGCTTCTCAAATCAACAGCTTCCTCTACATACCCTCGCACCACCCCGCTCTTCCCGTACCGTTTAGTTGAACTCCTTTTCTACCTCGCCCAACGAATCATTTACGACTAATGAGTGTACAATATAGGACGGGAATTAACAGGCAAAGCTAAGACAAAAAGCGGCACGTGCAGTATGCTTAGACAAAATGCGGTAATTGCAAGTGTCTCATATGCAGGTACCGCTTTTTTGCTAAGCAAAATGAATATACGGCATTTTCATTAAGTAAACCTTTGCATTTAGCACATACGGCATATAAAACATTTATTATTTCACTGTTAATATTGCAGATACCGCTTTTATAAGTAGCATGGAAAGAGATAAGTCCAATGTGAACCCAATGATACAGAAAAGACGATTTCGGATATTTTTGCAGATACCGCGTTTCTAATAAGCAGGGCAGTATAGATGCCTAAATGTTGAGCAGCTGGGCCGAGCGGTTCACGAGCCGCTGGCCGGCGCCGTCCACACCTGGCGAATCGTGCTCGCGGTAGATGGCTTGCACTCTGCTCGCCACGTCTGGACGCGGCTTAATATACAGGGTGGACCCAGATGGACTATACGATAGGTGTAAAAGACAAACAAATTTCGAGCTTTGGGGGATCAGCCTTGCTTGATTAGAAAGTGATTTGCGCCGTATTTTTATATTTTAAAAATCAAGCAGGCCTTGACAGGGGCAATTTATTAATTTTCAGTTCAGGTACACTACCTTTTCCTCAAGAGATATCGAAAAATTTTATTAAAAAAATTTGTTCAGAATGCAATTCCAAATCACCGTACCAAATTATGAAACAATCGGCACATTTTGATTTTTTTTATTTTTTCAATTTTTGCGGTTTTAGCGCAAATCAAGTACACACTTATCGAAAAATTGTATCGATTGTTTTAAAATTTAGTATGGGGACTTAAATTTTCATTCTCGGCAACTTTTCCCAATAAAATGTGTCGATATCTCTTAAGGAAAATGTAGTTTACCTGAACTGGAAACGAATAAATTGCCTCTGTCAAGGCCTGCTTGATTTTAAAAATATAATAATATGGTGCAAATTAGTTTCTAATCAAGCAAGGCTGATCCCCCAAAGGTCAAGTTTCAACTCGAAATTTTTACACCTATCGAATAGTCGATCTGGGTCCACCCTGTATAATTATGACCTATCTTTTACAATAGTACTATTAAACTATGCAATTTCGCCGGGCGAAGTAGGGTGGACAAGCCAACCAATAGAATTTAACTATGTGACGTTATCGCATTCCACACATTACTGTAGATGGTCAGGTTATCGTGCCCAAGCACTACTATTTCACTCCATTTTTTTGAACCGAGTTCTGTCGTGGACTCTGCGAGTTTCGTGACAGGAAGACCTATGACTAATTTATACCTATTGTATATATTTGTACCACCTAATAACGTTGACTTTATTGTTTCAGGTACGTCGTTTGATCATTCCCTTCAAGGCTTTTGTAAGTAAACGTGTTAAAGCATAATATAGATGCTTGTTTGATATTTTTGCTGAATCCATAATATAAACATACAAAGCGTGTTATTATTATTATGTATAAAAATTCTAGAATGTTAAAGAGAAACTTGCGTTATTAGTGTTATGTCGTATTCTGCCTTTTTGAGATCAAGAAATTCAATTTTGGCATTATTCTACAAAAAGAAACAAAGTAAATGGGAATTGGTACGAGGGGATGAAAGTGTAAAAAGTATTAGGTATACAGAGTGTCTTTTAAGTACGTTAAAATATTTCAGGATGGTGATCCTCAGCCAATTCTAAGAAAAAAATATGATATAAACTTGTGTCCTAAAATTCTTCGTTTTCCATATACAAAAATTTTCTAAAAAATGGTCTTTTCCCATAATTTTTTGTTATTGTTTTTTTTTTATTTAAAATAATTTTGTTATTTTGAAACCTCCAAAATTTCGTCTATAATTGAGAAAAACGTCATCATCTTCTCCCTCAGCCTTTTAAATTTCTGACATTTTTTTCAAGTTCCTACATATAGTGATAAATTAGAAAAATCAGATAAGGATGGATTTTCGCACCTGTAAATATAAATCAAGAGGGGTGTTTTATTGGCAAACCAGGCAAAGGATAATCAGTTGATTGATTCGGATGCCAATAAAACTCCACTCTTGATTTAGAAAAATCAAATTTGTCACGAAACTGCGGCAGATACAAAAATAAGTCTAGAGATACTTTTTGTTCAAAATTAAATTATCCATCCGAAATTGCTACCAACTTTGCTTTGATACAGGGCGGTAGTTTTTTTCCAATTTGTCGAACGACTTGCCCATATCTCCGTCACTGATGCAATCTCGACCTTGAAAATAATACATTTTAAAAGGTCTTATCCAAGTATACTGCGTACCAAATTTGGTTAGAAAAGCTCTACAAATACAAAAGTTATGAGGAAAAAACGATTTTTTTTTGAGAATTTGGCAGCCCCTCTATAGAAAACGAAGAATTTTTGACGAACTTTTTTCTTACAAAAGAAATGGCTCGTGGCATATGGGACAAAATGCTTTGGTAATTGGCAACACCAAACTAGTTTCCAATATCTAATGGAAATTATGTATGGGTCTTTCGGAGGTGTGCAAACCACAGACCACGACAGGTACCTGTTTCGGGCTTGTTGGCCCTCATCAGGCAGACGTAGCGCACCTCACCGAAAAACCCAGATTTCGTTGGCTATGTGGAATAGGAAATAGTAAAATGCGGTGAGCATTTACCATCCAACGCCATCTAGCTGGTACTGCCAAAACCAAAACAATGTGAGTGTGTATATATCGACCGGTCGAGCGACATATAAAAAGAACTCGGAAAAGCGGTGCGGCGCGGTGGAAAAAACAAGAAGAAGCATACATACGGAGAGCCAAGAAACTCGTTTTGATTCATCACCGAGTATCTTCTAATATATTGAAATCAACAAGGATCGAATCGTAAGTTTCAATTCTCGTGTGCTTACGTCTACATATAGCCAAACGATGATTAAACAAAATGAATATTTAATGTCCTCATTATAATTTTAAAAGAAATGGCTCGTGGCATATAGGACAAAATGCTTTGGTAATTGGAAACACCAAACTAGTTTCCAATATCTAATGGAAATTAGGCTTGTTGGCCCTCATCAGGCAGACGTAGCGTGTTGCCAATTACCAAAGCATTTTGTCCCATATGCCACGAGCCATTTCTTTTAAAATTATAATGGGGACATTAAATTTTCATTTTGTTTCTTCTTATGTACCTAATGGTTTTTTCCTAATTCCAAAAGAAATCGTTATACAAGGTTTTTTGAATTGATCCAAACATGCGCAAACCGAAAATGCGCATCTAGGATGGTACAGCTTTTGTGTCAAATTAGGTAGATATTATTATTATAGTTATAATTAAATTTTAATTTGCGGATAGTACCACTACTAGCGACCTCCTGTGGTAGGTATAGCGCAACGGCCAATACTGTTGATTTGTAATACCACAGATAACGGGTAAAGTACGTTATATACCTTGATTCGTTTAAACGACCGTGGAATTTGTAGTGCTATTATTACAAAGCTACTGATGTAGGCACCTAAACGGCACTGCTAAGATCTGCACAAAAACCCTGAGATTGGCTTTGCTCTGTGCTAGTCATCACAAGAGCATACTGCAAGTCAAAAGTCACAACGTGAGGGCCGGGTCGTAGCAGGAAACGGTCTTCACATCGCACACCCTGAATAGTCTCCTGTCAAGCGTTTTAACCGCGAGAATAAACTTTTTTTAAAACGATAGTGTTAGTAGTTCCATGTGACTTCTAAACCACAAGATATTTTATTCTCTCTGTTTCAAAATTCAACTTTTAACATTTAAACTTTAAATTAAAATTAAGGTAAACTTGTATCAACTTTATTAACTTGTTAACCCTAGAATAAATAAATGTTACTGTTTTTCGAAGCATTTTATTTAAGGGGAGAGGGTAGTTTGCTAGAGCAGCAGATTCAGGCGACCAAAGGATCCGAACCCACCTTTATGGGCTAGTACGTTGCACTTGGAACATATTTTAACGTACTTAAGTTACTCCCTGTATATATTGTGGGATTTGTGTACATATACAATATTTGGATTTACTTGGAAGTACTTATCCCAATTTTTTTATGACCGGGGAAGACGCTAAAATTCAATTAGTTTTAGGGACACGACGTCATCTCCCTTAAACGCAAGTTAGGATCTGTGGCCGAAACAACCCGTTTTTAAAAACAGATTTTATTCGATAAAACCTAACAAAATTTATAAGGGTTGTAAGATAATTACGATACAATAAAAATGTCAAGACTGACTTAAGGCGGGCCAGCGCAAGAATATATAACCTCGGTTGGTGTTGAGTCGGCAAAATAGTCTCTCGTGCTTTCTAGGCAATATTAGCTCCTGTAACTTCTCCATCCTCTGAAGAAGTTTTGTAAGGGACGAACAAAACTTTATTTTTGGCTTCTTCTTCCTGGTGCTTCTTGAGTCTAAGTCGGTGCAGGCATTTGTAGCAGACAAATGCGAAAATCACTGTCACAAGTAAGTACAGCGGTGTGGTCCAAAAATGGGTGTAGTCGATGGCGTCATCGTAGACTAATGATTGGAGTTGTTCTTCTTGTTGAATTTTATGCAACTCGTCTAAAGGTATTTTATCCAATTTAATCGGCCTTCTGATTTCTTTCCGATTAATTTGGGTTGTCTTGATTTTCGGTAACAGCAAGGGTTGTTCTTTGGATGAGTCATCGGAGTTGATGAAGTTCTCTGTCGGAGTTTTGAAGTTGCAGCCTAGGGGTAACTCGATTAGGTAGGTCCCGTGAAGGTCTGCGATATGCTTGAAGTCGTACACTGTAGATAGACTTTGGTTGGCTTCGGGAAAATTCCAATATAACTTGATTTTGTTAATTCTTCAATAAGGGTGCTGTTCGCAACAACTGGAATGTAGTGGCAACGGGCTTCTCGATCGGTGAGGCGAAATATTTCTACGATGCAATCGTCCGAGTTGTCGTGGAGTTGTAAAGATCGAGTAGGGCAGATAAGGCAAAGGTGGAATAATTGTGGTAAAATTACTAGTGGGGATTGAATAGAGATGATAATGTGTAAAAACTTGAGGGTATAGGAGAGGAAAGTGCAGAATAAAGACTATCATCTGGTTCGAGTAGTAGGCGTCTACTGATATGACGTCATAATATGCAGTCAAATCTTGTTCTTTGACGACTGTAGCGATAAACTCAGCTGGTCCATGATACTGTGTATTCTTATGTACTGGGATGTTTCATAAATATTCTGTTGAAGTTCATTTTTTAACGTGTTTATTTCTTTTGCCAGGATATTTTGGTTATGTTTTACCATACGTCGTAGTATTAAAATTATCGATTAGTTTTTTAGTTAAGGAAATATGTTTGGTTTACTTTTCGAATAACATTTTTTTGATTTTTCTGTAAGGTCGAAATTGCTTTGTTATATCGTTCAGCATCTGCGTTGTCTAAATTTCCAGATATCGTTTTAATAATGCTGCCTAAAGCATTTATTAGTCCTCTTTTGGTCCTGTGAATTGGGTAAATTGTTTAAAATTTTCGATGAACTACTTGTATTTGATATTGTAGAATTTTGTTGAAGTTTTTTAAGTTTTCGTTTCCGTGTCCAATTAGAGTAGGCATACATTTTGAAAGTTCTTGGAAATGTTTTTGTAAGTGGTCGATCTCTTGGGCGATCGGTGTCAAGTTATAATAATGTATAAAATCGTGTGTACTAGTTTGAATCCTTGCTTGTCCCAGGTTTAGGGGAAGTATCCCTGGATTGTCTTTCAGGTCTTTTATTTTCACTTCCTGGCCCATGGCGGGGGTCCATCTGTAATGAAGTACCTGTGTCAAATTTTTGTTGTTTCAATTTGGGTGTATGTTTAATATTTTTCTTATGGATGGTTGTATTAGGGAGGTTTACTGTGACTTTATTATTTGATTTTACTTTAGTGGCAGTAAATCTAGGCAACATTTTATTTCTTTTTGTTGTAGTTTTGGTGTAAATTTTAGTGTTTGCCTTATATGTCACTGGTACTTGTCGTTTTTTGTTTCTGTTTTCGATAGTACGTTCTTTTGTTTGAATAGATTTTTTATTTAGTTCAGAATATATCGTTTTTGTTTTTTCTCTGTGATTTTCGATGTAGTTATTAACCAAAGTACGATTTATATCAATATCGAAAGGGTCGCTCGGGTCTAGATGTCCATTTAATACGTCGATTGGTCTTTGTTTCGTCACGGAGTGTACAGAGTGATTGTATCCTAAAATTGCGTAGGGCATTTCTTCTTTTATATTAAACGGTTTTTTCTTTTCTTTTAGAATGCGGAGATGTTCTATGATAGTTGAATGAAAACGTTCTATCATTCCATTTGATTGTGGATTTTCTGGAGTTGTATAATGAATTGAAATTTTGTGTGTATCGACAAATTCTTGCATAAGTCCGTTTTTGAATTCGGTTCCGTTGTCCGAAACTAACATGTGGGGAAAACCATGGTGTGTTATAAAAATCAATAAGGCATTGAGTACGCTGACTGCATTGGATCCATCAATTGGGTATGCCTGTCCATATTTTGAGAATGCGTCTATTGTTGTTAAAAACTTTTGCCCGTTAGCTTGAAATATGTCCAAGTGAATAATTTCTAATGGTTTAGTTGGGGTCGGTGTTATCATAAATTTTGGTTTTGGTGGATTTCTGTCGTATTTGTTGGTTTGACAAGTGTCGCAAAGTTTAATATATTCCTCGATGTCACTCTTTAAAGTTGGCCAATAATAGCGTCTTCTGATTTGAATTTCTGTCTCGTTTATTCCTCGGTGGTTGGTCTTTCCTTCATGATAGTTTTTTATGGTTTCTTGTTGACGCTCGGTGTTGTTGACGTCTTCCAAAAATTGGTTGCATTTGACAAGGTCGAAGGCTGTATTTTTAAAAGTTTTTTTAAGAAATTCGCATGTTGGTTGGTAATTGTTTTCGGGTTCAAAAAGTACTGCGTACTTCACTTTAGGTCGGACATATTCTTTGAAAATAGTTATTTATGTACCAAGGCACTGAAGTTCAACTTTTTATGACTCATGTGGAGTTTAGTTGCTGAGGCCTCTGGCCGAGGCAAATAAAGGATTGCGCTTCTATAGGAAACAATTTCGCAATGTGTACAAAAAGTTAAATGAGCCTTTATCGGCCGGGTTTTGAATATTTGGTCACTTTTGACGGGCGATTTCTCCGCGTCTGACGTTTGATGTTTACATCTCGCCAAGGCCTACTTATTGAAAAAATCGTACAATAATGGGCTACATTATTGTACGATTTCTGTGCTTTTAATGACGATTTTGGGACATTTTAATGCCGATTTCAAGAAAAATTAATTATATTTTGTTCTGTGTTATCTAAGCCAATTTGAACATGATATCTTTTTTTGTTTAGAAAACATTGTTCTATGACTGGTCTGACTGCACTGTGATTGACAAAACTTAGTCTTATTTGATTATTATAGTAATTTAAGGGTTTTTCTGAAATTGGAAAACTAAATATAGGTTCTTCTTGGTTTGTGTGAACAGTTTCGTCATCATCGGGAGATAAGTCAGGTATTTCATCAGCTGTTTCTGTTGTGGAAGTTTCGTTGCTCTCTCGTCTTATATTTTGGGTTGAAGGTTGAACAGGAGCGGTAATTTCTGAGAAATCGTCCGTTCTGTCATCAGGCGGGTTATTGTACAGCGAAGCATTTTCAACGTCGTTGTTTTCGAGTTGTTTATTAAAATCTTTCATATAGTCAAAAAGGTCGAAAGTTTCTTTTGTATGAATTTCTATCCTTCAGAGGGCATCGGCATTGGTGTTACTTTTTCCTTTTTTATACACGATGTCGTAGGTGTATTCCTCTAATTTTAGTCTCCATCGAATTAATTTTGAATTTGGGTCCTTTAATGAGAAGAGCCATTGTAGACGTCGATGATCCGAAAGAATTGTGAGTTTTCTGCCAAACAAGTACGGCCTGAAATACTGGGTACCATAAATGATTGCAAGCATTTCTTTCTCTATAGTTGAGTAATTTTGTTCAGAGTCATTGAGTGTCCTTGAAGCATATGCTATTGGCTTGTCTTTCCCAATCGGTCCTTGAGATAGGATAGCACCAATTGCAAAATTGCTAGCATCTGTTGTAAGATTGAAGGGTTGGTCAAAGTCTGGATACTGTAGTAAAGGCTAATTTGTAAGTAGATTCTTACAAATTTCGAAACATTGAATAAATTTTGGCGTATGTTCTATTTTTGCATCTTTTTTGAGACATGAGGTTAACGGTTTGGTAATTTTAGCAAAATCTTTGATGAATTTACGGTAGTATCCCAAAAGTCCTAAAAATCCTTTAATTTCTCGTGTTGTCTTAGGAATAGGATATTTTAAAATTGCCTGAATTTTGTCGGGATTGGGTCTTATTCCCTCTGGTGTGATGATGTGACCTAAAAATGAAACTTGTTTTTGCAAAAATTCTGACTTATCAAGTTGGATTTTCAAGTTGGTCTCTCGAAGTCGTTGGAAGACTTTTGTGAGATTAACGATGTGTTCTTGTAGGGTAGTTGAATAGATAATAATATCATCCATGTAAACCAAGCAGATATGTCCTTGTAGTCCTTTTAGCACACTATCCATAACCCTTTGGAAAGTGGCAGGAGCGTTCTTAAGGCCGAATGGCATTCGGACATATTCAAAATGTCCATGTTCCACGTTAAATGCAGTTTTAGCTATATCTTCTTTTGCCATTTCTATTTGATGGAAGCCACTGGCAAGGTCCAATGTAGTAAAGTATTGGCATCGTCCTAATTTGTCCAATACGTCTGAGATGTTAATGTTAATTTTTCCAGATGCGTCTGGTTTTTTTGGGACTACCCAAATTGGCGATGACCATGGGGAATCACTCGGTCTTATTATTCTAGCATTGATGAAATTTGGTTTTGTACTTCTGGTTTGTGGACATGTGGGTACCGGTAAGATTTTGTGTACACTGGTATTTCGTCCTTAGTTTTAATTCGGTGTTTGACTTGATTGGTCAAAGTTAATGGCATATTAGGTCGGTGGAAAATATCTGAGAATTTTTCGCATAGTCTTTCTACTTGTTCTTTTTCTTCGGCATTCATATGATCTGTACGTATCACATTTTTTATATCTATGTCTTCTTGGAAAACGGGGACTGGATATATTTCCGCTGAAAAAAGATGATGTTCGTGTAAATTAAATTCAGTCGCAGTTACTGGGTCGGTTACTGTAATCTGAATAAGTTTGTCAGTGTTGTTGATAAGTTCTGCCCACGCTAAACTTTTATTTGCTGTTGACAACGTGTTCCTAAGAATTGCGCCTTGAATATTCTGTTGGGATAACATTACGGATCCATGTTCTTGTGTTACTGGTAACTTAACCTTTGTTACTGTGTGGGGCTCAAGTTGGATGTGATAAAAATTTTGTTTGTTTCGTATGATTCGAGGGGTAATATGGCTTTTGAAGTCAATAAACGATGTGGATACGATCTGAGATCTATCAGAGCTTGTAAAAGCTTAAGATTGTGCATTCCAATAAGTCCGTGGAAGGTCTTATGGAATTTGAATAGGTAAAATTTTAGGAATAATTTTGGGTGATTAAATTCGTTAAAACTAGGAATTTCTGCTGAATATTCTTGGGAATAATTTTGGAATACAGAAGTTACGATATATGGTTCGTTTTGGATATATTTTTGGAAATTTTGAAAAGCGATGTCGGGATTTATAAAGGATTTTGACGATCCGGTATCAATAAGTAATTTGAGAGGTGGGTTTTTTATGACAATATATGGTAACTCTTTTTTGTCTTCTAAATTATTAAGTTCAATTATGTTCCTTCGTGGAAGTAGGCCTCTGTAGGAAAATTTACTTCCTCTTCGGTCGTGTTTTCATATTGGGGTTCTGTCAAAAATTCTTCTTGTGGGGTTTTCTCGTAGTAAGGATTTTTCAAATTTTCTTCGGCATGGTGATAAGATTGCTCTTGCTGTTCAATATTGTAAAGTGGAGCTTTGTACGATGGTGTCACAAATGGTTTTTTATTCTGTTGACTTTGAGTATATCTCGAAGTTGTGCTCATGGGAGTTGGTTTTGAAAGTAAGCCGGAAGGGGTATTTTTTGGTGCCCATACATTCTGAGGAGGCTTTCCAAAAACTTGTTGGTTAGTGAAAAATTTTTGAGGTTGCAAGTTTGGTTTAGGCGTTACAGGTATAGGTCCTGTTGGAAATTTTTGGGGTGCCTGTTGATAATAATTTTGATATTGCTGTGAATGATTTTGAGGTGCTTGCGAGAAGTGTGCTTGTTGATAATTCTGGTTTTGAGACGTGTTTTGAGAATGCCATTGCATTTTTGGTTGAAGTTGAGATTGGGGTTTGCTTGGAACTTGTACTTGGGGCGAGTAATTTCTTTGAAGAAAACGAATATTATTTTCTTCTTGAATGTACTGCATAGCGAGTGCAAGTGTAGTTGGTCGCATAGCTCTTATTGTTGAACCGAGAGGTTCACGAAGTCCTGCTAAGAAGGTTGTTAGTGTTTGTTTTCTGAAAAAGTCCTTTTTGTTATTCCTGATATTTTCTATGTTGTTATGAATATCGATATAATTGCAGATTGTATTTAACAGTCCCATACAACGTTCATAAAAATTGATTGGAGATTGTCGTAAATTAACTAAGTCTCTGGTTAAAGAATTTTCGTCACGTTGCTCACCGAAATTTTGAATAAGGGTGTTTTTTATGGTGTCCCAGGATTGACATCCGTGAATGGAGATAACTTCTTTTGCGCGTCCTATAAGTTTGCTTGTAATACCGTGTAGAAGAAATTTATTTTGAATACAGTTAACATTTGCCGGTGCGAAGTCGAAATAATGATTTAATAATGTGGTAGATACGTTTATAAAGTCGTGAAGTTCGTTGGGATTTCCATCGAAATTCGGGATGGTAAGAACTTTGAAATCGAATTGTGGTCTAGCCATCTTTTCTTCTAATGAATCTTCTGAATTCGAGCAAATTTGCAAGTTGCTGAGGAGTTCGCTTAAGCCTAACTCTGCACTTGGGTCCGACAAAGGATAAGGAACAGAGGAGTCTGACATGAAATACTCACAGTAAGATGATTATGCCCAATTGCATTCCGTCTTCTGCTTTCTTGAAAAGCTAATCCAAGTTCTGGGGGTGAGCGTCCAAGTGCTGCCTCCAATGGAACCACGAATTAACAGTTTTTGAGCGGTCCGATCGCGAATTAACGTTTAAAAACGAAGAGTATCCCGTCGCGGACTCTTTCACGATCCTACCGGCAAGACTGCGCCAGTTAGGATCTGTGGCCGAAACAACCCGTTTTTAAAAACAGATTTTATTCGATAAAACCTAACAAAATTTATAAGGGTTGTAAGATAATTACGATACAATAAAAATGTCAAGACTGACTTAAGGCGGGCCAGCGCAAGAATATATAACCTCGGTTGGTGTTGAGTCGGCAAAATAGTCTCTCGTGCTTTCTAGGCAATATTAGCTCCTGTAACTCGCAGATTGTTTCGTTATTGTTGTCAATTTTATGTTACTGTAGATATCTGTTTCTCACGTTGAACGTACTGATTTTGTTTTGACCATTTAAACACAAAAATTACCTGACTTCAACTTAGTGAAAAACGCTCCTCATTGTAATAATATTGTAAACATCTATTTAGGTACTATGGATATTATAAGAGCAATCTTTTACTGAACAAATCGAATTTCTGCGATTACAGTGGGGAAAAAACAGCTGTTACTAAGAAACGTAACGTATCCATTCCCGAAACTATATCGACACCACCCGAATGGGTGGTAGTTCGACATTGTTTACTTATCTTGGTTTGAGAACCAAACAATTATTCGGAATTACGGACTAGCCGTTTGTGCCCGACACTTCTAGATTTATCATCATTGATGCCGTAAATCCGTGCAATTGAGCCGACGACTAAGCCTAGCGAGCTGCAGTTAAGGGCCGCCTTTACTACTGGTCGTTTCTAGGAAAACGCGCTTAGATAAGGTTTTGTTTAAAATGAAACAAAGAAGCTTTCCTTTTGACAAGAGGGGGGGCAGATCCACATTCCCGGTGATGTAGGGTGAAACATTGATGCAAATCGAAATAAACGACAGGGCACTTAGGTCTTCATTAAGGTATATAGCGTCTATTCAAAGATTGAACAAACGTCACGTAAGTTTACCAAAAAAATATCGCCATTTAATTGGAGCCATTATTCGAATCCACGATTATTTCTCCGATCAATGTGATCTCACGTGATACAAGCGGTTGGCATACATTGCCTGATTTTTTTTTTTCATTCAGATAAATTTTTAATGTCGATATATTTTCTGCTTGATGCCAAATGAGATGCTCAGAAAGAAACAAATGGTTTCATCAGTCAAATTGAAAACGTATTTATCTATAAAATTTTCAATTAAAGGTAAAAGAAAAAGTTTGTAATTAGATACCTCCAAACAAATTATTCCTTTTTTATTGCTTCTGTTGTTTTAATTAAATTTTATTTGTGCTGAACAAAAGTTTACAAGGAAAAACTAATCAAACTTGATGTTAAGTTTTAACAATTCGTTGCAAAACTTGCTGTATTTCGATTTTTTTTTGTTAAACAAATAGTCACGCAAATTGTTTCGTATAGAAAAAAAAAGTAATCATTGCGCATTGTTTCCATGGCATTTTATACTTTTTTGCATATGTATCGAATAGTTGATAAGGGATAGTTTTCCTTTTAAAAAGTAAGTACTCCAAAAATGACCATGGCATATATATGGCATCAGAGACAAAGCTACACATGCAGTGTGACAAGTCTGCATTATAAGGAAACATTTTTTTGTTCACAGAACTATTTAAAATGTGACTCTTCCAGCTGTTTGTGCCTTGTATAGGAATAAAAAATGACAGTATGCAAAATTGTTACGTGATTTTCTCCAACTATCAAATCGTATGTTTATATAAAAACTTCGAAGAAATTCAAAAAATGTATTATAAAAAAATCCTTGTAATTTTTATATGTATATCATATTGTGAACTTTGAACAACGCCTATTTTTTGCCATTTTTTCTTGCAATTGTTTTCACAGATTATGTCTATGCATACCTACAGTCCTTAATTTTAAAGAAACACGTAGTTTAAACATATTAACAAAATAATCAGATTTATCCCAGTAAATGAGTAGAAGATAGTGTAGATACATATATGCAAAGAGAAAAACATCAAAGTAATTAATTGTAAAGTAAAAACTACATACACACGAATGAAGTATTTCATAAGAAGTTTCAGGTTTGATTTGACGCGCACCTCATTTATTGAAATATCCGTGTATGGTCACTACTTTACAATTATTATTATTTTGATGTGTTTTCTCTTTGTGCATATGCGTATATTAAATTACAGATATGAAATAAACTTTGCACTTACAAAAAGGAGGAACAAAAAAACAAGAAACCAACAAGCTTAAATGATAGATTGCAAACTTCGCCTTGATATAAAACATACTGTACACACATGAAAACCGTTAATTTGCTAAAGGAAAATTATTGTTATAAAATGTGAACCTCTCACTTGTCAATCGTTTGACCAAAAATAAACACACACTCAAATGTATACACTGTGTTAAAATCTTAAATACGACCACCCTCCCTAGTACCCAATACATCATTTTAAAGCGCGTTTAGTTTGACGTACACCGATACTGTGTTTTTTTTAAATCGTTATGGAATATTTTATTAATTTTTATTTCAACTCTCTTCGCTAAAGTGTACACCATGATGTCTACATTACTTATTACTTACCAATGAAATTCGAACTCTAATGTCAATGTAAAAAGAAATCTTTATGCTGTTATTAACAGCTCCGCCACTAACCTTCTCAAGCTTACAAGCCCTGTGCAAACATGTGGCAACGCCGCAGCGGGACGGTTCAACGGGTCTATGCAGTGCAGTATAGAGCAGTTTACACTTTGGCTTAGTTTATCTTTTCTAATAGATGTTCAACCCTATTTTTAATAATTATAATTAAATACATTTGTGAACTTTGTTTCCATAATATTAGGGACCTAAGTAAGTAGGTACATTTTGTCGAACAGACAATAAAAGCAGTAACAAGTAACAAAATATACTTCCGTGTAAGTATCTATAATAAGTACGATTCCTGGTGTGGATAAGTACATTTTCGAAAAATAATATGGTACATTTGGAGAAATAGAGGGGACTAAATTTTGTTTTAAGTCAAATTTTTGTGAGAATTTTTCGCAAAGTGCGCGATCAGGCAAATGATCTGTCTTCCCTTACGGTTAAATTTTCATAAAAATACAAACAAGCCAACAGAGAACAGCATGTTGTGAAGGAGAGTAACCTCTTGTGATTGAAATGGCAGTTAGGGTCAATTTCATAATACATTCAACTATTATCTTTTGAATTTAACATTAGGTAAAGACGAGGGTAAAGAAACTTTTGCAACAATACTAAACAATGGTTGGAGTGTTAGAAAGCTCCTTTAATTTTAAAGGGTGCTTTAGTTTGCCTATGCAATTAGCCCTTAATCATTTTATTCCTAAATTTTCGTCCTTTGGAAAGCCCAAAATGAATACAAGCGAAGAAAACTATCTACTTCAACTTATTATTACGATTGAAATTACAGCCAGGTACCTATATAACTAAGTTTTACCTTCCCTCGACGGTTCTAGGCATCTTGAGGCTTGAAATTGTAAAGGAAAGATTCTTCACTTCGAACTTTTAGAGAAATGTTTCACTTTTGCACAAACAAAACAAATTTATAAAAAAGCTGTCGCCAGCACTTCGGGCTGTCTGTTTCCACCCAGAGACACACTGCCTCGTCGTAGCAATCTGGCGACGATAGCACTACCCGCACTACACAAATTAATTCTGGTAAATTTCTTGTAAAATCAAGTGACAGGCAGTGCCAGAGTGTCAGGGCACGCGACGTGGACCCGCATCCCTTGTTGCCAGTTTTCTCTACTTCAGGGCTTCTCCTAGAGTCGGCTGTGGCTCCGCTATAGGTTAAACCTGGTCGTGTTTTAAAAAATGCCAATATCGCGATTTTTATGCGAGTCTCTAAGTGTGAACTCTTCTTGATCGATCCATTGGGAATAAATTCCCTTTTAACTCTCTGCAGGTTCAATATTTATTCAATTTATTGTCTAATACTCGTAATAAGAGAGGTTTCAATAGGATGTGAGAAGGGGATTCTATTTGTTACCACTTTGTTGTGGGATGACTAAAATGTTGATTGGAGTTAAAATGGAGATATCTATTATCTACTATCTGATTTCAGTATAGAAACATCTAAAGAAGGTAATTGATTATTATTTTCAATTTCTAGGGTGAACTTAACAGAAGGTTCTTGTGAGTTTATAAAATTTAATAATGAATTTAAATCATCTATAGTATCTATACTCCATGTTCCCATATAACAAATAGGTAATGTGTCACCTACATATCTCCACTAAACATTACGTTGGGGAACATATCTATTCAACACATTTGGTTCAAAATCTTCCGTGAATAAATTGCTTATGAATCGTAATAAAGGATACCCCATAGCCATTCCAAATTCCCACTGGTAACATTCATTTCCTAGTTGAAAATAAGTGGTTTTAACACATAGTGTTGTTAGTTATAATATTGCATCTATATTCAAATTTGTCCTCTCCACTAAAGTCTGATCGTTTTCTAACTTTCTGCGTAAAATATTCAACGATTTGTCAACAGCGACATTTGTAGAAAGACTAACCACATCAACGCTATAGCTAATATAATGATCCGGAAATCGATGTTCCCTATTTTTTCCTAAAAAATCATTACTGTTTCCGATAGATCAATTTGAGTTTCCTACTAACGGATTAACAATGTTAAGTAAATATTTTACTAACGAATGACATGGTGAATTTATTGAACTTATACAATGGGGCGAAGAAGAATGTTAGTTTTGTGTATTTTTGTATATTTTAGTTTCTATTGAGGTTGTAGGGTCATTGTTTAACCTCTTGTAAGTTCCTTCATCTAATAAATCATTTAATTTATTATCATAGACAGTTTCTTCTAAAATAACAGTTGAGTTTCCTTTATCTGCTGGTAATATTTCAATTATCCTATCTGATTTCAATGACCTAATCGGTGCTTTTTTTCAGGCATCTTAATCGATGCTTTAGTAGGTAAGCTTAGGTAATCTTAGTGCTGAAAAACCCAGGGACTCTTTAAAATAAGGGGACCCAGCATGTCACAGTCTATCACATAGGAAAAGTGGAGCCTTGTTTTCTGTATATCTCCAAGGAGACCACATAAGTGGGCTGGTACAAGGTTATGTTATATGTCAGTGTCCAACTGCCATCAGGTTTTATGTGACATGCCAGTGCCATAGATTCCAAAGGAGGCAAAATATTTCCCATCATAGTTCACAATTTTTAAGTTTTCTAACTTCCAGATAGGCAATTAAAGGTAATGCGGCCGCCTGTAGTAGTCCCAATAATTGCAACCAGATTTTTCATGTCTCACCTTTAGTAATCCTACAATTCCCATTACGTGGGCATTACGTATAAGTAAGTAGTTCAAGACAAAAATGGTATTTCCTAAATTTTAAATTATTAACTAGGTAGCTTCAGTCAGGTCTTTTTTTAAACAGTTTTTATCTACAACTATAAGTTTATTTTACGTTTGTGAGGTACCTTGGAACAGAAATAAAATTGCAAAAATGAGCACCGAGAAAAACTACATGATTAGAACTACGTACAAGACCTAATCTTATTAGTCCATCCCGAAATCTATGAAAGCTTTTTGGGTAGATACATTCAACAAGGGAAGAAAGTTCTCAAATAAGCAAAATCGGCACTGACTTACCATACTTATATTACTTAAATTCCTGGAAATAATTGCAGGAAACCAAATTCAAATATAAAATAAATTTGATTCATTTGGCACTTGCCATATTCTGTGTTTGTTGACAGAATATTGTCAAGCCTAATTTTTAGAAATCATTATTAATTTTTACTAACAATCAAAGTACCTGTTATATTCATAGATTCTCCAATAAAATGGCATACTTGGCATCATTGAGACCATTAGAATGGGGAAAGAAACGGCCTCACTTTGGAAAGTATAATGCTGGGTCCCCTTAATTTAAAGGGTCCCTGGAAAAACCCAATTATTAAAAATTATGTGGATCTGTTTGCGCCACAAATAAATTTCCGAAAATATTACAAAATATAGTTCTTAAGAAGACTGTAAAACGAATATAAAGAAATATAAGTGGAATTAACATTGATATAATGTCGAATCTGATTTTATATAATATAGTATAATATAGGGATAAGCTCGGGGATAAGTTATATATTTTTATCCTTATACCCCACTAGAATCTGAATAGTTGATATGAGAACACAAACGCTCCTACTGACAAATTATTTCCTACATTAGGTTGGTAGGTAGGTACTTACTGAACACTAAAATTCTTAGCAAAAGGAATATCCTTCATACGGAAAAAGTCCAGCCACCATTTTCTTCCAAATCTAATTCAGACTTGGAGTTTCCATATTACGCTAATAATTGTAACCGATAAAAACATTTAATTAAACCTACTATACATATTTCTCCATATTATAACTAGCAAATTTTCAAATTTGAATTCCTCGACACTTGAAACGTAATGTCAAACTAAAGTTGTCAGGAACAAAATAAGTAGGTGATATCCACAAAACGAAAAAATCGTTGCTGTCACCTAACAAAAAAATACGTCCTACAAGCGTTGACTGATATATTATTAAAGACTGCTCACGGCTGTCACGTCTGACACATTTTTGGCTCACCATGCGCTTTCCGGAGATAAAATACAATGCAGAATACATTGTTAGCCATCAGAGTCATCTGTTTTGCAGGACATAAAGATATAGCCATGAGAAGTCTTTATAAATACGCCAGTCAACGCTACAAGTTCTCACATCCTATTAAAACCAAGTTTATATAATCAAAATCAATCCATTGTCTCAAAACACAAGCGTTTACTCAAATAGTTGGAATGTCTTCCATTTCTGTTCTATATTTTGCAGAATGCCTTCGTGACTTAAAGGAGCCCTTTCCAATCCCATCGAGCCTATACAGCCATCAAACTGGAACGAAACTGTCCCCGGGTATCCAAGCACGATGACGATGTATGCAGCCCCGGATCCCGAACGCAGTGTATAAATACAGTATCACTACCAAATCCGCGGGCATTACGCCACCCTTCCCTTTACGCCACATTTGGTTATACGGCGGTCCCTGCATCAAAAGCCGTTGCCGTTCCATCGTAAAACCGATCCTTATTTTGTCCCCGGACCGAGCGAATGGCCCGAAGGCATCCCGACCCGTGAGGAAAGCTCCATTTGCGTTTCGGGTCGACGCGAGAGAGAATCTGGCACTATGCGAAAACCTCTGCCTACCATAAATTATAGAACAAGGATAACAAAAGCATCTAAACTTGAAATGTGTCGATTGCATGCATTTGCTCTGATAAAGTATCAATACTAGATTTGTTCACGCCTGCACTGAAATGAAATCCTACATGGTAGTTCGGCCAAATAACTTTACAAACTTCTTTTTTGGTATGCTAACGTTAGAACTGACGCACTCCTAACGGATCAGAATTTTGATTGTAGGTTACACTTTGTCTTTGTACCAAAGAAGTCCTTACGAGTATATATGATACCTTGACGGTGGTGACGTCCGAAGTCCATTATTTTGAGCTGTCGTATTCCTATCATATTTTAATATTTGAATGATTTTTTTCGCGGGCCAACGTGCAATGTCAATCGAATATATAAATGACGATCTTTATATTTTATGGCATGGCATATTATGTTTATGTGTGTATTCAGGTCAGAAAAAAATGATTTGCGTCAATGACTCCCGCAGTGGCGCACCCAGAAAATATCAATGGGGGGGGGGGGGGGACAACTACAAAATATTTTATGATTAAAAGAAAGAATTTTATGATTAAAAGATTGATTAAAAGAAATTTGAAGATTGATTAAAAGAAATGTCCAGAGTCGCACAGAGGACAGTACAGGGTGTCCCATTTTGGGTGTTTTTAGGTGTTTTTCTCAAAAATCTCGGTTATTATTAAAGCTAGAGGGTTGCGGCTTTCACGTCACTGTACTACTTTTTTGAGAGAAATTTGGTGGACAAATCAGATTTTAGATAAGTTTTATAGTTTCCGCGCATTGGGGCAGAACTGAAATTTTCGATTTTTTGGAATCCTCTCTCCTGGTTACAACTTATATATTATATCGACAAATTTAATCAACTATTTTTATAGATTTTTTGGCGTACAATCGAATGGAATAATTAGTTTTTTCGGAACCGTTAATAGTTTTTGAGATATGAACCAAAGTTATATTTTTTTAAAATGGAAACCATAGTTCATGTCTCAAAAACTATTAACGCTACCAAAAAACTAATTATTCCATTCGAGTCTACGCTTAAAATATGAGGGGTCTGGGAGGGCGAGGCATAAACGCCTGACGCCCGGAACTGATCACAGTCTAAGCGCTCCATTAAAAAGGCAAAGATAATATTGTCGGGTAGTGCAGTGGCCCTTGAAAATTGTCTCCAAAGTGATGAAGTCGAAAAAACATTCTTAAGGGTCGTGGAGCTAGGAAAATCTCGATGGGAAGCGAGAGGAAGGTCCGCGTAAGAGAATTAACACTTTTTCGTGTTTAAACAGGAAATTTCGAGAGATATCAAACTTTTTTCCCGCGAGGACTCGGATCGTTTCTTGTTGTTCTCTACGTCTCTTCCGAAAATGTCGCGAGATTTTCAGAAATTGCCTTTTTTAGAGATTTTATTTAGGCCCGGGGCTTTGGGGCCGGCGTCGTTAGACCCCTCGAGTCTTCAGGTGAGGTTCCGATTTCCGATTCTTCTGGCTCCACCAAAAAATCATTAAATAAGAAAAACAAGCGATATTCAAGAGTGCTTCCGGAAGCAGAACACCGGGAAAGGTCAATGTCTACATCTACATGGTTAATGGTGGATGCTTGACTTTCTATGTTTGTTTCTAGAGTAGTATGGACATATTTAATCTTAGAGACATTGGGCATTTTATGGATGGGGTGCCACGTCTATAGGTTCTGAAGTAACTGATTTTCGTGTTTTTTTGTGTTTTCATTTCTATGGTTTACTTAACCTTTTTGATCTCCCGCCAGTGCACATGCTTTCGAGGGCCGTGGTCGAATCGCGCTGCCAGTTCTTACAGCGCTCAGGTCGCTTACGATCGCTCCGATTTGTTAGCGTCCTGACAACTGTCTGATGGTGATTCAATTGACCGGCGGTAAGTGCGCTTACAAGCTGGCGAAGCTGAGGTTGTCTTTTATCTTATCAACCTAATAATCTGTGTTATCTAAAATAAAATTTTCATCAAAGATAAACAAAAGGGGCGTTTCTTGACGTAGCAATTTCCCTTTGTGAAAGCGACAAGCGACAGCATTGATCGAGAACTGTTTATTGATTCTTCATCTTCTTCAAGTAGTGATAATGAAGCTATAATTAAATTAAATTTGTAAATAACCCACATAATTTCGCAAAACATACTTATCTGTAGACGCTGTTTCTAACTGGCTTGGGAACAAGCATAGAGTCCCGTTACCAGGGTAATGACGCAAGTTGTTAACCCTGTGAGCTCTCCTGACATTGAATATCGAATCGTTGATACCTATGGCGATTGCCATGGAAATTAGTTTTGGTTAATACAAATATCCCTGGTTTTCCGTGGATCGATTATGTTTGCTAGTACCGTATCCATCATGCCGAAACTCCACCTGGTCAATTTACAAAGCACATGCCATGCAAACGTAAATTAGACTTTACTCATTGCTATTGTAGAGAGTGTTCCATATCAAGATGTATATATATTTTAAAGGTGGTCGCTGAAGCGATGTTATGCAGAAAATTTTATATAAAACACAAAATGCACAGTTCCTCTAAACGTTGAACTGTATAGATGGTCTTCTTCTAATATTTTTGTTTGTTTAAAGATATGCAAATATAAAATGTTGCACAGTTACTATAACCAAGGATTTATATATAGGGATAGATAGGCAACTCCCTATAATTTTTGGATGCCATACGCCCCCTGGTGACCTAAGTACAAACTAGACTATTTAAGCGGGAAATTTGAAATCTTTTATAGCTATTATACTTACAATTTTTAAGACACTTTTTAATTTTATTACTCCACATAGACATATTATGATAAATATCTATGTCTATGTCGAGTTATAAAATTAAAACGCGATAAATGACAATATTAGGATAGGTATAATGAAAGCAAAAATTATATGGGAATAATAATTTTATATATTACAAACAGTTTGTAAAATACATTCACCACAATAACGCTAACCATCACAGATACAGATATATTACATTTTAGTCTTCTTAAGGTTTGAAGAAATAAACACCATTTGTAATACTTCTTACCAATGCAAACTATGGGCGAAAATAAAGATTGCACAGCATCCTCCTTAATCCTAGAGTTGGACCATTTGCCTCCTGGGTACCTATATGCATGTACAATCTGTACAAACCCGTTAGCATCTTCTTAATGATTCAAGGAGATCATTTAATTTGTTGTTCCCATTTTTTTCAGACCAAGTTAACAAAGCTGTAAAAATAGCAGTTTTTTATCACAATAAAATCGAGATATTTTACTTACCGTTTTGTCTTTGTGAAAAATATGCATTTCCATCTTCGACCGTCGCGTCGTCCTTCTTCACAACCAGGTACACAACAAACCAAAACCATTTTAAAAACCAAACCAAATAATTATGAAAATAACGATAAATATGTATATAAATGAACAAAACAAACACTAAAAAACGCAGAAAATGTGAAATAATACACGAAAAACTATAAATAAAACGAACCGAGAATCGCAAGCAAAACATGTCAAACGCAACGCCACAAATTAAAATAATGGCAGCCGGCCGCCACCTACCAATTTTTGATAATAATTGACAGAAATACGCCATAAGCGCCCTCAAGCGACCTAAGTACAAACTATTGGGAAGGCTTTGATAAGTACAAGGGGGAGTTTCCAGGCCCTGATGACTTATAATGCGGAACTAGAGTTAAATGTCAGGAGAATGGAAATCCAGGGACGGCTACGATTTTTTTATACCACGATTTTCACAAAAACCATTTAGCAATTTTTTTATTTAAAATCTGACACAACAGCGTTAGTCAGGACACCCCATATACTAAATTTGAACAAAAAATGTAGAGGGTGTTCGGTTCTACACAATGTTAAAGTTGAGCAAAATAGGAATTTTAAAGACATCTGGCGAGCCAAGTGTGCCATGGAATCCCTTCAAAACAGTTGCATGGTCAACAGGACCACTCAAAATGTTGGTGTGAAAAGATTTACTACAAAAATATACAGGGTAGTTTTCTCTGAGCCATCTCAAAATTCTGAATTTTTATTAAACTTTATACTGATCAGGAGTGCTCTGGGATCATTGAAAAAGTATTAATAACCACAAAAGTAATTTATTTCTTTACAAATTGCCAACCAACAAATAAAAACAATTTAAATTATTGGGCCTTTCTCAACAAAGTCACTGTCTAAGATGATACATTTTCTGTGCGTTTCTTGTTGTGACACACCAGCCACCTTAACTGATATGGACTTACTGACGGGCAAGCTTCTGTATTTTTTAGATTTAGTTCGTTTATAGTATGTATACTCGATTTTTGACCCGTATAAAGTTCCAAAAAATTCAGTAATTTGAGATGGCACAGATAAGAGCACTCTGTATATTTCGTATTGGACCTTGGCACACCAACAACTTGAGTGGTCCTGTTGACCATTCAACTGTTTTGAGGGGATTCCATGTCACACCTGACTTGGCAGATGCCTTTAAAATTCCTATTTAATAAGTTACAGCGCATTACTTATATCACAAAAATTTCTCACGCGGCAGGGTGGCCTTGTAAACATCCTTTTACAAAGAAAATTACTTTAATAAAAGTTTTTGAGGATGAACTTCTGGTCAACTTTTTCTTATAATTTTTTTTGTGCCTAATACTTAATGATTTACAGGGCATTATATGACAAAAATTAATTAAAAAATATAATCCCCTGTAAATCATTAAGTAGTGGAGACACAGAAGAAAAAGTTGACCAGAAGTTCATCTAAAACTTTTATTAGTTATCTTTTGTAAAAAAAATATTTACAAATCCATCCCTGCAGCGTGCGGAATTTTTGTCATATAAGTAATGTGCTGTAACTCGTTGTGTAGTAGAGATACAAAAAAGTTATGAGGAAAAGTTGTTTATATTTTGAACCCCTACAACTTTTATTAGGGTCATTTTGCTCTAAAAAATATTTAGGGAACCACCCACCTTGTTTAGGAAACCACCCTATAGCTAAATTCATACTGTTCGAGTGTGATCTTTTGGTTGGACAATTAGGAGGCAGTCCCCAAGCAACCCTGAAAAAATCATCCAGTTTGGATTTTTTCTTTGCGACATCTACAATCCGAGCATGTCTTTATTGGACTAAAAATATAATCCAGTCTGAAAATGTCAGTTTCTGCAAGACTTTTGCACATTTTTGTAACAAGTTCTCACAGTAACGCAACCAGATGGAAATTTCCACATCTTCAAAGCGGTAATACCTAGTTATTTATGTACCAAGGCACTGAAGTTCAACTTTTTATGACTCATGTGGAGTTTAGTTGCTGAGGCCTCTGGCCAAGGCCTACTTATTGAAAAAATCGTACAATAATGGGCTACATTATTGTACGATTTCTGTGCTTTTAATGACGATTTTGGGACCTTTTAATGCCGATTTCAAGAAAAACTTTTTATAGGACAGTAATTAAGCATTTAATCCGATAAGTAAGAATCAAAACATTTGTCCAGTATGATCCTGTTTATATATCCCCAATTTTTCCCCAAAATTAAATTACCACAGGTGTAATGTTGGGCAACCCAAACATTATTTAAAAAACTTTTTTGGGGTTATCATTAAAGTTACTAATACTGTAAGAGGAACAAGCAATATTTTTTCTCTTGTTCTGTAGTATAATTCCACTAAGCCAGTTTTGTCATAGAAAATTCCAAGGCACAATCACGATACACTTACCCACGGTATGTCATTGCGCATTTATGAGTTTTTGCTTATTTTAAACGTTTTCTTTTAAATAAATGTTGTTAAAAATATGTAGATTATATTATTATGCAAATGAATGAATATTCTGTTGATAAAAAACACATTTAATTTGAAAATTATAATTTTACAAATAATTTGTTTTCTTTGCGTTTTAGCTAATCGTATGCATGCAAATAAAATTGATGTATATTTTGTTAAATTAACAGGATTTTTCTTTTAAAAGACCATATATTGGTAGACAATAAAAAAATATCATATAGGTATCTAAGTAATACATTTATTGTAAGTAAGGTAATCCTAAACTAATTTTTGGCTTCTATCGACACAAAATCTCCATCGAAAAAAAGTATTTTACAGATGACTTGTTATAGGCAAAGATATTGATAAATAAAATTCAAAGCCTTACCAACTTTTTCCTTCCAGTGTTTATGTCGGTTTATGTCAATTAAAGCCTTATTTACCAATTAATGCACATAAGCCTCTACACAAGCACAACCTGCACAACTAATGCTTAGTTTATAGTTAAGCAACAAACAAAACAGCATAATAAATAGTGAGTAAAATAGGGATCAAATAATGATTCCCTTAACCATAACAAGGCTAATTTTTTATTGAACATTCTATTTTATTTGCTGTATAAACCAGGCATAATCTTTGTTGAGTCCACTATTTTTAATGCTCTGTTATATAAATAATCTGTTTCCTTACCATTTTTTAATTTGATACTGTCTTGTCTGCGGCATGCAGCAATCCATTTTTTGTCAAGATTATTGTCCTTGGGAAATCTATAGTACTTAATTTCCGTTCCCTTACTGTTTCTGTTATTATTTGGACAAACTCTGACTGCACATCCCGGCATTTTTGGCCTATTTTAAGGCACTGTCTAGCTGGACTGACGATCAGTCAGTTGTTTACACTTTTTTCTTGACACATTAAACTGTAAACTATAAAAAATCGTAAAACACAACCGCAACCGCCCATTATTTAGAATTCGTGATTCGCAACTTACGTAGACGCGCAGAGTTGTCTTGTTTTCGGATTCGTTAGTGACATACCGTGGGTAAGTGTATCGTGGGCACAATAGATCGCTACTCCAGGTTTCTTTTTGTTTAGCTTACACAAAACGAATTAGGTGGAATGGCGCCGAAAACTCCATCGACCATTTTAACGAGAAATAAATGCATGTCCTCTGCATAATCTACGAGCGTTGGAGTAATACTTTCGCAGTTTAGTGAAACATCGATTATGCGCAACGGGCTTAACAGCCGAGCTAATGCTCTTTCTATGAGTGTAAATCTTCTACGCCTGGATTATGGGCTTTGTATTATTGAAATAAATTTCAAGGGATAACTCGGGCAACAAACCTGACGCAGCCACTCTAAAAAGGAACAAATGCACAGCAAATTATTATGCCAGAATCGTGTCCATTCATCGGTCTGCTTTTATCTTTGCTATTCTATGTTCTACTAAACATTAAATTTTAGTACCCATAATATGTTGTTACACTTTTTGGTTGCTCTCAAATTAATGACCAACCAGGAGGTGTAAATAAATAAAAGCAAGATATTTTCTTACTGAAATATAATATAATATATGCAACTTTTTACTAGGTAAGTATCACAGGTAGTTAGAATATTTATTGTTATATTATTAATCACAGAATAAGCTAAGTAAATAAAACAACTTAGAAGTTATCACAAAGAAAATTATTTAAACACGGGGGGTTGGCTCCGCCTAGGTGTGGCCCTGGAGGCTCCGCGTTTTTATGAGCTCTATGGTTTTTATGTATTGGTGGTATAACGCCTTTGATATTTTGTGGTTGTAACCTCGCTTTGACATCTACGTCAGCAAACCTATTTGCTGGAAATAATAAATAATGGGGACAAAATCAAGTACAATCACCCCTAAGAAGCCTAATACCTTGGTATATCAGGTGTACAAAAGCTGAGGTAAACTTTCACCCGAGGTAGGTTTCAATTCAAGCTTTAAAGCTACTCTACGGCAGTGCGAAATAAAGGGTACAACATCTACAAATCAAGTCGAACATAAGCGTGCAAACAGCATGAAAATGAAGCATAAAAATGTCCTTTTTAGGTTACGGGCATAAGCCAAAAATACTAGCGTAGGCACAAGATAACAGCCTGCGGAGATAAACAATATTTGTAAAATGAATTGTTCCCACTTATTTGAGGCTGCCAGGTGGGCAGGCAGCAATCTGGACTCCCTCACGACCGTCTAAAACTAGAGATGGTGTCTCCCTGTAGACCTAGTGGCTTCCCGTACGCCTCCGAACCAGGTATAATGCGTGCTGAGTCCGAGTCCGAGTGACTGAACCCGTCGTAGTGGTAGTTGAACGTGCGAATGTGGTTTGGTGGTTGGAGCAGTGTGTGTGCGTTGATGTAAAACCACTGGTGACTTGAGGCTTCGAAACCTGATAGGTACTTGAGACGTGAAGGCTTGAAGATAGGGACTTGGCCTAGAACACACCCGATATCTGTCTTAGCTTACTTTGTACTTGGCTGTGATTATTTCAAAGAAAATGACATGTGCACCATGGAAAATGGGTATTAAAAGCTTACCTTCGATGTTGGGTGGCCACGTGTGCGACTAAAAAAAGTCGATAAAAAAACTGTGTCGAGAAGGCTTCAGGTGAATTAAATGTGCAAATTCGAATCCAACCGTCGGTTGTAAGTGTGAAGGGCACCCCCAAGGTACAACTTTCACTCAAAAAAACTTGCTTAACTCACCACCTTCTCACTTTTCTTGAATCGCCCCCTAAGGCAAGGGCATGCTACCTTAGCAAGTTCCCACCAAAAAGTGACACAATTTCCCAAGTTCCAGGAAGTGATGTCATGACAGGTGTCATCAAAATGTCAATGTCAACACTGTCACACATCAAATATCAAAATTTTAATTTTGTATAAGATGTTTGTAACAAATACTGATAAAAGGCATTTATTCTGGTATTTAATCCCAGCCAAGATAAATTAATGTGCCAAAAGAGGTATTCAGAAAAGTTTTGGTAAGACAGATATAGGTTATGTTTACATTTTGTTTCTTGTATAAAAGGTTTGATTCGGGTGAATAATTTGTTGTTAAGTTGTTGTAGACTGCCAATCTATCTAAGAAAGGAGACCCTGGAACACCTGGAGCACCAAAACCTCAGTTTGGTGTTATCCGATGATAGATTTGACGAGAAGCGAACAAGGCAAACAAACCATTCGGCGACTGCCAGCAAAAGTTGTAAGATACCTTTTTCTTCTTCTAGGCCTTCGATGTAGCAGTAGATAGAGGGATACTGGAGTGAAAGGACCACCACTGGCAAAGTAACACTTGAAGTGTAAATTATTTTGCTAAAGTTGTCACGTTAGTTGCGTTCGGAATATATCGCTAATCGTAGGAGTGTGTGCCTTTCAATTATTTGCCTAGGAATACTTTGTGCATTTTAAAACCGTAACAATGTACCATTTCTTCACACACACATTACATCTATTGAGTGTACGTCTAGTGCTATCCAAAGATATAGATTATTATTTCTAATTTTTGTTTTTCCACCAACAGATTATCCTTTGATCGCACAGAATTAATACATCTCGACGCTTTAGACGTAGGTATCACGTCAACGCGTAAAAGTGCAGCGATCTGCAGGCGAAAGCTTAAATAAAACACGGCGACGTAGAAAACTGTTCCATTACTCTCAAGGCGCAATAAGACTTTTAATGACATCCATAAATCTCGTCTCGGCTTCGGAGGCAAAGAGCACTGGTGTTTTTTCGTGAGGGCCCTCCCGCTGCCCTATATATAGACGAAATTCATTTGTCGACGTCATTCGGGTTCCAGTTGGAGGAATAAATGTATAAAGCATTACATTTTAGAAGTGTGAAAAATCTGAGAAGCTATTCTTGTTATCTAAAACTACTAATTTCTAACCTAATTATAAACTTCATAAACGCTCAGCTTTCAAGAAACTTATTTAGTCCTAATTTAGTTTATTATTATCTGAAATCAGTCGTAATTCAATTCCCGACTTAGAAAACCGTCCAGCTCAGGAGAAAACTGTTGCATTAGGGCTAACAACTGTAGATAAAATAAATTCTTCCAATTCAACTACCTAAACCTCTTTCAAAGTTATAAGCAGAGCAACATAGAAGAAAACATAGCAAGTCCGAAATTCTCACTAGCACTCCATTTAAGGACATGCTAGAGGACAAATTGAAAAACAAAAATAAATCAGTTAAACTGAAGATTATCAATGAGTCAAATTTTACTGGTAAAGAAAAAATTAAGATACAAGAAAAGCAAAGAAAAATTTGTATAAGAATAGAAGAGTAAACTAAAATTTCCAAAGTACTAAACCTAGCACAGAAAATGAAAAGGAAGAAGTACCTATATTGTCCTGATTGTTTAGAAAAATTTGTAGAACCTCAAGTGAAGATTCAAAAATGCATTTAATTAAATTTCAAATAAAAGTGTTAAACATTTACAGAAATTAAGCCAAAGTGAATCATCCCGCTACGACGTTGCTATACATGTTGCTATTCACGACTTGAAATTCAAGTCGGTTATGGTCCTATTTTAACACCTCCAAAATAAGAAAATACCTCCCTACAAAAATCAATTTGGCCAAACCCAAGATCTGTTTTATCAACATTATATTTTTAGACGATTTTTTGCATAAATGTGTTTGTTGTCTCTATTGCGTGTGCACCCAGAGAAATATCTATTAATCTATTATCTATTAATAAAAATCTATTAATCCCAGCAAAATAATATCTGCTTTGAATAGGCCTCAATTAGATCACCTATCTATGATTAATAAAAACACTTTGCTAAAAAGGGCTTATTTGCAATTAATAACAAATTACATTGTGACTACTAATAAGTTACTTATTTGCCGTTAAATATCCTTTATTTCTGGATAATACATTGACTTTTTATTTTATTCAGAGCAAATAGAAAACCATGCTACGGTTAATAGAAACTTTTATTAAACTTGTTGCGGAAAATAGAAAAATATATTAAATTTGCTGTCGCTGCTGCTGGAGGAACCTGTTATATAGTTAATAGATTTATCTACCTTATGTACCTAACGTACAATATTTTTTTAACAGCCGACACTCTTTAGTTTGACACTTTTCCCAACAATCCACACAAGTTTGTTTCCATAGCAACGAGAAAGCAAAGCGGTCTATACCATAAATAGGGACAGGAGAAGAGAATAATAGGGATCGGGAAAGATTTTTACCTTTTTTCGGCCTAGGCCGGGAAACGTTAATTTACTAGGGAAAATTCTCTAGAAAGGGTGTATTTTCTGGCCGGTCGGTTGAAAAAAATATATTGTCGTAGGTATGTACATTACTCGATCGACAACATTACTCGCGGAACGACAACTATCACTAGTTGACTCGCAACTGAAAACAGAATGGTAACCCTCGGAACCAATGCATAAGAAATACGCAAAACCACAGAACGCATGCGCAAAACCAAGAAGTAAATAAACTACCTATTTGTACCAGGAAGGTTCATATTTGTGGTTAATATAGGGTTTGTTTTGTTACAAATAGTTTCCCTATTTGCGGCAAGTACAATATCTTAGCAAAGTTTACCTTTTTGTAATAAATATAAATTTTGCAAGAGTAAATAGGTTCATTTACTTTTTTATTTGTCACAAATAGATATCTGATTGAGACAACAAAATGATCTTAGCAAGATAGTTTTTGCTGGCACAGCAAGTTCGACTTTCTGTAGTAAACAGAAATCTTTTAACAAAAAATAGTTTTTTCTTAGCAAGATACTTTATTTGGTATTTGGTCAATTTTGCTCAGTGTGCAAAGTGACTCACCTAGGTATACTACGATTGTATTCGATTAAGCCGAATTTCATTTCGGACGAGCTATTTTTGCACCGTAGTATCAGTAATCGTTTTCCGACCGTTGCTCTTTGAAAAGATCTGGCCCACAAGCCGCTCCGGCGTGACTCCGCAAAACCCATATACCCGAACCCGGTTCCCGGCCCCATTTGCAAAATTATTCCGGTGCTCCGTACCGCAGTTCAGTTGCTTATTGCCCCGGAATTGATTTATAGGCGCCCGCCGACGTCGACTTATATCTGGACTTAACGGCTCACGGGCGATTTGCTTTAAATTTCAATGGCGGCGAAAGGAAATCGAAAACGTCTCGGGCCGTCTTTAAACACCGGCCATTGCGCAGCGGATATCGCTCGAGAAGTGCGGGCTCGCCACCATTAATCAACCCGGTGAACGGGAGCGGTTAAGCCGACTTTAGAAATATTATTATATTATATGAAAAATGACGAGTCAGGCCAAAATTAAAGACGGACACTTACAGGTCAACGTACATCAATACGTCAAAATCGTTGACTGAAATTTTCAGTCAACGGTCAAAATACATCAATGTTAAGAGGGGGTTGCCGACAGCGAAAGTGATTTCGTATTTTTTTAAGTTGTATAGCATAAAATCTAATAACATTTTACCTGGCAAAAATTTAGTACAAACATCTCTGTCTTCATTTTAATCATAAGATCTTAAAAGCATATGCACTGGAATTATTATTTTTCCCAAGGTTTTCATAACCTATAAAACAAAACAATGCTTGTAATGTCTTATGATTAAAATGAAGATAGAGATGTTTGTACTAAATTTTTGCCAGGTAAAATGTTACTAGATTTTATGCTATACAACTTAAAAAAATACGAAATGTAACGTCACTTTCGCTGTCGGCAACCCCCTCTTAATACCTACGTCCACTACTTTCAAAAGTAGCCGGTATCGACTAATGCAGGGACCCTTTAAAGTAAGGGGACCCAGCATTATACTTTCCAAAGTGAGGCCGTTTCTTTCCTCATTCTAATGGTCTCAATATATGCCATTTTATTGGAGAATCTATGAATATAACAGGTACTTTGATTGTTAGTAAAAATTAATAATGGTTTCTATGATTTCTAAAAATTAGACTTGACAATGTTCTGTCAACAAACACAGAATATGGCAAGTGCCAAATGAATCAAATTTATTTTATTTGAATTTGGTTTCCTGCAATTATTTCCAGGAATTTAAGTAATATAGCTATGGTAGGTAAGTCAGTGCCGATTTTGCTTATTTGAGAATTTGTCGCTATTGCACCTTGTTACCAGGTTCCTCAAACCATTTGTAATATGTAGGTATAACAGGTACGTACTTGAACTTTCTTCCCTTGTTGAATGTTTCTACCCAAAGAACTTTCACAGATTTCGGGATGGACTAATAAAATTAGGTCTTGTACTTAGTTTCACTCATGTAGTTTTTCTCGGTGCTCATTATAAAATTTTTGTAATTTTATTTATCTCCCAAGCTACCTCACAAACGTAAAATAAACTTATATAACTGTTTAAAAAAAGACCTGACTGAAGCTACCTGCTTAATAATTTAAAATTTTCGAAATACCATTTGTTTCAAACTACCTACTTATACGTAATGCCCACGTAATGGGAATTGTAGGATTACTAAAGGTGAGATAAGAAAAATCTGGTTGCAATTATTGGGACTAATACAGGCGGCCGCATTACCTTTAATTGACGGTTCTAGTTCCGTTTACAAAAAGAAGGAAGCTCATCCTGAAAGCACCCACGCTACACAACAAGGAACTTACATTTTCCAGTGAAGTGAAATATCTAGGAGTCATACTAGACTCCAAACTTTCCTGGAACCAACATCTACAAAAAACCACTGCCAAAGCGACAGCGGCTTTATCACATCACATATGCCTCCCTTATATGGTGGCCAAAAACAAAGGAAAAAGGGGCGCAAGGCAAGTTGCAGAAAATGCAACGGCTGGCTTGTCTGGGTATCACAGGGGCCTTAAGTACATGCCCCACAGTTGCAATGGAGGTAATGCTTGACCTCACTCCGCTATACATTTTTGTGCAAGAAGAGGCAACAAAAAGTGCCTCGCAACTTTACCAAGACAACAAATTGAAAGCAGAGGACCTTATTGGTGACCTAAAAATACTGGACACTGTCCAACTACAATCCTTGACAATGCCAAAGGACTACATGCAGAAGAAATACGACTTTGAACTATCGTTTGAAGTGGTCATCCAAGATCGCCAAACTAGTCAAATCGCAATACCAGAGACATCTTCAGGAACAAGCATCTGGTACACAGACGGATCTAAAATGGATGATGGGGTTGGAATTGGGATATATGGTCCTAATCATAGGACCTCACAGTCCCTAGGCAAGACACCATCCATCTTACAGGCAGAACTTCAAGCCATAAATGTATGTGCTCATGAGTGTATCAACAGACGCATCAAGGGGGCAAGAATATACATCTTATCAGACAGTCAGGCAGCATTGAAAGCTCTAAAGTCTTATACTTATGAGTCTAAGGTTGCCTGGGAATGTAAAACACATCTAAAGCAACTGGCTATAGGCAACAGATTGACCTTAATGTGGGTGCCAGGGCATGAAGGTGTTCATGGGAATGAAATTGCTGATAGCCTCGCTAGAGAAGGGGCTAAGGCTCCATTTTACGGTCCTGAACCATTCTGTGGCATAAATAAAAGCCACCTATTGACAGAGATCAAAACATGGGAAAAGGAACAAAAGGAAGCCTACTGGAGTAACACTCCGGGACAAAGACAAGCGAAAAGATTTTTGACCTATTCGCCTCAGAACGCCAAAAAGCTTCTCACTCTAAACAAGAATGAATTAAGACTCATCACAGGTCTCCTGACTGGACACTGCCCTTTAAGATATCATCTTAAAAAAATGGGCAAAACAGACAATGGACTATGCAGATTTTGCAACGAACGGGATGAGACTAGCGAGCACATACTGTGTGAGTGTCCCCTCTTAATTCGAAACAGACTTAAATACTTCGAAAGGATCAATATAAATCCAAATGAAATTGGCAACTTAGCCCCAAGGAAAATACTAAGCTTCGTCAAAAGCCTAGGTGACCTTGGAATTTATTAGAGCAGGGTCATTCACAAAAGATCTAATTAGGTCGCAGTGAAGAAAGGCCGTAAGGGCAAAAAAACGACCCCTAAGAAATCTACAATCTACAATCTATACGTAATGCCCACGTAATGGGAATTGTAGGATTACTAAAGGTGAGATAAGAAAAATCTGGTTGCAATTATTGGGACTAATACAGGCGGCCGCATTACCTTTAATTGACTATCTGGAAGTTAGAAAACTTAAAAATTGTGAACTATGATGGGAAATATTTTGCCTCCTTTGGAATCTACGGCACTGGCATGTCACATAAAACCTGATGACAGTTGGACACTGACAAATAACATAACGTTGTACCAGCCCACTTATGTGGTCTCCTTGGAGTATACAGAAAACAAACTTTCCCTCAAAGCTTCGCTTTTCCTATGTGATAGACTGTGACATGCTGGGTCCCTGGACTAATGCAACAAATTTTCAGACTGTTGTTCAGAATAATGTGTAGCATTATTTATTTATGTTAGAACCCAACATTTAATATTTTGTTAAACTTACCGCTTTCTTTAGGTACGATGATCATTATCCACTATACATACCTATAGGTTGAAATTAAATAATTTGTATGTGATTAAAAAGGAAAACCTATGGTCATCAGTACTTTGGTACTAGTTGATGCCAGTGTCCATTATAGGGAGTTAGGTAACTATATTTATCCTGGGAGAAGTAAGAAAAAAATTCGTGGTATCTAAGATCTATAACTACTTAAATAAATTATTTTAAAAAGAAATAAAGACTTTCTTCACTTCTCCCAATATATTCACAAAATACAGTGTGGTAATTTAAGTGTGCAACATAATAGTTGATGCATGTTCAGTAATCATAATATTAGGTGCACTTATAATGGTTGCAAGTTAAACAGCATACAGGGTAGGTCAAAAAATATTAAAATTGTACAAGAGTAAAGCACCCTTATTTACAAAAATTCAGCAAAAGATTATTAAGAAAAGTTGTTTAGAATTAAAAGCTATGCCTAAATACCAAAACTTAGCCTCCTAAGAAAAAAATTTTTTCGTCAATTAATTTCCAGTGTTTCTTAATAAACATTTAAAATAAATATTTTGCATCTTAAATTAGAGTTTATTAATATACACATTATCATTACTAATGTTTATCTTGTCCAGACGAATTTTTGCGAAATGTTTAATGTTTTGTTTAATATCGTTGCAACAAACATAAAGTTTGTGATTCCCTAAAAAAAATCAAAATCTAAGTTAATTTTATAAATATATGATTGAATTTGAATAAAATTGTGCGGAATTAATTTAATTTTGATTGATTTATGAAATTGTTTAGGTTGAATATTAAAACAAACTTTTTTGAGAAAATTATTAATGTTTTTCAAAAAAATATATTTTTTTTCTTAGGAGGCCATGTTTTGGTATTTGGTAACTTTTAATTCTAGACAACTTTTCTTAATAACATTTTCTTGAATTTTCTAAAATAAGGGAACTTTACACATTGTTCAATTTTTATATTTTTTTACCTATACCCTGTATGCTGTTTGACTTGCAACCATTCTAAGTGCGCCTAATATGATTATCGAACATGCACCAACTTTCGGGAATATGTACTTGTATTTTCGTTTTAATTAATTAATAAAAAAAAACATTTGCACACTTAAATGACCACACTGTATATTCTTTTGTTAATATAGGGTGATAGGGAGGGCCAAAATATGACGATTGAGGTCAATACAAATGCTGTTTAAGAGATACAGAGCGATGAATTTCTTGTGTGTGTGTGAGAGAGAGCTGAAACTTTTGTTGCTGGTGAATATATACAATTTAGTATGATCAATATTGTAATTTATTCAATATAGCCGCCGCACAGAGATGGCGGATTACCTATTTCTACACAACCTCCTTGACATGGGTATCACATTAACGGTTTTGACGAGTAGAAATCGATGAGGTGAGTGACGTCATACTAAATACAAAAAGGCGGACGCCCAAAGATGGCAGACTAAATTTCATTACCATTCTGGTGACATAATACAAAAAAGTGCAAAACTGAAAAAAATAATAAAAACCTTTTTAATAACAAACTTTGATACTGAAACGAATAAAGGTGTTCGTTAAGGTAATTCAATGCCACATTTCGACAAAGTTTTTGGTTTCAATTTGACATTGAATTATCTTAACGAAAACTTAAACTTATTTTATTCGTTTTAGTACAGGGTGTCTCAGTTAACGTGACGTGATTTCTCGGTAGTGTTAAAAATAAATTGATGGTTCAAAAACAAATTTGTGTAGAATTTTTCGAGGAATTTTAATATGGCGTCAAATTTAATATACTAGGTGTTTTTAAAAAGTTATTTAAAAAATACTCTTTTGAAAAAAATGCGAAGGTGGATTTTAACACGGAAAATTAGTAACAAAGTATACGGGGAGTAATAAAATATTGCCGATTTTCATTTCAGACTTCCGGTTTGAGAAAGGTTTTTATTTTTGAAATTGAATTATATGCGGCTATACCTACCAAAATAATGAAGTCGCTGCATGAACTGAAATTTGGCACTGGTGTGTAGTAACACAACTTGGTATGTATTGTGAAAATGACAGCTTTCCCTCAGTGTTATTTTCCGTCGATAAACGTCATGTTACCGGACCTATCAATTTATCCACGTGGATTAGACCGTATCCGTTAATACATTGCGACTGTGTTTATGTACTCTATTCGATTTGCAATGCATGAGATCTGCAGTAAATAAATATAGATTTACTCGCATGGTCGGGTTTCCATTACTCCATTCGAATGGAAAAAAGCGCATTTTTCATTCCATACAAAAACCCCAACTCCGCAAATCCTATAGTCAGCAGAGTTTACTCCCGACGCGACGGGCCGATCTGCAGCGACAGACAAATAAGCGATGATGGGGCAAATCGAAATGTTTTAAATACTACTGAATTATTTGTTTTTGAGGGGTGCTGCCCGGCCCAGTTATCTGCAATTTCACGACTTAATCACTATTAAATTAATTATTGGGCCCACTATTGATCCCTCCGTTTTAATTTTGTTTCTATGCTGGCGCTGATTCGCTTTTGGGTTTTTCATCGGTTCGCTGACAGTTTCTGTTTTCATTACCTCGTTTCATTTCATTCATTTTCGGTCATACATATTATATTTCTGTCGTCACTGGGAAAGCAGTCGTATAATATGTAAATAGAAAAGTTATCGATCTTCTATGTTTTTTCTCAATATTTTAAAATCCCGAGGAAACAGAAATGAATCTGGTACCTGTTAAAAAAGATGTTATAAACGGAGAGGGAAACCCCAAATCATTGACTGACGTATTTATAAAGAATTCTCATGGCTATAGCTTTATATCCTGGAAAACAGATGGCTCTGATGGCTAAGAATGTATTCTGCATTGTATTTTATCTCCGGAAAGCGCATGGTGAGCCATAAATGTGTCAGACGTGACAGCCGTGAGCAGTCTTTAATAATATATCAGTCAACGCCCAAATATAGGTTGATACTATTGGTAAAACTTTCTATCGCTAAATCTAAATAGAGTTATATTATTTATACCCACAGAACCAACCAAAGCAGCAGATTGAGAATACACGCTGTTAAAAACGAATTCGCGATTTTACACGACAAATCGCTGTAATCATGTTACAACCAAAATGTACTGTAATAATAAACTTCATCGAGTAATTTTGAGGACTCGTTGTATAATTACATTTGAAAATTACTTCATGTCTGATGTATTATTACTATGATCTAGTAGTAAATATACCTAAGCCGACAGGTAAACTTACATACTGTGCTTTTAAATATACTTTACTATGTTCGTAAATTTACTTTAATATTGTAATATTACGCACGAAAATTTACACTAAATTACATGTATTTTTACAAATACGCAATTAAAATTTCGTAAAACATAACTTGAATTTACAATAGCTATTTCGGTATAGTGGAGAATTGCGAATTAAAATTACTAGAAATATTGTGGAATCATACATTCCGATATGTGACTGGGGCGTTTAATGTGTTAAATTTACAGTAAACGACAAGTAATTTCACACAATTGCTATGTATGATTTATGCTTATGCCAATATACACTCATTAAAAATTAAATTAAGTAGAATTACATTAATTGCCTGCAATTCTACATTCTTCAATTGGTTTTCCAGTAAAAAACAAGGTAAAATTACATTAACTTACCTTCAATTTTACACTTTTCGTTAAGGTGGTGTTCCTTTTATTTATTAAACTACCTACCGAACAAATCACTATCTGAAGAGCAGAAATCAGCTACATAGTCTGGCTCATTACGGTTCACATAGCCCTAAGGGAATACTATGCGAATTCGGGCTGTACAACGGAGACCTTAAATAATGCAGACTATGCAATAGGGAATCGGGAACAGCTCTGTGAATGTGTGGCCCTGGACCATAGAAGACAGTCAATATATGAACTCCAAGATTGGCACCAGAACACTACTGCAAAAGATCAGCAAGGTACCTGTAGTGCAGTAAAATAAAACGAGAGAAAAGCAGAATAAGACCTCGAGGCTGCGTTGCGCTCGGACGTAAAGGGCGGCACCCGAAAAAATATAATAAAATATTTATTTTTAATGGCAAGATCTTTATTATCATACATCAAAAAAGGCACTCTTTTAAACATCAAAATCAACCTATTATGTAAAAAATAGTTACATGTTTTTAACCTCTATGTTTGGAATAATAATTTATGTTTATACAAAAATATATATAAATAAAATAAAAACAAACACTTGTGCATTCGCGTTCGCGGTTGGGGTTGGGATTAAGAGATGACATTGACAACATTTTCTAGTACTTACCGTCTTTTTCCTCTTCACAAGACATACTAACAAACTGTTTTTGATGGATGAAGAAGTTATAACGCAAACGCAACGGTTCCCGTGCTGCGCTTTAAGACGACTACAATGAGCGATCGCCCAACGTGCTTACTACAGAAATTATGATGCAATTCCGTAACTCTATAGAGGCTACTCCCACCTTCAAACATGTAAAAATACACTAAAGTTGATGCATTTTCGCTTTCGCAATGTAATTTTCAAGAATACAGAGTAAAAATAAAATAGCCCGACGAAACTTTACCTCGTTCAGTTGTATTTTTACATTGGACGAAGGTAAAATCACAAAAAAAGCGAAAAAGTACTATAGGTATGTATTTGTTCACGATTTTGAATGTATATTCACATAGTACATGATAAATCGTGTAAAATCCCGTTAGTTTCACATGAAAATGCCTGTAATTTTAAATCGATTTTTAACAGTGCATGGCGCATGGTATATATATATTGGGCCATCATATCTACAGTACAGCGTGTAATTTGTCAGTCCGGCATCAGGCAAGTTTAACTGGGAAGCGGATGTAGTAGGGCCGCCGCAAATTATTGGAGTTGCAGTCGAGTTCTCGCCCAACTTGTGCAGAGATCGCACATCGACGCTCCGAATGCTACAAAGGAAGCGGTTATGGTTCCAGTAATAGTTGTAATTTGGGAATTAGGGCACCAGAGGGGGCTGATGTTGTTGATGTACTTCGCAGCCCCTAGTTCAGATGGTTCTTCAGATATTATGCTTTGAATATACGACGATTTTCAACAAAACCATTAACCTAATATTGATAAAACAAAATTATTTTTACTTGCGTAAGATTTGATCTATGTGTCATCTCTAATGATGCAATTTGTTGGGGGAAAGATTTTATTGATTTAAAAAGACTTAAGTAGAATAATTATCTGAATATTGGACCATTGAAGCAAAATTATTCTACCCTTGCTATTTAAATTGTGACACGTCATTTTTCCGAATAAATTTTACTCTTCATTCTGTGGCCCAGCCGCCTTATTTATTCGAGCTGATCTCCACCTTAATATGGTTTTCGTTCGAGACACGCGACAGAAATTTTCATTTCTTCACCAAGCGCCTAAAGCGTTTTTGCTTTATCTTTACATTTTCTTAAGTACTCCGTTATGATAATTGCGTATCCAGCCCGTCGTGATGATGGAAAGAGTCCTTAGCGACGAAGCTCTTAGAAGTGCAAATTTGCCCAAGGAATTGCCATTTCCGTCTCGCTTTTGATAAAGTTCGAAGCAACAGAAACTAAGGAAACTAATTTGCAAGTATAGGGATCAGCTCCTTCAAATAAGAGAGGCATATAGATATTTATCATTGTGCGACTATCCTGACTATATACTGAACGATCTATGCATTCCATTAGAAACCTACATTTCCAGGTGGTGGTTTCCAAAATCTGTAGCAGTAAAATAATTTATAAATAAATGTTGAAATGTGCCATTTCACCTACAGCGGAAAACCGGTTGGGAACACTCGAATTGTAAAACAAAAAAGGTTTACGTATTGTTCAAAGATATGCGGCACAAGAACCTAGTATTGACAGGGTGTCTTCTATGTAAACACCTGAACTCCTATCAGAGTTGTTAAAATCTTTCATTTGTTTTTAATTCATCAAGTTTAAGAAATACATCTTTCACAAGGGACACACTTTCATCCTGTCTCGTATTAAGAGCCATTTATACCTCACAAGGATAAAATTCTTCCTTCGAATACTGGCATTTCGAATACGTGCCTGAATTCCCGTAGAACTTATTTACACAAAATTTTTTGACTAGAATTCGATCTCCGTGGAAACACGAGTAGATTGCAATTCGGAATTTATCAGCTCCCCTTCCCGTAGATATTACATTTTTCACGGGGATTAAAAAATAAAGGAAGTCAGACGGTTGCCAATATTGACTGGCAATTTGTAAAAGCTGATAGAGCAATTTTTCACAGCGGCAAGATTAGTGTCGGAGATTAAAGTAGTATTCTTAGCCAAAATGGAAAATTGAAGAGTTATGGCCCATTATACTTTATACGCAAGAAGTACTGATGCAGATTTAACGAAGAGTTATGTTTGTGCTTGACTTTAAAAGGAGTTTCCTTTTTACCAAATATATGAGGTCTTTTCAAGTGATATAAATATAACCTACATACAAAAATGAACTATTTTGTTATTGTGATGAATAAAACTGACATTGAAAAAAAGTTCCAGTTACCTATATGTTATATGAAAGAAATAAATAAACAATAAAAAATTCTAAAATCTTGTGCGAAGCGTAGCAGGAACAGAGATTTTAATCAGAAACAGAAACTATTCTACATGGCCACATAAATATATAAGGTAATGTCTATTCAATTAGTATCATATTTAATATCTACTTGGACGGCTATGTATATGAAAAATACAACCCGATTTGACAACATTCGTTACTTGTTTGCAAATTGCACAATGCAAACTGACCTGTTTTATAAAACTCATTTATTTTTAGAATTTCCATCCCATTGTATTAAAAGCGCTAACAGATTCATTTGTATTCAGGAAGCCATGAACTGACAAATTTGTTTTAAATATCAAAACGGCTTCGTTTCTGTTTAACAAGCCGCATAAAAAAGTTTAGTGAATCGAAAAGGCAAATTACATACTATTTATGATCTTTGATACTATCTATAGTAACAATAATGACAGAAAACTAACTACCGCTTGTGCTATCAGAAAAGATCCCGTATAACTACACGCTGGAACGATTTTCTCGCTTATTTTGCGCCCTACAAAAAAACGTAAGGAACAAAAATGTGGTAATTTTGGACAGCTAAATGGTGCTGAAGCTGAAAATGAAATCGGCATTCATGGCCAACTTGTCGCGCAATATAAAAAAAACTCAAATTGAACAAAACTATTAATTGCCGAGAGCCATAAGAAAACTTTTATATTAAAAATTAATGGCACCCAACTAATGTGTTGGATGCAAATGAAAGTCTTTACAGGTCCATATACATAAATACTACTTGCGGCAGTGCGATCCGTCCAGAAATTCATGGGGAGTGCAGGAGCATCTAACGTTTAAGTTATCTATTATCCGATAACCTACACTACAGTGGATTAATTTATGTTTTATACTTAAATTACTTCCTATAGAAACGTTTTCACATCACAAAACAAATGTTCTCAAGAAGATCGTGGATGGACTAACTTTTGAAATTCGTTTTAGGACTTGCCAAGATTAAAGAAACTCCCCTTCCACCCCACAAGCATTTAGTTGCTTCTGGGGTACTCCTAGTTTGGAGTAATGTGAGGGTGATAATTATTACTACTACTGATGGGGTCTGCATCAGCTTGTAAACTATAGTGATGGGCATGTGAGCACAAAAAAAAAACGAATGAAATTTGCGGGCAGATGACAACTGAGAGTATAGGGGGTGGTGAACAGGGCAGATTTTTGTAATCTTTAAAAGTGATATCTTCGGAATCGGTGGCGTTATATAATTCAGATGGGGTACCGTTTATCCTTCATACGGACCACTTTTAATATAAAGCGGTCACTTAAATTAAGCTCTTATAGTGAAGAAAGATATGCAGCACCCCATATTGTCACTCCGTATCATAGAATGGATTCCGCTAAAGCAACATGCAGAGTAGAAATGTCATTGTCATTATATAAGGGACTATTTTCTTCGATAGTGCATTCAGCTGAGGCGTACACTTATAGGGTTCGACCAATGATTATTCCGAGATATTTTATATTGTCAGCCACTGATATGGACATAGCCGAGAGTTTCGTTTGACTATGATACATACATACATACAATTGTATGTACCTACTTATTTCTATTTCCGCTTTGAATATAAATTTAACGTTTTTCTCTTTTATCCAACTTTCTAACAAAATATGTATACCTACACCCAATTAAACATAGTTAAGATGGAAGCTTTATTTTCTTATTTTTGTAAAGCGAAGTCCAAATAAACTTTAGTTTTGTATAAAGTAAATTAATTCAACTCCAACATTCCTAACTTTGTTATTCCTGTTTCAGGTACGTGTGTTTTCGGTTGGTGTATATCTGCACGGCGTCCGTAAGTAAAAATAAACAATCGTGTATTTTTGTTTAGATGTAATTTAACTATGATTGTTCGTAATTTGTTTGTTAGAGTTGCGGTTTGCAATTAATAATGGATTGCATACTACAGGTTGAGCGATTTTCAAGTCTATCCACGGGGCTTTCGGTTATCTTAAGAGACACGAAGTCGGTCAAATAGGAAAAAAGTTGTAAAATTAGCTACTGACTAATATACCGAAAAGAAATTTGGACTATCCGTTTCCGTTTAAAAAATGTAAAAGAAAAATGGCAATGTTAATTTTGTTTTTTATTTTTTAAACCAAAATTAAAGGTTAACTACTAGGTGTTTCTTTCTTTTCGCCTCCATAATTATTGAGTTTTTTCCATTTTTCAATATAGTGCATTTTTCCAATTAAAATTAAACAATAGAATCACAAATTTGGCTTTGCTTTATGTTCGTAAAAGAAAACAAAAACAAAAAGACACTTGCAAATGATAATAAATTATAGGCTTGCTATTGCTAAAGTACAATTAATTAAAGAAATTAACAGCAATCACTAGGTTAATTTAATTACTTTTAGGAAAACTTGCCAAAAGTTGTATATTATTATGCTAGTGGTCTTCGATCATGACGTCACGTCAAGTCACGTGGCATATATCAATGAGTGACCTTTACGAGGCACCTAACGATCAAAATTGAAATACCTAATTACCTGATTCAAATTTCCAATCATTAATTCCAGTCTTTCTAAACAGAACTTCAAATCTTTAAGTCTTTGCTATACATTAGGTTTTAAATACTGATCTGTTATTAAACTTATAGTCCAAGGTCCCCAGGGCCTATGAAACATGCAAAAATCAGCTTTGATATTTTTAATGTAGAAGAGCCACATTTGTATGTCCCTTTTCCCTTTAGTACCAGTTACCTGGCAAATGCTCCCTTATCCAAGCTAGGGGCTAGGGAATACACAACACATTCTTACCGGCATACAACACACGTTTATAGAGAAAATTTCAGCTTTATTAAAATGGCGCAGGTCTGGGGACTGTGGGATCCTGGAATATTAGATTTTTCACAGCATATATACCAAAATATCTGTACAATTGTTTCACGCATGTACAAGAATTAAAGCCAACCACTGATTTTGCCACAAATTAGCTGGCTGTTCCAATTATATGCTGTATATTCTAGAACCATACAAATGTGTAACTGATTCGAATGTTACAACTCTCCAATTTATACTTGCAACATTAGTTTCCGAGTATGTACTCATACAATATTCTATCTAAATTTTATGGAATAATTGCAGATGTTTGGAACCGCCTGAAATCAACCAGATTAGATTTGAGTTTGCATCAATATAGCTGGAGTTAGCTGCTCGGCCTGTATTGCATCCCTAAGCTATCGAAGCACACAAGCTTAGCTGGAGGCGCAATATTATTAGTTTGAGGGAGTTTCAAACTAAGCTCTTCTCCGCTGAGTTGAGTAATCGCGTGGTGAAATTTTCAAAGGGCCGTGTTTTTGGTACAAAGCAGCCGATAAAGAGGTTGCTTCCGTAATAATAATTAAAACCCTGTTAAAGTTCGAACTTTTTTTGCTTGTGTCCAAAAAGAGTAGGGTCCTTCCGGTGGTAAATAAATAAAGTGTGATAAGTTTTATTGTTGAAAAATTCTACAAAAATAACAAATCTTCCTAAACGTTCTGCTCAAGTACGAGGAAGTCAACAAATATATTTATTATATGTATACAGTGTGTCTCAATTTGATACTGGACACCTCAGAAATATATGAAGGACAAGGAAAGCAAATGGTCTATATTTTTTATTGCTAGTCCCAAGGGAGAGTATCTCATAGGCGGTGGTATGTGGATGGATGGGGTAATTATTTCATGGCCTGCTATGATTTTTTTATATAGCAAATTAGGAAGAAACCCTTTTTGATTAGAGTATACACATTTTCTTTGTCGGAGAAGTAAGATTACTACTAAATTCCAGACATAGGTAATAACTATTTTTGTATTTTTGTTATTGTATCAGGAAATTACTGAAACTTGTAGTATAAATAAAAATAAAAATAAAAATTATAGAAATAAAATGGTTTTGTGCGATATACCGTTAAGAAATATTGTCTGTAATTGTAGTGGTTATATAGGGACTCTTTAAAATAAGAGGACCCAGCACGTCACAGTCTATCACATAGAAAAAGTGAAGCCTTGAGGGGAAGTTTGTTTTCTGTTTGAGACGATGAAGGTGGCGGTAGTAGATGTTCAGGGTTTCACGTTGGAGGGGTGTTTTTACCCCAAAGAATTGTCAATTAAAATTAACAAACAAACGTTACATGTGCTATTGAAACCACCCAGGGATTTTCTAACACTCGGTGATTCAGATAAAAAACAGGTGCGATATTTGGAGCAACATTTATTGGGCTTTTGGTACTCGAGCGGCTATGTGGCGTACGAACTTCTATGAGAAATAATAGAAAAGTTTTTGTTTAATGTTGACTGCGTCTATGTCAAGGGGAAAGTGAAGGAAACATTCCTACGATCCGTCGTCGACCAAACAGTCAAAATAATAAATGTGGAGAATCTAGTGAATGGTAATTGGTTGGAAATACCGAAATGCGAGAGGTCAGTACCATTGTGTATGTACCACAGCGAAAAAACTAAATGGTTGTGCAGTTTAAACAATGGCGAAAAATTGTATGAGTGGGTCTACACGTTTCTACCGAAGGACCATGTCGCTTAACGACCGCATCGAGAATCATCTAGTGGAAATCAAAGAGGTGAAAAGATTACTGGAAATGCGCGAGTCACGTAATCAAATGACTGCATAAGACCACATAAGTGGGTTGGTACAAGGTTATGTTATTTGTCAGTGTCCAACTGCCATCAGGTTTTATGTGACATGCCAGTGCCATAGATTCCAAAGGAGGCAAAATATTTAACATCATAGTTCACAATTTTTAAGTTTTCTAACTTCCACATAGTCAATTAAAGGTAATGCGGACGTCTGTAGTAGTCCCAATAATTGCAACCAGATTTTTCTTGTCTCACCTTTAGTAATCCTACAATTCCCATTACGTGGGCATTACGTATAAGTAGGTAGTTCGAAGCAAATCGTATTTCGAAATTTTAAATTATTAAGCAGATAGCTTCAGTCAGGTCTTTTTTTAAACAGTTTTTATCTACAACTATAAGTTTATTTTACGTTTGTGAGGTACCTTGGGAGAGAAATAAAATTACAAAAATTTTATAATGAGCACCGAGAAAACTACATAATAAGAACTAAGTACAATAGTCCTAATCTTATTAGTCCATCCCGAAATCTGTGAAAGTTCTTTGGGTAGATACATTCAACAAGGGAAGAAAGTTCAAGTACGTACCTATTATACCTACATATTACAAATGGTTTGAGGAACCTGGTAACAAGGTGCAATAGCGACAAATTTTCAAATAAGCAAAATCTGCACTGACTTACCATCCTTATATTACTAAAATTCCTGGAAATAATTGCAGGAAACCAAATTCAAATATAAAATAAATTTGATTCATTTGACAGTTGCCATATTCTGTGTTAGTTGACAGAACATTGTCAAGTCTAATTTTTAGAAATCATGGAAACCATTATTAATTTTTACTAACAATCAAAGTACCTGTTATATTCATAGATTCTTCAATAAAATGGCATACTTGGCATCACTGAGACCATTAGAATGAGGAAAGAAACGGCCTCACTTTGGAAAGTATAATGCCTTACTTTAAAGGATCCCTGTTATAGACCTAGCACTCACCATGTCAAAACCTACTCCGTTGCTTCCCGCAAAACGTAACGGTTATGAGATGAGCAAAAAAATGCCTAAAGCATTTTCCTACAATACCATCATAGTTTTCAAAGGGAAATGAAACTAAAACACGAGACACTGACGCCCAAAGGACGCTTGCCGGATATAATTTCCGTTTTCACTACACCACAAAACACCTAAAGTCAAGTTTCACCAACCAGTAACCGGCGCGGCGGTAAATAAAGTTATTATAAAACAATAACATCAAGCGTTGACTTTACGACCGCTTCCCCTATTACGAGTCGCTCGCGAAAATACAGTGGTTACGAATTTTCAGTAGCCGTCTATAAAACGGTAAGTCGCAAAAATAGTTATTTATGTACCAAGGCACTGAAGTTCAACTTTTTATGACTCATGTGGAGTTTAGTTGCCGAGGCCTCTGGCAGAGGCAAATAAACCACATAAGTCATAAAAAGAACTTCAGTGCCGAGGTACATATTATATATTTTTTGAAATCGGAAAAAAAAATGTTTTATTAGACAAAATTATAATAATAATAAGGGATCACCCGTCCATGAACCGACTACGCGCGGCGTTGCTTGACTTTGACTATCGCTCTACCTAGGTCAAGTATGATGAGACACGGCACCTTCTGACAGAAAAATCAAACTGCTGCTTCTTGTGCAGCCTACACAACAAATCTATTGATATTCAAATTTACTAAAATATGTATACCTACTGAAGGATTGCGCTTCTATAGGAAACAGTTTCGCAATGTGTACGAAAAGTTAAATGGGCCTTTATCGGCCGGGTTTTGAATATTTGGTCACTTGGCCACTTTCCATCCTGTAGTTGTATACACAAAATCGTCAAGTCTAATTTTTAGAAATCATGGAAATCATTATTAATTTTTACTAACAATCAAAGTACCTGTTATATTCTTAGATTCTCCAATAAAATGGCATACTTGGCATCACTGAGACCATTAGAATGAGCACAGAATAGGCCTCACTTTGGAAAGTATAATGCTGGGTCCCCTTACTTTAAAGAGTCCCTGTGCAAAACTATTGGTCGAACTCGGCGTATAATCTGTTTGTATATCACTTCTTGTTTCGAGTAAAATGTTCAACTGCCGACGGCTAAAAACGAAAGCCAGTTCAGACTCGTGTGATAATGAGCAATTAATTTAATTTTCCAATTTTACAACGGTTTTTGCCCGACGGCACGCTCTTTTTCCACAGGACGGGGCAGGAATTCGGAGCCACGTAATTATTTTTAATTATTTAGCCTTGGTGGATTATTTTTCGGGCGTTTAGATTGTGTTTTTTTTGTCGGACAGGAGCAAAACTTAATGACAAGAATTACCCCACAGGAAAATAATCAATTGGAGCAAAAGTTAAACATAAAATTGTTCCAGCAGTTTTTTGAATTCTTTGTTATGCATAGCAGATACGCAGAAGGGTATACAAAAGGACTTACTAGTCCATATGTAAATGGACTATTATGTGTGGGGGGTGAAATGTATAATATTTTTTTGTTTTTTGCAATACAATATAGTTTTAACCAACAACATTAGTACATACATATGTTACTAGAAAACATTTCTTAGATTATTAGGTATGACATGAGGGGGTTGAGAGAGGGTGAAACGGGCCGAATTTTGGTATGTAATACGAAATCCATTATTTATTTTATTTTCCACAAAAGCATCATAAAAACTACCATGTACTAATACTTAAACCTATCTACTAAATTGCACGAAATATCGAACTTGTAGGTATTTTCGGCGCGAGATTATTTGAAACATGGCTTGTATCCATTGATGCACTAATATTACGTCGCTATTGGAGGATTTACTTGCTCAAATCTCATATACCCAATTCCGTATTAATTAGGTACTTGTCTCCGTGTTCTCGGCTATGTAAATTGCCCAGCCATCAGCAAAACTAAACCAGAATTTATCTCGTGCAACGTGCAAGTGTGTTTCAGCCTGCACTCGCCGGGTAAAACCTAGTTTGAAATTAATTTAGGATAAGCGGCTCAGCGCCAGAACAACGCAACGAAGTTAGCAAGGATTTGTAGGTACCCCCAGAGAGGTATTCGGCCAAATACTTGCATGTACCGATTCTACGTTTTAGACTCTGAGTTACCAATAATAACAGTTGGGTTGTGTTTAATGCATTTTCTTGAAAGTCAAAATATGCATTCACTTTTGAAGGTGGAAAAACAATGTGCTGAGCGACACAGTTCTACAAAATCATGGAAAACGATATGTTACTTACATTACAGTTGTCGGTAAATGTGATGACTTCAAATTCCAAAACTTTAGCAAATAATTTATAACATCTGCCAAAATATTAATCTAAGTATGCAACTACTTTAGCACACGAGAATGACAGTATTTTGACGAGGCCATAACTGGCTGACAGTTCGATAATCCGATATTATAGACAGCCAGAGTACCTATGTTGAGCGTTGTTTTGAAACAGTGAGAAATTCGTGTAGTTTGTGTTTTGAAAACTAACAAAAATGCTTTTTCCTGCTCCCTCCCCCGTAAGTTCACTTTACATGCTCGCCAACAGGTCCGAAAGCGAAAGTGAAATGTTCGAGGTGCCCTGTTGCTAGGTACAAAAAGTGGTTGCTAGGTACAAAAAGTATTGCCTAGCAACGATGCAACGATTATGCAGCAAGGACCTTAAAACCATTAATAAAATATTATGAAGCAACTTGAAACTGGCGTCAAATTTAATATTGTCAACAAAGTGACATCTGTGGACCGATGACCAAACCATTCAAACTTACTTCTACTGAATCATAACAAATAAAGATAACATTATACAAATACAGGGGACAATCAATAACAAAATATACGAGGATTACTCGATAAGATAAACATTAGATAAATCAAAGTCCAATCGCCGAGTCAGCAAAATCTGCGAGTATAAATCCCGCACCAGCCACAGGCTGGGCATCAGTAAGCCCCGCTTATTAGCAGCTACTCGATCACTGACCACCCTCGGTGGTCTGACCTGGCAATGGATCCCGCTTAAATAGCCTCCTTGTTCAGGTCGGGCTCCAAGGGGCAGACGACAGCGCCCCTGGGCACTGTTGAAGACATCAGTGGGTCAGTAGCGGCACCCCGCCGTCGCGTCGGGTCAAGGGCGCAGCTCGCGTCCCGGTCACTTCCACGTACTATTGGTCGCGTCGGTCCACAGTCCGCGCTACCTTCGCCATGGTCCAGATACTCTTAGAGGCATATCTGTGAGTGCAAGAATAAACATCACCCTAGTTTGTACCTGCTGTCTTTCTTCTGCGCTTCGCGACTCCCGCTCCCAGTGATCCCGGCAAGCTGTGAGGGTTAATCCAACCCTCCGGCACACACAAGTAGTGCGTCACATGGTAAAGGCTCCGTGTGAAGGCACTCAGTTGTGACACGTGGTGGAGGCGCGCAGTCTTCAAGCTGCACCACGCGTCTCCCACGTAAACTTGTGTGACAATATAATTCACAACGATTGTTAATTATAAACTGGTTTTGATCAAAAAGGATACGAATTATGCCAAAGAAAAATTAAGAATATGGTTATATCTTTTAGTGTCAAATAATGTGGCTAAATAGGAAAGTTAGGCAGCAGTGAACGTATAGCGCTGGGTTATATTATATTTATACAGCGTGTCCATTTACTATTCCCTTCTTCGATTGTGGCTATACTTTTAAGGATAAAAAAAAAATCGGTTCGGGGGATCGAAATAAGGGAAGATGGAGCACATTTCAAAATTAGTTTGGTATATACAGGGTGTTCCAAAAAAGTGTGGGGACAAAAAAATTAATTTTTTTAAATGGAATGACCCGATTTTTTTATCGCAAATGAAGCCTACCAAAGTATAGTATACATCCCTAAATTATTTCCACTTCCATCTGCGGCGTTGCCAAGTTATAATTTTATTAATGTATTTTTTGCTAAATACCAACCCTTAACTAATATTGCTATATTTTTCTTGCGGCTTGATTTTTTCTCTTGAAACTTTGGTTGTGGATTTACACTTAACCGTTTTATTAATGACTAAGAACCAAGTTGAAAATTTTTGTACGGGATGTTTCACTTTTTCCGCCAAAACTCCGACATTTTCAAACTTAATTTACTATTTTTTTTTCAAATGGAACAGCCTATATCTAACATTTCTATTGGATAGAGCATTCATTCAGCTTTAATTTGATACCTAATACAGTACCTTTATCTCTAGCAATTTTTTCAAAAATCCAGTATAAAATTTGCAACTTTTTTACTTATTACATACATGCAAATTACTCGACAATCAAAGTTGTACTTATTTAAAAAGCTGCATATCAAAAAAGCGTTAGTACCAGTTACAATCTGTAGTTTACCATATTTTTGTATACCTACTACACCTGCATACATAGAATATTAAATTAAAAAGTTAAAAGTTTTAGGAGAACTCATAGGTGGTCATGGTTTTGTTTCTAGTTTGACATTTGGTAAATATTTCATTTGCTGCTTGTATTCTGTGTTCGTTTTTTAATTTCAAACAGCAAAAAGTTGTCACAAAATGAATTATTGTAAACAAGACTTGATAAGTAAGATTTACGTAATTGGTGAATGTTTTGGAAATTGTTTTTTGGCATCTCGAGTTTATGCCCAAAAATTCCCAGATAGAAGGCATCCTGATAACAGAATGCTGCAGAACTTAAAGGAGCGATTCGATCGCACAGGAAATGTTGCCTATGAAAAGCAAACTAGAATAAAACCAGTTTTAAATGAAGAAAATCAGTTATCTATAACATTGGCTGTTGTGGAAGACCTTGAAATAAGTGACTCTGTCCTATTAGGTGCCGACTTTCTGGCCAGGGAGGGATCCATGAGCAGGCCGATGGGACCGGAACCCCTTCTGGGGATCGCACCTCGGGTAGCAAAAGACAACTGAGTCGGGATTTAGAAATAAAAAGTCCTCAGAAGGACAATGCCTTAAGAACAACAAATTTCACCCATACCATGTGCAGTTACACCAGGAACTAAATGACTTTCAGAAAAGAGTAACTTTTTATACATTGGAACAAGGTCAAGCAGCGGAGGATGAAATTTTTCTTAAATTTGTATTATTTACCGATGAATATACATTCCACAGAAATGGTTTTGTAAATAGACATAGTTTTCATTTTTATGATACGCAAAACCTCCATAAGATTTTTGTGAATAATTTTCAACACAACTGGAGTATTAATGTTTGGGGAGGAATAGTCCATAATTTTGTAATTGGTCCTTACTTTTTTTGTAAATCGTTATCATTCAGTTCCTGGTGTAACTGCACATGGTATGGGTGAAATTTTTTACGCTTGAGGCATTGTCCTACTGAGGACTTTTTTATTTCTAAATCCCGACTCAGTTGTCTTACATTTATTTCAGGGTCTTCCACAACAGCCAATGTTATAGCTAACTGATTTTCTTCATTTAAAACTGGTTTTATTCTAGTTTGCTTTTCATAGGCAACATTTCCTGTGCAATCGAATCGCTCCTTTAAGTTCTGCAGCATTCTGGTATCAGGATGCCTTCTATCTGGGAATTTTTGGGCATAAACTCGAGATGCCAAAAAACAATTTCACAAAACAAAACAAAACATTCACCAATTACGTAAATCTTACTTATCAAGTCTTGTTTACAATAATTCATTTTGTGACAACTTTTTGCTGTTTGAAATTAAACAACGAACACAGAATACAAGCAGTAAATGAAATATTTACCAAATGTCAAACTAGAAACAAAACCATGACCACCTATGAGTTCTCCTAAAACTTTTAACTTTTTAATTTAATATTCTATTTATGCAGGTGTAATAGGTATACAAAAATATGGTAAACTACAGATTGTAACTGGTACTAACGCTTTTTTGATATGCAGCTTTTTAAATAAGTACAAGTTTGATTGTCGAGTAATTTGCATGTATGTAATAAGTAAAAAAGTTGCAAATTTTCTGTTTATACTGGATTTTTGAAAAAACTCCTAGAGATAAAGGTACTGTATTAGGTATCAAATTAAAGCTGAATGAATGCTCTATCCAATAGAAATGTTAGGTATAGGGTGTTCCATTTGAAAAAAAATAGTAAATTAAGTTTGAAAATGTCGGAGTTTTGGCGAAAAAAGTGCAACATCCTGTACAAAAATTTTCAACTTGGTTCTTAGTCATTAATAAAATGGTTAAGTGTAAATCCAAAACCAAAGTTTCAAGAGAAAAAATCAAGCCGCAAGAAAAATATAGCATTATAATGAAGGGTTGGTATTTAGCAAAAAATACATTAAAAAAATTATAACTTGGCAACGCCGCAGATGGAAGCGGAAATAATTTAGGGATGTATACTATACTTTGATAGGTTTCATTTGCGATAAAAAAAAATCGGGTCATTCCATTTAAAAAAAATTATTTTTTTGTCGCCACACTTTTTTGGAACACCCTGTATATACCAAACTAATTTTAAAATGTGCCCCATCTTTCCTTATTTGGATCCCCCGAACCGATTTTTTTTATCCTTAAAAGTATAGCCACAATCGAAGATGGGAATAGTAAATGGACACGCTGTATATATTATATATTATATAATAAAGAGATAATATTAACATAATTATATATCTCTGATGACTTTGCTATATATAAATTGTAAAAAATAAGTGCGTTCATTATTTGTCACATTATAGGTAAGTTGCAACTCTGCAGAAAAGTTTTGTAAATAAATACCAAAATGTTGAGGACGAAGTTGTGTATTGGATTATGGATCTAGGTATACAGATCATTGGTCCGGATAGTAAACCGTAGGTCACGGCTTCGAGTCCCACACAAAACCCATTTTTTTTTTATTATCGCTGCATATTCTACTTCTTATATCTATTACTGATTTTAATTTTTAGTAATTGAGCAATGGTTATTTGAATATTATTACTCAAAATCTACTCCATAGCGTTTAATTAAAATTACCTATACGCCATTGAATATAAGAAATACGCCCCCTATAGGCTCAATGCTAAGCTAGTCTATGGGCCATACCAACAATGTTCAAAAACAAAGAACAACGCAGTGTAGACCCGGTGGCTAGCACCGTTCACATGGTGATGGTGGCCCATATATTAGTTCGCATAGTCCCGTCGGGGCGTTGGCATCTTAAATTCAGTCGCGTATACCTTTTTTATATTAGGAACTTGCCGGAAGTAGGAAAAATGTAATACATTGCACGATGCGTAAGCTCTTTTTTGGCCTCGGAGGTTTTTAAGGACCTAGGCAACGCGGGCGTTGCCTCGGTCCTCAAACAACCTCCTCGGCCAAAACAGTGGACTTACGCATCTTGCAATGTAAATAACCATTGTCCACTTTTGTTGACGGTTGTAAAAAATATATTTGTGTTTGCGTATATGTTTATATATTATGTTGCCTACATTTCTTTACTGAAGAAATGTTAACGTTATTTATACAGGTAAAAAATTTAGTAACCCTTAATCTTGAATGTGTTGAGAATTGGTAGGATTTAGGGTTAAAACCAAATGGAAATTATATCAGACTGGCAGATATATTTGTATTAGATTAAAAGAACATAAAAGAGATTGTAATAATTTAAATAAATTAAACCCAACGGCTTTGGTTGAACATGTGAGGGAGCAAAGGCATCAATTTGACTTTGATAAAACTAAGATTTTGGGAACACAGAAACAGTGTCAATAACCGCAAAGATATTGAACACCTCAATAATTCTTACTACAACATTATTGATAGATTGAAGAAAAAATTTCTTGCACCTTGCACCACTGTGTAGTGGTTTTTGTTTGCCGCTGTGTACCTGACCTTTTGTTTTTACTCTTCTTTTTATGGTAGAACACAGGTAGTTCCGGCTGCTGAATTCATTCTGCTTTCAACCACCAGACTAACCTTTTTAATATGTTTGTATCGTCATTTTACCATAGCATTGATTGTTTATATGTTATCTATGTTACCTGATTTATATAATTATTTATTTATTGACAAAGGAAATTACTAGTTGGGTAAGCATTAAAATTTGTACCTTGTTTTTTTTGTCCTTGTTTTTTGTTTTTTGTTCCTTTTTTTTCATATATTTTAATTTTTTAAGAAACTCATTAACATATTATGTAATATCTTTGTAGAGCCCTGATGATGGTTATAAAATATACCGAAACGTTGGCAATGAACTAATGTTATTTATACAGGTGATGCAAATATGCATCAACTTTCAGGTTGTCAGAAAAATTATCTTCATGCGACAATAAATATAATAGTACGAGAGCCGGCTGCATGATTTCAACTCTCATAAGCTTATATTATAAGATCTTGTGTAAAATGTATAGACAGTATATTTCTTTACTTAAAGGGAGTAGGTAGCCTCAATTTATTTGGGCCCGATCATTGTTATTTAAAGAAGTTGTGGTTAATTTTCAGGCAAATCTACGCTCAGAAGCTTCTAGAATAAAATAGGAAAGAAGGCCCATGGAGCAAAGATAAAAAAATGGTCCCTTGGCTCTTAGAAATCCGATAGGCGTATTTTCGGGGCCCCAAAAATCGCCGCTGTTAAATTCGGCGCGAAAGACGGGGGCAAGTCTGGACCTCGGGGACGCGAGTTGTGAGCGAAGTCCCGCTATACAGCCAGTGCCATAAACCGCTTGATGCACAGGAAAAAATTTTTTCAAACGCGTTTTTCGGGAAATCTGCTGGTACGGCGAGATGGCCGGAGAACGGGTTAACATATTTAAAGAAACTTTTTCAGGTAAATTATTTCTTGTTTTAGAGTTATTAAGGATTTTCGGCGAAGAAAACGACCAACACAGGTGGGACGCATCTTTTTTTACGTGATTGGTCGGCATATCCCGTCACGTAAAAGCCAACGTCCGAAAACTGTCAGAAATTGCCCTTTTTCGCCGAGCTACAGCTAAGTTATTTCGGCTCGGGGCTCTGCGGTCGGTATTTTTAAAGCTTCCCTCAAGTCTTCAGGTGAGGTGCAGATGCTTCCGGTACCCCCGAAAAATCAAAAAATGAGAAAAAACACGCAATATATAAGAGCGGTTCCTCAGGAATTCCCGTCGATTTCGCTAATTCTACAGCCGTCCCGTTTCTCGAAACTTGGAAATCCGGAGTCGGGAAATTTGGTTAAATATCGGATTTTCGAGGTTTCTTTTAGTACTGAAGGAATGTGCAAGACCCAATTAAGAAATTTACCACCTTTTTCGATTTTTATGACGGCACTTTTCGAATTTGTCAAAAGACTTTTGCAAAAAAGTAAGAAATATGTTCGTGGGACGGGTTGTACCGAATTTATGATCGGGCCCATATTATCTGAGGCAACCTACTCGTTTCAAGTAAAGAAATATACTCTCTACATTTTACATAACATCTTATTCTATAAGCTTATGAGAGTTGAAATCATGCGGCCGGCTCTTGGACTATAAGTTAGGGTAGACAATTATTGCAATGTATGCTCTAGAAATGTAAACATATAGGACATAGGTAGCTTGAATAATCTTGTTCCCAATATCAATAGTTTGACAGTCGGGTCTGTAACAAGTTAAGTCGTACGTTTACAATCTCAGGGCCTACTTTATATCGGTTGAAATTTGGTGTTGGGAATTCAGGTCTGCTTTAAAGTAATTTGAACCATATTTTATGTTTCAAATTCAGGTATGCTTTGACAGGAAAAAAATGGTTTATGTAACATTTATTTTCATTGGTATTCTCGCAGTTGCAACTTAGAGAGTTGTCGTTTAATAAGTTTGATTTAGGTTCCGCCTTTCAATGATACACCAGAAATTCACATTTGCCTTTAATGCAAAATTCGTAAAAAGCTATTAGGTATAACGCATAACTTGAAATAGAACATCATAATGTGAATTTAAAATTTTCAATAGTTCCTTAGTTGTACAATCTCAGGTGTGGATTTGCCTTGAAGAACGTTTCCCAAGCTTCGCTAGGTTCGCAGTCCCGGTTGTCAAATCTTGCATGGTCAATTCCGACGCAATTGACTTCCCCGAGGTCGAGGGTGACATCTTTGCCCTTTTCCTTGCAAACGCATAGTGGTGGTTTTTCCTCGTTGCAACCGTAGATTCTGTGATTTTTCTTGCCTCTGCAGTGCCAGCCTTGTCCTTCGTTTTCAGGTTCGAAGTCTTCCCAACATTTGCATTCCTCTTTGGAATTTGCCGTCATGGCATTGACGGCCACGATGGCGAAAACCAGGAGAAGAAAAGTCTTCCTAAAGGAAAGATGACGTAGAATAAGGCAATTAATAGTATATTACATAGCGAGAGTTGTAAACGTATGAGTGGAAAAGTTGCGCACGAGCCGCGCAGCGGCGAGTGCTGTAATTCCATGAGTATGTAATAAGCTTACAACTCGAGTTTTGTATTATAATTTTTCTTCGACGAAAGAAAAACTATTATAATAGATGAACTATACTACGAACTATATCTGACAGGCAACAATTAGTATGTTGTTTAGTTGCTATGTGACGCGGATGCCGCGCTAACAAGGCACCCGTGATAATTGCGTTTTAATTAAGAACAGATACGTAATTTTTTTATTACGTGTCAGTCATTACGTGCCAGTCATTACGTGTCAATCATTACGTGTCAGTCATAACATGTCAGTATTCGTAACAATGGACGTACTTATAACCTAAACCGTCACTTACTAGGTATGTTACTAGCATAGGAGTAGAAAAAAGTATGTAATAGACCAGTGCCTAGCCTACTGTTAAGTATGCCACGGAATCGGACTATTTAAAAAAAATTATAACAAAACACTAGAACTCTTAGAGTAATATGGGTTGAGAAACAAATTCTTTGAAAATCGGTCCATCTTTAGAGAATAAAAGTCTCGAATCAAAGTAAAACACAGTGTATATATGGTTAAAATTGAAGGAACAAGCTGTATAGCTATAGGATATAAATATACGTTTGTTGTTATTATTACTCCATTATCTGTTTTCTTTTCATAAAATTTGTGAAATTATTTCTTTTAAAATAAATTTAGTTTCTATATTCACACAGGGTATTTCCTAAGTACACATAGATGTAAAATATTGGCCTGTTATTTGAGTTTTCTCGAGAAAAAATCCTATACCTATATTATAATAGAAATAGTTGTAAATTGCATATTACGAGTGATATAACGCACGAATGGAAACGTTAGAAGTATAATATACTTCATTTATGTACTTAAATTATTAAACAAATATATTTGTTTTGACAAGTTTAAAATTCAGGTTTCTAAGTAGTTGTGTTTATTATTGACAGCTGCTATCATTTAGCCCCCTGTGCGTTTTGCTTACCGTGCGATTGTGTGTACAATGTGTAAAGTTTAACTTTCATATACATGGTAGGTATATGGTGTTTTTTATCAGTTACAGTAGTCGTTTTACGTAAACATAAAAATGAAATAAAAAAAATCGTAATTTTTGTATATTTTGAAAAAGTGTCTACATATTTAAATTTGGGTGTTTGCGGCACAATTTACTACTCTTTGGTGTTAGTAGATAGAAAGAAAAATGTATGTTTTTAACTTTTGAAAATTTCCTTTGGTTGCTAACTACAGCGTTCTTGGAACTTTCTTAATTACAAACTATACTCTTAGTATCACACAAAATCAAATAAATTAAATTCTTTGAGTCATTCTACCTACAGACTTAATATATTCGAAATATCATACAAGATTAAGATTTACGTTGTCTTAATTTTGATTGCAGGTATTTCCATTTATTTCGAAATCAAAGGTTAAATAACTTACACCACACGCCGGCGCCGGTAAACTTTCTAAACGTATTTTAGGAAGCACCCTGTATAGATTTACCAACATGGTAACACGGTGTCTAGGCTGTCTATTATAATAGGTACTTGCACTTCTTTCGTATAGGTTATATTTATATTCGAATTAAATTTATTCCTATTTATTCTACAGACGATATACTTATACTATCTGCATAATGTACAGGGTGGGCCAAATTGGACACTTTTAAAGGGAAACTCCTATTTTTGACGGAGATAGACGAAAACTGATATCGGTGTCTGAGGCTCATTTTTTATGATAAACTAAATGTCGAAAACCGCAAATCGATATCTGTCACCGTTCTTGAGTTACAGGACGTTTTTCGAAAATGTGCGTTTTCGAAAAGTGGCCGTAACTTTTTCGGGTTGAAAATTTTGTGTTTCTTTAAAAATATTCTTAAATCACTTTTTTACGTAGAATCCAATACTGCTACTATTTTTTTTCTAGTCAATGGTTTAAGAGTTACGGATAAAAAATATAGTTTTTAAATGGAACACCCTGTATATTTTTGCATTATTTAATAGAGCACAAAATTATCGTTCCCAAAATATATAATACTTAATGATTTACTTAAGTACTTATCAATTACTAATAGCTTTTATGATTTCATGTGTATAATTGGAAGCACTCCCTTTCAACAAGTAGGCTGTGGACGGTGAGACAATGACAAAACCGTGGAAAAATGTTTACTATTACCTACCTGTCAAATTTTCAGTTAGGCTGTTTATGCAGGGTAAAGATTTTATGAAAAATGGGATATGATAGTCTGTTTTATACAATCCGGGGAAAATGCCTATCTCTGTTTAACTCGTACCTATTAATCAAATCTATTAACTATTACTCTAACACTATTAATCAAATTGTGTCGCAATCTCGCAAAAATGTGTCTTCTCTCTGGATACCGCTCGTAGTATAAATTGCTCGTTGCATCTGATTTTTCCCCGGATTGTATAAAAAAAGACTATCATATATCCCATTTTTCATAACTTTCAAATTTCATTGTAGGTGGTATGTTATAAAGTTTATAAACACAAAAATAGAAAAATCTTTACCCTGCATAAACAGCCTAACTGAAAATTTGACAGGTAGGTAATAGTAAACATTTTTCCACGGTTGTGTCATTGTCTCACCGTCCAAAGCCTACTTGTTGAAAGGGATGAGTGCTTCCAATTATACACATGAAATCATAAAAGCTATTAGTAATTGATAACTACTTAAGTAAATCATTAAGTATTTTATATGTTTGGAATGGTAATTTTGTGCTCTATTAAAAAATGCAAATATATACAGGGTGTTAAATTTAAAAAACTATATTTTTTATCCGTAACTCTTAAACCATTGACTAGAAAAAAAATTTAGTAGCAGCATTGGATTCTACATAAAAAAGTGCTTTAAGAATGTTTTTACAGAAACACAAATTTTCAACCCGAAAAAAGTTACGGCCACTTTTCGCAAACGCACATTTTCGAAAAACGCCCTGTAACTCAAGAACGGTGACAGATATCGATTTGCGGTTTTCGCCATTAAGTTTATCATAAAAAATATTCCTCAGACACCGATATCAGTTTTCGTCTATCTCCGTCAAAAATAGGAGTTTCCCTTTAAAAGTGTCCAAACTAGCGGAGATGAGAGGAAGGTTAAATGTGGAAAAAATTGCAGTTTTGTAGGCCCAATTTAACACGCCTTGTGGATTATCTACTAGATATTTTGAAAGAAAAAACAAAATTTTGGCGATTTATTCTAATGCGTCTATAGCTGCGTTGTTTCTGATTTTAGATAAAAAGTGTAGATACCAAAGTTGGAGGAATTTGTGTCCCCCAATGCGGTTATCACGTCACACTTTCCGTGACAGCTGCCATTTTGCGATGCGACACAAACTTTTGTTTTTTTTTTAATGGAAACCATGGTTGGTCATGGTCTGAAAAAAATCAGGCATTTTTAGAGCTTTCGAACGATTTAACACTCGATATGGTTATTCGCAAAAATAACGGAAAAAACTATGGTTTCCATTAAAAAAAAAAAACAAAAGTTTGGGTCATATCTCGAAAATGGCAGCTGTCGCGGATATAATGAGATGAGCATTGGATACACAATTCTCTCCAACTTTGGTATTTACACTTTTTGTCTAAAATTAGAAACAACGAAGCTAGATGGATTAGAATACATCGCCCAAATTTCGTCATGACTTTTTCCAAAAATCCACAAGGCGCGGTAAATTGGTCCCACCAAACTGCAATTCTTTCCATTTCAACGCGCCTTGTGGATTTTTGAAAAAATTCATGGCTTACTAGATATTTTAAGAAAAAAAAAAGAAATTTTGGCGATTTATTCAATAATCCATCTAGTTTCGTCTTTTTCGATTTTAGATAAAAAATGTAAGTACCAAAGTTGGAGAGAATTATTTCCCCAATACGGTTGTCATGTCCTAATTTCCACGACATCTGCCACTTTCTATAGATATGACACAAACTTTTGTTTTTTTCTTAATGGAAACCATACTTTTTTCAGTTATTTTTCCGAATAATCATATCGAGTATTATATATATCGTTGGAAATCTCTAAAAATGCCTGATTTTTTGAGACCATAGCCAACTATGGTTTCCATTTAAAAAAACTGCAATTCTTTCCCCATTTAACCTTCCTTCTATCTCCGCTAGTTTCCGAGATCCCCATACTGATCATCAAAAAACTCAACCTGTATATAATATATTTTTATATAAATGTAATGGTAAAATTATTATCAATTTCTGCTGTCCTCGTTAACTAAATCCGCTAGTGATCGCGAAATTGTAAAACCGATATCGGTAGGTACCAAAAATTTACGAAAAATAGCATATTATATACAACAACTGCAAAACCTTTAATGGTGGTACCTTCGAACTTCAATGAAGAGGTTCATAATATTATATTATATTAGGGGTAATAGTAATTAGTAATAATGATTAATTACACGTGCAAGATTATTTTGTTCTGATTGATAGCTTTAATCACAGAATAAGTAGCTCTGCAACAGAAGCCTCCTTACGGACATGTGTCAAAAATAAGCGAGTGTCCATTTCAATTTACCGAAAGACGGATAGTATTTTAGGCATAAAATAATAATAATATAATTAATAAAATAATTTTAAGCATAAATTTGGTTCTAATACAATCTCTTTGCAATGTAGATTAACGTAAAATCAAATAAAATGCACATTATTCATGCCTTAAGAATATATATTTTGCTAAAAAGCGAGTCTCTTTTTGACACATGTCGCTAAGGAATTGTCTGTATTACTCGTTAGTCTGTGCTTTAATGAAGTGTTAGTACTTACATGATATACAGTATGTTTCATTTTGAGTCGAGAAAATTCCGGAAAGACGAGCCGATTTTCAAATGCGTTTTAGCAACCTATAAGTACTCGTTTATAATTTCTTGAAATAGTTTTATAAATGGCATATTTAGTTTCGCTTGCGAAAATGTAGGCATTTCATATTAACATTAACATTTCCTTACAAGGCACCTTCCTCCATCCTTAATTAATTCTGCTTGATTTAAGAAGTTGAAGCACGTTAATCAAATCAGGCGTGCCATGAATGCCATGAAAACAAAAACGGTATAGTCTACATATTTGACGGATACATAGTTACCCAGCGCCTAATGTAAAACACCGTTGGGTTTCTTTAAAAAAAAAATAAATAAATGATGTTTACAATATACGTACAATATAGGCTGAAAAAAGTGTTTTGAAAATCGGTAGGTATATCTTTCGAAAAATACGGAATTGTCTTGACTCAAAGTGGAACACACTGTATATATGTTATGACATATATTATCCGGAACAACTTATCCACAAGTAAATAATTATAGTGCACTGCAGTAATAAAGAAAACTAGGTATAGTAGCATTGTCTTACAATCCAATTCCATAATAAAAATGTATAGTTTTAATAACAAATCCAGGTAAAATCATTCGTTTTAAATAATAGAAAACAAACAGATATGACGTTCAACTCCTTTGCATTTATAAAGATAAAATTTGCAGACTCTAGGTGGATTTTTTCCATTATTGCTAGGAAACCGCATTCATAAAGTTTGCACCAAATTTGTCATTTAAAATGAAAAATTCGGAAAAATCGTGTTTGCTTTGGAAACATCGTAAAAATATGTTCGTATTGCATTATTGTGCCTCTATGCCAACTTTCAGAAATATATCAGGATATTCGTTTGTCCCTTCAAATCGGTGATATAAATTATTTTTTTCCAGCAAATAACCTAAGACACTTATTTACTGGGTGCTCTCTTACTGAATCAGAGTGATACAAATAAATTTCAACGTAACATTCACAAGAAAAATATGATTTTTTTAAAAATGTAATTAGGTACAACAATTTTTCTTATTTAGTGCAAACTTTATGAATAGCACTGTATGTGTCAAAGTGTGAACCGTGATGGTTCTGAAGAGATTTGTAGTAAATTTAAATTTTTATAAAATGAAATTGTACGAACTAAATAGCACCATCCCGCCATTTTAAATTTGTTGACGTTAAAAAGCAGCAAAAAGCTTACTACCTACCTCATTTTTTGCTTTACTTCAATTTAATATGCGCAAAGTGCCCACTTTACTAAGCGATATACAATACGTATGTGCAATGTGATATTTGGGTAAATTAGATGTATACTTACATGCTGTTATAATATTATACTGTCTTTTCAGATTCGACTCTGCTTGTGCAATGAAACCAAAAATGAAATTCCTTAGCCATGGTCGGCGCACATACATTTATGAGGTATTCTCGGCCTTGGCAATGAAACCGGCTACCCATAGAGAAATTCAATACATCAAAACAGATTGTGTACGGATTTCATTAATATTTCTGTTAGGTAACACGATACTTAGTTAGTCACGAGGGAAATGGATATTAATTAATTATATTTATTATCCTTTAGAAACCATATTTTCCCAGGAAATTACAAAACATTTAATTTGGTAAATATTGTGCTAAAATAAATCATTCGGGGAGATAAAAGCCTAATTGGATATTATTCCTATGAATTATTTTTCTTTTGATTTGCATTTTCCGAGTATTGAATATGTCCAATAAAGAATCATGTTCTAGTGAGAAATTTCTGATAATTATACAAAACTTAATTACCATACAGAAGATTTTTATCTCAATTCAATGGTTAACTACAGCAATTAAACGATTACCTTGTTTAATTGCACATAAAGAAAGATTTATTTGGTTCAGGGCGGGACATCCACGTGGAAATAGTGTTGTATAAGAGAAGCAATTGAGTTGAAAATGTGTGTTTCAAAATTTAAATTCTAACGGAATTTCCAAAATGTATGTACTAGGTGGTCAAACCATTATTAAAAAACAATTTAAAAAAATAAGAATTGGACTTTTTTCGGTTTGGCAGGAAGTAAATTTCTTTTGTCCACTTTTCTTCGAGGGACACTGCATACAAGGTGGTCCAAACTTTATCAGCAATACTTTAAAAACTGCTAGAAAATTTAAAAAAGGCGATTTTTTTCATATATACATGTATCGAAATCCTAGCGGTTTTCGATATACAGGGCGTCAAAGTTCATTTTTTTTCAAATTATCTTTTATTTCTCCTAAAAGAAGACAGCTAAGGCAAACATATCTGGTACAGGGTGTACCAGTTAACGTGATAAACCCTATTTTCTCGGTAATTTTAAAGATAAATTCATGGTTCGAAAACCAGACTTGTGTAGAATTTTTAGAGGAATTCGAATGTGACGTCAAACTTAATATACCTGGTGTTGTTAAAAGTTATTTAAAAAAATACCGTTTTCCAAAAAATTGTGAAGTTAGATTTTAACACGAAATGTTAGTAATGAGTATACGGAGAGTAAAGAAAAAGTGTCGGTTTTCATTTATGGCTTCCGGTTTTACCGGAAGTGAGCATCACTTTGTCAGATTTTTGAGACAACCTGTATATTTTGTGTTTTTTAAGTTCCTCTTGTTCTCCCAATTCTAATCATATATATTTTTATAGAGTTATCTCTAAAAATAACCAAGCAGTAAATATTTATTTTTTGATAAATTTCGTCGAGTATGACAAATTCACATCTTTGCATGGAATGCTAAAATATATAGTTAGAGATAACTATATAAAAATATATATATGGTTAGAATTGCGAGAACAAAAGGAACTTAAAAAATCCAAAATATACAGGTTGTCTCAAAAATCTGACAAAGTGATGCTCACTTCCGGTAAAACCAGAAGTCAGAAATGAAAACGGACACTTTTTCGTTACTTCTCGTATACTCATTACCTACTAGCATTTCGTGTTAAAATCTAACTACACAATTTTTTGGAAAACGGTATTTTTTGAAATAACTTTTTAGCAATACCCGGTATATTAAGTTTGACGTCACATTCGAATTCCTTGGAAAATTCTACACAAGTCTGGTTTTCGAACCATAAATTTATCTTTAAAATTACCGAGAAAAACGGGTTTATCACGTTAACTGGGACACCCTGTACAGTTTAGACACTCATTAAATACTATAAATTAAAAATAATTCAGCCCATCTACTTCCACCAGTGCCGGAGAGACGGGGGTCAATCAAAAAACACATTTTTTATTACAAATTTATATAAAAATTCGAACGCTCATCGGACCACTATTTTCTTTAATATTTTTGTGTTACGCCAATAAATATATTAATTTGAATGTTGGCAAAAGCACCAATAAAGTAACTATTATTGGGTAGCATTTTAAGTAGCCTCCATGTTAAATTCCGTTTTTTTGCAATTTACCGCTTTAATACCTACTAAATTTGAAATTAAAAAAACTTTCCCCGACTGAATAAAAATAAGGAACGATTTTCTTTTATAAAATTTTCCACAAGAATGCACCGTTTTTCTACACAGTAATAAAATTTGGTAAAATATGAAACACTAAAAGTGTCACATATATTAAGTTTACCCGGATTCTGGTTAAATTGACCAGTTTCGTTTTAGTCACGGTTTTAGTACAATTTGAATTTTTACACGAATATATTTACACGGCTGTGTGTTGTGTAGCATAATACACGCCTTTAGTGTAAAATTTACCATTTTCCGTGTACAAATTTTACGACATCTGGTGTTTTATGATACGGTATTTTACCCATATACGGGGTGTTTACTAAACATATGGTCCCCCGGTTATTGTAAATATATTTTGTTCCATTTACGACTAAGGACAACAGCATTGTTTCGGCGACACACAACGACAAAACATTTTTTTTTCCATTGTTTAAATTATTATTCTAATCAAATATACCTATTGCAATAATAATAATAATAATAATAATAGAGAAATCAACTTGCCACACCAGGTCCATACAATGTCAGTGCAAGTTGGATCAGCGAAGAACGCGAGATGGGCCGGAACTATAGCCAGATGCAACACGAGCAATTCACAACCGCTGAGGTCTCCGATGTCATCAAGAATTCCCACAACTGGAAGGCACCAGGTCCAGATCATCTCCAAAATTATTGGATTAAGAAGTTGTGGGGCACGCATGAACAGATAACTACCTTAATTAATGAAGTCTTGCTCGATCCTCTGAAAATGCCATTGTTTCTTACACAGGGTGCAACCTACCTGTTACCAAAAGACTAGCGGAATACGGATAACCCTGCCAAGTACCGCCCAATAACCTGCTTGCCTACGCTGTACAAGATAATCACATCTTGCCTTACGCAGCGAATATATGCTCACTGCGAGCGGAACAACATCATTGCAATGCAGCAGAAGGGCTGCTCGAAGGGCGCAATGGGATGCAAACAGCAACTCATCATAGACTCTGTCATCTGCAACCAGGCTCATTCCAAGCAACGAAACCTCCACATGGCTTATGTGGACTACAAAAAAGCATTTGATTCCGTACCTCACGACTGGCTCACAGGTATCTTAAAGCTGTATAAAATATATCATCATACAGTTTCCTTTTTAGAACACGTTATGACAACCTGGCGCACTAAGATACAACTCAGAACCGCAGACAGTAACATCGAGACCGACACAATCAACATCCGAAGAGGGATTTTCCAAGGAGATTCACTCAGTCCACTGTGGTTCTGCATGGCGATGAATCCTCTATCACATCGGTTGAACTCTACAAAATATGGCTTCGCTATCAAAAGCAACAACGCAGAAGCGATCAAGTTGAATCACCTATTATATATGGATGATTTAAAACTGATCGCAGCAACCAAAAACCAACTAACGCAAATGCTTAAAATTGTAGAGGAGTTCTCCAGGGACATCGGAATGCTGTTTGGACTGGACAAGTGCCGCACCCTTAATATCATCCGGGGAAAGCTCGAACAAAGCGCACACGAGATGCAGGACGGCCAGGAGATCGAAGCAATGAGCAAGGGAGATACATACAAGTATCTCGGGATGAAACAAGCTCAAAGGATAGACCATCGAACAATGAAGACTGATTTAACGAATGAATTCATCAAGAGAGTAAGACAAGTAGTGCGAACTGATCTTAACAGCAGGAATTTGTTTAAGGCCCTGAACACGTATGCGTGCTCTGTACTCAGCTATTCGTTCGGAATAGTGAATTGGACCAACACGGACATCAACAACCTGCAACGAAAAGTTAGGACACTACTGACAAAAGCTCATAAACATCATCCCCGTAGCGCCGTAGAAAGAACAACTCTGCCACGTCAACTAGGAGGAAGAGGATTGGCAGACCTCAGCAAGCAATTGGACCAACAAATATTAAATCTGCGTAATTATTTCCACAGGCAGGCCAACAGCTCCACACTACATAGGGCTATATGCGGAGCAGACGTCTCAACACCGCTACGTCTGACGGAACACGAGCGTCAAAATCACCACCGAACCGACAACGATAAACTACAGAGGTGGTTGGGGAAGCCGCTGCACGGGAGGCATCCTAATGAAGTTAACCAGGAACATGTCGACAAGTTAGCGTCGAACTATTGGCTGACCTCGGGACGAATGTTCCCCGAGACGGAAGGCTTCCTACTGGCCATACAAGATCAGGTTATACCAACTCGCAACTACCTAAAATTCATTGTAGGAGATGCATCGGTAGTGGATGACAGATGCAGATACGGGTGTCCAACTTCAGAAACAATCCAGCACATAACAGGAGGATGTCAGATGTTCGCATCAACGGAATATAAGGAACGACACGATTCGGTTGCCAAGATCTTGCACCAGGAACTGGCGGAAAAGCTGCTGCTTGTGCAGGCAGAGAGGGTCCCATATTACAACTACACACCTGAGCCTGTTCTTGAGAACAGCAACTACAAGATGTACTGGGATCGTACAGTTCTGACAGATCAACGAGTTGCCCATAACAGACCGGACCTTATAATAGTTGATAAAATTTCTAGGAAGACAACTCTGATTGATGTGGCCATCCCGAACAACAACAACCTGCGTGTGAAGCAAGTCGAGAAGATCGCGAAGTACAGAGACTTAGAAGAACGAATTAGAAGGCAATGGGAAATGGAAAACGTCAAGACGATTCCAATTATCGTGTCAACAACTGGTGTTATACCAAAAAGTTTTCTGAAAAACATAAAAGAGCTGGGTCTAACTGATAGTCTTTACAGGTCCATGCAGAAAGCGGTACTACTTGCGACAGCCCGAACCGTCAGGAAATTCATGGGGAATGCAGGAACGTCCGACAACATCAATGTCACCTAAGGCCCGATAACATGGCAAGGGTCTCGTCCGAGCCAGATCCTTATGGTATCCGGGATACCCGGGATCTGAGTGAATGTTCCCCGTAGAGGGAGTGCGAATGCCTTTTGGCTAAGTCGATATAATAATAATAATATGCCCTGCGAATGCAGGATCATCCAACAACATCAATGTCACCTAAGGCCCGATAACATGGCGGGGGTCTCGTCCGAGCCAGATCCTTTTGGTATCCGGGATACCCGGGATCTGAGTGAGTGTTCCCCGTGGAGGGGGTGCGGGTGCCTTTTGGCTAGGTCGAGATAATAATAATAATAATTCTCACCCTCACCATACTCCAAACTAGGAGTACCCCAGAAGCAACCATATGCTTGTGCGGGGAAAGGGGAAATTACTATTATTTTGTCTTCGTTGCCATTTTCGGCAATGCATTGACTCAATTGTTTAAAAAGTGGATAGCTAACACTCAAAATACTGTTATTTTCGAAAAATCTTTAGTAATAGCTCTGTATCTTCGAAACAAAAGCGGCTTTCAGAAAATCATCAAACGACAAAATATTCTTAAAATAACCCATCGAACAACCCCTTGAACGTTTGCCTTATATTCACTAAACACTAAACTACAATAATTAAAAATCGAAACTTGGAAAAGAAGTACACCTACCATGGTGTCGCAGGTACTTTTTGGGCTAGTCAATAGTAGGGTAGAAGCGTAGAAGGTAGGATTATTATAGAAAGTCACTTTAAAGATTTATTTATTAATTTTTTTTAAATACAGGTAGTTATTAAATACAAGACTAACATTTTTTGAAATGCTTAATATTTGATATTTATCTTATACTTGGTTTACTTGGTTGTGGCTAATCACTCAATCTGTAAAAATCGGAGAATAGTGTTCAGTTATTGGGCTAGATAATTGCTTTACGTTAGGTATAGCGTTGAGGGGGGGAATGTATTCTCCATTCAACGGGTATAGTCAGCACATCCGAACAGTTACCATCAGTGTCACACAGCGGATATTTAATAATGTTTTTGATTTGAATTTGATTAGAAATATATATTTTTTCGGCCTATAGACAGAATATGACACTCAAAAATCCGGCAAGAGACTGACGGAGGGAAGAGAAAGTCCAAATATGCCGTTATTTTGACCTTGATCATAACATGGGTTGTGTATAAAAATAAGTGTTTTTAGAAGCACTCCCCGAATATTTTCAACACCCGCTCGTGAATTTTTTTTATCAGGAGGTATTTTCTGTTGGAAAATAGATTTAAAGAAATGAAAATAATGCGCTTCGACGAAGTTTGGTGTATAAATTTACACGAGAAAAGTTTACCAGCAATTTTGTATGGTTTTCACGGGCAAATTTTTTTCTGTGTCCAATTTGAAAAAAAAAAAAAGTTTAAATAATTAATTTTTGAACTTTTTTTCCGCGGAGTGCGGAGTAGGAGTAAAAGCCAACCCACAGCCCCCTACACACCTCATGCCGCGCGTTTCTTCTTAAGCGCGTGCGGGCAGTATTTAGTACTTTATTACCTTCTGAAGAACATCGGCAGTCTGGAATATTCCGTAGTAATCAGAGGTCACCCCAGGTCTGTTATAAATCCCTTTGAAACCTCAGATCAATCCACCTACAGTCTAATACCCCAGTGGCCCTCTCCGAATTTCTTCTCCCAGCCCAAATCGGTCCCTAATCTGCCTTAGGTGTGCGGGCCGGCCGTTTAAGGGAATCTATTAGGGGACATAAATCTCAATGTAAGGTGCGGACCCTCCGGGGAGGCGTTCAGGCTGCCCCAGGGGACACACCGCTGGCTCCCCGTCCCGTTCCTACGATCGCCCGTATAGGTATCTCCTTACGTGCTTGCAATGTGGGGGGACATGACAGAAAATTGAGTTTTGCTAACTAGACCAACACCACCTCTACTAAAGCCAAACAACAACCAAGGCCTACTATAAAGACAGGCCCTGGCGCACAAAAATCACGTGACCATCTTAGTCCGACGTTACATGTCATTTGTCACATAACTGAAAGCGGCAGCTTGGGTTTTGAGAATTTTTCAATGTTTAAAGTGTTTTTAAACGTCTTAGTTGATATTTTAGAAACAAGTTTGTGCCTAGTGCGCGTGTGTCCTGGCGGAGGGGAACCGCCCAGGTGTTATGGCCTCTGGGTGTCTGGGTGGGAGTCGTGCCGTCCAAGAGTATTGGGGCCGCTCGCACCGACGCGACGCGACGCGTGAGCGCTGTAAGGGGAATTCTCCCCCGAACCACAGAATAGGGAACCCGGAATGGACTATTATGGACATGGGACAGTATTGGACAGTGGAGCTTGAGACACAGAGGGGTGAACTGCTTACGGGAGATCCGCGAGTTCAGACGGTCCGGGTGGCTGGGAGCCGTTCCCGTTGACCACGTTCGGGTTTGTGTATTTATTGTATTCACCATTCACCTTGTGCGAAATAAATCAGTGTTGTAACGTCCTCGAAGATTTTCGTTGTCGACCCACGCCCTGATACGGTTCCTATTCGGCCTTTCACGCTGCCGATCAACTGAGACCTCGTATATATTTACAGTATACCTACTGAGGTTAGTTTTCATTTTTATTTCGTAAAAAATAACCTAAATATCAAATATTGGGTCTGTTTATATTATATTTATACATATTACAAAAGCCAGGAAGAAAGTGTCGCCATAACAAACATTTGTTTTGCCTCGCGATGAAAATTTCCGCCAAAAATGGATTCGTCAAATCCCAACTGAGATTTCATTTCTAAAAAACCCTTAAGTATGTGTGGCTAACACGTTTTCAAGAAAGTGAAACAATAATTAAAGTGGACAAATGTGTTGTGGGAGGAAAATACCTATAGAGAATATCACCTAAGCTAAAGGAAGGTGATGTCCCAACAATTTTTGAGAATGGCCAAAATATTGTGAGTGCAGTGCCGTTTAACTCTCAGCCTAAAACAGCTGGGGCAGGTTGAAAATTTTGAAAAAACAATTAGAGAAAGCTTGGATGCACAAAACCAATAATGTAATAGATGAAAGAAAACTTGCCAAATTGTTACGAAATTTGTTTTTTCTACTTATCTCCAAAAATGCCTCTCATTATATAGGACTAAGTTGGTAACGTGACTACGCGATTATGCGTTAGCGCCGTTGCCTGTCTTTATCGTTGGCCTCGAACAACAACAGAGAGAATAGAGAGAAAGACATAGAAATACACATTCTAATGAACATGTTTAATATATAATGTTTATGATAACGTGTATTTTATGAAAATACAGAAAATATGAAAGAAACAAAGTTTTGACCAGTTACAAAATTGAAAGAAAAATAATTACGATAAATGGAAAATAAAGTCCGGCAGTCGCGTACCATATTATACATCTTAAGTACTTACATAATATTATAGGTAGTTCATTTGAGAGCCTCTTATTTTAGGTATATATAATATGTTCTGTTTTACGTGCATGGTTTTTTATTTTCGATAGGCATGACTTGTTTCTCAGGGATCTGGATAGATTTTGGTGAGTATTTCAAGTTTTCGATTTCCTTTTCTTTTATTATCAGGAGCCAGCCAGCTAGTTGTTCAAAATAATATTAACAGTAACAGAAATAATTCTTTGCCACAGTTGACAAGTAGAGTGAACTTTGCAGTCAGAATCAGGGGAAATATCATATAGTTTGAAATTTTCTGCCAAATAATTGAGCAAGCAGTTCTCTGATTTTTGTCATTCAAAAAATGTTCAATTGCCAGCAATTTTTTCAAAATCACAAAACTGTACATAACAAATAATACAGGATATTTACTGGGGAACCGTAACCGCAAAATATCGGATTCCAAAAAATGCTTGTGACAAACCTGCAATAAAGGAAAATTTGCTTGATTAACGCAAATTTAATTTATTGCAGAGGGAATGTTTGAGAATATATTAGTAATAAGACAAGTAGGTATAGGGTATAGGTATACCTAATGTAAAATGGGGCATGAGGGCATGGCAATATTCGTCATCCCATTTTGAAATAGCAAACAAAACTCTAGTCGGCAAAACAAGCCGCCGCTACAGCTGCAAATTTCTGAGCATTTATTGTCCAAATTACGCAAGAATATGATAGCCTCTAGGCAGTGACGTCAGAGTGACGTAGCACTATTGTTGTTTGGCTTTAGTAGAGGTGGTGTTGACTAGACACGTTAAAAATTCAAGAGAACAAACATATTAGAAGATATTGCACTAGTTTTGGGTCATATCGTGAAAATGTCGCGTTCAATTGTTCAATTGTTCACTTCTGAAAAGTGACATTTATTCTTTTGGAAACTTGAAATCTTTCAACCACCATTTTAGTCCAAGAGCCGGCCGCGTGATTTCAACTCTCATAAGATTATAGAATAAGATGTTATGTACAATGTAGAGAGTGTATAATTCTTTCCTTGAAGCGAGTAGGTTGCCTCAGATAATATATGGGCCCGATCATTGTTATTTAAAGAAGTTGTGGTTAATTTTTAATTTTTTATTAGGTACAACCCGGTCCCCACATTTAATACTTTTTCACAAAAGTCCTTTGATAGATTCGAAAAGTGCTGTTCCAAAAATCGAAGTAGGTGGTAAATATCTTCTCCAGTACCGAAAGAAACCTCGAAAATCCGATATTTAACCAAATTCCCGACTCCCGATTTTCAAGTTTCGAAAAACGGGACGGCTGTAGAATTAGCGAAACTGACGGGAAATCCTGCGGAACCGCTCTTAGAAATTGAGTTTTTTCTAATTTTTTGATTTTTCGAGAGCACCGGAAGCATCTGCACCTCACCTACAAAGACTTGAGGGAAGCTTTAAAAATGCCGACCCCAGAGCCCCGAGCCGAAATAACTTAGCTGTAGCTCGGCGAAAAAGGGCAATTTTTGACAGTTTTCGGACTTTGCCCTCTTAATCCAAGATAATTAGATCCGTCTTATAAGGGGCGCAAAAAAATAAATGCTGGCAAGTTGAATTTTTCGGGGTTGGTCGAGGACTGCCTCCTGAGTATCCAACCAAAAAATCACACTCGAACCCCTTCAGAGTTTTGTGCAATAAAGGTGGTTTCTTATTATTATTTTTTTTATTTTTTTTTCCAGTCTGTGCATAATAATAAGCTCTACAACTTTGCCTTATAAAACTTTTTTATAACTTTCATATCTCACCAGTTACAGCGCATTTCATGTTAAAAAAATGATCCAGGATATTTATCCATTGTGCAAAAAATGAATGCTGGCAAGCTGATTTTTTCAGGGTTGGTCGGGGACTGCCTCCTGAGTATCCAACCAAAAAATCACACTCGAACCCCTTCAGGGTTTTGTGCAATAGGGGTGGTTTCTTATTTATTTATTTTTTGAAATTTTTTTCCAGCCTGTGCATAATAATAAGCTCTACAACTTTGCCTTATAAAACTTTTTTATAACTTTCATATCTCAATAGTTACAGCGCATTTCATTTTTAAAAAAATGCAATATTTAATACGAATGCTTCGTTCAGTTCAATGTTTAAAAACTGGTGAGATATGAAAGTTATAAAAAAAGTTTTATAAGGCAAAGTTGTAGAGCTTATTGTTATGCAAAGGCTGGGAAAAAAAATTTCAAAAAATAAATAAATAAGAAACCACCCCTATTGCACAAAACCCTGAAGGGGTTCGAGTGTGATTTTTTGGTTGGATACTCAGGAGGCAGTCCCCGACCAACCCTGAAAAAAATCAGCTTGCCAGCATTTATTTTTTTGCACAATGGATAAATATCCCGGATTATTTAGGTGACGGGAAATGCCGACCAATCGCACGTAAAAAAGATCCGTCCCACCTGATGCGTTGGTCGTTTTTTCGCCGAAAATATTTAATACCTCGAAAGCGGGAAATAATTTACCTGAAAATGACCCGTTCTCCGGCCATTTCGCCGTACCGTCAGATCTCCCGAAAAAGGCGTTTGAACAAAATTTTTCCTGGGCATCAAAAGGTATAATGGCACACAACTCACGTCCCCGAGGTCCAGACTTGCCCCCGTCTTTCGCGCCGTATTTAACAGTGGAGGATTTTAGGGGCCCCGAAAATACGCCTATTGGATTTCTAAAAGACCAAGGGACCCTTTTTTTGTTTTGTTCTATAATCATATGACAGTGGGTTTGCCTAAAAATTAACCACAACTTCTTTAAATAACAATCATCGGGCCCATATTAATTGCTATAACATCTTATTCTATAATCTTATGAGAGTTGAAATCATGTGGCAGGCTCTCATACTATTTCTATAACCGACATTTTTTCCTCACATGTTCACCGTTTTTATATTAATTAGATAATTATTTAGTTGAACAATTTTCCAAGACGATAGTAATTATAAAAGTGTCCCAAATTAAAACCTGTCATAATCTGCAAGAAGCAAAGCAAATTTGCTAATGGGCAAAGGTGGTGTCCGAAATTTTCTGGTCGTAGGTAGATCCAAATGGAGGTATACGACATAGCCGTCATAAGTTTGATATAAAGTTTAAACGGTAGTTTCAAATTAAAGTCAGGAGTAGAAAACATATACCTAACAGTGGAGAACTCCTTTACTAACTTAATTTCTTTTTTTTTGACTAGGTGGCTGTGACTTTAAATCTGACATCCACTTTTGATTACAAACAACTTTTGTAAGTAACTTTTTACCGTATTTTAAAAAATAAGGGTACTTTACTCTTGAGCTATTTTGACATTTTTGAATCTACCTCGTATCAAAAAAGATATATTTAAATTTTGGTATATGCGTTTTGAGTTTGAAATGATGCACCAACTTTTATCAAGAATAAAATTTTCTGAGAAATTTATAATAAAAAAGTTTTCCATTTGTGTCCAACTTTCTGCCGGTCACTGTAGATACTCATTTCATCATAGAAAATAATTATTTTGTCTACCAAGGCATTTAAGTTCAACTTTTTATTACGAATATGGAATTTAGTTGCCGAGGTCTACAAGGCCGAGGCAAATAAAGGGAGATATCTTTAGAACGTTTTGTCACGAGCGTGGGGTGGGTGTCATAGGCGAGGTTATACGGCGCGTGGTTTGGCGAACCACGAACGTAGTGCGTGGTTCGCATTGGCTTGCCACTTTGCGAACTGGGTGTGTCAAAACGGTACGTGGTTCGTACAAGCTTGTGACGCATTTGGTTCGTCCTCACAACACGGAACCAAAATCAGTGCTGCAACAACGGCCATGGATGCTAGACAACAAACGATCCCCCCCCCCGTAAAATTTTGCCAGGATGCATACATGTGGTAATAAAATATGGAAATACCGAAATTTTGTCTAAGATGCTAAATTATAAAAAAGCTCGGATATATAAATTTTATTTTAAGTTTTTCTATACCTACCTGGGAAATGTTCTGTATTATAGCGTATAGCTTAACAAAAACTGGGCATGCCTAATGCCTCACGTTTTATCTTATAAATGAGACATGATTTAATAGTATCTACATAATATTATGTTTATCTTGATATTTATATTACAAAATATTTTCCAAAGAAAAATATTTATTAAGTATAATAAAAGGGGCTCCGCCACTCCGAGTAATACAAATACCCTTATCTATTAATTGACAAATATAAAATCTTACCATTGCTAAAATCTGTATGGTGCTTAGTATAAAAACATCACGTGACGTCGCAGAATTGATGTATATTGGTTGTATAAAAATTGAAAATTCCGCTATTTTTCCTAATAATACGCCAATTTTTAAAGGAGCTACCAGAAAAATTGATCTAAATTCAATTATTGAAGCTAAAATTCAATAATTGACGTTAAAATCACAAATCTTAATTCGCAGTAACAGAGTGTACAAAAGTACTCAACAATACACCCAGAGAAATATCTATTAACCATTAATAAAAATCTATTAATCCCAGCAAAATATCTGCTTTGAATAGGCTTCAATTAGATCACCTATCTATGATTAATACAAACTCTTTGCTAAAAAGGGCTTATTTGCAATTAATATACAAATTACATTGTGACTACTAATAAGTTACTTATTTGTCGTTAATATATCCTTTATTTCTGGCTAATACATTGACTTATTATTTTATTCAGAGCAAATATAAAACCATGCTATGGTTAATAGAATCTTTTATTAAACTTGTTGCTGAGAATAGAAAAATATATTAAATTTGCTGTAGCTGCTGGAGGAACCTGTTATAGTTACTTAATAGACTTATCTACCTTATGTACCTATCGTACAATATTTTTTTAACAGCCGACACTCTTTAGTTTGACACTTTTCCCAACAATCAACACAAGTTTGTTTCCATAGCAACGAGAAAGCAAAGCCGTCTATACCATAAATCGGGACAGGAGAAGAGAATAATAGGGATCGGGAAAGATTTTTACCTTTTTTCGGCCTAGGCCGGGAAACGTTAATTTATGAGGGAAAATTCTCTAGAAAGGGTGTATTTTCTGGCCGGTCGGTTGAAAAAAATGTATTGTAGTATTGGTACATAAATCGATCGACAACATTACTCGCGGAACGACAACTATCACTAGTTGTTGACTCGCAACTGAAAACTAAATGGTAACCCTCGGAACCAATCCATAAGAAATACGTTAAACCACAAAACGCATGCGCAAAACCAAGAAGTAAATAAACTACCTATTTGTACCAGGAAGGTTCATATTTGTGGTTAATAGGGTTTGTTTTGTTACAAATAGTTTCCCTATTTGCGGCAAGTAGAATATCTTAGCAAAGTTTACCTTTTTGTAATAAATAAAAATTTTGCAATAGTAAATAGGTTCATTTATTTTTTATTTGCCACAAATAGATATCTGATTGTGACAACAAAATGATCTTAGCAAGATAGTTTTTGCTGGCACAGCAAGTTCGACTTTCTGTAGTAAACAGAGATCTTTTAACAACAAATAGATTTTTCTTAGCAAAATACTTTATTTGGTCCATTTTCCTCAGTGTAGAAGTGAATATTTTTCGTAATAATTATTACCTCTATACGAGTTTAAATAGAAACTAAAGGCACTTCAAATAAACGCACAAAATTTGACTAAAATTGCATTTTTCCGTGTTTTCGAGGTGTTTTAATAATTTCCTGGCAATCTGCTAATTGTTTCCTGAAATAAAAATTTTCTAAGTGGTTTGGTCGACTCGACACCGATTTTCAGCCTAATAGCGTTAATATTTTGCAAAAATTAATATTAGCGGATAGATCAGTTTTTAGGGACCCCTTCCGGAGCTGGGCCCCCCGCACGTTGGGCTCTGCGGGTGCCTTATCGCCGCCAGTGGTTGGAATGTATTAGATCTATTCTGTTTACGGTAAGCATATCATGGCTAATAGAAATGTAGGGGGGGCTAAGCCCCCCTAGCCTAGCTAGTTACGTCTATGTGTGTATTTTATAAAATATTATTATACTCATTTCTTTAAGATATTGCAGATACAGTTGGTCCCACATGTTATCAGAGTTTTTAAAGGAGCCTTCAGGATATTTTGAAAATTTCTGTAGAATGGCAGCATCCGACTTCGACCGGGCACGACTAAATTAAATTGATAATAACTCGCCCTATTAGTAAGAGGTTCGTAATATAGCAAACCTACACGAACCTACACGAACCTATACGAACCTTGCACGAACCGGCGAGCCAAACTCCTTTGATCTGTGCACATTTACCGACCGCCGATGGATCCTACGAACCACGCACCAAGAACCGCGATCCAATAGCGAACCGGTTATGTCAGACGGCTCGTGGATCGCGGTTCGTTAAGCCAGGCTCGCCGAACCACGCGCCGTGTAACCCCGCCTTTTAGTGCCATAGGAAAGAAAGACATTTTCATCACAGCCGCAAAATCTAAAAGTGACGTTTTGTCGAATATAACGCCGAACTCAATTTTCCGCATCCGTTGGTAAAGGTCGTCGAGTGCTAATCCCGAATATTTTAAATTCTTCACCATACCCGGACTGTCGATTCCCGCCGTGAAAGCACCTATACCATTCAATTTGGTTTTTACTGCTTATAAAATTTCGTGTCAGCCTTAGAGATTTCTATACTAGACGAATATTTTGCCCAATAGCGGCACATTAAAAGCAAATAGGCATCAAAATATAAATGTAAACGAAATAATATGAAAAAAAAAATCACAGGTAAATGGATTGATATTCATGGATTGAACTTCCACATCACCACATTCAAATACTTTTGGGCAAAGTTGCGGAGCAAGAAAAAGTGTCTAAGTGGAAATAAAAATTAGACTTTTAGCGAAACGAATTAGTATCTACATTACTGTTGGAATGGAGAGTAGGTAACCCCCGATTACTGTAAGAATCCGGATTTTGTCAGATAAAATCCCTAAAAATTTTCTGTAATCATCGGTATAACAATGTGGCATACCGTTGCAATTAGTTTAAGTCAGCACTTATTGATAATATAACCGCAAAAGTGTTACAAAAAAGATAATCAATAATGCAGAAAAATCTTTTCCTTCATAAAATTATTACCAAAAATAATTTGGCCCCATATACCATCAGATAATTTTTGTTGTAATAACAAAGTTTTAAATTAACTTTCCAATAATATTTAAGGAAACAGACGACATGCATATAGGATTCTATTAGATAAGTATATAAAATTATCTATACATAAAGAAGAATCAAAACAAAAGACAATTTTATATTAAAAAGTATGTACAATTTCTGAGTTTATTAGGTTCTGTATGTCCTCTCATCGAATTCCTCTACGAAAATTCTTGTACAACAAAATTTTAGAGCGAGCTCAATATACAGCTCCCTGGAAAAAAGTAACTATCATGTAATTAATGGGATGAGACCCTTTCAGAACAAAATATCGATATAACCTTTTTGGAAGTAAATACAATTTTGTTTGGTTGTGGAATATTTTGCCCCATACACTAAGAACTTTAATATTCTAACAGGCATGGACGACAATACCACACTGTGAACTTTTCCGATAAAATAATACAAATGTGTACATCTGAAACTCCATGACTGTATTTTGGGTGAAATATATTTTTCAGCCTTAGAGTTATAAAGTTTATATTATTGGGAACTTATTATATGATTTTTTTATAACTCTAAGTAGCTTAAAATATTATGGCGGATACATTGAACTCCATGATCGGTTTTTTTCGGAGGTTAGTATTGTGTACTTTATAATAATCGAAAAATTTGCAAACATTTTTTCTCTAGGGATAGAGTGCTGAAGCAATTTGACATTTTCTGTACAAGTATAATTACGATCGAACTTCACGTATATGTTATTTTGATCGTATAATAATTATATTAGGAACCTACAACATAATTTATGTGCCAAAAATCGGCGAATTATGACGTGGTAATCCCCAGCTCTTCTAAATGACAATATTTGTAGGACTGTAAAAATTATCTGCGCCGTATTGCCAAACATCATAGAATTTGGGAACAATTTAATTTATATTTGACAAGAAACATTTGCAAGAACCAGTTAGACGTGTGTTTATATATTGAATTATTTTGAACTATTTTGTATTTTTTATTATCGCGGTAATGAAAATGTATGAATTATATTATTTTGAATAACGAAATATATTATACAAGCATGATATTCGATCGTTGAAGGTTCGAACTTGGATATCTAGTGAAAGAAAATAAATCTGTATATAGCCATAGACAAAGCTACCCATAGTCTGTTAGAAACATTGTTAAAATTTACGCACGCTACACCAAATATTTTGCATAAAATTTGATATAAAAACTATTAACTAAATGAAAATACCTGTACCTCAACTTAGTATCGAGTGCTAAGAATTGTAGGTATATCACACACTGTTTTCCTTGTATTATTTAAGTTTATGTTATATTATTTATCAAATTTACGATATTGAGGATATCGGATATCGGTGGTACACATTAGTAGTTGACATTTAATGAAAGATTAGTTGTCTGCCGGAAGTCGTCAAAGAACAGAAACACAAGTATCTCTTACTGTAATCTGGTATTTTGGCCGGCCTTAACTCGCTGTAATCAAGTTTCGCTTCAAAAAATACAGAACTTTTGCATTCGGTTTTCTTATAACTTAAGAAAATTTGACCACATTTCCGATAGTTTCGTTGCGTCTGGATGGTTAAATCTGGATAAAAGATTTACACTAAATATGGCCTGTTTAGTTTTTAAAATTAATAAATATAAAGTGCCGCAATATTTACATTCCAAATTAGTTAAAATGTGCCAAATCCATAGTCGCTCCATGAGACACTCATCTCTATATGTAGTTCCCCGGCACTCCACCGCACAGTACCAGCAATCTTTTTCCTACTCTGCAGTAAAAATTTTTAACAGTATTCCCACCAACATCAAGGATTCCCTTAGCGTTCCCAGTTTTAGAAATAAATATAAGAAATACATACGTGGCATAGCTGTTTAACTTTGATGTTTTATCGATTTATTACTTTCGAAATTTTCTTTATACATGTTTCCTAGTATTAGGTAATGGTTACGTGGAAGAGCACCTAGTGTGAACGTCGCCATCCTCTAATATTCATGTTTTATATTTCACTGATGTATTCAATAAAGACACTATTATTATTATTATTATTATTAAGTCACACGCACACGAGCTTCGCGCCGCGGGCCTTAAAACCTAACCAAACTTGCGCCGAACTTAAAACTAATCTGACCTGAATTATATGCGCCTATGGCCTTCTGTTTTCTACTGTCCTTCATATATGGCAGGACCGTAGATAAGATTGGGGTGAGTGTTCAAACCCTTCCCATTAAGAAAAAAAATAAGAGGAAACATGTCATGGTGATGTAACTTTACAATTTTCTACGCCTCAGTTAAATTGTCTGTCCTTAAAATTTCTAAAAAGATTTCGCATGCGGCGCATTTTAATAAGCGAACACCTCCTTTTAATTCAATAATCATTATGAATCCACAAGATAATAAATTTCTATAGGAAGATACCTACCTATCTATATAATCTACATTTGGCCCTTTGAGAGGACATGTTAATTTTTAGGATGTGATTATATTTACTTCTACATAACTCAATGAATTCTCTCTCGGGCTTTTATGTAAAGAAAAAAAAGAGTACCTACTTCTTACAGTTACTGCATACTTAGTTAAATTATTATTTTGGTTCCACAGCAGTGGCCTATTCAGGGGGGGGGGCAAAGGGGGCAATTGCCCCCCCCCCAGACCTGTCGAGATTAAACGAGATTGGTAATATCAAAATTAATAATACCAAAAATTATATACTCCTGGCCTAATCTGAAAATGCAGTGAACATCAAACATCTACAATTTGTTATTTGTTTCATCTTGTCTTCTCGAAATTAAAACCTGTGCGGTAGATTTGAGAACGCGCCGCCGCGCCGTATAGCATAGCTAGAAGTAGAGATACTAAGAAAGCACCAGACCAAACTTGTCGAAACCTGTCTGGTCTGGTACTCTCCTAGGTTTTGACCGTCTCCCCACTCTCTGCCCACTCCTATTAAAACAGCTAAATAGGAGAGGTTCAACTAAGATCTCATCAGACACTCAGATCATTTACAACATGTCCTTCTTAAATAGTTTAAACAATTTGCTGGTGAAAAATCTGGTGAATGTTCGAGATTTGGAAGTAAATAAAAAATTTGAGATCCAGTGTTTTAAGAGAATAAATACCAAGTTTGGGGAAAAGGTAGTGGCGGAATTTGCCGACTTCAAGACTATCCTGCCTCAGCGTTTTACGGAGCAATTAACTCGAGAGCGAATTGACGAATTGAATGGTGACGACAAAAGGTATTTTTTAACAAGCTTGGGGCCCGTCGGCAAGACTACAAATATTATATTTTCTGAAGCATGAGCGAGAGACTGCGGCGATATATGGAGGCACTCGAAGAGCTGAGACGCTTGATTATTATGTATGAACTAACTAAAAAGTTTAGAAATGTAAAATTGTAAAAATAAAAAATATTATTTGTTTGTGTGTTTTTTATTTCTCTAAGAGGGTGTGATTGAATAAACTTGTGTCAATCCAATGCCGGTTGTTAGGCAATTTTGCTTCAATTATGTCCGGACACAAATATTCTGACAATTTAAACAGCAAAACATAAAAAATTGACTAGTGAATTATCCAGTGAGAAAATATTCTACATAATATCCAATTGGGCAATTGCTCAAGTCGGTCCTCCAAATTTCTCGAATATGCGTTTTTCCAAAATATTGTTTGTGTTTTTTACTTCGGATTTGAGGGGTATATCGATTGGTTTGATGCCGAGGGGTGAGAAAATATTGTCTGTGTTTTTTACTTCGGATTTGAGGGGTATATCGATTGGTTTGATGCTGAGGGGTGAGAGGTTCGACCAACAGAGAAGTAAAAAATTCTAGAGTTTTAAGAGGATAAATATTAACACGTTGACTGCCATGTGTATATATATATTATGCACAGATTGGTCTGGTGCTGCGGGTCGATCAACAGAGAAGTAAAAAATTCGAGAGTTTTAAGAGGATAAATATGAACACGTTGACTGCCATGTGTATATAATATTATGCATAGATTCGTCTGCTGCTGCGGTTCGATTAACAGAGAAGTAAAAAATTCGAGAGTTTTAAGAGGATAAATATTAACACGCCTTGTGTATATATATTATGCACAGATTGGTCTGTTGCTGCGGTTCGATCAACAGAGGAGTAAAAAAAAATTCGAGACTTTTAAGAGGATAAATATTAACACGTTGACTGCCATGTGTATATATATTATGCACAGATTGGTCTGGTGCTGCGGGTCGATCAACAGCGAAGTAAAAAATTCCAGAGTTTTAAGAGGATAACTATTAACACGCCTTGTGTATATTATGCACGGGTCTGGTTCTGCGGTTCGACCAGGTAAAAAATTCGAGAGTCTTAAGAGGATAGTGGTTGTCGAATTTGCATGAAAAAAATTTGTGTGAAAATTATGTGTTTTTTACTACCCAATAATGGCTTTCAGGCTGCGGCCATGGAGGCAATGTCTGAGAAGCATGATTATGAGCGAAATAAAAAGTTTAAATTATGAAAATATTTGTTAATAATAGTTAAAATAGTCCTCAAGTTGTGTGAATTTCAGATGATAGAACTTGTCAGGAAAAAATCAATACTACGGCAGAGCGCCCATAATCGGCCGCCGTAGGGCTCCGCATCATAAACCCTCTAAAGGGGCCATTTACCGCAAAGGATTGCTTCAAGAATTTTGTCTGAAGTTTTAAACTTGGGAATATGTCGCGTATTTAGTTTTTCTACATAGATGATTTTAATTTGGTCTGTAGTACCATGATTGTTTAAATCTAAAAAATAACTTATTATTTGTTACATGAGTAGTACCATGATGGTTTAAATCTAAAAATAACTTGTTTATTATTAATGAGTAGCACCGTGATTAAATCTAAAAAATAACTTTATATAGCTAACGCCCTCTGGGTGCCAGCGTCTGCTTTACTAGTCGAGAAATTTTAACCGTTACTAATGGCGGGTGGATTTCTATTGAAACAGCTTGGAGACTATTCGAGCGCCGGTATTTTGTATTCTTTTTTCTTCCTCGGTCCGCCAGATGGGTCTAGTGTGCAACTTCCCGACACGAGCTTGTTTGAAATAGATAAGTTCTTGTCCTGGACCTCTCAACGGTCGAGCTGGGGTTCAAAAGGTACAGCACTATTAGATATTAGTCAGTTATCAAGGAACCCCAATCAGCTCCCCGCCCCTTCTCCGTCACAATTCCGTCCGATCTGTACAGTTCCGGAAGGAATGGTCTGTCGGTTGGGGAACCGCCACCCTTTTTTTGGGTGGCGGTGGTGGTTATTAAAAGCTCGAACCCCCCGCGCGAGGCTCGGCAATAATGTATCTGCTAGATCCAGCTCTATGTTAAAAATGTTCGATCTAATGAAGTAAACATTTTTGCAGTCCTATTGGACTCTAAGTATATCCTGACTCGAAATATAACAGTCACATTCAAACAGAATTATGCAATAACTTTTTTGAATATCCATGTTTATCATCCGGTATATTGTCCGGATGCGGCACGTGCCAAGCAGAGGATATTACCTAGACCCATAGACCTTACTCTCCCTTCAAGATTTATGACTTGGCAATTATAGCTTCTTCGGTACAATAAGGTACGTAATAAATATTCTTGGCGATAAAAACCTTAACACGTTGAGTGTCGAACTTGCCCAACGCGCCATGTGCATATTCAGGCAGCGCTTTATGTCAGGCTGCGTAATGTGCATATGTACCGTGCAGGAATCTGATGGTGCGGCATGGAATTAACACCATCTTAGTTGGTGATATCTTACTATTTTGATTTTTGTTAGATATTAGCTGTGGTAATATAAGTAACTAAATACAGGGAAATAAATGAACTGCGGTGGCGCGAGGCTCGGCAATAATGTATCTGCTAGATCCAGCTCTATGTTAAAAATGTTCGATCTTATTATTTTGTCAGTTTAGAAATCCTACTCTCCATTCAATATTAAAAACTTGATTTTCAAACAAATTATAAAAGGAGCATGCACGCTTAGATTCCCTGACTTAGAATAAAATTTAAAAGATTTGTTATACAATTTCGAATCTGACGTTGAACTTAATCTACTTGAAGTATTTTTTCAAAATATGAAGATAGTCAGATTCTAAACACATTTGCAAGTGATCATCACATGTTTGAATACACAATGTATTATTTCAAATGTTGGATCTAATATAATAAAGTAAAAATTTTGACAGTTTACCTAATAGCACAGAATAAATAGCTTTGCAACAGAAGCCTCCTTACGGACATGTATTAAAAATAAGCGAGTCTCCATTTCAATTTACAGAAAGACAAACAGTATATTAATCATAAATTTGGTTCTAATACAATATCTTTGCTACGTAAAATCGAATAAAATGCAAATTATTCATGACTTTAGAAGATATTTCGCTAAAAAGAGAGTCTCCTTTTGACACATGTCGCTAAGAAATTGTCTGTATTACTCGTTAGTCTGTGCTAATAGGACCTCCCAACTCGATAATCCAGCTATAAAAGTCGCATTCAGGATTATGCTTTTTCAATATCTAGGTATATCATCGCGGCACGTGCCGCAGAGGGTATTAGACCTATAGACCTGTAATTATTATTCTCACTTCAAGATTTATGACTTAGCAATTATAGCTTCTTCGGTACAATAAGGTATAATAACGTATTCGAAGTTCTCAGATTGTAGCACCGGGTATGTTTAACATTAATAGGAAACTTAGGATAATAAAATACAGTAAATTTTTTTAATTATTTATTAATGAAAAATATTCTTATTCTAATTTTGTCTCATATACAAGAGGATTGAAGCAAACTTTAATTTTAGAATCTATGCAATTTGAGTTCGATGTTGTCGATATTTATAATGGAATTTAAATAATTACAACCTATTAAGTCTCACACATCACAAGTTTTACACAATTTGTATGCAAAACCTTGTATGAATGTATGCAAAACCTTGAAAGTCGCAAAAATTGGACGCAACTCGCAAGCAGCGCAAGATGTATGCAAATCCTTGAGAGACGCAAAAATTGGACTCGCAAGCTGTATATATAGTACGCAATTAAAAGACATTTGACCTACCTTGAAAGCTAATGGACATTTTTTCGACTTTTAAGTGTTAACTACTATAGTTACTTTTCGAAAGAGAGAGTACCTGCGAGCTGTTTCAACAAACTGAGCGGTATAATACATGTAAAAAATTATAAGTTAAAGTTTAAGCTTAGGAATCATTCATAATATAGCAATTTTCCGATTATGAATTCATACTTGCAAAAACATCTTAGTTTGAGGGAAGAGTCGCGTATAAACATAATAAGTACCACATACCCACCAAATATTTCACCAAAATTGTCATATTTTCTCACCTGTTGTGTGGAGAAATAAACAAAACATCATAGCCTCAAGGGAGCCGAAGACCCTGTGTAATTTCTGAAACTAAGTATCCAGTTGTGCCATCAAAGTTTTCTTCTTCTTAAAATAAGCTACGTTTTTGCTAAATTTGTTTTTTATATTGTGCCGATTTGCAGCATCACTTAGCTGTCTACTGACACATCTTTACGTTTTAGGACGCAAAATCGCGGTACTAAAAAATCATCCTGTATATAATAGTTGATCGGTTAAAGTTACAAAAACAGATTCTAAAAACAATAATATGAATGTTACACATCCAGATCCTGACGTTTCAAAACTTAAACAGACGTTAAACAAAAATTGAAATGAGTTTCTATAGTCTACTTGTCTTGGAAATTTATAAATAATAGTAAAATCTTTTTTCATCCTAGGCGTTTGTAAGGCAAAATACTAACCATACAGTATGCGCAGGGAAAATGTGAGACCTGTCATACCTAGAATATATGTTTTATGGTAGAATTGTGGTGTATTTAACTTATTCGTTTCCCAAAGCACCACATGTTTCATATAAGCTGGCGGTACAACTTTTTGATGCAGGTGAAAGCGACGTTAATCTAGAACGATCCAATTGCTATTGTATTATTTTTTGGACAAAATTTATGACGGCTTTACACTATCAGGTGAAGGGTACCCCTTCAGACGTATTGCCCACCATAAAGCATGTCACAAAAGTATATTGTCCGTTTTAGAAAGTCCAAACATCCCCAAAGCGAGCTGTTTAAATATTAAATCATTTAGAATATACAGGCAATTTGTAGATATACATGTATCCTTTTTCCCTTAACTCGAGGTGCTTAGGTATAAACTTCAATAACTCTATGCAAAAAAACATGTATATTTGCTACATATGCAGCATTTCGTACTCTAACTCGAGGTAATTATAAGACATATTTTTATTAAGATAGAAATGAACCCTACAGAAAAATTTAGAACAAAATTCCTAAAATATAAACTAACCTCAGATGCTTTTAACTGAAAAAATCTTTGCTGTGTAGAAGAAGTTGTAACAAACAACATACTTATAAAATATACTCTCAATTCATACAAAACCATCTATTTTTTAACATGTTGACTGTCATGTGCATATATGCACAGACAACTTGCACGCCATTTGTATATTCACAGCGCTTTACGTCAGGCCGCGTAATGTGCATACCGTGCATTTCTTATGGGGAATCTGTTGACTTGTGATTAACACCATCTTAGTTGGTCTCGTGATATCTTACCATTTACGTTTTTGTTACAAATTTTCAACTTTTAATTTCAGTCTATAAGGTATTTATTCTTGTAAATAACTAAATACAGGAAAATAAATGTACTGCAATATTCCCCTTTCAAGTTATATTTTCTGTCGACAAGTTTTCGGCAAAAGTAAAAAATGTTGGCAACAAAAAATGGTTTTTCTGGTAACAAAAAATGTTTTTCTACATAGATTGACATAGAAATATACCTACTGTATACAAACAAAAAGATTATTTTAATTTTGACTTGTGAACAGTAAAAAAACATTCCACACAAATCGCTGGACTTCCCGGACAAGCTGGACATACGTAGAGAACTTGCTTACTGTGAGCTATAGCGTATTTTCTGTCATGGTCTTTTGTGTGCTTTTTATAACAAAACTTACATCGGTGTCTATTTTCTGATGTCTGCATTTTATGATCTGTATTGTTTTCTTCTGGGATCGGTTGTTTATAACTCTCCAATAATAGAATGCAAAGTTTTTCTCTAAAAGTTGTAATCTGCATAGATGAATTATTAACAACTTTGTACAAATGCCAAGCATTTACCAGCGATATTTCTGTCAATACCTCTACGGCTATCTTACGAAACCATTTTACCGACCTATGCAATGAAGTAGAATATGAAGACATTTGGTCAGCCACATATATGTATGGTTTTGCAGAATTATAGGCACAAATAGCTGTTGCCTTCATTGGGATACCTTCTCTGGCAGGAGCTTCTGTTAATTCATCACCATTATTAGCTACTGGCATGCCATCTGTTTTCTCAAATCCACAATAAACTTTTAGATGATATGTGTAACCACCTTTTATGCACAATTTAAAAACTTTAAAGTTAAACTTGTGTCTCTTTCCTTTCACATATTGTTTGAAAGATATTGGATCACGGAACGGTACCATGCTTTCATCAATACAAACATTTTCTGCAGGAACCATACAAACTTTAATGTTTTTATTTATAACGTCGATAAGTGGTTGTATTTTATAAAGTCTGTCTGCAGGAGGACATTCTTTATTGTTTGAAAAATGCCACATTTGCAATAGTATTTCAAAACGATTTCTTGGTATCTGTTTCGAAATTTGATTTGCATAAAGAGCAGATCGACTCCAGTAATCTTTCAAAGTAGGTTTTCGGTCCAGTCCCATCCAAATAATTATTCCCAGAAACATTTTCATTTCAGCTGCATTCGTAGGTATCCAGTTATTGAGTCTTGATTTTCTTCCTATACTGTTATCAACAATTTTCTCGACAATCTTCTGCTCGGCATAGATATTAGTTTGTTGCGCCATTAACTCAAAAACTTCTTCAGTCGCAATTTTTAAGAAACAATCCAATTCGTTAAGACCTCTAAGTTCCTTTTTAAGATCTACAGGTATATCGACAGGTACATCAAATGCAAAATCTTTAAATTTTCTTTCAATGGGTCCCCAGCTGGCTACGTTCGGTATATCATCAATATCCTCGGTATCGGAGAGAGAACTTGAATCTGAGCTACTGCTACTTACTGTATTTGAAGTTAAAGGAACGGATTGCCTAATATCAACTTTCTGTTTCTTTCTTGGTACTTGTTGCCCTGACTCTGAACCACTACTTTCACTTTCTTGCACATATTCCGGATCGCCATCAGAGTCGGCGGCAAACGGCTCTTCATCACTTATGTCACAGTCCTTCAAACATTCTTCCATTAGTACTTCTAACCTTCTTATTTTCTTTTCTTGACTTGCGAGCGACATGACCACTACTAATAAGTTATTAGTAACTAATAACTGCCGATAGAACCAACAATACGACGATTTTACTGACAACAATACGACGATTTTACTGTCACGTGTAAACGTCAAACACACGTCTATACAGCTCACGCTAACAGCCCACTCTGACTTGGCGCAATCGTTGAAGGTCGTCAACGGTATTGACGACAGGGCTGTACTTTACCTGTTTACAAGGTGTATTTGAAATTTGAAATGATTTAATCAGGCGCCATGTGCATATATTTTATGCACACTTCTATTGCATACTATAAGTATAAATTTGTATTCAGTCTTAAACTATTTTGCTCCCAAAACGTAAAAATAAATAAAATTTTCAATAAAACTACGAGTACTTCGGCGCAGCGGACCCGATCACGAAATTATTTTTTCTTTTCTATTTTAATTTTTCTTTTGGGTTCATTTCTATCTTATAATAAAAATATGTCTTATAATTACCTCGAGTTAGAGTACGAAATGTAGATTGTATATGTAGCAACTAAATATTATACATGTCTTTTGCATAGAGTTATTGAGGTTTATATCTAAGCACCTCGAGTTAAGGGAAAAAGGATACATTTCCTGTATATCTACAAATTGCCTGGAGTATATTCTAAATGATTTAATATTTAAACAGTTTGCTTGCTTTGGGAAATGTTTGGATGTGACTTTCTAAAACGGACAATAATATCAAAGTCTAGAGAATACTCTCTAGACTTTGATAATATGTCTACTTTTGTTAACTAGGCATGTTTTATGGGGGTCAATACGTCTGAAGCGATACCCCCTTTTTACCTAATAGTGTAAAGCCGTCGGTATCATAGATTTTGTCCAAAAATAATACAATAGCAATTGGATCGTTCTAGATTAGCAAATGCCGCTTTCACCTACTTCAAAAAGTTGTAATATACAGGGTACCGCCAGCGTGTGACAAGAAATATGAGTTTAAAACATGTGGTGCTTTGGAAAGCGATGGAAAATTACCGTGCTTAACAAGTGGGTCAATCTCACGAAAATACACCTTTTTAATTCTACCATAAAACATATATTCTAGGTATTTTACGATGGGTCTCACATTTTACCTGTTTTATTGCGGGTTACAAATACTTCTGTATGGTTAGAATTTTGCCGGATTTTACGAACGGCTAGGATGAAAAAATAAAGATTTTACAAGTATTATTTACAAAATTTCCATAATATGTTGTAAAAGAGAGACACATATAATTCAGTTGTTCTCTACAACAGTCTAAATAATGAAATAAAAATAAGCGGATCCACATTCATGTTCAAACAAAAACTTAAAAGACATCTTTTGAAAGCGCAAACCTCTTGGTTCTCACTACATCATTATCTATGCAGACACATTGAATTTATAACGAATTTACCTTTACTTAATTAATAAGAATGTTTCATAGTTTTATACCTGTTTAAGTTAATTTAATATTATCATGTATTGGGGTTAGATGTAAGAGTAGCATCATGCTAAATCTCATCCCCTAATCTAGTAAGTAGTTTATTATTATTATTAAGTAGACTATAGAAACTCGTTACAATTTTTGTTTAAACCCGGGCACCGCGGGAGGCCGCTCCGGCGGTTGGTCCTGTACTTAAAAAAGTATATTGGATTTATACACTGGGCTCGTCGAATGGCACACAAGTAGAAACTATCCGAACTGAATAACAATCGTCTGTACTATCTGTTAATGAATGCCATCTTCTATCTGAATGTGGTTCTTGATTCTGAGATAAAATGCATAGACAATAGATCTTTCTAGAGAAAAACATAAGTATAATTTGGGAACTATTAACAGAAATCTGTATACGGGAAAGAGCAATTCGTGGTAAATATGATAACTAATGCATAGTGAAACGTCAGGATCTGGATGTGTAACATTCATATTATTGTTTTTAGAATCTGTTTTTGTAACTTTAACCGATCAACTATTCTATACAGGATGATTTTTTAGTACCGCGATTTTGCGTCCTAAAAGGTAAAGATGTGTCAGTAGACAGCTAAGTGATGCTGCAAATCGGCACAATATAAAAAACAAATTTAGCAAAAACGTAGCTTATTTTAAGAAGAAGAAAACTTTGATGGCACAACTGGATACTTAGTTTCAGAAATTACACAGGGTCTTCGGCTCCCTTGAGGCTATGATGTTTTGTTTATTTCTCCACACAACAGGTGAGAAAATATGACAATTTTGGTGAAATATTTGGTGGGTATGTGGTACTTATTATGTTTATACGCGACTCTTCCCTCAAACTAAGATGTTTTTGCAAGTATGAATTCATAATCGGAAAATTGCTATATTATGAATGATTCCTAAGCTTAAACTTTAACTTATAATTTTTTACATGTATTATACCGCTCAGTTTGTTGAAACAGCTCGCAGGTACTCTCTCTTTCGAAAAGTAACTATAGTAGTTAACACTTAAAAGTCGAAAAAATGTCCATTAGCTTTCAAGGTAGGTCAAATGTCTTTTAATTGCGTACTATATATACAGCTTGCGAGTCCAATTTTTGCGTCTCTCAAGGATTTGCATACATCTTGCGCTGCTTGCGAGTTGCGTCAAATTTTTGCGACTTTCAAGGTTTTGCATACATTCATACAAGGTTTTGCATACAAATTGTGTAAAACTTGTGATGTGTGAGACTTAATAGGTTGTAATTATTTAAATTCCATTATAAATATCGACAACATCGAACTCAAATTGCATATATTCTAAAATTAAAGTATGCTTCAATCCTCTTGTATATGAGACAAAATTAGAATAAGAATATTTTTCATTAATAAATAATTTAAAAAATTTACTGTATTTTATTATGCTAAGTTTCCTATTAATGTTAAACATACCCGGTGCTACAATCTGAGAACTTCGAATACGTTATTATACCTTATTGTACCGAAGAAGCTATAATTGCTAAGTCATAAATCTTGAAGTGAGAATAATAATTACAGGTCTATAGGTCTAATACCCTCTGCGGCACGTGCCGCGATGATATACCTAGATATTGAAAAAGCATAATCCTGAATGCGACTTTTATAGCTGGATTATCGAGTTGGGAGGTCCTATTAGCACAGACTAACGAGTAATACAGACAATTTCTTAGCGACATGTGTCAAAAGGAGACTCTCTTTTTAGCGAAATATCTTCTAAAGTCATGAATAATTTGCATTTTATTCGATTTTACGTAGCAAAGATATTGTATTAGAACCAAATTTATGATTAATATACTGTTTGTCTTTCTGTAAATTGAAATGGAGACTCGCTTATTTTTAATACATGTCCGTAAGGAGGCTTCTGTTGCAAAGCTATTTATTCTGTGCTATTAGGTAAACTGTCAAAATTTTTACTTTATTATATTAGATCCAACATTTGAAATAATACATTGTGTATTCAAACATGTGATGATCACTTGCAAATGTGTTTAGAATCTGACTATCTTCATATTTTGAAAAAATACTTCAAGTAGATTAAGTTCAACGTCAGATTCGAAATTGTATAACAAATCTTTTAAATTTTATTCTAAGTCAGGGAATCTAAGCGTGCATTCTCCTTTTATAATTTGTTTGAAAATCAAGTTTTTAATATTGAATGGAGAGTAGGATTTCTAAACTGACAAAATAATAAGATCGAACATTTTTAACATAGAGCTGGATCTAGCAGATACATTATTGCCGAGCCTCGCGCGAGGGGTTCGTGCTTTTTTAACCACCACCGCAGTTCATTTATTTCCCTGTATTTAGTTATTTATATTACCACAGCTAATATCTAACAAAAATCAAAATAGTAAGATATCACCAACTAAGATGGTGTTAATTCCATGCCGCACCATCAGATTCCTGCACGGTACATATGCACATTACGCAGCCTGACATAAAGCGCTGCCTGAATATGCACATGGCGCGTTGGGCAAGTTCGACACTCAACGTGTTAAGGTTTTTATCGCCAAGAATATTTATTACGTACCTTATTGTACCGAAGAAGCTATAATTGCCAAGTCATAAATCTTGAAGGGAGAGTAAGGTCTATGGGTCTAGGTAATATCCTCTGCTTGGCATGTGCCGCATCCGGACAATATACCGGATGATAAACATGGATATTCAAAAAAGTTATTGCATAATTCTGTTTGAATGTGACTGTTATATTTCGAGTCAGGATATACTTAGAGTCCAATAGGACTGCAAAAATGTTTACTTCATTAGATCGAACATTTTTAACATAGAGCTGGATCTAGCAGATACATTATTGCCGAGCCTCGCGCGGGGGGTTCGAGCTTTTAATAACCACCACCGCCACCCAAAAAAAGGGTGGCGGTTCCCCAACCGACAGACCATTCCTTCCGGAACTGTACAGATCGGACGGAATTGTGACGGAGAAGGGGCGGGGAGCTGATTGGGGTTCCTTGATAACTGACTAATATCTAATAGTGCTGTACCTTTTGAACCCCAGCTCGACCGTTGAGAGGTCCAGGACAAGAACTTATCTATTTCAAACAAGCTCGTGTCGGGAAGTTGCACACTAGACCCATCTGGCGGACCGAGGAAGAAAAAAGAATACAAAATACCGGCGCTCGAATAGTCTCCAAGCTGTTTCAATAGAAATCCACCCGCCATTAGTAACGGTTAAAATTTCTCGACTAGTAAAGCAGACGCTGGCACCCAGAGGGCGTTAGCTATATAAAGTTATTTTTTAGATTTAATCACGGTGCTACTCATTAATAATAAACAAGTTATTTTTAGATTTAAACCATCATGGTACTACTCATGTAACAAATAATAAGTTATTTTTTAGATTTAAACAATCATGGTACTACAGACCAAATTAAAATCATCTATGTAGAAAAACTAAATACGCGACATATTCCCACGTTTAAAACTTCAGACAAAATTCTTGAAGCAATCCTTTGCGGTAAATGGCCCCTTTAGAGGGTTTATGATGCGGAGCCCTACGGCGGCCGATTATGGGCGCTCTGCCGTAGTATTGATTTTTTCCTGACAAGTTCTATCATCTGAAATTCACACAACTTGAGGACTATTTTAACTATTATTAACAAATATTTTCATAATTTAAACTTTTTATTTCGCTCATAATCATGCTTCTCAGACATTGCCTCCATGGCCGCAGCCTGAAAGCCATTATTGGGTAGTAAAAAACACATAATTTTCACACAAATTTTTTTCATGCAAATTCGACAACCACTATCCTCTTAAGACTCTCGAATTTTTTACCTGGTCGAACCGCAGAACCAGACCCGTGCATAATATACACAAGGCGTGTTAATAGTTATCCTCTTAAAACTCTGGAATTTTTTACTTCGCTGTTGATCGACCCGCAGCACCAGACCAATCTGTGCATAATATATATACACATGGCAGTCAACGTGTTAATATTTATCCTCTTAAAACTCTCGAATTTTTTTTACTCCTCTGTTGATCGAACCGCAGCAGCAGACCAATCTGTGCATAATATATACACACAAGGCGTGTTAATATTTATCCTCTTAAAATTCTCGAATTTTTTACTTCTCTGTTAATCGAACCGCAGCAGCAGACGAATCTATGCATAATATTATATACACATGGCAGTCAACGTGTTCATATTTATCCTCTTAAAACTCTCGAATTTTTTACTTCTCTGTTGATCGACCCGCAGCACCAGACCAATCTGTGCATAATATATATACACATGGCAGTCAACGTGTTAATATTTATCCTCTTAAAACTCTAGAATTTTTTACTTCTCTGTTGGTCGAACCTCTCACCCCTCAGCATCAAACCAATCGATATACCCCTCAAATCCGAAGTAAAAAACACAGACAATATTTTCTCACCCCTCGGCATCAAACCAATCGATATACCCCTCAAATCCGAAGTAAAAAACACAAACAATATTTTGGAAAAACGCATATTCGAGAAATTTGGAGGACCGACTTGAGCAATTGCCCAATTGGATATTATGTAGAATATTTTCTCACTGGATAATTCACTAGTCAATTTTTTATGTTTTGCTGTTTAAATTGTCAGAATATTTGTGTCCGGACATAATTGAAGCAAAATTGCCTAACAACCGGCATTGGATTGACACAAGTTTATTCAATCACACCCTCTTAGAGAAATAAAAAACACACAAACAAATAATATTTTTTATTTTTACAATTTTACATTTCTAAACTTTTTAGTTAGTTCATACATAATAATCAAGCGTCTCAGCTCTTCGAGTGCCTCCATATATCGCCGCAGTCTCTCGCTCATGCTTCAGAAAATATAATATTTGTAGTCTTGCCGACGGGCCCCAAGCTTGTTAAAAAATACCTTTTGTCGTCACCATTCAATTCGTCAATTCGCTCTCGAGTTAATTGCTCCGTAAAACGCTGAGGCAGGATAGTCTTGAAGTCGGCAAATTCCGCCACTACCTTTTCCCCAAACTTGGTATTTATTCTCTTAAAACACTGGATCTCAAATTTTTTATTTACTTCCAAATCTCGAACATTCACCAGATTTTTCACCAGCAAATTGTTTAAACTATTTAAGAAGGACATGTTGTAAATGATCTGAGTGTCTGATGAGATCTTAGTTGAACCTCTCCTATTTAGCTGTTTTAATAGGAGTGGGCAGAGAGTGGGGAGACGGTCAAAACCTAGGAGAGTACCAGACCAGACAGGTTTCGACAAGTTTGGTCTGGTGCTCTCTTAGTATCTCTACTGCTAGATATTCTGTGCAGCGTGTAGGTAACCGTAAATTAGGCAAAACAACCTACTAAACATATTTTGCACAATTACAGTGTGCCAGAAAGAACATTTTCAAAACTGAAAATTTTAAAAATTTATATTAGAAACAATATTATCGAAAACCGACTTTATGTGTACCCTGAAATACCCATATCTCCAGAGGAGATAGTTGACGAGCTCAAGGCCAAAAAAAGAATACCTACTTGAGTTTGTGATATAGATTTTACTGGTTCGAAGAAGAATTATTTTTATGTTATACAGGATGTCCGGTAATAACTTAAAAAATTAAAAAAAAAGGAAAATATGACGAAAAGTTCATATGAATAGGTCCGCAGATGTTTGGTTTTCGAGATGCAGGGTGTTGAAATTTAAATTTAATTTTCTATTTTTTTAACTAACTTTTTGAGACGACAAAATTTTCTTGAAAAAAAAAACAACAATTTAATTAAACTGTCAAAAAATAAATGTGCTTGTTTATTTAAATTTTATTTTGAATTTAATTGCATACGAGTGCCGATATGCACCTGCATCGATGCAGAAATTTCTCGGAAACAGTCACCTTTGGAGTTATTCACCAAGTATACCTTTTTTGCTTAGAAAACGTTTGGGAAGAGGATACATCCACAAATTGTAGTAAAAGTTTAATGTCAAAAAAGTTAGGGCAAATTAAATTAAATAATGATAGCGTATAGCCCTCTACGGATTGCACCAAAATAATACCAAATTATGACTTCCCTTCCCAAAAAAAACTCCGGCTACCAAACTTTGCCAGAAAATTTTGTCGTCTCAAAAAGAAAAATTGAAAACAAAATTTCAATTTCAACACCCTGCATCTCGAAAACCAAACATCTGCAGACCCATGTTCATATGAACTTTTCGTCATATTTTCAAATTTTTTAAGTTGGTGCATTTATTTCTGGACACCCTGTATTTATTTATTTTAGAAAATATGTTTTTGTTCTGTTTTTATTCATTAAAATTATCGACAGAGTTTTGTTATTTATAACTGATTGCCCCTCCCAGACGTTAATCCTGGATACGCCACTGTTCCACAGTAAACAAAGAAAAAACTACAATAAGTTTTTTACAAATTGTTTTAGTTCACTAAAAATGTTTGACCTTGAAAATTTAAAAATTTTCGCCTGCGGTGCAATTCTTAACAATGAAAAATGAACTTTGCCAATCAGCCCCCACTGACAATAATTTCTGGTTGCGCCACTGACACTAATGAAGTTTATACACAGACAAAAACGCGATTTAGGACTCATTGAAGACCCCATAAACAGAGATTTTCTTTTTTATTTACTTATGCTTATAATAGATCTGAGACATCGAGTTTCAGTGATCTTATACCTCATAATAATTGTCACGTCAGTTGTACAAAATATTGTGAATGTTATTGTATATTAGTAAGTTTACCATTTGATTAAATCCCGAATTTCATGAAACTATAAATAGAATTAAAAATATATTTACTAATAAAAGAAATATAATATACCTATTATCAAAAATAATGCCACAATCTTTTAAATATACGTATATACTTTTTATATAAAGTAGTTTATATAAAACTAATATTGGGATGATACCTAGTAATATAAGTTATGGAGTTTTTGTAAAGTGAATTGTGTATTTACCTACAAAAAGTAGCTTAGCCATAATGAAATATCATTTATTATAAATTATCGAAAGGCAGGTAAAAACACAGCCAAAAAAATTCGACAATAAATATTACATAGAGGCACTGCGAAAGTATCATTAGAACTTATCTTCCAGACCATAAAAACGACATTCGATTTTCCAGAATCCCTAGCAATATACGTAATACGAGTGGTTTTTCCAATACTCCTTCCATTCCATTACGTTTTCACACGGCCATCGCTTCTCCTCAACGTTATTCGAATATTTGGCACAAAAGGTTCCCGTATGGTCTTTTATGATGTTGCTGTAGTCGTCCACACATTCGCACTTAGGTGGGTTTGCCAGATTGCAAAGATTTTCCAAGATTTGTCTAGAATGAAAGGTCCCTTACAAATAATTTTCACCGGTGAACTTGTATTATAAGATTTATAACGAATTACTGCTTAGTCTAGCTCAATAAACATTTCATTATTTAAAGCATCACGCGGTAACGTCTATATAAAATATCTATATCTAATAAATAACCAAATGATTACTATTACTATTAACCATCCTTTCATTTTGCACTAACTACTTAAACTTTAACAAAGCTCATGCACAAATAAATATACAGGGACATAATATAGGTAATTCTAGGAGATTTGGTCCACATTTCGCGAACGGTCTACAAAACAATGACAAGGTACCTCAGGAAATGTGTCACCTCTTCTAGAACTACGAATAAATGCACGAAAACCAAATTACACAAAAAGAGGATGTTCCTTGAAGAACTCCTCCCAGTCTTGGGTATTTTCACAAGGCCAGCGCATAAGTTCTACTCCTTGACTGTATTTAGTGCACCATGTGCCAGTTTTATCTTTTAGAATGCTGTTCACGTCACCTGAGGAAGAAACACATAAACAGTTCACACATTATAAAAATACGAGTCAAAAGAAGAATTTTATCATTTAAGAAGTAAAAGACTTACCAGAACAGACACATTTTGGGGCCTTTGGCACGTTGCATGGCATTATGTGAAAATTGTCCACTGCCACACACTGAGGTCCTGAGTGCGTTTCCTCAACTTTGTAGCCATCCCAGCAAAAACATGAGTAGTTGTCGGCAGAGGCAGATGCAGATGCAATTATTATTGATAGGATTGTGACTATCCAATACCTACAAATTATAATATTATAGCTTAGAATATTATACTGACTACTGGGTAGTATTTATATCCTTTGAATAAACTGTAAGTAGCTGTAACTATTTTCTTTTGTAATCATATTATATACTATATACAGTGTGTCCCACTTAAGGACTGACCAACCCTGTAAAATTTTTATTTATAGCTCGATTTTCATAAACTTTTGTTGGATAGAGCTTCAAAAATGGCATCAAACACATAATTCAGGTGCCTCGTGCGTTAAAGTCATGGCCCACTGAGACGGTGTTATAGTGCTGAAATTTCGAGAAGTACAATTAGGGATTTTTTTAGAGGAAAATTAATGCCAGACTCTTATTCAGCATTGTTCTAAACCCAAACGTACCAATTTGCATTGCCGTAGCTCTACAGGGAGTTTCAAAATTTTTATTGCAACACTTAAGGGCTGACCACCCCCGTAAAATTTTTATTTATAGCTCGATTTTCATAAAAAAAAATTTGTTGGGTAGAGCTTTAAAAATGGCATTAAATGCATAATTCAGGTGCCTCGTGCGTTAAATTCATGGCCCACTGAGACGGTGTTTTAGTGCTGAAATTTCGAGAAGTACGTACCTACTATTAGGGATTTTTTAGAGGAAAATTAATGCCGGTTTCTTGTTCAGCGTTGTTGGAAACCCAAACGTACCCATTTGCATTACCATAGCTCCACAGGGTGTTCCAAAAAAATTGAAAGGAAAAGTAAGGCCGGATTCTTATATGCAGTGAGAGGTTCCAACCAAAAACGTACTAATTTTTAATTAATTTTCTTAATTTCTGTTAAGTTGGTCACTAAAATATTCATGAGGAACTCATATTCTTTCAAAAATTTATTAGCGAGCAAATTTTTTATTTAATTTAATATCATCAAATACATGAATAAACAACACAACATAACATAAACTCAAATTTCAGTCATTTCAATTAGTCCTCCATTTTCTAATGCAAATTGGTACGTTTGGGTTTCCAACGACGTTGAATAAAAATCTAGCATTAATTTTTCTCTAAAAAGTCACTAATAGTACTTCTCGAAATTTCAGCACTAAAACTTCGTCTCAGTGGGCCATGAATGTAACGCACGAGGCACCTGAATTATGCATTTAATGCCATTATTGAAGCTCTACCCAACAAAAAAAAGTTTATTAAAATCGAGCTATAAATAAAAATTTTACGGGGGTGGTCAGTCCTTAAGTGGGACACACTGTATGTATTAATATGAGTACGAAAATCTGAATCTAAACGTATAACTTGGCTCGAATCATCTTGTGCTAAACAGGTATTGCATCTTAGAAAAAAATGATAAACCAAAAAATCCAAATCCTTCTAAAATATTTATACTAAAAGATTGCGCTGCTATAGGTAACAATTTCGTAATGTATACGAAAAGTTAAATGGGATTTATTGGCCGGGTTTTGAATATTTAGTCACTTTTCACGGGCGATGGCTCCGCGTCTGACGTTTGATGTTTACATCTCGCCAAGGCCTACTTATTGAAAAAATCGTACAATAATGGGCTACTTCATTACCGATATTCGAGCTTTTAATGGCGATTTTGAGACACTTTACTGCCGATTTCAAGAAAAAAATAATTATTTTAAATGATGCACCCATGCATCGAATATCGCATATTCATTACAACAAATATACAAGAGATTTTTTTCAGCAGAAATATTAATTTAGAGTACTTCTGCGAAAATAATTTTTTGTACTAATTTATTGAAATAAAATATATAAAATATTACACAAAAATTTATTCAATTTAGAAGGAACTTTCACTCTGACCTAATTGTTTAAAAGTGTCTAATATACAATTTTTAAAAAAATTGATCCTTTATTTTCACTGGCTAAACCAATCATCTAGTCTGAGCTATAACGAAAGAAAATTTAACTCAATAATCGTTGGTCAGAAATTGAGAAAATAAGTGTCATTTGAGTGAAATTCCACTCAAAATTTTTTTACTGTGTGCCAGTTTAAATTATTTGCTTATAATTTATTTAATATAATATTATAGTTTTTTAGACGTAGCTTAATAACTATAAAATATCAAGCTCAGATACAGAACGGTGCAGAAGAAAATGTGGCACCTCCAACTTTATTCGTTCATCAGAAATGAAATAGAAACACTTACTGACTCTTTGAAATAAATAGACAATAGAACGAAAATTGATAATTTCACCAAATGCCCTCTTAAGCAAATTTATGAGAATAACCGTTACTTTCTACCTTTGTGATTATTTTGCGTCATATCGCACCTAGATAAATAAAATTCACTTTAGTAACAGTTATACCTACTTGGCAGACCAAACGAATCGGAATTAAAAAACGACATACCTATTGTAAAAGGTCGCAGTGCTTGTAACAAGTAAATTTTCTGTAGGAAAACTGCTGCTGCCATTAGTTTTTGTTGAACGATTTTTTGTATGTCTCAGGATTATATGATTAATCGGGGTGCCTCAAGTTTTAGGTATAAAAAAGTGAAATAAAATGCCATTCTGGTATACAGTAATCTCTCTCTTAATTTTTAGATACGAAAAAGTATAGGTAGGTGTAGATAGCCAACTATACAGGATGATTTTTTTAGGTCTACCACCGCCATTTTCTCGCTTATTTTACGCCCTACAAAAAAAGCGTAAGAAACAAAAATGTTGCAATTTTAGACAGCTAAGTGGTGCTGCAAAAGAAATCGGCATCCATGGCCAACTTGTCGCGCAATATTAAAAAAACCTCAAATTGAGCAAAACTATGAATAGCCGTGGAATGTTTATTTTAAGAGACAGAGGAAATCTTTTATATTGAAAATTGATGGCACTGAGAAGCTTTATACATCCACGTAGTCAGATAGTTTCAGCAAATTACACAGGGTCTTCGGCTCTCTTGAGACCATGAAAATTTTTGTCGATTCTAAGTTTTCTTAGTACAGTGCGAAAAGTTGGGCATGGAGGCCCATTCCTTTTTTAAAGTCGCCACGCTGACCAAAATTTCCATATTTTGTTTTCTTACGTATTTTCTGTGCGGCCTAAAATAAGCGAGAAAATCGCTTAATAAGAAATAAACACAAAAATTTTCATAGCCTCAAGAGAGCCGAAGACCCTGTGTAATTTTCTGAAACTATCTGACTACGTTGGTGGATAAAGCTTCTCAGTGCCATCAATTTTCAATATAAAAGTTTTCCTCTGTCTCTTAAAATAAACATTCCACGGCTATTAATAGTTTTGCTCAATTTGACAAGTTGGCCATGGATGCCGATTTCTTTTGCAGCTGCACTTAGCTGTCCAAAATTGCAACATTTTTGTTCCTTACGCTTTTTTTTGTAGGGCGTAAAATAAGCGAGAAAATGGCGGTGGTAGACCTAAAAAATCATCCTGTATAATAATGGTGTACCAGAAAATTCGCGCTCCAGAGGTATGAACCAAATCTTATGTATGTTTATAATTCTTTGTGTTTTAGCATTTTTTATATACCTAATGTTATTTTGAAATAATTAAAATGAATTAAATAAAATATCTATTTCCCAAATTCTGCTGATAAACAGTAGGTATTTAGGTACCAATTTGTTACCTATACCTTACTTTAAAATTTAAATGTGGTGAATTAATTTTGTAGGAGTAGGGAAATCCAATTTTCTGATTTTCGTTATCAAATCAATAATAAGCTACAGGTACCTACCTGTGATTTATCAGGAAATATATTCTTCGAGGTCTCCTTTCTGTTTGTGTAGCGTCTTTAGCAACGCTCGCCGGCATTGCAAAACCGTATGTATCGTATTTCAAAGTCAGAAACGCTGCGGCGGAGGCCGGTATCACTCACATTTCACTTTCCTATTTTCGATTAATGAACGCTTTCAGTTTTGTTTTCGGTTTGTTGTCCGTTGTTCGTCGTAGTAACTCAACCGGGTCTGCGAAAAACGTTCCCTCTTCTGCCTCCGGTCTTCGGCCAGGTGACACCGTGCAACGGCGGTCATCACTCCTCAAGGTTCATTCACACCGGGGGGCAAAACGTATTGGACCAGGCAAACCTACACCAATCGTTTACCTGCGGATAATAATCCACATTATTGTTCTATATATACTTCCAAATAAATAAATGTTGTGCATTGTATACAATGCATATATAATGTTTTCCGACTAAATTTATTATTTAAATACAGACTATTTTTCTATAAAAGGAAATGGCGGCGCGCTTATTCTTGATACATGTCATTAAGGAGACTTCTGTTGTGAAAATATGTATTCTGTGATGGCTATACCCAAGCAGCATTTTTAGTCGCCGTTACGTTCCGGCGACTTTTGTTTGCTACTTTAAAGTTGTGATTACTACTGATAGGAACGTAATTACTACGTTCCTATTACGTCCCTGCGACCAAAATGGGTAACATTTTGAGGGTGATAGATACGTAACGGCGACCACCTAGCAACTTACACCGCTACGACGCGCTTACGTTCCGGCAACGTGGTGGAGACGTAGCGGCGTGGTCACCGCTACTTTGTTGGATTTGTTTGCTTCTTTACATTCGCGTCCTCGCTTTGTCTTTGTCTAAATAATTAAAAAGTATTCTAGCCCAGCATCTTCCGTCATTTTTCAATAACCGTGGAAAATGGAAGTACCTAATATTTATTTTTAACTTATATTTATGAATATGGTAGATATAAGAAAGGTATTAATTTGCTGATTTATTTCTCGCTGCTAGATTAAAGAAACTAAAACGATTGAAAATCTTCTGTCAAATATGACATTGATAGATTGAAAAGTAACAACGCGCCCTCTCAAAATGCATGTTTTAGCACTTTTTTATCGGGAGGATAAATTACGAAAATGTGCGAAATTACCTAAAAATGCTGAAAAATGCTTTTTTAATATTTCTATAAGTTATACGAGTTCATTTTTGCTCAATTTTATCTTTTTTGGGACAATTTTGAAGAATAACTATTTCAGTACCAAAGGAAATTGACATTTGATATTAATGGCGTCTATCATTTTATACGAAAATATGGCGTAATTTTCAGTAATTACTTCTAAGTATTATTTACCTTAAAATGGGTGTTTGAAGGCTTTGTCACTTAACGGGTAGTAACGGCGACTAGACTTTTTCACTTTAAGGTAATTCCTACCTTTAAGACGAAAATTTGTTTTAGATATTTTAAACTCTAAAGTCCCAATTACTACAAGAGGACTTCAAGGTTCCATAAGCCTCGTTTAAGTTCCGAATGCTACTACTAGGTTCCATTTGGAACTTTAACCTATAATTTTTATATGAGAGTGTTATTTTCAGCCGGTGTGTTTTGTGCCATATTTCGAAATGTTGATATTTAAAATTGTAGCCACTCAAGAGAAGCGTTTTGTAATTTTGTATTGAAGACAGGTGCTCGTGTTTCGATTCGTTTCATCCAACTGCTGCTTTAATTTTCTATAAAATGTGAATGTGTGTCTATAAGTTTTCTTCTTTCTAATGACTGACATTTTCATCACTTTCCATTTTGGTCCCTATAGAAGTGACAGTTACTTTAAAGTATTTTTTTGTAGTAATTGGAACTTTCTAGTAATTTTAAAATGGAGTGGGAAGTAAAACTTACCATACAGTAGTTTTCTCGAGTAGCGGGAAAGTAAATTCCACTTTAAATATGACTATATAGTTCCGTAACTTTGGAGGTATTTCTAAAGTCGCTAAGATGTAGAAGTTACTTTCACCGTTACCATAAAGTAATAAAAATTTTAAAGTGATAAACAAGTAACACGACAAAGTAATTGTGACCATTGAATATAACTTTAGAGTTAACGTGACTTTAACGTAATTTTGCATAGTAACAATTCCGTTCCAGATACTTCAAAAACTACTTAGAAGTACTGAAACCATAAAGTTCCAACTTGTAGTAATAATTACTACGTAATTACTCATACTTTCTCAATATAAGTAATAAAAACTAATAAGTCGATTTTTAAGTAGTAATTAAGTAATAACTACTTATTCAAAGTTCCCATCTCAGTTACCGCAACTTTAATGCTGCTTGGGTAGCTTCATGTCCTGGAAAACAGATGGCTCTGATGGCTAACAATGTATTCTGCATTGTATTTTATCTCCGGAAAGCGCATGGTGAGCCAAAAATGTGTCGGACGTGACAGCCTTGAGCAGTCTTTAATAATATATCAGTCAACGGAATAATCCTTTGAATAAAGAACCCCAGGAAGGAGCTAATTTGGGCCCGGCACAGTCGCTGCATTCGGCGGGATGCCGTTTCCGCTTTTACAGTGGCGCGCACCTTTGAGTTGTTTCGACAAACTAGTCGAGGCAGAAATCTTCATTTTTCATGAAACCAGTGCCCACAATACAGCCGAAAAAATATTAAGGCACGTTTATGTCTTTAAGTTTATGAATCCTTGATAATACCGCAATTCTAATTTTAAATTTCCAATAGGGTACTTGACGAAATTTTACAAACTTGATAAAACAATTCCTGGACACTTGCCTAAGACCCTACGATTATTTAAAAAATATATATTTACGTACTTATGAAGTTTTTAGACTTTCTTCGAAATTTGGCGGGAAAGCACTTATGACGTCACAAGTGTTTTAAAAAGACAATTTGGCAACATAGCAATACCACTAAAGTGTTCTAAGACATAACCTTATTCGGCAGTGAAAGTTGCAAGGAAAGTTGAAATTTCAGAATTCTAACCTCAAACTCCCAGACTTATGATGCCCCGTGAAACCACATTTAGTCAAGAAGTGTTTTTTTTTTCGTAAATACCTATCCAATCGTTTTTCTGCAAATTTTTTGGCTAGGTTGGGCCGGAATTCGGGCTCAGTATTAAGCACTATGGCGCCTTTATAAACGCGCCTTCAAGATGGTCCCTAGGCCGAGGTTCTCTCTTTATTGATAACTCATAATACAACTGTACTATTACTACAACGTAGGTAGGTACAAACCTTTGCAGTTTTATCCCATGAATTTCGGCAGACGCCAACATCGGATTATTAGAAAAAAATTGTGCTACTTAAAAAGCATCCCAATTTCGGCAAATTACGGATTTTCCTTTTAGGGTCCATGATATCTTACCTTACACATCTAACAACATGATAACTAGGTCCGCAAATAATATATATAATAGTAAATATTAATAACAAACTATAATAAATCGCACAGATATTAATATCTACTAATGTTTTGACTTAGCGATATACGGAATCGGAATGACAGTTGGCATCACGGGATGTCATCTGCCGATCAAAAAACCATACGTGTTAGATGACATGTGGATATATGCATATGGTTAGATGCCTAGGTGGGCGGGTAACGTTGCCACATAGGCGAATATTTCCCCCATTATTGATACCTGAATATTTATAGTACGTTCCGTATACAGATATTTTAACTAAACTGTTACGTGGCAGAGATGAAGGATATAGTTTCCAGCGTGTGCAGCATAAACAGACACCATTTTGCTATAGAGGACTCAATATGCGGAATAAAAAAGTCTTTATGTGACAAAATTTGTGTGTGCAATTGCGTTAGTTAAAGCTCAAAAGTTGCAATACATTAAGTAACAGATATTCATAGGCAAGCTGGAGATATTTGAATAGAAAACTGCAATTTGTCCTTGTTCCACGAAATATTGCAAACGGGCACCGGCAACGTTACAGTTCCGTTCCTCCTGAGAGGCACAGAGTTGCCACTTTTGGCGTTCTGGACAATAGAACGACGAAACTGTAGATTTCAGCCTGAACAAAATTGTGCAACTTCGTCTTTAATTATCATAAATAAATAAGTGTTAAAAGCCGTTGTTTCATTTATTACGTGCTATGTTGGTGCATCTACTGTAAACAGAGTACAATTTTAGAGCAATTAAAAATATTGTCAAGTACCCTATTATGAAGAAGTAGGTAGATACCTACAAAAATGCCTGTCATTTTGGTGTATGGCCTGAAAAGTTAATTTAAATTACAAAATTACTTATCGATGGATTATTATCCTCAACCATTTTAGTTTTGGCGGTCAGGCCACAAGCCGCACAGCTAAGCGTAAGAACTTGAAAAAGTATCTAAATATATAGTGACACCTATCTCGGCTATCACCGTATCAGATACCGAAATATTGTGGTTCTCTTGCGCACTGCTCTTTTTGAAGGTGCGCCGGTAAAATCAGAAAAAGTCAACTTCAACTTTACATGTTTTTTTAAGATATGCGTTTTCAGTTTTTAATCGCGTTTTTTTCTTTATATTTTGTACGGTTCTCGTTTTCATATTTACGAGATCAAAAATGACTCCATAAAACATTGTAAACATACAGATTGTGAAATTAATAGGTATAATTTTTTGCCAATAAATATTGTTTTTTTTTTCGTTGATATTTTCTCTTTTCGTGCAGATTTTTAGGTTTCCAAGAGAAGAGACTAAATAGAAAGTGGTTTAGGACTCTAGGTGTCATCGCCAAGAATATTCTTTGGAAGGACTCTATGCGTTGACTAATATATTATTAAAGACTGCTCACGGCTCTCACGTCTGACACATTTTTGGCTCACCATGCGCTTTCCGGAGATAAAATACAATGCAGAATACATTGTTAGCCATCGGAGCCATCTGTTTTCCAGGACATAAAGCTATAGCCGTGAGAAGTTTTATAAATACGTCACGTCAGTCAGGAACACTAAAGAAATTCATTCTGGTTCAGGAAGTAACCCATGGAGATGAAAACGGAGAATTGTGATTTTCGATACGATGAAGGGAGCTGCATTTCTGGAGCAAATAGAATTAACCGAAGAAATGGATTTAGCAGCAAGTAAACCTATTAACTGGATATCAACTGCAGCAAAATTATTGAGGCATATCAAAGGAGATCATAATTAGAAATCACTTCACTTTACTCCATTTTTGAAGCAAAAAATAAAGTGGTAAAAGTTGAAGTTAAAAGTTTTCTTTTCTTTGTATTTTCTAAACAAATAAAAAAATGTCATTAGTATAAGTTATAGGAAATAAAACAGGCTAAAATTCAGAAACAGGCACCTACACATTCTTGGAAATATGTTATTATTATTAAACATATTCAAAGAAATAATGATCAAAAGTAAACTCCTGGAAGAAATTAACGCAACAACACAATAAATCCCCACAAAATTGCATTTTTTTAATAAATTAATGGAAACTAAATAAAAAGCAACAAATTGCATTATTTAATTAGTTTAACAGTAGTAAATGTCCAAAGTCCACTATTTGTTTTCTTGGTAGATACGCTAAAAATAATTTAAAATATAATTTGAAATTTTATATGTTGGTGCGTTAATTTTGTCCAGAAGTATAATTTTTTAATGTTATTTAAAAATATTTTCGGGTTTTTTATAAGGATTGTACAGGGTGTTCCCGTATATTTTGACCCACCCCTAGAGCCTTTATTTTTCGAGTTAGAAAAAAATTACTTAAATGAAGGCTGTAGGGTTTTTTCTGAACCGCTAGGATCTGTTACTGGATAAAACAAATGAGCGTCGCAAATTTATGAAAAAATATAAACTTACTTCTTTTTAAAGGAACACCCTGTATATTTGTAGATTTTTGAATTGCACGCATTTTTCCGATTCCAACAATATAAATATGTTATATGTTTGCTCTAAGCATTCGCATGATATTCCAAATTGCAGATAAATACGATCTTTATATTTAATCAAGGTGGCCATGGAAAAACATTTCAACTTAGGCAAGAGCATTCCTGTCAATCCATTATTTTTGGGACAATACACCTTGGTACCCTAAAAATTTCATTTAAGTAATTTTTTTCTAACTCGAAAAATAAAGGCTCTATAGGGGTGGGTCAAAATATACGGGAACACCCTGTACATATACGGTATAATGTACAATACAATTATTATATTAATTCTCTTTATAATAATTAAAATATGTCGTTTTAATTAAGCTGTATAATTTCTCAACCTAGTTAATTGCTTTGTTTCCCGAATGCATAAAACCAATAAACATCTTGGACCTATATGTTATTTTCCGTGAAGTGTGAATGCGTCATTCTCTAATAATTGGCATTTGAGTTATCAATGCGAAGCACATGTCGTACATAACTCCACTGCGACGATCAAGGCATTTTTAAACGATATTGTATAGCAGCAAGTAGTCGGAATAGTGTAAATAATAAAATATCGTTAGTAATAACATATTGTAGATATAACTCCTATATTCTCTAAAATATTTTTTGACAAAATTAATCAAATTGTTTAATAAGCTCTGAGAGGTATCAAAAAGTTGTTTTTCATAATTATTGAAATAGTACAGAGAAACTCAAAGGTAAAAACAAATTAGATATAAAAATAGTAACATATTTTTGTTAGTAACTAGTTTCGGAAAACAGCCATCATCAAGCCTAAAAAATAGCTTATTTTAAGAAGATATTATATGAAGTAAATTAATTATTTCGTCATAATATAGTATATAGTACAGGTTCGAATATTAATTTAAAAAAAACTAGACCAACGTAACTAGTTACTAACAAAAATATTTTACCGTTTTTCTACAATATAAGTTGTTTTTCGACTTTGAATTTCACCTATCTGGCATAAATAAATGTTACAATCCTTAAAGGTCACAAAAGGACTTGAAGTAGCATAAATTCCGCATACTTTTGTTGCAATGAATTCATTTAAAGGCACAGTTGTCCATAAATAATTAATTGGATATCTAATTCCTTTTAAACTTTTTTTTAACAAAATTTTACCTACCTTTCATAAGGGTTATAAAATAAAGGTGAAAATGTAATATTAAAAAAATAGTCATCAATAGGCATCTTTCCTTGTTGATATTCATGCAATAGTTAAAAAATTTAACAGTTTTTTTTTGTAGGGTGCTTTTTTAACTAACAGTAATGGCGAGACTTATAAAACGGTGTCCGTAAAACGAAACAGCCACGCTATGAACGTTCCGCACACACATCTAATTATTCATTCTTTTTTTTTCAGGTACGTATGCACCGCGAAATTAGTTCCAGTTTCAACGACCCCGCAGATCCGGACTTCTGGAGTAAGCATATTTTGACAAACATTTGGAACAGTATTCAAAGATTTCTAGGATGTGCCCCGCCTTCTGACTTTATATAGGTATTAGCACAAAAAATGAAGTTCTAAATCAGAAGGCTACGAATAGCACCTCGCCAAATTGAAGAATAACTGTTATATAGTAATAGTGACCACCCAATCAACACATGCAGGAAATAATAGTTACATCTTCACCCAACGATAATAGTTTTTGTTCAGGCAATACTGGCAGTAGTTTGTTATACAAATATAATAATTATTGTTAGAAAATTTGGGCATTTTTAAAAGTATTACGTCTTTTCCACTAATATGTCAAAGAAAGATGTCTGATTATCTACTTTAATTTATATTTTGGGAAAAAAATCAAATAAAAGTTAAACGGTACGAAATCTTCTACGACAATTGTAGGAGATTAGCTTTGTCCCATATGCCGGATCGTAATAGATACAACCTTGTGACTTGGTATGATAAGATTTAAAATATTGATTTTAAACTTTTTAAAAAGCAATACATCCAGAGTACCCACTTTTCTCTACTAATACAAAATTTTATTTGACAATCAAAAAAGGAGCAAAAATGTACAAAAATACAGGTCTTCCCATGACAAATCACAGGACCCAGGCATATGAGAACAGCTCTATGTAAGTTAATCTACGTTTGTAGGAGATTTCGTACCGTTTAATTTTTATTCGAAACTGTTTTTTTTTTAAATCTAAAATCATGAAGGTAAATAATGACAACCATCTTAAGTGGGACATCCCAACAAACATTCAAAGTTAAAATTACCTTATTTTTACTACCCAACAAGTTTACCCCTATATATGAAGTAAAAATTTTGAAAGTGCATGAATGTTATTTTTTAGTTAAAAATTGGTAATTTAATTTTATGGGCTTCCTCATATTTACCACTGAAGTAGTAAAAATTAGGTAATAATTGGGTAACTTTGACTATATTTGGACCTAAATCTGACGCATAGTAAAACAACAGTTTTCTCTTTGTATCAGGTATATTAATACGGTATATATAATAAACGGCTGATACAATAAATAAATGTCATCTGCCTGCGGGTTCTATAACCTATAACCAGTCTTTAGGTAGGTTAATATTAGTTATGCTAATAGAATTATTAAAAGTATTTGAATTTTGTTTTCTGTGCAAAAATTTTCTCGCGCCTAAAATATTTCTGTATATATTAGGTGCAATACTTTGAAAAAACTCGCACGCCTCATAGATATTGTGAATTTCCAAACATTTTGCATTTTGTTTTCTCATTTTCAAAAATGTTTATTAAGAAACTTCGAACAGGACAAAGTGTGACTTCCATATTTTGAAAAATAATTGCATAAACTTTTAATCGTTTTGATTTCAAGATTTAGGTCATCGTGGTTTGTTTGATAAATCCTTTAATGTGAAGATCCATTTTAAGTATGTGTAGACCTTGAAGTAGGTAATAATTTTTGCACAAGGGCTTTTTACAACATCTTTAGTTGACTACGTTGCCGTAAACACGAAATTAAGTACTCTTAAATGATGGGTGATAGGTATACCACCTCGATTAAAGGAGCCATAGATAATCAGAAGCATTGTTGAAACGGTCCGCAAAAAATTCCACCACACCAACTTTCGAACTTTAATTTTGGAGCAAAAACGAATTAAAACAGATACATTGTAATGTGTTACAATTCTTAGGACTCTATACGAAGTTGAGATAGGTATTTTAATTTACTTATTAGTTTTTATATAAAATTTTATACAAAATATTTGGTGTAGTATGCGGAAATTTCAACAATGGTTGTGACAGTCTATGTGTAGCTTTGTCTATGGTATAAACTAGGGGGATCTCGGAAACTAGCAGAGCTAGAACAAAGGTTAGATGGGGAAAGAATTGCAGTTTTGAATGCTACATCTACTGCCCCTTTTGGATTTTTAAAAAAGTTCATGGCTCACTACATATTTTGAAGAGAGTGATTTTTTGCTATTTCATCAGATTTCTGTAGCTCCGTTATTTCTGATTATACAAAAAAACTGTTGAGACAAAAATTGTAGATAATTTTGGGCTTAATAAGATAATCTTATCCAATTTTTTATGTTGTTTGTGATTTTTGAGATATGACATAAACTTTTGTTTTTTTAAATACAAACCATAGTTGGCTGTGGCCTTATCAAATAGGCCATTTTTTCAGCTTTCCAAAGATATAATACTCGGCATAGTTATTATGAAAAATAAAACAGCTATGGCTAATTTTCTTTTTTTTTAATTTTCACGTAGTAGGCCCTGGAATATTATTTTCATAATTACGTTCTATTTTATAATAAGACATATTTCAAACTTTAAAATATTTTATTTTTAGCTGGTAACAAAATGTAACAAAATAAAACAAAAATTATCATGATGAAGCTCCACCACATAATTATTTGCCCGTAAGAAATTACCTAGATCAGCTCTATCCAAATAGTTGGATAGGGAGAAATAGACCTATTTCCTGGCAGCCCCGATCCCCCGATTTGTCATTTTTGGAGTTCTTTTGTGGGGAACAGTACAAAATAACAATTGTTGAATTAAGAGCAGCTGTTTTAGAAACAATTGCCAGTATTGACAGGCGCTCTCTATGAAAGGCGACAAATTCTGTTTTAAAAAGATACCACATTTGCATAAATAATAATTGTTTGAACACCTGTGACCTTTTAAAATAATGATAATTTGAATTTGAGTTTTTTAATTTTTTGTTTTATTTTGTTACATTTTGTTACCAGCTAAAAACACAATATTAGAAAGTTTTAAGTATGTCTAATTATAAAATAGAAAGTAATTATGAAAATATATGTGAAAATTTAAAAAAATCAGAAAATTAGCCATACCTCTTTTATTTTTTATAATAACTATGCCGACTATTATATCTTTGGAAAGCTCAAAAAGTGGCCGATTCGATAAGGCCACAGCCAACTATGATTTACATTAAAAAAATACAAGTTTATGTCATATCTCAAAAATCACAGACAACATAAAAAAAATTGGGTTAGATTATCTTACTAAATTATCTACAATTTATTTACAATTTTTGTCTCTACAGTTTTTCTGTACAATCAGAAATAACGGAGCTACAGAGATCTGATGAAATAGCAAAAATTCACTATTTTCAAAATATCTGGTGAGCCATGAACTTTTTTAAAAATCCAAAAAAAGGCATTAGATTGAGCATTCAAAACCGCAATTCTTTCCCTATTTAAGCATTGTTCTAGCTCTGCTAGTTTCCGAGATCCCCATAGTGGGCATCGAAAAAAACTCACCCTGTATACATTGCATTTACATAGCATTCAAATTTCAAATACTATTATGTTTTAAGAGGGCCTCTATTCTATAAGGGAAAGCTGATCATGGGTAGATAGGTCAATTTATTTTCCATTTTCTTCGTTTTACGTACCTAATTATTATCATTACCTTTTGCTTCTAATACCGTATTCACTGTTGGCACTTCCACATCCTCTGAAATCTGAAATGTCAATATATGTCCAATATCACACACAAACTTATCAAGTTATCAATCTCATAGATGTTATTGAGGCTTCAGTTTTAATATTCGTTATGGCCTGATAAAATGAAGAGGAATTACGAAAAGCCTTATGTTGCTTAGGTCTGTTCCTACAATACAATAAAATAATGCTAGATCCAACTTACCTAATAAAACAAGCTACATATCAATTTTTAATTTTCAGTTTAATACGTTTTTCTTCATGGTCAATTTTATAAAAAACAATTCCTTAAGTCGTTTTTAATACAACTTTATTTTACTTAGTTAATTACTTAACTCTCTAACTTATTTTGAGCTGACCGGCAGGGAGAAAATATTCAGGCAAAATTATTTACTTCTTTATGACCTCCAGCATTTCTTGAATTAACGGTTGACTATAAGGTTATCTAGAGGGTTAAATATAAGTAGTAATTATTGACCAAAAAAATATAAATATGAAATATGAATTTTCCTTGTCTTCAAAGTCTGATTTTAGGTAATAATAAACTAAATTTTTACCAAATAAAGTTTTCTAAAAGTTTAAGGTTTATAATTAGGTTTAGCGTTTATATAATTAGGTTAGAAATTAGTAGTTTTAGATAACAAAAATTTTTTAGGTTTTCGCATTTTAAGCAAGGAAGAAATTGGTAATATTTCACCTTCATAGATAATTCTCACCCAACCATTGATAATCTTGTCTAGATCTGTTTGTTGGATCCTGTATATTACTAATTGTTTATGATGTCTAAGGAGACCGTTCTTTGTCCATAAGTTCTACTCTTGTGATATCTGATACGAAAATGCGGATAGAAATAGCAAGCATCCTGCCCTGACTTTTACAGATTAGTTTTTATAGTAAGTGCATAGAAAGTGCATTTGGAATTTAATTGTTTATTTTTACAAATTTCATGTAATATTTTTGTAACTAAAAAACGTTTGACATATTTTTTCATCCTTAGTCATTACATGATTGAAAATAAAGTTTGAATGAATATAGAAATAACATTTTTCTTTGAATAGTTTGATAGTTTGATAAAACTAACCATTCGGCTACAATAACGAATTTTCCTCCTTCCCATTTATTTCATTTTTTATATTTCCAATATTTTTTAGTGTCCCTATACGAAGTACATTTTCCAGTCAAGTGGTAAACAGTACAAAAATATCTTCTTCCTAGCAATTACATTACTTGTTTATCGCAACCCTCCTGCATCGGGAGTAATGTAAACTTCCTATTTACCGAAAGATCTTTCTCGGGCAGAGCGAACCGAACAAATTCCCCGATGGCTGTTTTCAATCTGGCAAATTAGATAAAGGACATGACACGCGCTGACTTCACCTGGGGTTCGGAATCAATTGATTGAGTGCGCTACAGAATCCAATTAGAGTAATAGGAAAAAATAAAAGACGATCGTTTTCCTTTAGTATAGTAGCTCAAGAATTTAGGTACTTATTACATGGTTTTCACTTTGACGAGTTGCCGCTATACATATACATATGCACTCTTCAGAAAAGACGAGAGAACTTCTTGTATGATGTCTCTGTATAGTATACAGTGTATACTGTTAAGCGAGGTATGCCGCATGTCGGACGTTGCATTACGGGTAGTCTGGTTTCTTCCGATTCCCCCTTTATAGGACCGCCATTGTTTTCCTTGAGGAGGGAGCGGGGATAGCACAAACCTCTATATCCGGAATTTATTTCCGCAAAGTCCCAAATAAATAGGGAATAAAACTGCTGATCCGCTCCACAACAAATAGATTATAGTAATAAAAATTTATGGGGACGATAAATTTGCTGGTCGGTTAGATATTTAGCTGGCTCTCGCTGTTGGCTTAAAATAGATTTTGCTGCTGCGAAAACATTGTAAAGATGCTGCGAAAAGTAATTAATAGTTAGGTACATTGTTTGCCTAATGAATGGCTTCAGGTTCAAATATACACCACACCATAGTTTTATTGGACCACCATTGAATTAAATAATGTTGGTTCTATCATACCCGACTTAATACCTTTGAGGTCTCTTTGCCATTACTAGATCTCTATACAATTAGTATGGCAGCGATATGGCCATTAGCCATATTATATCCCTTGGGACAGTAAGTATTGTTGGGTCTTTTCTTCGAGTCGTTGGTTTTCAAAAAATAGACTTAACTATTACATCTTTGTGGTTTTCAATTAAAAATTCATCATTGAAAATAAATAAAAATTAACATTTGGATGAATTTATTTCCTGATATTTCGTGGTCGATGAAATAATCTTACAATGGTCATTGCTGCCGCTCCATCTTCAGTGGTGACATTGGTTAAAATTCGTTCTCACATCAACATCGACCGCGAAAGCTTCACAACGGTTGTTCTAATTTCTTTATGGACTATTTTGAAACATATGAATAGTATTACGTTATAAAGCGAAAAAGATTCTTAAGAGCTATGCAAGTAATGAAAGTCTTTATTAGTCCGGTCATATATCAGTAAAGTTTTCGCTTGCGCCGCCCTCTTTGACAGAGTAAAAATATGGCATTTCTGTGATATTAAAATTTAAGTCGAAAGTCCACTTGAATTTACGTTAGTTTTATACAGGGTGATTCACCCAAGGGGTTCATTAGAAGTTTACGGGGAAGGAGTGCGAATTTTAATTTGAAATTTTGGTTACTTATATAACAGGTTGTAAACTTTCTTTCTAAAATATATTCAACTTCCGATCACTTCCGGTTATACCGGAAGTCGATAGCAACTTTGTTATTTCAAATAGAACACCCTACATTTTATTACACCGTTTGGTTCCCTATCAAATTCAAAATATTTTTCCGAATAGAATGTGTACCCTATTCCTAACCCTTTTCGAGATATTCGCAAATTTTTGATTTTTTTGAGTGTTGCAGCCATCGACCATAGTGATGATAACTTTGAAATTTATGAATCTGGAAAACTGAAATTTTTGACTGTCGTAGGCGAAAGTCAACTTTATTAAATGGTCTGTATGTCATTTCAAAATATTGTACAGGGTGTATGGGAAAAAAATCCCAATATCAATATCGAAAAATTGAAAAATCTCATTTTTTCAAATGGAACCCATATTTTTTTATTACACCATTGAAATGCTTGTGAAAAGACAGTCCAAAAAGATGTAACACACTATATGTCTAAATGAAGCGGTTGCTTCGTTATTACGCAAAATACGTATTTTTGCTGCTCCATATCAAGAAACAACGGACCTCTTCTAATAGGCGGCCATGGATTTTTCATTTTGATTGTCATTTATTGTGTTCCAAGATATTTTGAATATGTTTTACACTCATGGAGAGTGTAAAAGAATTTTAGAAAGAACAATTAGAGTTTTAAATGAAAGGCATTTACATTTACCACCTTTGCCGAAAAGAAAATTCAGGAAGTTCGAAGGAAATTTCATAGTCCATGGCAAGGTCCAAACAAAGAGAAGCAAATGTAAATACGTAACAGGTAAATAGCATAATATGAATAAAGTGTTTTACTTATACCGAGACTTATACCATGTAGTTTCTTGTTTTTTCAAATGCATAATTATTATGCAATGGTTAGTATTATTTAATTTTGTATTGATGCTTCTCAGGGAAAAAATATTGTTAAATAGCCCTTAACCTTGTCATATAATTGCGTTATTTCATTTTCCATGGCCCCCTATAATGTGACGCTCCTTGAGAAATGGCATCTTTGTTGATACAGAGCAGAAAAAATACGTATTTTGCGTAATAACGAAGCAACCGCTTCATTTAGACATATAGTGCGTTATATATTTTTGAACTGTCTTTTCACAAGCATTTCAATGGTGCAATAAAAAATTATGGCTTCCATTTGGAAAAAATGAGATTCTCCAATTTTTCGATGTTGATATTGGAAATTTTTTCCCGAACACCCTGTACAATATTTTGAAATGGCATACAGACCATTTAATAAAGTTGACTTTCGCCTACGACAGTCCAAAATTTCAGTTTTCCAGATTCATAAATTTCAAAGTTATCATCACTATAGTCGATGGCTGCAACACTCAAAAAAATCAAAAATTTGCGAATATCTCGAAAAGGGTTAGGAATAGGGTACACATTCTATTCAGAAAAAATATTTGGAATTTGATAGGGAACCAAATGGCGTAATAAAATATAGGGTGTTCTATTTGAAATAACAAAGTTGCTATCGACTTCCGGTACAACCGGAAGTGATCGGAAGATGAAAATATTTTAGAAAGAAAGTACACAACCTGTTATGTATGTAACCAAAATTTTAAATCAAAATTCGCACTCCTTCCCCGTAAACTTCTAATGAACCACTTACGTGAATCACCCTGTATACGGATTTTTATTACGTTTGTGAGAATGAGTGTGCAATGACACCTGGAACTGGCCCAATTTGTTCTTGTAACAGTACTTCTCTAAATTATGATTCCTGAGATCAGTTGAGAGCAGGTCGATAGTATTAAAATAAAAAACTACTGCCAGTGGAATCGCTACTTTCACATGAATTTTCAAATTCACCTCTCTCAACCAATCACTGACAATGACAGCATGGTGAACAAAAGCCGTCAAAATGATCTCTAAAATTAAAAGCGTTGATCCTCTAATTCCTTCATCATACAGTGTGTCTGTTTTTTTTTTCATGTTAACACCCCTAAAAGTCCAAGTATAGGCTGCAAGAAGTGACTGGGATAATAATTATGTCCTTGAAATGTCATCGTCTGCTATAAGTATTGGCCACGAAATCCTAGCCTTCTGGGATTTTTAAAAGGGAGGTCTATGGTGAAAAAATTCAAATTCGGGGTATGAATCTAGGGTGCCATGAAATCAACAGCAAATGACGCTCAGAACATAAATTAATATTGAGTTGAGATATTTGTTAAGGGATTTTATTGCTCTGAAAAAGGAACGATATGCTATGATAATATATCCGTGAAACATCACATTTGAATTTTTTTAATCTGAATTATATTTTATTTGCTTCAACTAAATATAGGTATTTCTAATAAATTCCTTTTCTTGTTCTCTTTCGTAATACATTTTTGTCACATCATAATAAATTCAAAATTTCAATTCTTGTAGCACTTCTGTAGGATGCTCATTATTCTCGCACTTAAAAAGTACGCGTTGAAAGAACAATCCTGTCGCTTTATTTGATAGTTCCTAGAAAAATTTAAGTAGACAGTTTAAATAAAACATGTCAGAAAAACTTACGTTACAACAGAAGATCGAAATTATTAGATTAAAAGTGTGAACATTTTAGAAGTCTTTGTGAAGCGAACCAAATATTTAATAAGCGATCTAAACATAAATTATTTCGCTAATTTGCAATAAATCATGTTTGGCACCTTTGTTGATGCTCTGAGCGTCATTTGTTTTGGATTTCATAGCTCCCTAGATTTACCACGAATTTTAATCTTTCACTTTTTCAAAATTTGTCACCACACGGAAAAATATCGAATGGATATTTTTTCACCAAAATTACTACACGACTATTTTGAGAGATGCCGAATAATCCGACGGTATTATTTTTTTGATTAAAGAATGTCTAATATAGTTTTTCGAAAAATACTAAATCAATACATCGCAAACGAGGACCTTTCAGGGACCTATAAATCAGATGAAGCCACTAAAACGAAATATAAAAGGGATGTTTCTATATCATACAAAGCATAAAGGATAATCCAGGCATAATGGTTAATCAATTGAAAAAAATATTCCCTACCCTCTAACCCCCTGCAGTAGTTGTAGGAGACACCGAGTCTCCTACATCTCACCGTTAGTTATCTACTACATAGTCAGTTGAACTACTAATTATCCCCTAGCCGATGGAAGCCGTATGCTCGGTTAGTTGGTTCAAAGCGCCTATGGCCCCAATAGGAGTCCCGGGTTCGAATCCAGGTTGGACTTCATTTTTTTTTTCATTTAGGTACCTGGTATGCCACAAAAGCATTGCTCTTGACTAAAAGTAATGTCTAGGTGGTCGGTACCTTCAAGCTCCCGAATATGTAAGTAAGAGTAGAAAATAAAAACTAATTGCATATCTCATTCTTAAATCAACCGATCAAATCTGTTGACTAAACGGATCTGGCCACCACCATTGGCTCCGGCTTTGTCCTATTCGCCCAACTTACTGCGTTAGACTACCTCGGGAATATTACGGGCGATAAATAACGACATAACTCACTTTTATCACCGACCTCTTGCGCCGATATGACACCGGCGGCGCACCTAATCAAATCCCCCAGTCCAATAATCCCGTACGGCCGAGAAAATTCCCGGATTCGCGGAGAAACTTCTCGCAAAGCCGGAATTAACCTGAAACGGGCAGAAATACGGGATGAGTTAGGCATATAAGTCTGATACAAGTTCCCACTTACTCGTTTTTTAATGTAGGCTACTCACAAAGGGTATCGATAAGGAACCCACACAACACACTTGGATGAAAAACAGGTCGACTACTGCTGACGAAAGTAAGAGAAGTAACTATGTAACCCGGTATACAGTGTGACATTAATTCCATCGCCCCTAGCACAGTACTTGTTTCAGAAATGAGTGTCACCTTATTAATAGCCGTAAAATAGGAGACCCTCGATTTTTTTGTTTTGCTGAATGCTCAAAATTAATGGCCCCAGGGACCCTTACAAAGGAGCCCTAAATCTGTTTTTTTTTTGCCATAACTTTTGAACAGACTGACCGATTTCATTCAGCTTTAGCAAGGATCGATTAGAAAATTATCGTGCATGACCTGATCTGGTCAGATTTACCGTAGCCGTTAGGGGGTGCCTCTGGCGCACATGCCACCTGAGTTTTAAGTAGTTTTCCTTTTCCACAAAAAGTTTAAACATTATATTATTAGCAGTAGACGCATAATTTAATCCTACATAAAAAAGTGTTCTTACGTTTTTTACGTGTAGTGAACCATTTTATAGGAAACGTTTCCGAGGTATTTACCAAAGAAGCTCCATCAAACTAGATAACATGGTCTCTTGTAACAGGGTCTGTTATTATGGATCCAAGTAGGCCAAACATTAGAACCAGATTTATGAATAATCAAGTCAGCGATGACAATTAAACTGACAATCAAGTAGGCTGTCAATTCAATATTTCTACCTATTTGTCAAATTAATTTCACTTTCGATTTAAATCTTCGATACAGCTTACATATAAACGAAGCACTCCATACAGCTCTATTGGAATGTTTACAAGAATCCTCTCTCAAAGTTTATAAATATGTACTTTTCTAATAAAGATCCTCTAAAATGTCACAGCATTCTTCTTTCAAAAACATTTTTTAAACTATAACTAGTAACTATAGTTTCAGCAACAAAGTTTAAAATTAACAGGTATGTTGAATGTTGAATTGACAGCCTACTTGATTGTCAGTTTTATTGTCATGGCTGACTTGATTTTTCACAATTCTGGTTATAATGTTTGGCGTCGAGTTTGGCCTAATTGGATCGACACCAGAGACCATGTTATATAGTTTGATGGAGCTTCTTTGGTAATAATCTCAGAAACGGTTGAAGATAAATAGGTCAAATTATACCTATATCTTTGGGTCCAGAATTAAAAAAAAAGGAACCGTACAATGGTTAAATGAAACGTGTAAGTTATAAAATACAGAAAATCACTTTAATTTCGGCTAAAACCAGAAGTTATTTTAAAAAACTGGATATTCAGTAACACTACTTAAAGGTTCTATACAGGGTGAGTCATTAGTATGGGAAAGCTCAAGTGCTCTTATACCGTTCAACATATTGAAATGCAACAAGTTCCGTTAAATTTAGTACCCTAAAGAGTATCTCGAACTTGAAGGAGGGTTTTCCACAACACATTGCATGACTAAGTCTTGGTTTTTCCCCTTCAGTCGTAGGTTTTCTTCGCTTGTGCTTTTGATGGCACACACTCCCTGTTTCTTCAACTTTTCGGAAGTCCCGTGCTCTGGGTTGTCTTCTGTCTGGGTATCTTTGAGCGTAAATTCTTGATGCTAACAAGGGATGTCTTTCACTCTCCCCTAACACATAAATCATATCGACCATTTCATCTTTTGCAAAATTCATTGTTTTTACGTTTTAATATGGACTAAACAACGCAACTAAACAATAATGCATCTGAGAATTACGTGTCGCCTGTCATATCTCGGTGGGGAACTTGTTTTTAACTTCCATGGCACGCTGAGATAGCAAGTATCGTAAATTTTGTGCAAAATGCGTTGTGTCCCCGAAAATGTTTATTATCTTCATAACCGGCCATTTTTGTAATAGGACATACTTAATAAAAAAGGTGCAAAATAATCTCCTGAATACGATAAAGTGATAAAAAAAATAGGGCAATGCATTTGAAAAAAAAAGTTATGGTCGTCAGAAATTCGAAAATTTTGAATCGCCACTAAAAAAATAACGGAATGAAATAAAGAGACGTTTTTAGTAGCAAAATATACGTCAAAGTATTCTCTACAAACGAACCAAATCTCAGTGCAATGAAACAAAAAATAAGTATTCAGTAACATTTTCAATAGCTACCTGCAAACTCAATTTTTTCAATAAAAATTTCCATAACTTTTGATTGGCTAGTCCAAATTTCAAAAACAAAACAAGCGAATTTAAATATGTAAAAAAATTTATAGGGTGCCATTTAAAAAAATAAGTTGAGTACGGTCCTCCAAAAATGACACGACCTGTTTAGTCCAAAATAAAGATACTCTTTAGGGTACTAAATTTAACGGAACTTGTTGCATTTCAATATGTTGAACGGTATAAGAGCACTTGAGCTTTCCAATACTAATGACTCACCCTGTATAATGGTTCTGTAGGTAAAAAAATAGATTTTATTATTTTGCAAAAAAAATATTTTTGGTAATAACATTTTTGTCGACCTCCGTATTATACAAAATCCGAGTACACTCTTGAATTTCCCTTAATTTGTACTACAAATTCATTTTTTGAAAGACGATTTTATGTTAACCTGTGTCCACACTTTTTCCGCTTGGATGGACCACATAAATGATTTTTACCATCTACAGGGTACACTGAAAAAATAAACTGTGAAATTACAAAATTATTACAATTAAACTACGGTAAGTATACATGAATTGTAATGTTTAAATACAATTTTATGTTAATTTGCCCCAAAATGGTGAACATACAAAATTGTTTTGTGGAAAAACCTAACTTATGTATATTTATCTGTACATTTCCTTTCCTTTATGTAATTTCACATATAAGTGTAAGTTCAAAATGTGAATTCACAAAGATATGAAGCAATATCACGTTAAAACTAATATTCACACTGGCGATTGTGAATTCACAGAAGTTTTGTAATCGTTCGCCAATAGTATTTCAAGACGAGATCACGTGCGACGCCGGCCGCATTTCGTGGCCTTGCTGTTAAAACCGCGCGCACGGCGTCAGTCGGCGTTCTTTACGGCATTGGTGACAGATCGACAGGTGCAAAGTCAAAGGTGGTGCAATCTTTATAGTTTATTACTTTACGAAGACCCATATACGCGTATAGGTACAACTATTACTGTGTTGGAAGTAAAAGGTAAGATATTTAAGAAATACAACATGATTATTTGCGACGTTTGTTCTGTTAATTTATTAGTATCATATTCATCTGATATCTCATAGGCATCTCCCTGGAATAATTTTCACCTGCAAACATGTGTACCTACTGTTTTTCATCTTTTAAAAATTACATTAAATTTAAAAAACACTTATGTAAAAAACATATTACTACGATTGCCAAAATAATCAACTGTCTCTATCAAATTGCAATTTTAAATGTAAGTTTAAAATTGAAATAAAAAACATATATGTTTTACCATTTGCGAAAAGGTGATATATATCCATTTTCTGACAGCTGCAAAACAATTCTTAAAACCGGAAGTTTAATATTCTTTTATAGTTAACATAGTGTACCTATATCTTGTTTAAAAAAGATTTGTTTTTTAAGGAAGCATTTGGTAAAGAAGTAAATGTTTTGTGTTAGGTAGACTTCTTTCCTCCTGTTCATATTTAATAACTGTGTCTTTTTTATGTAAATGTTTTCGCTAATTTAAATGTATAAATTGGTTTGTTTTTTAAGGATACATTTAGTTAAGAAAGTAAATATTTTGTATTAGGTATAAAAAATATCCTTTTTTCCTTTTGTTCATATTTAATAACATGTCTTTTTTATGTAAATGTTTTCGTATATTTAAATGTATAAATTGATTTTTAAGGAGGTTTTTGGTTAAGAATGTAAATATTTTGTGTTAGATATAAATATAATAATATAAATATAGTTCTTTCCTCGTGTTCATATTAATAAGTATACCTTTTTTATGTAATAAATATTTTCGTTTATTTAAATGTAAAAGTTTGATTAATAGTAGGAATACCTATATATTTTATACCATAAATGTTTTAGTTTATGAATATAGTTTTTTGAAATGTAGTAAGCGTTTTCATAATTTTTTATACCCAATATACAGTGTGGATATAAATTGTGGAATATTGCTTATTATTTCTTAAAATATTCCTCATATCAAAAACATGTTTTAATAATAGTGTTAGCGGTAATTATTTCCCGTTTAGTAATAATAATACATAATAATAATAATTTCCCTTCACACTTTTATTAAAACATGTTTTTGATATGAGGAATATTTTAAGAAATATAAGGAATATTCCACAAATTGTATCCACACTGTGTTATAATTTAAAAAGTAATTTTACAAAGTAGTTTTAAAAAGTAATTTTGCAAAGTAATTTTACAAAGTAATTTCGCAAAATCGGTGTAAAATTACAAATAACTTGTAAATATTAATTACAACATATAACTAATTTCACAGATTCTTTGTAAATTAATTTTACAAACTAAATGTAATTTAATTGATCCTCACATTAGTTTTGGGAATTTACAAGATATCTATTGGTTGCACTAAAAGCAGTCAAATTATTGTAAAAACGCAAAATCCTTTTTTCAGTGTAATTAGGTTTTAAATGTACAGACTCCTAGGATCAGTAGGTACCTATATCAGTTTATACTATAAACTTTTTTATAAGTAAGATACAGAGTGTTATATGTATGGGGTAGTACTCATCTCTGGACCGTAAATTTGTACGGCTAGTAAGCGTGCAGGTGGCGGAGGACGAAAAGTAGAATAGGAACCACAGAAGGAAGCGCACCGTTGGCGTCGCCTTCACCATCTCCAGCCGACTGGACTATAATAAGATGAACTGCATCTTGTATGGTTTTCAGCGGTGTCAAGAGGCAAGGGGTAACGCCGGTGGAGCTGCCTCGTCTATATTCGTACTTTTTGCCGAGTGAACATTATATGATATGTTCCGTGCCGCTAGTGCCAGTATTGACACTGCCGCGCCTCCATCAGCTGCGAGCGCAACAACTAATATGGAAAGCGGCGGCCGCAGCTGCTGGAGCGGGCGTGACCGACCGCGTCGGCTGCCGGGGCCTCGGCGTTTTTAATAACCGGCGTCGCATTATGATTAAAATTTGAAAAACCGGCACTGCGCGGCCACCGAGCGCCGCTGCTCCCCACATTTAAACGAAATAATTTCGGGTCTCCCGAAATGAGGGCAATTGAAGATTTAATATCCGGAATTCTTCGGGGCCGGCGGAGTTTCCATTAGCTCATTAAGTGCTTGGTTGGAACAGCGGAAAGTTATACGTTTCGAGGAGAGTAATTCTCCAAAATTGTTATAACCGTTGAGAGCAATTATAGCGCTAGAATGGGCCTTTTCCACTGGGTCGAAGTTACATATATGTAATGTGTACGATTTGAAAGAAAGGCTATCGTGTAGTAGAGCTCGATTGTCACAATTTTTTATTGTGAAAAAAACAACTAAAAACCTATAAGCCCGGCGTATGAAACGCACTATACCTATCTACTGAGCTATTCATAAAGTTTGCACCAAATGGAACAAATTTTTAATACTAAATTAAATTTTTTGAAAATCTGATTTTGGGCTATGTTGGTGAATGTGGATGCACCTTTGCGTCTAAGGAGGGTCGTGACGTCACAACCCCTTCCTGCCAAATATATTTAAAATAAAAAATGACAAATCGGGTTTGCCTTGAAATATCGATAAATTTTTAGAAAGACATTAGGATATTCATATTTTCTTGTTTGATATTCCTGTAATGGGCTAGTACACCACTTTTTTAGTTGTTTATCAGATTACACAGGTGGAGAAAAAGATTCCGACTGGTAATTGCACGAAAAAAATATTGTAATTCACAGATTTCCGTTGCTATCTGGTTAAACATTCGGCAACACTGCTCGTAGTTCGTAGTCCCGCCATATATGGACCAATGACGAAGGGGCATTTTGTGGGCATGCGCATTTGCTCCCTGGCCGCCTCCGGTTGTGGATCACAGAGTTCGCGTCTGTGGCATATACATATATACATTGAGTGCTGGAGCATCCATCATTAGTGGCTAATTTTACCTATGAAATTAGCATGCATTATGGGCAATATGTTAACTAGATCTTAAATGTGCATGTGTAATGGGCTGCAATGTGTATATTCATCTTTGGATAACATGATTTCCTGCGCATTGTATTCATATTACTTGAAGCCCGATCTATGTGGGTTGTGCCCAAAGTCTAATTTAAAAGTGAAAAATTTTAGTTTGATGAGGATTATGTTACTAGATAATAGGTTTTATTCAGGTATTTAAAGTATACACAGATTATTCTTTCTAATAATATGTTTGTAAAAATTATATAATAATTATTCCATGTATTCTCGGAAGTCCCTTCGTATAGGTATACCAGAATAGTGACGTCACTGTTTTTTTAAGCTTATTTAATGCCCAAAAAATCGAGTAACTGCTGTTTCCTATACATCTAGATGCTTTTTATAAATACAAGTGAAAAATCAAGAATTTTTTCTTAAGTGTATATTAGCCCAATGATATTGAAACCACAAAATTCAATACAAAACAAAACTGTACCTTATCATTTTCTTTCACAGAATTTCAAAATATGGATGTGTTTAATATGGAAATATTACAACACTAGCCCAGGGAATGAACTTAGCTTAAAATTAAAGAGTCTTTGTACTACCATTGCGTTGTTACACTATTTTAAAAAATCTAATATTTTTTCTTAATTTTGCGTTTAAAATTATTTGTGTTGTCGTTAGCAATTATAGGTTAGCTTCGGGAAAAAATATCGAGTACTGTTTTGAAAAGAAATAATTAAGAAAAAACGAACATTCCGATATCTTTCTGATAATTGGCGCAGGGGCAAAATAATACTATTATAATAATAACATCTTTTTCCTGTGTTTCCAATTCAAACCCGATTTTTAATTTTTTTTATTTTTAAATATAAAATTTGACAGTCATGGGCTGTGACGTCACGATCTTTTTTAGACGCAATAGTGTACCCAAAACATATACCTACCATCATAGACCAAAATCATAGTTTACAAAATCTAATAAATTTGGCGTAAACTTTAGGTATGAACAGCACATAGAAAACTTCGCTAAACAAAACTTTTTGTTCAGTTTGATCAATTAGGTATTATTTATATTTTTCACAGGAACTAAAAAATAACTTTTTCACTTATGCATTCATGAATTTAAATAACAATCAATCTAAAAAAATAAATTATTACATTCCGGAATTTTTTACCATAGTATGTCATCCTGATGAGTTATTGCATACATGCAGTAAACAATATTTTGAAAACGGCTATTTTTTTATTTTAAATTGTTAAAAGCTTCTTTCGCGGCGCACACTCACATAAATGTTGCTCTACACATTATTCTGAACAGATTCCATCATTAGTGTTGCTTTTATTACGAAAATGCACTTTTGTTCCCCCGCCTGACTGGCCTAAATATCAAACCGTTGGACAATACCAAAATCGAAACAATGTGCGCTTTAGGGAAGTGACATCACGCTTCAAGAAAATTTGAGCTCAATATTTTGTTCGTGGTCGCAAAAAATTGAAAACAATATTTTTCATCTTCATTTTAAACATATTTTTCATAATGCACTTATAAAAAAGTGTGGTAAAGGTAAAGGCCCATTAGAACGATGAACGCGGATTCCTGCTCTATTCGACCTTGTTGAAGTTTAATTTCATAGCCATAACTTTTGAATTTTTTAAAGATTTTAAATATCACATCTGCAATACGTGTTTTCAATTATTCGCGTTTTTGGCGGAAAATAACAACAGTAAAAAAAGTTTTAGAATTAAATTCTTCATAACAAAAGGCAACAATTCTGAAAACAGACAAAAAAGTTCTGTCACATTTTTAGGGTGCATCATTCTGTATCAACCCTTCAAAATGGTACAATTGAACTATGTTTTCTGTTGATTAATGCCCTTAATTTGGTTTTTCCATGTTCAAAAATTACTGATATTTTGATTTTTTTTTTGTAAATTTCAAGGACCACTTTCAAGGCCTATAATTTAATTCACCTTATTTTGGGCTCCCCTGTATGCTCCTGCTCTGTGTCGGTTCTTACGGGGAACACCCTGTATATTTACTTAACAAATAACCGGTTTATTTGTTCAAAGTTAATTGCTAGACGTTGGAGGTGCACTTAAAGAATTATGAAGCTAATACGTTTGACGTGAAATCCTTTATGGCGTCCCTAAAGAAACTGTATAAGCCCGAAATCACTACTATACGTCGGAGGCTGGGGCCCTCCGAGCTGAGACACACCCCATAAACGTGGCTCCGCAGGCACATATCTCAAGGAGATGGATACTTGAGAGAATGAGGGTACAAGGCGCGATTAAATGAGATTATACGTATTAGGGGAGAATGGGGCCATCCGGACCTAAGTTATATCTCTCTTGACCTCTTTTTTTCAAATGGCTGGGCTGTGGGCGGCCCCGAGTTATAAACACTTAACAAAAGTTGCCTCTTAGGGCCGCCATTGTGCTACGGTAAATGGAGACGGATAAAGTTCTTCGCTCAGGGTCCCTTTTTATTAATTCAAATACGGGTTTTGTGCACCACGTGGAAATAAATGATTTATTGCTTTTATGAGAAACTGTATATATATATAGCTACCAACGCCATTCAAACCAATTTAATTTGATGGTTGAAGTTCTGAGTTTTGTCGAGGACATTCGTCTCTTTCAAACTCGACTGTCCACGTTGATGGCATTATGGAGGGCTTGGAGAGGGCTGACTATGTGGAATTTTGACCTCTTCAGGGTCTTTGATTCCGTTTCACATTCCATACACTACAGGCAAGCTGCAACTCTATGTCACTAGGGGATTGGGTTTGAGTCTCTTTTCGTCTTATCTTGGTGGCAGGAAACAATGGATTAACCACAAACTTAGTCACAAGCAGTGTGGGTGTCCCCCGGGAATTTGTATTTTTTGATCAATTTATACCTATGTAAACTATATTTTCCACTTTTTAAGAAAAAGGTTTATTTTGCCTAGACTGAAGATACATTGATTTCTAACTTCGATGAAGCAGCGTTTCAGAGCCATTATCGAAGCCTTCTAGAGAAGTTTAACTTATGGTGCGGTGCAAAGTGTTTGAAGCTAAATAACAATAAAACTTGCATTCTCACTATTACGAAGAAAGTATGAAGTGGTGAAGTTAGAGTCAGCTAGGTTACTGATGGTTATTCATATTGACGATAGGTTGAACTGGTTTACCTTTCTCATCGGTATACTTTGCGAATCCTTCGTAGCTATTATTTTGCCCTTTTACACTGTCGCATAAATTATGTGGCAATTCATCCAACGCGCAAAGGATATTTTTGTTGTATTGCAAAAATGGGCAATTCGCATTTTATTTGGGCTCAGGGTAGAGGGATCATTGCTTGGTGCACTTTTGGAATTTGGGAATTATACCGTTACCAACTCTCTTCATGTATTAAGTATTAGGTACACGCATGCAGGAACGTATTTCTTTCACTTAGCACGACAGGATTCACCACTAATAATCACATTTACCACTTCACTTTACCACTGTTTTCAGCACTAGCGTTACTTTTTCACACAAGCTGCCCTTGATTCCTAATACAAGCTTCCACTCTTCGCTGCTTAGATTTTTATTTTAGCCAATGACGTGGCTATTTTTAATTTAATTCGCAGCGGCTTTTACACATCGACGTAGATTTCAGCAAGCAACTTTTATTATCCAGCAAAAACGTCCGTCGGTAACACCTACATGCGAGCGTGAACCCGTGGCACTAAAAATGTTTCTAAGTATAAGAGCAATTTTCTCATATCTTTGACGATTAAAAAAAATCAAAACAAACTTCATAAAAATTTACTGCCAGTTAAAATGTATGTACTAATCAAAATTACGCCCTGTATGTATACACGAGTAATCTATTTTTAGCCGCGGGCGTAATAAAAAATATAGTACAGTTGTATTTATTCTTTCCAGCGTACATAACGAACGCAATGCATGAAACGTGAAAAACGGAGATGCGTGGAAACTTTAATTCCTGGAAAAAATAATAAACCAACAGGCTGATATTTCCGCTGGTTATGTATTAAATAATAGAATGCCGGATGCAGGAAAAAATAAATGGATGCAGGCCATTCCTCACGCGAATTTTTTTTTTACGGAAAGCTCCCCTGGTAAATTGAAATGCCGGTAAATAATATGATTAAACTGGGTAATTTTTCTCTTTTCGATATAAACTATAGATATAGATATGAAAATATATACAATTTCATGACTATTCGCATTTTTCTCATTACTTATTAGATATAGGTACAATGAAAAGAAAGAATAATCAACATTATTTATTATTTAGATATTCCCAACAAACAGGCCTAGTCAGCATTACCAATATTTGGGTGAGAATTAGTTCGGGAATTACCTATGAGCATTGAGTAAAGCAATAAACTCAATGCTATGAGGAAAAAGGAAAGAAGAAATGTTTGTTACTTATCTAAACCTAATAATTTCTAACCTGCTTCTTTATCGTTAATTTTCAACAAAAATAACCCTCATTCTAATTTGTTGGTCGCGTTATCGTTTAATAGCGAAAATATATTTTTCTACTCCTATGCTAGTAACATACCTATTAAGTGACGGTTTAGGTTATAAGTAAGTTCATTGTTACGAACACTGATACGTAATGACTGACACGTAATGACTGACACGTAATAAAAAAAAATTACGCTGCGCGGCTCGTGCGCAACTTTTCCACTCGTACGTAATAAGCTGTTTACAACTCTCGCTATGTAATATACTATTATTACGTGTCAGTCATTACGTATCAGTGTTCGTAACAATAAACTTACTTATAACAGTGACTCTTTCTATAGTCACTGCTTATAACCTAAACCGTCACTTAATAGCTAGGTATGTTACTAGCATAGAAGTAGAAAAAATATAGAACTTCACAGTGAAGAATTTATTTGCTATCAAACAATCAACGATGACTAAAAGTTTATGCATTTATGTTCGAACTTTGTTAATAAAAATTTTTGAAAAAGAAAGAAAAAAAATGTAAATAAATACACAATATTTATGATGCGCGCCTGTTTTTTTTTTTTTTTTCAAAGTAGGTATTATGTACCCCTATGTGCAGAAATATTTTCAGAGCGCAAGGAAATTTAGTAACTCTATTAGGTATTGGTACCGTATTAATAGGAAGAGAAAACTGCTATTCTTCATTGTGGTTAGATTTAAGTTCATATACTAAATTAACTAATTATTACCCCAGAAAAGAGACGAATTTATTACCTAATTTTTGCTACTACATATATGGAGGTAAACTGGTTTGGTAAAATAAGTTAAATAAATAAATAAATAAATTTCCAACTAGTTCGGTAATAAAAAATTAGGTAATTTTAACTTTGAATGTTTGTTGGGATAATATAACTATTACCTAGCAATGCAAAATGCTCGAGCATACACAATATTATGTCCGGGATGGAGTTTTCAAGAGGACAAAAATGGACCGCAAAGTGAAAGATTCGAAGAAAGTCGTACTCGATAAAAGTTTTTGCTAGTTCAGAAAAAAACAATTTTATTGAATTTAGTTGTACAGGGTGGGTAAAAAATACAAAAATGTTATATTACGTCAGAGTAAACCGAAGTAGGGGAGACGAATTGCCATAATTATTCCTCGAAATAAAAATAATGTGATCTCTACATTTCTCAAAAAGATGCTTTAATGGCTTGGCTGCAACACCGAACGGTTATTTTTTAATTATAATCTACAGCATGGCTGTGATACACAAAATTGAAAAAGTGTCATCGCGCTCGAATACTATATAATAATAATAAGATTGTTAAACGTATTTAAGAGTGAACGTATGGCACACACACGTGACCATTCTATATTTTTACCCATTCAATCTGTAGTGAGCAACACGAGCAATTTTAAACTTTTGGTCAATACAAATTTTATTCTAAGTAATTACTAATATTTTAAGACCAAAATTATTTTACAATATTAATATTAAGAGATATAATATTTTTTCTATAGTAATTATAGGTATAATATAGATAGAGAATAGTCCAACATAAACTTTGTATTGACCAAAAGTTTAAAATGATTTGTGTTGCTCACTACAGATCGAAAAAAGCCTTTTTATTGATCAAAATGATGAATCACCAGGAGATAATGGCAATCTCCTCTAGTGTAATGTATCTATTTTTTTTACTTCGTGTTTGTAAAATAAGATAAAAATTTAAGTTAAATGACTTGATGCACTAATAAAAACTGCTGCCGATGGGATCAGTAGTTCCATATTGGTTATTTTAAACCAATTATTTAAGGGTAAATGTCAATTTGTCACACAAATTTTATCGAAACCGATATATTGACACTGTTTTCAATTGTGAATCATTTTATTTATTCAAAATAATGGAATTCTTTGGCCCCAAAAACATAAAAAGCGACACATATCGCCCTATTTTGAAATTCATACCATTTAACCCCATCCTATCTATCCCCCTTTTCTAATAATATAAAAAATCTGCTCTACTAAGTAAAACCGACTTGTGTACCTACTAGTTCCTTTCGATAAAAGCTACTGTACCCTCAAAAACTATACTATTTTTACCCCCTTCCCCCTATTTTCACCTCTTTCCGTGAAGCTGTTTTCATTCTTGTAAGTATTGCGAGTAATTGCACGCACTGCGCCCAATTAACCAACAGTGACATTGCTATATATTTAAAAAAATAATCATTCCAATTTATTTGCAAATAATCGACTACAAAAAATTAGCAAAAGTTCAATATACTTAGGTATTTATAGGGCTTATTTGACCGGATACTCCAGTTTAAATAGAATACACCAAAACACAAAAATGGTAACATACTTACAAACCATTATCTTTGGAAGTCGAATTCTTCAGAATACTTACACGAGGCGGCCACCCAGTAATTGCTTTGAAATTATTTCAATCATACCTAAATGAAGATATTGCGGTGGCGGTGCATATATACGATTAGCCGCCACGCACTATTACCAGATTCTCTCCTAAACACACCATATTTTGCAAAATACGTAAGAAACTAATTCTTGATTAAAGTTTTTCCGTGTCCAGAAAATACGATTCTCCTTGAGAAACTTCAATTGTCTTTTACAGGATGGGTAAAAAGTACAAAATAACAAATTAGTCAAAGTAACATCTTTGTATTTTTTACCCGCCCTGTAGAAAAAAAGAGTTTCTCATGGTCAATCGTATTTTCTGAACAATCAAAACCTGGTATGTTTATTCCGGTATTTTCTTTCGCAATATAACATGTTGAATACCCTGTTCAACAAAACTGAAGTCTCTCATGGTGAATCGTTTTTTTCTAAAAAAGAAAAAACTTTTATCAAGAATCACTTTTTGACGTCTCTTTCACTTTCTGGTCCATTAATTATTCTCTCCATCCGCGGACATACTGTAGGTGTAGGTTATCTATATTTTGGACATTTTAACAAGAACGAACGGACACGAACCAGAATAAACGGCATAAAATAATAAATATTCTGTAAAATGTCTTTCTGAAAGTCTGATTTTTTTGAAAATTCTCGCTCACGTTTCTAAAATGCTCAAAAACAAGAACGTTCCCAAAGTGCTCAAAATGATGAAAATGCTCAAATATTATATCACGAATATCAGGGCCGTAGCTAGGGGTTTTCCATGGGGGGGTTAGGTATAAAAAAGGTCAACTTTTGAGCATTATCCTCAAATGTATATTGCCAAACGCAAACGCTTGAAATTTATGGCATGTTACATGTTACAATCGTCCAAGCAGTATATACAATTGACCAAGCAGTACAAATGACCATGATTATTTATTTTTCCATTTTGGCGGGAGCCGGGCCTGTTAATTAATTTTATGTAAGGTAATTGGCCTAAATATGGACACCCTTTAAGAAAAATGTAATTAAATGTTAAAAAAATACTATAAAAATGTGAAACTATGGATTCGGATAGTTGTAGCGAATAAGCAGTTATGTCCAGAGAGCATTTTATCGACTTTCAAGACTCAAGAGTTATGTTTTTATTTAAGACATCGTTAGTAATATACACTTAGAGCGAAAAATTTTTACTGTATTTTTCGTTTTTATGCTTAGTTTAAAAGATATCTTGATCGAAAGTTGAAAAAGATAGGTTTTAAAATCCAACTTAGCTTTTTAACTGTCCATATGAATTTATTTAGAAGAATGTTTAGTGTTTATCGAACTAAACCTCGATTTTTCATTAGCTTGCGGGTTAGAAAATATAAAAAATATATTTCAATTTCAAATCGAAAAATATTTTAAAAACAAAAACGAAATTTGAAAAAAATTGATTTGGTTAAAACTATGACTTTAAAACTCAAACATATGTTTCTCAACATTCGACCAAAATTCTTATAAACTACAAATGAAAAAGGACAATTTTTTATCAAAATTATTTGTTGTTTCAATTGTCGATTTTTCACAATATATTAACTAAAAAAACACTACATTTGAAAGTTTACAAAATGTTCCCCATAAGTATTTTTACACCTGAACATTTTAAATTATAATGTGTTCCAAATATGGGCACTGATCATATTTCTCAACACAACAGGTGTCCATATTTGGAACGCATAACCTACAAACATGAAAATGGATTTTCAAACAAACGGAAAAAGTTTTCGGTTAGAAAAATATATCGGCACAATTCACGGACTTGGACCTTTGGTCCTGCATGCAAATAACTAATTATATGAAATACATTGTACCAAAAATGCCTTAAAAATAACATACCGAATTTTATAAGGGCCGCACAGCTCTGTCGTGCATATGACAAGTTCGACGTTAGCAGTGCCCTCTTGCAGACGATAGTGAAAATTATTTTGTCTCGAGGGCAGGTAAAGGAACCTGTTTACAGTATTTTTACTTCGAACACATAAATCGGACAGCATTTACAGGAAGGTGCTCATATTTGGAGGGGTGCCCATATTTGGCGAAGGTACCTTATACCATCATGGGGGGGGGGTGTTTGGGTTTGAACCCCCTAACCCCCCCCCCCTTATATACGGCCCTGACGCCTTTCGTGCGATCCCACTTCCGAGCATATTCCCATATCTAATATTTTATCTTTACAAACTAGTTACATTATCAATTATACCTACTAACTATAAATTTCATTTTTGTAAACTGAAGTGTCAAAAGTTTAGTTTTTTATTTAAAATTTATAGTTTGCTAAAAAAAATATGCTAGTGTAAAATGTTACATTTTTGCCAAAAATTTCATCTTTGCGGGTTGCATATACTGATCAGTACAGAAAAGAGTACACTTACATACCTATAAATTATGCTAAATAACGTAATATCGGAAACAGGGAAGGCTTCATGTAGACATTTTATGTTTAAAAATGTGCAGTGTGCTTTAAAAATCATTGCCATCCTGCCTCAATGTCTCTAGAGTTATATGAATACGAGCCACTTTCCCCTGTCAGATAAGAATTATTTAAACTCAACATTTGTCAGGCCAGGCCGTCCCCTGTGAAATATTTAGACCTCTAATTTGAATAAGCCATAAAAATAATAATTCTTCATGGCCCCGAAATATTTCAAGCGGTTGGAAACAAATTTTTCTGTCACAGATAGCTCATGATCCATTCAATTTTTGCATTTCGTTATACCCAGCGTAGATAACGAAGTTAGTTATTGGCAGGCATGAATAAAAATGATCATGCTCCAATATCTACGGTTTTACATCTGTCTCTGGACTGGATTCTGTCGTTTCTCCAATTCGAGGTGAAATACAAGTGGTGGATTTTTTGGGTTCCTCCAAGGCACATAAATCCAATTTCGGATCTGTCGGCGCCCTTGAGGTTAAACGGCATTATGAATTTTATTGAAATTTATGTGGGTATTCCCCCGGACACGATATCCAGTTGTAATGGAGTTTGAAGGAGAGCAGAAAGCCGGCGAATAAACTGAGTAAAAAAACAATTTGCATTGTTGATAGGATTAGACATTTTCCTAATAATTTTAATTATATACAACGTGTCCCGGGATTGCTGACGAAGTAGGATGTATATAAATTTGTACTTATTTTCGCAAAATCTTTTCGCTTGGGTCCAGGGTAAACATGTGCATCAGAATATCATAATCCAACTCATTTAGATACACCTATTATTCCCACAACAACACAAGAAACACACATATTATTCCCACAACAACACAAGAAACGCACCGTATTTTATCATGTTCCTTGGATATACCTATTGAAGAAGGAAATAATTTTACAAATATCACTGAAACTATGATAACCCTAGCAATACAATTTTTGACACTCTGTTGTAGGTACGGTTGGCGTCAGACGAAACCGAACGCTAAAAATCCATTTTCTTGGGATATCTGGATTCTGTTCTGACATTTGGCAACGTCCTTTCATCGGACGCTTCGTCCCTCGGTCTGAGCTTGAATCCTTTGTTTGTTGAATGGATTTTGGGTATTATTACTCCAAAAGTCTCAAGAAAATGGCTTTACGTCGTTCGGTTTCATCTGACTCCAACTGTACATAAGGCACACATTTGATCTGGCAAGACTTATTATATTTCTAGAAAGACGAGTCCAATAGAGATGTCAGTTTTGCTTTGCAAAAAAATTATCTAAACAAGATGATTTTTTAGGGTTGCTTGGGGACTGCCTATGGAGTGTCCAACCAAAAGGTCACGTTCGAACTCCTGATACAAATTGAGCTATAGGGTGGTTTCCTAAATACTTTTTCGAGCAAAATGACTCTATTATTATTAATTACAACAAAGAATGCCGGTCTCCTATGTAAAAAAAAGAATCATCGGTGTGATCATAAAAACTACGCGAAAGAACTAAGCTGCAGGCTTAGATATAAATGAAAACTCTAAAACTGGTAACTTCCTTACACTGTAATGCCTGGAAACATGGATTAGTATTAGTTACTAGGACTATTGTAAATAAAATATATTTACTGGATAATATACTAGTATATAGATATAGTCATAATTCTTAAATAGCCATTTATATTGTTTATGCTCATTTTTAAAAATCAATATTTTCGTCACCTACATTAATTATTTATTTATGTTATTAAAGTTCTACAAAAATTGTAATTACCTAATTGTAAATACCTAAGAATTTTGAAAGATTTCTTGCTTTTAGCAAGATTTCTTGCAAAATTGCAAGAGTATTGCAGAATGATTTCTTGTCTTGTCTTGTTCTTGCAGCAAGAACATGACAAGAACAATAAATTTGCAAGAGTCTTTTGCAACACTATTCCCAAGACAATGATGAAATCTATATTGTAACGAAATTTATGCAAACTTCCCTTACAACGGTAATAACCTTTAGCTCTCCCAATATACCGCTGAATACAGATTTTTAACTGCGAACAAATTACCATCACCATTAGGCAACCAGTGATACACACGGGGAGTGAATTATATGCTACTTGGAATTTACGAACTTTGCCATATTTTATTCATACAGGTACGTTGTTCCTTTGCCTTTCCAATCTCTCTTTAAACAAATTCATATAATTAACAATTTAGAACAAATGAGGTATGTATGTACCTATGTATGTAGTATGTATCAGAACAACGGCCTAAAACTATATGTTGATTGTTTGAAGAAGAACAAGCCTACGGACCACGCGGTCTTGGGACCTTTTTGGAGGCTGAACAACGAGGGTTGATGGCTTGTGGTTCTGGCTGCGGCAATACAGCAATTTGGGGTGAGTATTTTTCAAGTTATCCTTTCTGAATTTTGGCTTTGCCGTCTGTGTGAAAAATACTTCACCACCCGCAGGTTCGCTGTGCCTTTGGGGCCACTAGCTGTCCACCGATCGCCTTATCAGATCCGTTTATTGTTGTTTTAGATTTAATTTTGCGGTGAAAAAGGTTATTGTTCTGAAAGTCATTATATATACGTATTGGTCTTATTAATTATTATAGGCACGTTGTCGCCTGTCGAATTCTTTTTTACACTAAATAAGCTGCTTATTGAGAGCCTTGTTGGATGTTAATTAACTACGCTGTTTTTTTATACTTATTTATATTGACGTATTGAAGAGGTCTATTAACTGCTGAAATGAAATTTCAGTAATTATTGCTTAATCCTTAAATGAATTATATTTCTTTTACTCGAAGTGTCAAGCAAATCAAGCACTTATACTATTGTACAGTTTAATAAATTAAGTTCTAAAGTCTGGAATATCACAACGTGAATAGTATTTTTTATATTTTAATTTAAATTATTTAGGCTGTCACTGTGCACAATATTATTGTCTATTGTCGTTAAGAAATTAACATTTAACATTAGCCTTACCTAAGAGCTTATATTTGTAAAAGCGACAGGCTTATTATTATTATCGTGTTAGAACGGACGCTGCTGTTTATTTTTTCCCTTACATGTAACTTCATCATCAAAGAAGTTGACTACCCACTGGAGTACCACTGCATAGCAACCAGTATCAGACCATACTGGGATACTGGTACCTGCCTCAGCACACCTCCCAAAGCTCACGACTTGCTTCCCGTGTGCGAGCTAATAGCTGCGGGAGTCTACACACAGACCTATATAGCTTGTTATAGCTTGCTATATAGGTCTGTGCTACAACTTAACCAAGGAGTCTGGGTGATGTGTGGCTGTGCAGCTGTCAATCGTCGACTTAGTTGAGGTATCTCCATTTACAGTGCTAGTCAGAAATTCCAAGGAACTTTTAATGTGTGGAGTGTTCTAACAAGTTGAGTTTTATATAAAGAATTTACTAACAATAAGTTTAACCAAGGTTTGATCGTATAGGCATTTTGTAAAAAGCCGGGTGATTTCTTCTAGAATTGTCAATTTAAACTGTAAAAGTTTCGATTAAAGCTTCTAATCTTTTATTGTCTTGTTTTATTTGGACTCCATCCTCTACACTCAGTTTATGTTTTTATTAAAAAAAGTATAATTATCTGGAGATCAACTATAAGAGGCCAGTTTGTTATAATATAAAAAAATCGTAGGTAAGGAATATTTTTGTTTCAGTTTGTCTACAATCTTATGCTTTTTATCGTTAACCATCCCAAATTTACTTGTTCGGCTCTGGCTACAAAAATCAAGATTTAATTGCTGCCTGTCGGGTACAACACGGGCCCGGACACACGGTCGATTCCCTGATTATACTGCCATTTAAGCTTAAGGCCCTGTTTTATCTTCTGCAATATAAACCGTGTTGATTACCCATCTCCAGTTTTATGACAGTTCGAACGTGATCCAATTTTATTTACGCCCGAGATACAACGCATTGTATCCACTGGTTTTATACACAATTTGAGCACTTTGTCTAGCGCTTTTATTATGTCCGGATATTGGACACTGTTTCCTTCCAAGATATGACGATATGAGATATGACCATTTGGAATGTTTTTCGTTTTATTGGATTTAGGTTGTAAAATACGTTTTTTATGTATGCAGTGCACTTAAACTTTTTTCAAAATCGAAAATGTGTTCTCTAGTCAAAACGTAAGTAACTTTTTCGAATATTAATCTCGTTAATAATAATAATAATTCTCACCCTCACCAATACTCCAAACTAAGAGTACCCCAGAAGCAACCACATGCTTGTGCGGGGGAGGGGCGCAATTACTATTATTTTATCTTCGTTGCCATTTGCGGCTAGGGCCGATTTTTTTCCCGATAGAACTAGGATAGCATTCGCTCCAGTACTACGGAAAACCCTAGAAAACCGTAGTAATCCCAGTGAGTGTAGGACAATTAGTAAATCACACGGATAAAGCTATTTAGGAGCAATACCGTGAACCCACATTTGCCCAGCGCTCTTGGCCATAGCGGTGTTTTTCTTTTTAAAGACATATGCATGCGCCTGCCTCGAACCAAGGTCGATCGAAGGCAGAAAAACATGCAGTCTAAAAAGTCAGCGCCGGTACGAGCGACGCCACCGCGGCGTTAGAAAAAAAAATAGCTTAAACAAAATTTCAGATTTTATGTGCACCGTGCTACCTGTAATAATCTGGTAATAACGATATTCTTTTGTTGTTCCCACTGTTCCACTAAGTCAGTTTCAGTTTGCCGGAGAAAATGTGAAGTGCAACATTTACGCCAGTAAGAATTCAGCTGTGAATTCTACACCAGAAACTATAGCACTTAACTTTAATGTCCATACAGGGTGTTCACTTTCAAAATTCCCACCATTGGTATTTTTGAAACGGTAAGAGCTACAAGGTTGGTTAAATTAGACAAAAGTTGCGCATTTTGATGTGTTTCAAGAATCTGTAAGGAAATTTGACATAGCTCACGTGGTTACTAAAATAACCCGAAAAAACTGAAACTTCCACTTTTTTATTTTGTCCGTAACTTTTTTAGTATCAAACGGAATTGAATGAAATTTGGTGGAATTACGTAATCAAGTACGGGCATTCGAATGCACTATTCAGAAAAATTCTCTGCCTATTGGATCTTTAGGGGTCCATAACCAAATTTCGATTTTGATGATGATACCGAAAACAATATCAGTAACTGTCACCTAATAAACTGAAACGTCAGTTAGTTCCCATAACCTTTGTTAACTACTTAAAATTGTGTGTTAACCGTCTTAAGTGACTAAAGCTTATTGAATCATGCCCCAACAATATCCAATAAATGAAAGATTGGATATGTACAATGTTTATATATTCGAAACTACCGTAATTCTAGCCAGTATCAAGAATTATACCCCGAACGAAGGCAGCCTAACAGAACTATTTTCCGAAGGTTGTGTAGGCGTATGGAAGCGGATGCGACGTTACAAAATAAAAGAAGAAATTATTTTGTAAGAGCTAGAGGAGCTGTAAGTGAAATCAATGTTTTGGCTCAAATTCATTTAAATCCAGAGACATCGCAAAGGAAAATTGCTAGGGAATGTGGTTTGTCGTTAGGGGCAGTTAAAAAGATTTTAAAAAAGCACAGAACAATGTATGATATGGATCGCAGAACCTTACTTTGCATTCAAAATAATGGACAGCATTTTCAGCAGCTGGTTTGAAATAGAGTTGTTGTTAACTTTTAATACCTACTATTTTTTATTAGTAGATATTTAGTTTCTTGTTCCTATTAAAATAACGTTAAATAAATAAACTTTTGACATCAAATTTGACGTTTCTATTTATTAGGTGACAGTTATTGATATTGTTTTCGGAATCATGGCCTACTGCCTGGCTTCAAAATATTTAAAATATCAGAAATTTGACATTTAAGTGGGTTTAATTAGGTGTTGTGATACATGGTTGTATTCGTAATTTTTTGCTCTATCCAATGGTGGTAAAATCCAATATGGCCGCCATAAGAAAATCGAAATTTGGTTATGAACACCTAAAGATCCAGTAGGCAGAGAATTTTTCTGAATAGTGCAGTCGAAAGCCCGTACCTAATTACGTAATTCCACCAAATTTCATTCAATTCCGTTTGATATTAAAAAAGTTACGGACAAAATAAAAAAGTGGAAGTTTTCAGTTTTTCCAGGTTATTTTAGTAACCACGTGAGCTATGTCAAATTTCTTTACAGATTCTTGAAACACATCAAAATGCGCAACTTTTGTCTAATTTAACCAACCTTGTAGCCAATGGTGGGCATTTTGAAAGTGAACACCCCGTATACCTACGTTTGAAACAAAAAAAAGTTCTGGCATATAATATGTTAGATTTACCTACAATGCAATGCCTATTTTTAATTTAATTTAATTTTTAAATTCGATTTATACAATTTTTGTTCGAATTCCAGTATAGAATCTGCACAATAGGCAGATGCCGATCATAAAAATTAAAAATTCTCTCCCTTGCAGGATCCAAAACCAGAATTTATTATAAGGACAAACTGCTCTTTGCTCAGTCCTCGGGGCGCTCTGCCAGCCTTCCATCTCGGAGAATTTTCCAATTTGCCGCCGATAATAGTTTTCCAACCGAAACCGTCCCGGATGAATTACATTTTCCATAAAAGAAAATTGTGCTTCATCCCCCCCGCACAATGCATCATTTCCAAGAGCCATTGTTTCAGCCCGGCCATTTTTCTTTATGCGGCCATTTCGCCTAAAATGTTTTAAACCGGCTATTGTACCGCAACCGCTCCGAATGCTTACATCTAGAACCAATGCACACTTAGATACAAGTAGTAACAGAGAATTTAAAGAATTTTTATTTGTAGATTTACTCACAAAAATGTGCACTTTAAGAAAGGTGATCGCTTCACTACTTAGATTTATGACATCCTAAACTGGGTTTTTGACTGCACAATTTTTAAAGCAGTTTGCTAAAAATATGCAGTCTTCAAAACGTATTAGGCTTGTGTACAAAAATGTAGCCAATTTAGATAAAATTTTAGAAACAATAGATATAGATACCTGACATTTTACTGGTGAGATCGAATTTCCTGAGAAACTTCAAGAACTTCAGTTTTTAACTTCATACATGGATAAAAAAAAATTCAATAGAAAATATTGCTAGAACTAAAAGCTCCACTCCAATGTAATTAATTCTCGGAATTACACAGGCTACGTTTGACTTACAGAATTAAAAAAGTTAAAGAACTTAAAGAACTAAAAAAGGTAGATAGGTACCTGATACTTCAATTTAGTACGAGTAGTAGGTTTTCTTGCTTATCTATGCGCTCTTATATATATATTCTTCTACTTTTTTCTGGGTTAATTCTTTGCAATTCATTTTTATGGTAACTTTTCCAAACGATACCCCTTCTATAGAGATATTATCGAATTCACACAACGGCATATAGTTTTTAGAGGATTATATATAAGAAAAAAATAAAAAAAACTTTTTAAAAACAAGCTTTTATTTAAGCCATGTACTAAAACGAATAAATAAGTTTTGGTTTTCGTTAAGATAATTCAATTCCAAATTGCGACAAGTTCTTGCAAATTGAAAAGCTTGTCGCGCGAAATGTTGATGAAAGTAGGTTACCAATTAATTTTATTGGACAGTGATTGGTTGATATACGCAAGCACCTATTTGCCAAAATATGCATTTTTTCTTTACAATTTGAAAAAACTTGTCGCAATGTGTCATTGAATGATCTTAACGAAAACCTAAACTTATTTTATTCGTTTTAGTACATGGCTTAAATAAAAGCTTGTTTTTAAAAAGTATTTTTTTATTTTCAATTTTATTTTGTGCTTTTTAGTACCTATATCTGATTCCCATTTAAGGAGGGTGGTGAAGAAATTTAGTCCGCCATCTTGGGGCGTCCGCCATATTGGATTTCGTATGAAGTCATTCACCTTATTGTTTTCTACCCGTCGAGCCCTTTCATTTGATACCCATGTTGGGTATCAAATAGGCCAATCCGCCATCTTGGAGCGGGGGCGATATTGAATTTAGTGTGATGTCACTAACTTTATCGTTTTCTACTTTTCAAGCCCTTTCATTTGATACCCACATTAAGGGGGTTCACAAAAAATACATCATCCGCCATCTTGGAGCGGCGGCCATGAAAGTATTACAATATTGAGTATCATATTGTATTGTCTCCGGAACTAAAGGCGTATGCAGAATTTCAGCTCAATCGGATGTCAGGAAGTGGTTCTAATCCAGCTTACAAAATTCGACTCACAGATACATATACCTATACATACTAACAGGTGAAGTTAAATAAAAGCTTGTAAAAAAAGTATAAAATCATTGCTGAAAGTTAGTATTAAATACTATCCTTGTCTATCCATTTCAGACAAGGATACTATTTAACATTTTCAACAAAATATTGATGTTAAAGGACTTTATTGAAAAAATAATGTATAGTTAGTTATATACAAGGCAGTAGTTGGTAGATAGGTACTCAAAATTATGATAGAAAAAGGTAGTTTATTTGCTTACAGCACCGCATGATAGATATACATGATACATTTAAGTGTCATATATGCCGCTTGTCTTAGAGAAATGGTTTCCCAAAAGTATAATCGTAACGGATGAATTACGTTTTCCATAAAGGGAAATTGCGCCTCATATCCTCGACAATGCATCATTTTCCAACAGCCATTGTTTCAACTCTGCCATTCTTCCCCGTGCGCCATTTCGCGTAAAATGTTTTAAAACGCCTTTTGTACTGCGGTCCGGGCCATAACCTATATAGGGCTAACGCACACTCTGATACCTTGGAAAGCCCTCCAATGCGATATATATATATATAGGATCGCCGGCCGGGAACCGGAGTTTCACCTCCAGCGACATGAGTGTTGCGCGCCCGCTATAACAAGATTTACCTCAGAGATTTTTTATCCGGCTCACAGTTAAGCCCCGATGACGACCATTAGGGCAATTGGCGGAAGTATAAGACATTTCTAGGGGACTTTCGCAGTCATCGGCGAGTTTAGAACTAGCCAGACTCACAAAGTATTCCCCACGATACACACTTACCCACGTATGTCATTGCGCACCTTGTGACGTCAGTACGTCAGTTGCGAATCAGAATTTAAATTGCTTCATATGTTTTACACACAGCAATAGATACTTTTTTATGGGTTTTTGCTTATTTTAAACGTTTTCTGTTAAATAAATGTTCTTAAAAATATGTAGATTATATTACTAGATAAACGAATGAATGTTCTGTTGATAAAAAACACATTTAATTTGATAATTATAATTTTACAAATAATTTGTTTTCTTTGCGTTTTAGCTAATCGTATGCATGCAAATAAAATTGATGTAGGTTTATTTTGTTAAATTAACAGGATATTTCTTTTAAAAGACCGTATATTGGTAGACAATAAAACATATCATATAGGTATCTAAATAATACATTTATTGTAAGTAAGGTACCTAGGTAATCCTGAACCTAGTTTTGGCTTCTATCGACACAAAGTCTCCATCGAAAAAAAGTATTTTACAGATGACTTGTTATAGGCAAAGATATTGATAAATAAAATTCAAAGCCTTACCAAAAATATAACTTTTTCCTTCCAGTGTTTATGTCGGTTTATGACAATTAAAGCCTTATTTACCAATTAATGCACACAAGCCTCGACACAAGCACAACCTGCACAACTAATGCTTAGTTTATAGTTAAACAACAAACAAAACAACATAATAAATAGTGAGTAAAATAGGGATCAAATAATGATTCCCTTTAGCCATAACAAGGCTAATTTTTTTATTGCACATTCTATTTTATTTGCTGTATAAACCAGGCATAAGCTCTGCTGAGTCCCCTATTTTTAATTAGGTATCTGTTCTATAAATGATCTGTTTCCTTACCAGATGATTGTTCTTGGGAAATCTACAATACTTAATTTTTCCGTTCCCTTACTGTTTCTATTATTATTTGGACATACGCTGACTGCACATCCCGGCATTTTTGGCCTATTTCAAAGCACTGTCGAGCTGGACTGACGATCAGTCAGTTGTTTACACTTTTTTCTTGACACTTTAAACTGTAAACTATAAAAAATCGTAAACAATTCGTGATTCGCAACTGACGTAGATGCGCAAAGTTGCCTTGTTTTCGGATTCGTTAGTGACATAGGTACCGTGGGTAAGTGTATCGTGGTTTTCCCATTTCCCATTTTCATTCTAAAGAAATTACAGATATTTTAAAAATCGGTATGTCAGCGTTGTGAGACGGCGTGGCTTGATTTCTACACGTTCGATTCAGGACTATCGCAAAAAAGTCATTACAAAGAAACTCCTCTGAAAACTAAAATTTATTATCAGTCAGTATCAATAAAATATCCTCAGATAATGTATACCAGTAGGCCAGAACAGAACCGCAAAGGTTAATTCATGCTAAACTCTCAGCCTCGGCCAAATAATGTCTTTTGCCGTCGCCATCTAACGGACGGAAGCTGTACTCCACGATGGAGCACTAAGCTATGGAGAGTTGGTTTGTACAGATTTCGTACACGCCTCGAGTTAATTTCCAATCCTCTTAAGTCGAAAATATGCCTTCCTTTCCCCACAAAACCCGTATCCACGGAATTTACGGCCAATACTATAGGCGGGAGCTGCTGCGGGTTCAAACATTTCAATATTCTTCGTCCAATTAAATGCGAACTACAGTCTCTAATTTAATTTTGGGAGGGAAGGGGGGGGGGGAGCGAAGTCAGGACCGGACCTGCGGGGATTCCCTTCGTGCCATGCTCTAATTACTCTGCGCCGCACTTCAAAGAGTAACCGGGAATTTTTCATTAACGCCACCCTATAGGGGAAACACGCACACCTGAAATTGGCTGCGAGGCACGGGCGTAGCCAAGGGGGGGGGGTTTCGGGGGTTCAAACCCCCCCGGAATAAGCAAAATATTACCTAATATTATACCGAAAAAATACGAGGAGTGAAGAGTTAAATTATTATTACGTTTGAATATGTGTAGTAATAGTAGCGCCTAGCGCCATCTTTTGACGAGAGGCAGATGCAGTTGCAGCCGAACTATTTTGTATTGTAGGGACACTTTGCGTTGTTTCTCGATTATTCGCCACGCCCCTCGGTCGAAATGAGCGGAACTTTGTGGAAGTTCGTGGAAGTTTCTGGACGGCTACTGGGCTGCTATATAAGCGGCGCCGCGGCGCGTGACCGCGCTTACGGCAGTATTGTTCCATGCGAACTCGAAGCGAATAAAAGTGAAAAGTGGTGAACGAATAGTGAAGAGAAATAAGTGTACCGTGTAAGTGAGTAATTTTAGTGCGCTGTTATTCGATGACCTTGTTGTGACCTAGATATGTGCGATAAAAACCTTTATCCTAATATTTACACATTACTACAAATCTTGGCTACCATTCCTGTATCCACTGCTACCCCAGAAAGGTCTTTCTCGAGCCTAAGGAGACTGAAAAACTATTTACGAAACACTACAAGTGAAAACAGACTTAATGGTTTGGCTCTAATGAACATTCACTATGGAACAGAAATTCATGCAGATGAAGTAGTGGATATATTTAAAAGAAAAAGCCGAAGATTTCTTCTTTAATGGTTTTAGATTTAGCGCAGAGGAACGAAGTTAATTTATCCATTTCATTTAAAGTGAAGAACTTTATAAATATGTCGTAGTTTTTCGGATGAATATATAGATATTAAATTTCATGTAAGTATATTTTTGTTGTTTTATTTACTTCTCAAACTAAACCCCCCCCCCCCCCAAACTAAATCCTGGCTACGCCCGTGCTGCGAGGGGACACCAGGAAAAGTAATTGCCCAACGCCCAGCTTCCCAAGCTATTTTTTTACAATAGTGTGTCATTAGCGAAGGACCAATTTAAAATAGCTTGATAAACACGAAATTTAAAGAAAACTTTGAGGTAAATGTTGGCTTTTTGAGATTGTAAACAATAATAATTGTTTTGTATTTAAAAGTTCATCCTCAGAGTATTATTTTGGTATGAAGGTATTGAATGGGCACCTAAAATAAAATTTTACCCTAAAATTTAGAGTTCGAACGTAGAATTTTTTGTAACAATTTCATTTTAAGTGTCCCATGGAGGCCTTCGTATCTGGGTGTAAAAATTTTGTTTTTTCTTAAATAAGGTGTTTGAGTAGCTTCAAAACAGTAGTTACTTTAGTCGTGTATTAAACGTATAATATTTTAAAACACCGCAAAAGCATGGTTTATTTATTTTATATACAGAGTGTTTCACAATGTCGATATTTAAGGGGGTTAATCTGTGCATGATTTTAAAACAAAAAGCTCATATAAACATAGCTCCGTTTTTGCTTTATTTTTTATATACACAGAGAATGTTAAGTTTTTTTTTGAAACCTCATTAGATATTTTTATAAAACTTGGTGGGTGTAAACTAGGTGTAGAGGTAGATATTTTATAAAAAAAAAACAATTTACAGTTTAAACCAGTGGCGTCCCAATTAATATGACCCTGAAGATATTGAATGAAGAAATGATACGCCAATACTTTTACAAAAACAAAAATTAATTTCGTAATGGTGCTTCATTTTGTAATAAAATAGATCTCTTATTAAAAGCCATAATTAACCGCGCTAGAATTCGTATTTTACCTTTTTCGAGATATAAAAGAAAAAAATATGCTTAGTGTAAGTGAATTTTTGATTGTTGAATGTCAATCAAGTGTAATTAGTGAGGTGCATAGGGATAGGGAGCTCTTGGTTTCCCTCATCGAATGCGTCAGACTTTAGTAGCAAACAAAACACGAACTAATGGATCGCGGTAGATGTGTTATAATACACCGGTAATGCAAATACGAGAGGTATTTCTTATTTCTTCGGTTTACCCTTCGACAATAATAAATGAAATGTGACAGCAAAGCTCTCCAGACCCAACTTTGACCGTTTACTTTGAAGCAGGAGCGCGGAGCTTCTCGGGTGCTAAGGTTCATTTGCCCAAAGTTTTAAACTTCGACAAAAAAAAACGCATTTTTCTTTTTGGTAGACGTCCCCTACTGTGTAGTCAGAATTTTTTTTACATCATGACTGAACCGCCCTGTATATGCGGTGGTTAACTGCGAGCCCACAAATGTGTCCATTTAGCAGCCCTTATTTCTTCTGGGATTTCCATCATCATTTTAACGTACCCAACAAAAAAATAATTACGACTGCTCAATTTGCAGCTGGGTCGGCTGAGCCACGACCACGCGGTGCTTTCATTAAACGTTGAACGGCCCCGGCGCGGCGCTACGGCCATTTTTCTGGCAGGGCGGCGCGGAGTTACGACGCGTAATTATTAACTCGTGCACGGAGCGGCGGCCCGCCCGATGGGGAATCCCCACAAACGCCGTTATTAAACAACATCTATCGCAACCCGCGCTCGTACTTCCTCACCGCGCTTTGGTTTTAGTAAAGAAAACATAAGCTGCAGAAGACTGAGCCACTGTAATATTTTTAGAGTACACGAAAGCAAGCCGGCAGGCTTCTTTCCATGTACGCAAGCGTAAATTCGCATGCAGCTAATAATGCTACTCTCTAAGAGATGGCGCGGCAATCGGGTCAAATTTAGATACCTGGTGTCGGTATCTTGTTGCCGAACTGTGTACCTTTTCCCTTGATATGGGGAAAAAGAGAAGAGGCCTAACAAAATTCGATAGTCATAAATATTTTACATGCTCCACACTTCTGTACGTACGCTATATTCTCTGGTATTTTGGCAAGATTGTACAGGGTGTCATATTTTCGATACTTTTTGCAGATTATATTTATATTTTGAAATTCTTACCTCCTACAAAAATCCGTGTACACCACTGAACTCTGCGTGAGAAAATCTATAATGGTCGATTTTTACCATTTCATTAACTTGGTGTATATAACGGATATTCCGGGGGGGTGCCTGGAAATGGCTAGTTTTAAAAATTACCTCGTATCTCAAAACTAAGGAGGCCATTAAAATTTTGTTTGCGGGGAATTTTTCTATGAAAAGTTGACCAGTGTCCTGAAAAACCGCAACTCCCTATCTCCAAAAACAACCGAGATACCCTTATGTAAAATACAGAAAATGGGACACCTTGTACAGTCGCTGCCAATTGTAAATTCCACTATAGGTACCCACGTAATCTTTCAGAAACTAACTCATTTTGGAATTGAATTCCTAATGCCTCTTAAGATAACTTCAACCTAGTGAAAACTATAGCCATTCAATTTGAAAAGTTTCTTAACAGCAGAAAAGCTACATTTGAGAAATGCTTTAAATTTTTGTATTTAAAATACTGAAATAAATAATCTGTGATATCTCCCTTTTTGTGCAAAGTTGTGAAGAATCTAGAACTCGAGTTTCCATAATTTGCGGAAAGTACTGGGTAGCAGCGTAAAGACCGAACAAAATTCCCTAATATAGTACGCTGGCCAATCTGTCTGGTATCGACATACATACTGTTGCAATCTCGCGCCAAGAGTGATGCTGGATGCGTCCAAGTCCAATCTTGGCACCTGGATCAGGATGTTAGCAAAGTATCGCCAGCAAGGTGCTTCTGGAATGCTTCAAAAGCTTCCCCCATAGGGCGGGTGTCCATGGAATAGAAATTAATCATGCCTAACAATCGGTGCAGTCCACGTGCAGTTGATCGGTGAGAGAAATCCTGGAGGGCAGCAACCTTGTCTTGTAGAGGTTGCATGCAACATGCGGAGACTTGATAGAGAGAGAAAATTGCAACTACGAAATCAGAACCAATGCTAGATGTCGACGTCTCGTAGGCGGCAACAAAAATTCAAGTTTTGATTTTAGTCTCATGAACAGTGTGAAGCTAATTGTTTACTGAGCGGCGAAGGCCTATTTTCGGGGAAAACAACATAGAAATCTAAATTGCATGTTTTTGTCTCGCAATTCCTTCGCCACCTCCTCTCACTAGCTGGTTCCATGCCTATACAAATGAAGATCTGCTACGTACCTTGTGGCAGCTGCATTTACCATCCTACGTTCACGCCCAGGCCATTATTAATCCACCAAACATCCAATCCTTGGATGACGCCGTCGTGCCCGCCGACAAGATCGTTGAGGCAAAGAGGTTGTATATATCTTTGGTGGAGGTAATGTTATCTGACATGCAGCAAAGCCTAGTCGCTCCAGATGTGCACGCAACATCAACTCCAGTAGGTACCTGTCGAGGATGGTCTAGCCAAGCTTCTAGAGGACATCTGTACACGCAGCATAGCAGTAGCGTCAGCCGGCTGTAGAGTTTACCTTATTATCACAGTATAACCAGAAGCCTGACTTTCCCGCACTTCGGCTAACTTCGATTCGGCTTACTTTCAGCCCTCGGGGGCTCTGTTGTACAAATTGTTTTGCTACGTCAAATTGTCTCCGAGAGAGTTGCGCCTGTCCATGTTTTAGTAGTACATACAACATGAATAGAAGACGTTACGCTGCCAAAGATTTGTAACAGGCCCTTCTTTTCTTGGATATGAAATAGTAAATAATAGTCCTTAGTTTAGATGATTCGCCCGGTTGTTGTGCGATAACAATGAGTTGTTAGTGCCGTCAGTTAATAAATCCTTTATCTATGGTCAGTTACGTCAGTGGCCTGGAGAAGTTTGGGCGGACAGTGGTGCGTTGGACGACGAGAAACCAACAAGCGGATCTCTTCCCAGTCCAAGAGTTGCGCCATATTGTATGCCGGTCCTGCTGAAGAGATCGTACTGATACTTTCACCATTGGAAGGTCTCCAACCTTTGCCACAGTTGTAGAGCGGTTTACTGGACAAATAAATCAGAATCCACCTTAATCTGTGCACCTTACTGTATGTATTCAGTTTCAAATTATTTGTATGTCAAATAAACAACGTTTTGAGGAATGTTTCTGTTTGCCCGTTTATCAAAGAACCCATGCAGATTTTAATAGATGGGTGATACAGTCTGCGTAAACAACGGAATTAATTGTGCACATAGCCTTTTATTTAGTGACAGCAGATAATTTGGTAGTTTTTTCTAGCGTTTTTACAGGAATCCACCTATTAAATACGGTTCTATGCCATTTTATACCACATGACGTAGAATGGCCTTAAGTAAGACTGTAACGGGCGATAAATATTTTGCTAGGTGGCTAACAAAGACTCCCAGTTGTTATACTCGTTGTATCGTATATGCTGCTATTGTATAGTACCCAGTAACCACTTCTAAACTAAAGCGGCAAGAGTTTGGCCTCAATTAGAGCGATTGGGCGCAGCTGTTGCTGAAGCATTAAAGGGACGGCCCGCCAGCCGCCAGCCAGAGCTTATTTGGAAATGAAAATCAGGTGAACTTGCCAGTTGAGGGGCAATCGACGCGTAAAGAGCGCACTAGATGACGCCGTCGCCGCGCCGCCCCGACGACAACCTCTTGAGCACGCTGGGCGATGGTGTCGGTGAAGAGTTTCCTAACGAACTGATTATAAAAGAAGAAAATTGAAGTAAGTGTCTTAATGGAGGCCCACATTATGTTTTCGACTAGAGTATGATTCGTTTCCTTTTGTTCTTTTGCCTTTTTTAATTTGGTAAAACTTTCTTCGTACAGGGTATTCCAGAAAGGACTGCCATGCTATACATCGCTGTAATAAGCCTGTTTAGTTGTTGTCGAGAATTAATGAGGGTTTAAATATGCAAAAAAGCTGTTACCTCCAGACTGTGAGTTTACATTTTATGGGTTAGTAAAAATGTGATTTTTTTTTTCAAATGGACCATATTTGTCAGAATTTTATGAAGCCGAACAATCAGAATAAATTAGCTTATCCAATAAAATGTTTTGAAGTCTTCATGTTTTTAAGTTTCCAAAAAAAGACATGCTTTAGGAATGGCTGACGACATTAGCTAGAAGCAGCAACCACTCTATACCAAAAAAAACTCTTGTATATAGGTACCGGATATACAGGGTGTTCGAAAAATAGACGGAGATATTTTAGAGGGTGATTCCCTGTTAAGAAATATGAAAAAAAGTTTCTATAAACATGGGTCCGGATATGCAGAGTTTTCAAGATACAGGATGTTAAATAAAAAAAATAAAACATGAAATTATTAATGTCTTAAAAATTATTTACTCGATTCTGTTGAAATTTGGCAATGTTATTGGTTAAGTCCAGTGGCGTCCCGGGGGGCACCTTAGCGAATATTATTATCAAAAAAATGTACGCCACTACCTTTTTTGTAACTTTAATATTTTTTGTTTGATTAAGCATCTAAAAATGCAACTTATTTCCCTCTTGTATTGTTTTCCTATCTCACTTCGTTTTCGAGAAAAAAAAAATAAAAACCGTTTTATTGCATGTCACTGGAAAAAATTGGTTGTAGTGTACTTTATGTTATGATATTGGAAAAGTTGCAATAACACTCTTTCCTAGAAATGCTTTTGATTATTTGTTTTCCAAGGCACTTGTGATTTTTTTTGCAAAAATTGATAAACCAATTTTGTCCAGTGACATGCAATATATTTAACATCCTGTATCTTGAAAACTCTGCATTTCCGGACCCATGTTTATAGAAACTTTTTTTCATATTTCTTAACAGGGAATCGCCCTCTAAAATATCTCCGTCTATTTTTCGAACACCCTGTATACAGGGTGTAACTTTGATAAGTACAGAAATTTTAAGGGCAGGTCGGGAAAAATGCACTTGTTACGCCTATGCAATTAAAATTTTTCTAAAGTGCATATTAACGTCAGAAATAATTTTTTTTAAAACGCTATTAAAACCCCTTTTTCCGACGCTACGGCCATGGGTCCTTGACCTTGCCGGGACCAGCTGGAACTGAGGCCGGTTCCGGCGGATCCCCCCCAATTCCGCCGTGCAGCGTTGTCAGACGTATAGCTCTTTCACAGTATTTCAGGAATAGTCTTTCAACTAGTTTTTGAACAAATCTTTAATGGTTCTTTTAGCGAATAGCATGCAAAAAAACTACCTTTCGGATGCCTGGATGATTTTCCTTGCGGGTGTCGTACTCCTTTCTTATGTTATCCAAAAATCCTCTCGAAAATCACAAGAAGCACTAGGTAACTGGTTGCCAGTCGAATCGCTTTTTCCGAGGCTTTTTCGCAGTATTTGAAGAATATTGACGCAACCATGTATCATTTGGTGTATGTGGAGATTAAATAAATAAATAAATAATTTTTGGACAACTCCTTAAAGGTTCTTTTAGCGAATAGCTCGACGAATAGCATGAAAAAGCCTACCTTTGAGATGCATCGATTATTTTTACTATTTTCTTGTGTTTAGATACTATCCAAAAATCTTCACAAAATCGCATAAAGCACTAAGTACCTACCTAACTAGTGGCACTGTTTTTATACGATGGTCGCGAAGGTATAACACTTCATAGTCTCTTTTTACGGAAATACGAACAAAACACTTGTTTTTTTTTTCACTGCACACTTAAAGCGGCGCGATGCCAAATATTAGGGACGTCTCGGTTTCCCTCAGCTGATTTATTCCAACGGGGACTCGACTAGGTGGATTGTACAATTAGATCCATACCGTATGCGTCTAATAAAACCCGAATTTTCGCGAACCCTTGAAGCTGCTTCTTTTATCCTCGCGCGTAATTGGGGTACCTAGTAGGAACCTATCTAGCACTGTTTTCATACGAAGGCCGCGAAAGTTTAACACTGCATTTCTTAACGGAAATATGAAAAAATCACTTGTTATTTCACTGCAAATTCGTAGCGGCAATTGCAACAGGTTTGGACATCACTGCTGGTCCAAAAAAATGGCGAACGGATCTGGAAAAATGTACAGAAGCAGGTTCAGTTCCGACGACAGTTCGTAAAACAAAGCAAAGTAACGGAACAATATCGGTTAGCGAGACGCGACGTTTGCATACGCGTCCACGTTTTGGAAACAGAATTGTTATACCACAGAATAGCCACACGTAAGGCATTCTGTATAATAATAAATTGCTTGTTGAAGCTGGCGCTCCCAAAAATTACAGGCGGACGCGGATCGATATCAATCAGCTGTTAAATCCCATAATAATCGGACGGACGATCTTCGACTAGCGCGTCGGCTACGGCGCGGCGGTACGGTGACGGCGCACAAGCTTTCCCCCATACCATTCAATACCACTATTCGGTGTTGCCGTTTATGCCGACATGTCCCCAAACTGACTTAAAGTCCCTTAAATCCGATTTTTGATTTTCGCGGATTTATACGGGGTTTCATTCGTTATAAGTTAATCTACTATCTCGTATAATTATTACGCACAAAAACGGGTAAATCCATGTAAAAATCCACTACACAATTAAATTTATACGGAATTAAATTACTAAATCAGGTAAATTTTCAGCACACTTGGCAACATAGTAGCGCCGCCCCGAGAGAAGTAGGGGCCGCGAGCCGCGATTGGCTAATATCGCGCACTAGTTATGAGTAGTGGGGATCACCTGTAGTGTCGATGTCAAGTGGCGCCCCGCGCTTGCGCTCCTCGCCCAGCTGTAATTTAGTAGGTCGGCCGGGCCGGGCGGCGTGGAAATGGAGCAAAATCGAGTGAATCAGTGCCAGTGAATTCATTCGTAATTGTAATTATTGCGCGATTCGGCGCGGCGTCGTTTTTGTGTGAAGTTGGCGTCGGACGCCAGCGCCCGACGCCAACGTCATATGCCCGCGCCTGGCGAATCTCGGCGAAGGAATGTCGGGCAGTAGTCAAGGGCACGCAGAAGCTTAAATTCACCAGGAGGAGTCGCTGTTTTTCGGTTTTTGGGGACATTACGCGACATTTCGCCTCCAAGTTTTTACGAAAAGTAAGAGGAATGGTAAGGAATTAACTTGAGATAGTTCCGAAACGGCAAAGGGTTAAAAAATGCGGAAATGATAAGCACGCCAATTTGACAGTCTTCCCCAACTATTTTCGGAACCGAATAATTTTTTATTTACAACCATGTATGTAATATCGACATTTCTGACTTTTTAGAAGTTTGAAAGTGTCAATTTTCTGACTTTTACTTCCCGCCCTCCCGCCCGGGTGGAAAGTTTACTTTATCTCGAGACACCTCGGTGTGTAATATACTATTAAAAGTAGACAATAGACAGGACCACAACCCTGAGGGGGTTTAAAGGTGGCGCACTATCGGGCAAGGGTTGAAAAATATTAAAAACTATGAACAAATCGAAGCCGCGCGTTAAATTCACGTCAAATTACAGTCTTCCCCCACTTTTTTCGAGATGATAGGGCTACAGGCGAACACTCGCTAAAAAAAAGTAACGCGCCGCTGCTCTACGCTCTACCCTATGGGTGGTTGTGGAAATTTGCAATTTTTACAGATAATTTGTATTTTAAAACAAATACTTTATTCAGTTGATTGCCGATCAGAAATTTATTATCCCAAGGTGTCCCAAGAGATGGCTAATTATTAGTATAAAAAAATTGCGGCCTGAAAATCAGTTGTAAAATAGGTAGGTAGGTAGATACCTACTCCACAAAAGACTTGTCAAAAAATTATGAGTGTGAAATCAGCAATGAGTTTTCTAGCAATGACTTCTCCGAGCGGCGCTCGGATACATTTCTGCTGCCTAGGGACTTAAAATAACAGTAAAGTGATAAAAACTGACGTGTTTGTTAAATTATTGTGTGCGCCTGTGAAGAAAGCAATAAACAGTTCGTCACAGCAACCGACATCATAAAAAAACGTGGATACCTACCAGCAGTAATTTTCAAAGGTACCTAGGTACCTAATTCTGCAAGCAGATTTATTCCACTCTGACATGCGGCAACGTCGCGGTATTCCCCTTCCTAATCTAACGTTATTCCCCTCCATCTCCTAGGGAGAGGTTAGACCTCCCCTCTAAGCGCTTCTAGTGACGATCCAGCGGCGTGCATTGAGCACGGATAAAGATTTATTTGCCCCATTTTCTAAACATCGATTAAAAAATTTTTTTTTTCATTTTTCGGTTTTATGAACGTCCCCGATTACGTGGTTAAAATTTCTGTACCTATCAAAGATACACCCTGTATAAGTTATTTAGAATAAAGAGATAGGTAGTCAATGCAATTGGAACATGAAGAATCAGTCGCATCAACAAGTAAACGCGTGCAGTATTATGATAATTTAGACAAAAACTAAATATCAAACAGAAAATGATTTTCTTTAACGCCTATTTGCATTTTGTATAAAATCACAAGCATTTAAAGTTATAGAAAAATCCTGTATACTGGTATATACTATTTTAAAATATCTGGTTAATTTAGCGTTCAAAATGGCCGCCAAATATTCCCCCGGTCGGACGTCTCCTTTGCGCAGTACCTGGGGTATAAAGGTCCAGACTTGTTAAAATGACCTGCTCCTCTCCTCGGTTGTTTTTCTCCAACTAGTCAATAAGAACTCTAGCACGTTGATACCGCGCGTACCAACGTCAATGTGCACTGCATCTTGGAAATGAATTTATTTAAGAATTTTTGAAAAATTTAAAGGCTAACTAAACGAAAGCAGATCACCTGATGTTTGAATTTCTTAAGAAATATCCTGATCGTGCGCGCTGTATTGATGACTTGGCATAGTACGTGAATGGAAGATGGAATGGCCAAAAGCTACTCTCAATCACTGCTAGTAATTTTCTACAGCAACTAAGTAACAAGGTGGAAGCGATAAGAACAATGTTTGATTGAAAATAACATTTTTTTTTCGAACCGTACTACTTTTTTTACAATTATTTAGAGTAACTATTTGTATGTACTCCGCTGGTCATCTGAATGGGGCCAAATTATTGCACAAAATGGCAACCCACCAATGCATAATGTGTACCAAATTTTGTTGGAATTCCGAAACGGACCCGAAATAATTAAAAAAAAATGTTATTTTTGGAAAAATTTCAACACGATGTATATGGAGAATCAAGCGTTTTTGAGCTAATGTTTATTAAGCATAATATGTGCTTATTTTAGCGAATTCTACCTTGTGTTTTCGGTTCTGCCTTTAGTGGTGACTCACCCAGTATAGTTATTTTACCTACACCATACTGATCAGTCTTAATGTTGCCGTAGGTTACATTTTTTCTGCGGCTTTGGTAAAGAGTGTTGCTTGGACAACAGCTATCGGAAACAGAAAACAGCTTTCCTCACACACTTTTTACTCGCTTCTATGTAGTCAGGTCTATGACTACGTTTATCTCGTGACAACTCGATCGGATTGAAATGGATCCGATTGAGATATGGCTAATCTTTTATAATTCTACGTTTACATCATCAGTATTGAATCCTACGGTTTTCAATCCTCTCTAGGGACAATAACTTATCATACTTATTCCACAGTAGGTTGGTGCACATTCTGGCCAACTTCTGCTTGGAAATAGCGCCTTAACTTGAAATTTTAAATATGATTGAATTTCAATCTGTAGGGTTTACGCCATTTATTTGAGTCTGTTCCAGTGAATGCAAACCTCTTTCAATCGTCGCGATAAACGTAGTCTATCTTAAATTTGCTACTATAGTTCAAAAGGGAAAATCCCAACAAAGGCCTATTAATTTGCCCCCGTGCAGAAGGCGGGGGGAGGGGCTCGTACCGCGGCCCCCGCACGCGTTTCCGGTTGACGTGCCGACGGCCCTGGTAACGGCGGGCCCGCAGATCCGCCCGGATTAAACTCTGTAATTATAGGCAGGCGCGAAAACGAACCGTGCTCCAGGTTCCAAGATAGGAATTGATAAAATTTCAAGGACGGCGAACTCTAATAATAGGCTTAAACATAAGTATTATAAATATTTAAATTACAGAATGTCGCCAATAATTAATAAATATGCAAAATATCTACTGTGCGGAGGGGTCTGACTTGACCTATATACAGGGTGATTCGCGTAAGTGGTTCATTAGAAGTTTAGGGGAAAAGAGTGCGAATTTTGATTTGAAATTTTGGTTACTTATATAACAGGTTGTAAACTTTCTTTCTATAATATTTTCAACTTCCGATCACTTCCGGTTATACCGGAAGTCTATAGCAAATTTGTTATTTCAAATAGAACACCCTATATATTATTACACCATTTGGTTCCCTATTATATTCCTAATCTTTTTTCTGAATATAATGTGAACCCTATTCCTAACTCTTTTCGAGATATTCGCAAATTTTTAATTTTTTTGAGTGTTGCAGCCATCGACCATAGTGATGATAACTTTGAAATTTATGAATCTGGAAAACTGCAATTTTGGACTGTCGTAGGCGAAAGTCAACTTTATTAAATGCCATTTTAAAATATTGAACAGGAAAAAATCCCAATATCAACATCGAAAAATTGAAAAAACTCTTTTTTTTTTCAAATGGAACCCATATTTTTTTATTGCACCATTGATATGCTTGTGAAAAGGCAGTTCAAAAAGATACAACACACTTTAAGTCTAAATGAAGCAGTTGTTTCGTTATTAGTCAAAATACGTATTTTTTGCTCTGTATCAACAAAGATGCCACTATGGAAAATAACATTTTTTCCCTGAGAAGCAACAATACAAAATTAAATAATACTAATAATTACATAATAATAGGGACTAGAAGAAAGAACAAGAAACTACATATAAGTAAAACACTTTACACAAATGAAAAATCCATGGCCGCCTATTAGAAAAGGTCCGTTGTTTCTTGATATGGAGCAGCAAAAATAATAATAAATTTTGCGTAATAACGAAGCAACCGCTTCATTTAGACATATAGTGTGTCTTTTTGAACCATCTTTTCACAAGCATTTCAATGGTGCAATAAAAAAATATGGGTTCCATTTGAAAAAAATGAAATTGTTCAATTTTTCGATGTTGATATTGGGAATTTTTTCCCGAACCCCCTGTACACTATTTGGAAATGGCATACAGACCATTTAATAAAGTTGACTTTCGCCTACGACAGTTCAAAACTTCAGTTTTCCAGATTTATAGGGTGTTCTATTTGAAATAACAAAGTTTCTATCGACTTCCGGTATAACCGGAAATGATCGGAAGTTGAATATATTTTAGAAAGAAAGTTTACAACCTGTTATATAAGTAGCCAAAATTTTAAATCAAAATTCGCACTCCTTCCCCGTAAACTTCTAATGCACCACTTACGTGAATCACCCTGTATACTGAGGAAAAATCAAGTATTGAATCAAATAAGAAAACTAATGTCACTTCCGGTGAAGTCGGAATTAGTTTTGAAGGTCTGAATAGACTAAAACGTAGATGTTTCCGCACTAGTGTAGATAGGTGGTACCCCTGAAAATTTTAAACTTTCTTTCAAAAAGAAGTGGAAAAGCAACTATTTTCTATGTCACTCTGTATATCCAATCTAAAGTTTGGATCACAACCATGAAATCATGAAATTTTTTAAATAATTTTATATCCTAACCTATCGCTTGAATGTACAGGGTGTCCCATTTTCTGTGTTTTTTTGGTGTTTTTCTCAAAAATCTCGGTTATTATTAAAGCTAGAGGGTTGCGGTTTTCACGTCACTGTACTACTTTTTTGAGAGGAATTTGGTGTAGAATCGAACGGAATAATTAGTTTTTTGGTAGCGTTAATACTTTTTGAGATATGAGCTATGGTTTCCATTTAAAAAAAATATAACTGATATCGGTGTCTGAGGCTCATTTTTTATAACAAACTTAATGGCGAAAACCGCAAATCGATATCTGTCACCGTTCTTGAGTTACAGGGCGTTTTTCGAAAATGTGCGTTTTCGAAAAGTGCCCGTAACTTTTTTCGGGTTGAACATTTTGTGTTTCTGTAAAAACATTCTTAAAGCATTTTTTTCGTAGAATCCAATGCTGCTACTACATTTTTTTAGTTAAGAGTTACGGATAAAAAATTATATTTTTTTAAATGGAACACCCTGTATATTTTTGCATTTTTTAATTAGGAGCAAAAAATTAACATTCCAAAAATATATAACACTTAATGATTTACTTAAGTAGTTACCTATCAATTACTAATAGCTTTTATGATTTCATATGTGTATAATTGGAAGCACGCCCTTTCAACAAGTAGGCTTTGGACGGTGAGACAATGAAACAACCGTGGAAAAATGTTTACTGTTACTGGCCATTACAAAACACTACTTTTTACACTGTTTATGATAGTGCTGTAATTGTAATGCCAAACTGACAAGTTCAAACAAATTGTCATTGCCTACTCAGAGTTTAAGAGTCATTAGCCCTTTAATTTTCTGGATATTTTTTCCTGTAACTTCTTAAGCGGACAAAAACTGACAAAACGCCTTAAATAAAAGATGTAGAGAAAAAATGGAGGTATCCACGTGAGCAATAAAAAAAGTATGTTCGTTAAAAAAAATTATAGAGGGCGTCGCGATGCCTGGTGCCGTTTGTCATTTTTTTAAATTTTTATCTTAGTTTGGTCTACAATTGGCCCCATTTAAGATCCCACATGGAGATTTTTTTTACTCTTTTTAGTTTGCCCGCTACAGGCCTGAGACGCCGAGTTTGAATGACCCTGTACATCTTTTTACAACTTTTACATGATATTATCTCGTTTTCTAGACAAGCAGATTTTTTTATAAAGTATTACTTAAAATATCGTGTATCTACTCACGTTTTCGCGCTGCGACTGCACTGACACCACAGGCCATATTTCTGGTAGCTTTAGTGACACCAAAGATCATAATATTATATAAAACGTAGTTCAGTTATACATACATACGCTTTGGGTGCGCTCTCTTAGTACCGTAAAAAAAAGTTCTTATACCAAGGGACATCCTCACTAAGCCAAATAATTAGTAGAATGGACATATCTTGCGTAAATCTGCTTATAATATGAATAATATATAAAAAACTACGAATAATTCCTCCCGAGATATTCTGGAGGGCGCCTATGCTGCTCATTTTTTATTCCCGCGTGTCCTACGGGAGATCGCCCCAGGAATATTATGCTCCTCCAGATTGTGTGTATCATCCTCGTTATTATTCCGGGCTTATACAAACTTTCATGAGATACGGGCCAGTTTATAAAAGAAGCGTGACTTGGAACTTCGGAATTTGTGAAGTACTTACACAATATGAAACTTTGGCAATATTTACGATTTGATGCTTCTTTATTGCGAACTCTGGGTCAGTGAAATAGAACTTCAAATTTGGCGATTATGGACTGTAATAAGAGGGCAATAAAACCACATAGGTAGCTGTTTTTTCTATATGTCAAAAAGTAATTATTATGAACTTTACGTAAGTATTAGGTATCCGTACCTAAGTTGCCGTTTTTCAAACATTTTATTTTCAATGTAAATCATATCATGTAGATATAAGATAAGTCTCTGGTAGGCAGATAATCGATACCTATACAATACAGGATTTCGAGCTAAGCCTGGAGTCTCGGAAACTATAGGAGATAAGAATGTTAAGACATTTTCAAGCAGGTTGCTGATATTTCAAACAAAAAATAATAAAAACTAAAATGTTAAGTTTCAGGGTTTTTTAGTCACTGCAATAGATATTCCCTTTATACCTATTATAATTTTAGACTCCCAAAGGACAACCGTTTAACTTTATGGTTTCCGAGATACCTTAGTTGCGAAATTCCGGCAAGCTCTATCTCTAGCAACAATTCTCTGCCGAAAAAGAAGGCAAAGAGATGGGGATGATAAATAGATAGACATGTTGGGTCCAATACTAATTACCAGAAGGGTCTGCTTCTGTTTCATAATTAATCTGGATGTTACAGGGAACATTTATCAAGCCATTTTCAGAACGAGTATCTATGCTAATCCACTAGGATTAAATTTATGGGGATTGCTAAGGGATTCGAGAGAAAATAAATCCACTTGACTTAAGGTTTTAGGTTTTAGTTATTACTGAGATATAGACGCTTAGCCCTTAGTTTGCAGAGTTTCTAAAATAGATGGGAACCTTGTAGATATCACATTGTGTCCAGACAGGGTCATTCTAAATTTGCGCATAGTTTACCTAATTTCAGTTGAAACAATTTAGTCGCAAGTAACTTTACCAGGATAGCTTCATAACAGGCGTCTTGCTAATAAAATACCAGACAAAATGTACGTACATTTAACCTCTTAAACTGAACGTTGCATAGCGTAGTAAAAAGAGAAGAAAGGGATCGAGATGACTGATACTGCGGTAAAAAACAATTGACCGTATGTTTGCCAAAATATAAGGACTAGGTACTTGCATGCGTTAATAGTATTTCTAAAGTCACTCGAAACAGCATAAAAAAACTCTATATAATTGATGGCGTCACAAAAAGAATATAGGACATAAGCGTCACGCATTTTTCAAAAATATACATATTCTACAAGCAAAATAATCGTATAAGGTTTTTTAAGGTTGTCGTCAAACACAGCGTAAACGTTAATGCACCATATAATATTGTCAAAAGGTTTCTTAAAAGCCATATCGATTATAAGTATTTACGCAAGTATATCCTAAGATCTGTGAAATTATTGCACGCCTATTCACCGCAGTTCCCTGTACAAGTGACCAGCCGTCGACCAGTGTAACCCATGCAAGTATTGGTGACATTATAAATATTAGGCGAGCAATGCGAGTATGCAGTCACTTATTTTTACTACAATGTCTATCTTCTCTGTCTCCTTCATCTCTTTTTACTGCTAATACCAGTTGCGGCTTAATATGGTTAAAAAAGTGTTTTGTCCCGTATTTTATTGCCGAGGCGCGTGTTCTTGAGCCACCCTGGTGAAATATAAATGAACTCACTTGGAACACAGTGATATACGGGGCGGGATCTATTTCATAGCATTTACCACGCTCTGCTACTGGTAAAAATACCAGGCTTATCAGTAGAAATCACCCGTATAAATAAATTTCAATCAGTTTTTATGCTGTTCCAAGTGACTTCATTTAAACCATACTCTATTCGACCATGACCAAACTCAGTGCATAGGCGGTCCATAATTTCACAGATGTTAGGGTATACCTGTTTATTTGCGTAAATAAATAATTATAATTAATATGGATTTTTGGAAACCTTTTGACGCTATTTTTTGACAAAATTACAGTGTGTACCACGATCACCCTTTACCCTTTACCGTCTGTTTGGCCATAACCTTAAAAAAACTTAAAAGTGAAATAGGTATTGTGTTAGTCTGTAGAATGCATATTTATGAAAACTGTGAAGAATAATAATATGTCCTATATATACCTTTGAATAAGCCGCTTAGAGTTTTTTTATGCAGTATCAACTGACATTAACAATAGCTATAAATATATTGAATTCCATATGTTACCTACTTTGAGACGTCTGGCTGAGACAAAGCATCTGTAAACAGTAGGTACCTACTATAATAAACGGGACCGTGATCCCTCATCACTATAGCCCACCCGACTGTCATTCAGCAAGTGGTATAGACAGTGAGCCTAACAATGAATCGAAATAAGTAAATTAATCACCTAATCAATCAATTATTTATTGATCACGGAGATAGCACATCCTAAGGTGCGGGTCAAAGCCACCTTATCTTGATCGACAAAGACTCACCTAACAACTACCCAGACCTCGCTATCAACAGTCTCCACGGCGTTGGCTAGATAACCGAAAATATTTGCTTTGTCCCGCACCTTCGGGTGTGCTATCTCTAACTCCATGATCAATAATTGATTGCTTTGGTGATTAATAAATTACTTTAGTTCGAATAATATAATTAGCTTTATTGACTCCTGTAGATCATTGGGTCATGTCATGAGCGCATGCTAGCATGTGTCTTTATATAGTAAAACACTGTTGATTGCCAAGAAAAAATCCTTAATAGCTTTAATTCAGTGATTTATTAATTATTGTCATACACGAGGTCATACACTAACTGAAATTACTACGGTTTTCTAGGGTTTTCCGTAGTAGAAGACGAAATTACAATAACTTCCTCCCATCCACCGCATACAAGCATTTTGTTGCTTCTGAAGTACTCTAATTAGATTTGAGTAGTGTGAAGGGGGAATTATTATTGTTATTACAATTATAATTAACTTTGCGCAGGTTAAAAAGGTGGCTGCGATCTACAACCAGCGAAACTCGCTTAAGCCTAGCATTTTTATCTATTCACATTCATAAGAAAATCGATACAAATATAGAATAAGTTGTCAACAGATATGCCAATTCTGGTAATAGGAGAATTGAAATTCTCTTTGCAAAATAAATGAGTAGACCATTTAACATGTCAATTTTATTTGTAGTTATTAGCGTATAAAAGTTTTAATTTTGTTCCTGTTATTTAAGCAAAAAAAAATAATTACTTTGTTTTGAAAAAATAGCAGCTCACCCAAACCCCCCCCCCCCAACCGAGTTCTGATTACGCTACTGCGTTTAAATAACGTCCTATCGATTTTAGTTATTTTAAACTGGGGAAATATTTATATTATTACTTTTTCTTTGGCACAATTCATATTCTTTCTTATCAAAACCACTTTATGGAACGATCGTTTAGAACCATATTAAAATTGAGGCATAGTTTCGCGTTGTTACATGTATTTTATTAATGAATATCGCTTTTAGTAATTGCACAAAGGTTATTACCCTTAATCTACTCATAAGTGTACACAGCAAAATATCCGGTGTTAAATTTGACACGAAAAACGGTCTATATAAGTCCACACCTTATCTGGTAATTTTTACACCTTCTTTTTTGGTCAATTTCACCAAATGTTCTGGTGTCAATAAGAAATATGCTGGTGTGAATATTTAACACGGCGTTGTGTAAGATTAACACCGTGTTGTGTAACTTTTACACGCAATTTGGTCAAAATGGTGTAATTGAATTTATTTGGTATTCCCATTCTCTTCTTCTTTCCCTCTTATAGATTTGCCATTTAATTTTAATTAATGTAATCAATGGCTTTACATACAGGTACTTACAGTACAAATAAAGGAAATGTGTTATTTGTAAAAATGAAATAAAACTAAAAGGTAAGCTGTATGAACCGGGCATGATATGTGCTTGGGTCTTCGATTTAAATTATTTGTAAGAAATAATAAACAGTAAAAAGTAAAGAAAATACTTTGTTTCAGTTCCAAAATATATGAACGATTCCTTACAAATAGGTATAAAAAGATCAACATTTTCTTAAAGCTATAAATAAATATTTGGTTATAATATATTTATATATACAGGGTCCAGTAGAAAGTTGGACACAAAAATTTAATATTTTTAAACTCTGATTTAGATTAATTTAAATTTCTAGCTGCTAATCGAACAAAATTAAAGTTTAGTAGCAAATTAATGTGTTTAGTAGCAAATTAATGTGTTATCCAATGATAAGTTGCGCTTGCGGTATTTTTTTGTAATGCACAGGGTGGTCGAAAAAAATACAAAAAAAGTTAAATTTCTTTTTTTACTAAAGAGGTATTTAAATTTTGATACGTGCGTTTTGAGTCTAAAATGATGCACCAACTTTTATCAAGAATAAAATTTTCTGAGAAATTAATAATAAAAAAGTTTTCTGCCGGTCACTGTATAATATAGTGCGAATTTGTAATAAAAGTGTGCCTAACCACAAACACAAGAAATGTTTTATGTTAGAGGGTTATTTATACTTATACTGCAAAAGAGCATTTTCTTACAAATCCATACGATATTTTGATGCGACCAAACTATTTCGTACAAATTCTCATACACTGTACTTAAAGTAACTGTTGCCTTACAGAACTATCCGTGTGAGACAAAAACAAACTTCAAACGTTGTGACACAGCGATTTAGTTAGATAGGCCTGTTCTCACAAGCACAAGCAGGTCCCAACTAAATCAGAGCCAATCAGCAGGCATCAAAACAATCAGAACAGTCAGATAATTTAAAATCCGTCAATCAGATTCGCGGCTGGTTTCTGATTTCGGTGAGAACAAACTCATATCAACCAAGTCAATGAGTATAGGTTAGGGGCTATCACCTCGGCTATCACACAGTACCTTTCGTCGTCACATCTGCATATTCGCCTGTCGTTTTAATCCATCTGACTTCACTATAAAATTTTACATAACAACACTATTTTTGTACTAGCGGTCGATAGAATCACTTTTATACCAATTATACGCGCCACGCGGTCGGGTAACACATCAGAAAAACTGATAAGCCCCGTCGCGCAACACGTTCGACAAACGACTGATGCCATAGCTTCGACTTCCTAAGATTCTACACCCGTAACTGGCGAAATTCCTTCCCCCTCTCATCACCCCAAGTCGAAATTGTGTTAATACGTTCAATTTAACACCGCTTAGTGCTAAGGGACACTGAATGGTGTTAATTAACACCGCATGAAAATATAAAAAAATTACACCCCTAAGTGTTAAAATTAACGGATTTGTTGGAGATTTGGTTAAGATATTTGAAATTCACCAATTTTCGTGTCAATTTTTCACCAAATTTCTTTCACCACTTACACGAAGAGGATTTAGGCACCGACTTTTTTACTGTGTATTTAAAATTTAATTCCAAGGACCTACAATATGAAATTGTTGGTAGCGGGAAAAATTTATCATTACACGATGCGTAAGATATTTTTTGGCTTCGGAGGTACTTTTTCCTCGGCCAAAAAGTGCACTTGTGCATCTCGCAATTTACATAACTATTAACATACTGAAAATCTATAAACTGCCGATTTTCTCATGTTTGAAAAGGTTAAGGCTATGCGAGAAGAAAATTCAACCGACCCAAAATCCGCCTTAAAGCGACCAGGAAAAAAATCCCCGCCGACGGCATAATACCTGTCAATCCTACCTGGTGGATCAGCCTGTAGAGGGAAGATGTATCGCCGGCAAATAAAGGACCCGGAGATCTGGGTGGGAACGATACAGATGTGCATATAAAGACCGGGCCCAAAATCAATATTTCTGCTTGTCAATTAAGGTGATTGATTACGCTCCACCCGGGGGGTTTAATGTCCGTCCCCTAAAACTGTTTTATCGCGTTTTATTGCGTAGGTAGTATACACCTGGGGCGCCTCATTTCCGAAGCTTAGTAGGCCGATAGTTCGTAACTTTCCCAAACAGGATGGGCCTTATAATTAAGGCTTGGTCTAGTTAACTAAATATATTGACAGAGTATACACGAACGGCATAGCGACGCAATGATTACAAGATGCTTATAAACAGTTTATGCCCCGTTTATTTGCGAAATAGGTACACTTTTGGTGCCGAGAATAAGCGTCGCCGGCAAGTTATTTTAACGTTTTTTTAGTATCTATCACTACTTACTAGCCGGCGGAATACCTGTTATTCGGGTCGCGTGGCTTTATATATAGATAGAAATACAATTGTTCTTCACAGAAAAATATTTGTTGCTTGATCGCGAATTATTTGCCAGAAATAATATTTATTTCCCTAAAAACTATGTTATTTAAATGAAGATTTATTTTTTCAATTAAAAAATAAGTGCTTTTAAGGTACCTATTTGATTTTTTTGACACATAATTGTTTAGTGGAAGCATATATTATTTTCCTGAAATAAGGTATTACTTGATGCAAACAAGAATAATTTTTATTTATATAGTATTAGCTTTTGTTTGTTTGGGTCAACCACATTGTTATTTGGTTTAAATTTGACCTTATTTGCGTTAAATAATACTGCGTACCATTTTATAGCTGTCTCACTCCAGAGAATGAAAGATAGAAAGAAAGAGAAAATATGGGAAGACAGAAAGCGCACTCTAGTGTCGGCGTTCAACGCTGTTCCGTGTCCATGTAAGTACGCGCATCGATGTAAGAAGGAACCAATCAACGGTACGCGTCTATTATATTTAGTCTTCCTAGAGTTTTGTGCGCCCAATTTTATTATCACTTATAGCCGCCGAGTAGCCGAGTAGTGTGGTGTACTGTGTGTATTGTGTGTTTTCAACATCTTTTGTAAGTATAGTACGCATAAACAATAATGGAAACAAATCTCAAAGAACTACTTGAAATATATTACATAGGCCGCACCGGTGTGATGATGAGACGCTTTCTTTGGTATGTTTTGTATAGTTTTTTTATACCAAATATTGTTTTTTATTGTATTTAAATAAATATTTTTATAGCATTACAAATTGTCGTGTTTTTGTTATCCAATTTCCATCTTTATGAATTGAGTAAACTTGTTTTTTATTTGAATCGACAAAAACTAAAGTTTGTGAATAATGATAAAGATAAAGGTTTGCTTTACTTTAAATAAATAATATTTTATTTGAATGAATACCCTGATTGGGTAATTCAACCCACCATAGTTGTTTGACGAAACTTTCTTATTTTTTTAAATAGAATAAATGTTTTTTAACATTGTAGATTTGTTCCTTCGAAATATATCATTTATTCAATTCAAATTCCAAATAATATTTTATTTGTTTCAAGTTAAATGTTGCTTTAAATTGAAACAAACCACTTGTTTTATTCAGTAAGTCTAGGGTTCGCCATATACAAGAATCAAATTTGTTTGAGTTAAATCAATTTTATTTGATTCAGGTAGTACCTCTTTCTATCTGTGTATTCAGACGCGGCTGCAGATATAATTCATTTGCAATTAGTTGAAGATGTATTGAGTGCTAACTTTTATTTTGTTTTTTACTTATTACCTACTTCAATGGAACTTTCGAGACCTTTTCAGCACATTTTTAAAAATATATAATAAATAGTAAAGATTATCACATATGATTTCACCATATTAGTCTGGGCCTGCTTATCAAATATTTATGTGGACAAAACCAGGCAATAAAACAGTAATTTGCATTTCAAAGAGAAACCCGGCAACGCTTATTTTCGGCACAGTATCACCACTAAGTAGACTTTGGTATCTCACAGTTAAAAGAATATTATTCTTTTAAAGAATATTGTTCTTTTAACTGTGACAGAACTATACCTACTCAGTCTTTATTTCCTGAGCTAGTTTTGTAAAATAAAAAAGTGTACTTTTTGTTGTGTACCAGAAGCTTGACCTCGTTCTGCGATTAAATAAAAGACTCAATTTACTATTTACAAAATAGGTATATGTCTGTATAACACAAAATTATTTACAATCAAAGTTGAGTTTACAATAAGATTTTAAAATAAAAAATCTGTAAGTTTAAATTTGCAATTTACAAATTACTGAAAGGTTTGAAATATTTGAAATGTTTGATTTTAAAAAAGTACAAATACAAGTACGCATGTTCAATGTTTATTGACGAGAGCACTACTGTCGTTCAACAAAAAAAAGTTCAGTTTATCAACAGTGAGCAATGAAAAAATTTGCACCGTTGGAATTCTCAGAACAAGTACCTTTAACTACCTGTTCCCTAAGTACCTAATATATTCTAAATTTACATTATATATTACATACTTCATTTTCCATTTTATTTACACTTACCTACATGTTATCACTAACGGGAAATTTGAATCGTCCCAGTATACAACCTGTCCCAGTATACAACAGTCTCTTCCACCTATGACGCCAATTAAAAACAAAAACAGATTTACGTGAAAGAACGTATATACAAGGAGACCAATTATTAATAAAAGCCACCGAATATATTTTGACACCAGGACCATACAGTTTTTGCTCCAAACTACTGTTCGTGTCCAATTTGTGACCCCTACCTCCTATACCGTTCCCTAAATCATCGCCTTTTTCATAACGGCCCATCATTAAGACGACCCAACGACGTCATCCGTCTCCATTTCCGCCACCCACCTATACATTGTTACCGCGAAAATTGCCGTTCGGTCAAAGGCGGCCGCCATTATTGGGAGGGGGGACGATAAATTAAACTCTGCTGGATCCCCGGCGCCAACGCCGCCGAACTTCCTTACTAAACGATCCGTCCGTTGGATTGTTGCGAAGTTGGCCGTGGATTCCCGGCCGGATTTATGGGGAATTCTCGGTATCGGCGAATCGATCGGCCACAAACAATTCCGGGGGTCGCCCGGGGTTAATTCGCAAAAATTTATCTGAGTGGCAAATCTAACATTCAAGTATATCGATTTCGGATATTATATACAATGTGTCCCGGATAAGAATGAACAGCATGGGGATCTTGCAAATGGTGAGAGATAGAACAACGGTTAGATGGGGAAAAGTTGCGCAATTTTAAGGTCAATAAAATAGAACAAACAGATTTATAATATCTTTTTTAGTTTTTGAGTTATATTGGAAGTTGTTATCACAGATAGGAAAAAAGAAAAACACTTTCTTATGGCACTTTCCAACGGGCTTTAAGATGGCGTTTTTGGATTTGTTCTACAACATTTCATTTTTGAGAAACCATATTCAAGTTAATTGTTTTAAATACCGACCTGGATTTTTTTTTCAGATTTTGAAAGCAATTTTCATGGCAAATACCATGATGTATGATAGGAAATATTTTTAAAATGTTTTGAGACAATTATACTGAAAATTCCTTTTTTCCCATTCATTTTTTTTCTATTGTGGCCCTGTATTTAAAAATAAGAAGTCTAAATATTAATCAGTATTGTCAACAATTTTAATTACAGTTTATTTTTACTTCAACAACTTGCTATTTTAAAATACGGCCCTGTCTGGTTAGTGTTTTCCTCTGTTGTTGTACAGCAAACCAGTGTCGCATTGTGTTTTGGAGTAAATTCTTCGATTTTTCTATAATTGTGAGAAGAAAGCTTTAAGACAATGAAACCAATAACTCTTGCAATTTATTAATTGCAACAATACATTCGTTCGGCCTTTACACTATTGCTGTGAGGCAAGATATAACATGCGAACATGTTAAATTTGTCGTCATTTGAAAAAGCACCATCCATTTCTAATAATACAAATTATTAACGAAATGATACAATGGGAGTTATGACAAATGACAAAATACGTATTTTGCGTAATAACGAAGCAACCGCTTCATTTAGACATATAGTGTGTTATATCTTTCTGAACTGTCTTTTCACAAGCATTTCAATGGTGCAATAAAAAAATATGGGTTCCATTTGAGAAAAAAAGAGATTTTTCAATTTTTCGATGTTGATATTGGGAATTTTTTCCCGAACACCCTGTACAATATTTTGAAATGGTATACAGACCATTTAATCGCCTACGACAGTCCAAAATTTCAGTTTTCCAGATTCATACATTTCAAAGTTATCATCACTATGGTCGATGGTTGCAACACTCAAAAAAAGCAAAAATTTCTCGAAAAGGGTTAGGAATAGGGTACACACTATATTCAGAAAAAAAAATTAGAATTTAATATGGAATCAAACGGTGTAATAATATATAGGGTGTTATATTTGAAATAACAAAGTTGCTATCGATTTCCGGTATAACCGGAAGTGATCGGAAGTTGAAAAAAGTATTAAAAAGAAAGCTTACAACCTGTTATATAAGTAACCAAAATTTCAAATCAAAATTCGCACTCCTTCCCCGTAAACTTCTAATGAACCACTTACGTGAATCGCCCTGTATATACGGACCATAGCAGAGAGTGTGCCCAAATACAACAATGCGACGCCATAATGTGGTTCCAAACGTCGTGTGTGACAGCAGGTTTAGTTTTTGTGATTTTGTGCTCATACGGACAGAAGATATTGTTATTTTTGTAACATCATAATGGTGTTTTTTTTTCAGCTTTTGGTTGCAAAAGTCGAGGTGAACAGAAAGTATCAGGAATAACCTTTCATAGGTAAATATTTAGAGTTAGAAAAATAGCTTCAAGGAAAAGAGACATTGTATTATTTATTTATATATAAATAGGCATTTTATATATGTATACAGGGTGTCTACTGACGGAGGGCCACTTGGAAATATCTCGACAAATATGTACTTATTTTTCGGAGAACTTTATTTGAAAAAAAAAATTACCTTTTTGATGGCCCAACTTTGTGTAAAAACAAATTCGAGATCCATGGCCTACTTTCCAAGAAATTTTTGAAAAACTCGAAAATTGCGGATACTTCTTTGGCATGTAACTTTTTTATTTCAAGAGCTGAACAGAATCTGTAGGCAAAATTGATTACTTTAAGCCTGCTTTATCATAATTTGGCAAAATGCCGCGGTTTAGGGGGTGCTCTCTTAGCGCTTAAAAAAAGTTACTCAATTATAGCAGGCCATGGCCAAGCGCTACATATCCCTTGCATCTCGAATTTGTTTTTACACAAAGTTGGGCCATCAAAAAGGTAATTTTTTTTTTTCAAATAAAGTTCTCCGAAAAATGCATATTTGTCGAGATATTTCCAAGTGGCCCTCCGTTATTAGACACCCTGTATATAGGCATTTTTCATTCTTTACCAGTCCCACGCGATACGCCACTGGTGGTGCCTAACTGGGCACACACAATTTGGCCGGATTATGCGTCCTCTCTCCTCTCCCTTGTCTAAGGTCGATATACATAGCCTCAAGAGAGCCGAAGACCCTGTGCTCAATTTGAGGTATTTTTAATATTGCGCGACAAGTTGACCATGGATGCCGATTTCTTTTGCAGCACCACTTAGCTGTCAAAAATTTTTTCTTACGCTTTTTTTGTAGGGCGTAAAATAAGCAAGAAAATGGCGGTGGCAGACCTAAAAAAAATCATCCTGTGTTTGTTGACCTGTAAAAATGTCATGTTCTATCCAATGTTAGTGTCCTTCTACAAAAAACTGACTCTTCCTGTATATTTCCAATGTAAATGTCGGCTAAAAACTAAACGAGGGATGGAATTTCTAAGTCAAAAGCATGCGAGTTTAAATTTTGACATATTTTTTTGTATTATATGCGCGTTAAATTTGCCGCTTCCATTTATTTTTTCTCGATTGTAAATGACTTATTTGGACCCACCGCGGCGTCCCCACAACCCCATCCGTCTCCATTCCCGCCAGCCGCCTAGGACGCTACCGCGAAAATTGCCACTTGATCAAAGGCGGCCACGACAGCCAGAAGGTCCGTTAGTAGGGGCGGACGTGTGGATCCGCCCGTAGCAAAGTTTGTCCTGGATTCCGGCCGGGTTTCTGTTGAAGCATGCAAAATTCGGACAACCACAAACAATTATTCTGGATTAATTGGCAAATATTTGGTTGATGAGAGAAGAAATTATTTTAAATTTAGTTACATTTTATTTTCGTTTTTGTAACAGTAGTAGTACAAACTTATCGGGCTCTCTATTTTCTGATTAGTGATGACGTCGAGACGAGAGATTCTCGTCTCTTCTCTCGTCTCGTCTAGAGGAGACGAGAGGACAATTTTCTCTCGTCAGAACACTCGATACGAGACGAGAGCACACGTTTCTCTCGTCGAGAATTATCGTTTCTATCGAGGTCTCTCGTTCACTCGAAAGACATTATGAAAAATATTAGTGTCCTTATTTTGTAATTAGGTAACTATTTTTCTTAAAATCATCCTTAATACCTCCGTAAAATGATTTAAATTATCTATATACCCGCGCATCCACATTACTCAGAGATAATTAGATTTAGTTTTATTTCACAAAACTGCCCGGGCGACCCAGTTGCGAGACATAAATAATATAATCTCTGGTAAATTACAGATTTAATATTTCCTTAAATTTTATTTTTTCCTGGTTATAGGAAAGTATTATAAATCTCCATGTTTTATTTAAAACGAGACTTAATTGAATTTAAATAGTAAATACGACAGCAGGGTGCCTTTAATAATAATGAAGGGTCCTTTGAGTGCATAATTTATAGGGCGATATTAAAGGATAACCTTGTGCGTATTGGGGTTTTATTAATTTTCAGTAAAAGGGTACTTTTCAATAGACTTGAGTTCCGAAGGGAGTTAAGACTTAAGACTTCCTAATTAACGCCCAAATGAAGGTTTTTAGGGGTATCCTGTTATAGAAATAATAGATTTCCAGTTATAGCCATGTTTTACAAGGGCATTTTGTGACTAATTACAATGTACTAATTCACTTAGTCACATCGGTGTGATATAAATTTTGTCCATAGCTGACAATTTTACAATGTGGATTTGCCAGTCTACTCCCGATTTGACATTGCATTGCACGCTAGTATGGAATGTTCGGCTCTACCTCACAACTCCCGTCCTTGTCTTACTTATGAATATACGATGGATATCGGTCGTATATTCACGAGTCAGACAAGGACGGGAGTTGTGACGTAGAGCCGAACATTCGCTGAACAAACTGTATTGTACCTACACTATAGCATAAGTCTAGACGCAGTATAGCATAAGTCTAGACCTAGAATTTATTTTTATATTGTTGGTTTTTGTTTACTTACTGTTTCTGTCAAAAATATACCTTTATAAGTCATAGATAGCTCGATTTTAATTAAAAAAATACCATGGCATCTTTTCCATATATTTACAAATAATACGCATATAACTTTTTAACGAAATAAGATATAAAAAAAAATTATTTACGAAAGTTTATCAGAGAAACGTGCTCTTTCCAAGATGGCATTTTTAGATTTGTTCTACAACATTCCGTTTTTGAGAAACCATCTTCAACTTTATTTTTTTTAAATACGGTCCTGGAAATTTTTTTTTTAAAGCACTTTTCATTGCAAATAGAAATATGATGATGTATGACACGAAATATTTTTTAAATGTTTTGAGACAATTATACCGAAAATTCCTTTTTCTATTCATTTTTTTCAAATGCGGCCCTGTATTTAATAATAAGAAGTCTAAATAATATTAATTAGTATCGTCAACAATTTAACTTACAACTTATCTTTCAATCGGAGAGCCAAAAAAGGACGGCAAAAACTAATAACAGTCACATACGATAATAAAAAATAAATAAAAATCCTCCACCTAGAAGGCATTGAAACAACAAAACCAACCCTTTGTCATTTGTCATAACTCCCACTGTATCATTTAGTTAATAATTTGTATTATTAGAAATGGGGGGTGCTTGACAAATTTGACTTATTATATTTTGTGTCACAGAAATAGCGCAGAAGCCGAATGAATGTATTGTTGCAATTAATGAATGGCAAAAGTTGGTTTCATTGGCTTACAGATATTAGAAAAAGCAAAGAATTTACTCCAAAACAAAATGCGACACTGTTTGCTGTACAACAACAGAGGAAAACACTTACCAGACAGAGCCATACTTAAAAATATTAAGTTTTAGAAGTAAAAATAAACTGTAAGTAAAATTGTTGACAATAGTGATTAATATTTTAGAATTCTTATTATTAAATACAGGGCCGCAATAGAAAAAAAATAATGGAAAAAAAGGAATGCTCAGTATAATTGTCTCAAAACATGTTAAAAATATTTCGTGTCATACATTATGGTATTTAAAATGAAAAGAGCTTTCAAAATCTGCAAAAAAAAATCCACGTCCGTATTTAAAAAAATTAAGTTGAAACTGGTTTCTCAAAAACGGAATGTTGTAGAACAAATCTAAAAACGCCATGTTAAAGTCCGTTAAAAAAAAAATTTCACTTTTTTCAAAACAACTCAAAAACGAAAAAAATTATTAGAAATCTGTTTGTACCATTTTATTGACCTTAAAATTGTGCAACTTTTCCCTCATTTAACCGTTGTTCCATATCTCACCGTTTGCAAGATCCCCATGCTGTTCATTCTTTTCCGGGACACATTGTATATATTGCTTCTTACTGTAGATACTATAGCGCTATTTGTGTTCACGTCCGATTTTCCTTTTTTCTGGTACTCAACGGTGGGCTTCCTTATAGCCTCTTTTTAGTTAAGAAAGGGAAAATCGGGTCTACGGTGAAACGGTTGCTCAGGCGCCAGTTTTTTAGAGCGGTATGCTCCGCTTTATACCCGGGATAGCTTTCGTCAGAGAAAATATTTACCAGGGGTCTGTGGTTCGTCGTGGATAGGGTATAAATAAAGAAGGTTAAAGCAAAATTAACACGGTTTATTTTTACAATTTTCTAGCGTATTTGATTTTTACAATTATAGATAAATAGACGTCGCCGGCCCAGAGAGGTCCACCGATCTGTAAGAAAGGAAAGAAAACGTTGTCAATCAGGCAGTGCAGGATCTAACTTCTAGTTAAACAATCTACTAGCGTTTATGCGGTGCGGTAGCACGCTCTAAAATTTTCTAGCCGCAAACTATTATTCTCGTTTTAATTAGGGGCGCTCTAGCAGGAGGTTGGTCCGGGAATTCTCGCCATTCCAACCACTGGTGCTGCGGATTTTGCCCTACCAATACTCACCCGGTATATATCGGCACAAGAGGCCGAAGAAGAAGCAGGCAGAAAGCCGAGAGAGAGAAGAGAAGCAGTGAAGCGCGAGGAGAGAAGAGTCAGTGAAGAGGCCCTCCTCGGCGACCGCAGCCTTTTTATATCGTGTGGCGGCGCCACCATCGGCGAGTGCGCTGGCCGCCCACTGGTCGCGGCCGCGGCGAAGAATCAGGTGATCGTCCCCACTCTTCTGGTAGCCAAAACGGTCGCCGGGGGCTAGACGGGCAGTTAGGGGTTGTTGCACCCCCTACAGGTCTCGGACGGCGGTCTCTCTGAATCGGGCATGTCCAATATACTCGGATTTCCAAAAAGAACGGCGGCTCTAGCTGTAATTTGAATTAATATCCCGGTTCTACCCCTTTTCGGTATCCCACAACCCTTATGGTAACATAAGAATTTATTATTAAGCGGCGGAAAGCCGGAAAATAATCAAAACCAGGATTTAATTAAATGCAATGAAACTCTCGAAAAAGTCATCGGTGTGAATATAAAAACTACTACGGCGGGTGGCCGGCCGCTAAAAATAGCGCGGCGGAAGAATCAAGTGGGTGGAAAATAAAAATGAAAACGGGAAACTAGTAACTTCGTTACAATACTAATTTACTACTACCCCCGTACGTCGAGTCGATCCACTATTTGATGCATTGCATAAGAACTCATCAGAATCGTTGCTCTGCCACATAGTACTCTTTGTGTCCGTAATTAGACTGCCGAACGTGGTTCGATCGGAGACTTCGTCGTGCGATATTAATTCAAATGAAAAATATCAAAATTTATTTTAAGAATTGCCGGTTTTTGGCTCTTTATTGACAATATTCTCCTTTGGTTGCAGAGCGTGCATGAGTTGGCCGGCGTGCGGCTGCCGTTGCTCGGCGGCGGCTCTTCGTACGGTACGGACGGCGGCGGCGGCGGCTGCGGCGGCGCCGGCGGCCAGGCGGTGTTCATGTACTCGACGGCCGGCGCCGACGGCGGCGTCACGCTGCAGCTGAAGGAGCCGGACGACCTCGACAGGCACAGCCTGGCGGCCGTGCTGGCCCGCCTCCAGCAGGACGACGCGCAGCTGGCGGTGTACGCGGCCGGGCCGGACGCCGCCGCCGACATCCTGTCCGACGGCGGCATCGACGCGCTGCTCGGCGCCTCCGACGCCGGATCAGGTGAGCGAGACGCGCCGGTCGTACTTGGCAATCGCATAGTCGGTTAATGGGGGGGCCGAGGCAAGCTGTAATATTTTTTTCATTTCGATTGATTATGTAGAAACTATTTGCGGTACAGTTGGCGTCACATGAAACCTAACGATGTAAAGTCATTTTCTTGTGACCTTTGGCGTAATAATACCCAACATCCATATTCAACAAATTATGGATTCAAGCTCAGACCGAGGGACAAAGCGACTGACGAAAGCAACGTTGCCAAATATCAGAACAGAATCCAAATATCCCAAGGAAACGAGGATGAGATATTGATAAGATCATGAAACATTAAAGACACCGTTTCTCAGTTACAACAAAGCATGTATTTATCGCCAACAAATGAAACTGAAGTAATAATAATAATAATAAACGACATTATTGTAACGAATAAGCTGTTACACTAGACTAGAGGGCGAGATTTAGCATGATGCTACTCTTACATCTAACCCCGATACATGATAATAATATTAAATTGGATTAACTTAAGCAGGTATAAAACTATGAAACATTCTTATTATTTAGGTATAGGTAAATTCCTAATAGATATATTAAATGTGTCTGCATACATAATGATGTAGTGAGAACCACCACATCCAGAGGAACCTATATAAGTCAGAAATGAAGTGAAGTGAACTAAGCGGTTTGCGCTTTCAAAAGATGTCTTTTCAGTTTTTGTTTGAACGTGAATGTGGATCCGCTTATTTTTATTTCATTATTTAGACTGTTGTAGAGAACAACTGAATTATATGTGAAAGATCTTTTAAACAAGGCCAACCGGTGTCCGGGCATATGTAGTGAGAGTTTGCTTCTTATTTGTATATCATGAAAGTGTTAGCGCGGAAAAAGTCTCTCCTTTAAATATGAAGGTACAGATGTGTCTAGTACCCTGTAAACCAAAGATGAAAGACTATATTTAAAGAGGTTATTGATGTTTAGCCATCCAAGACTTCTGAATGGCATGCTAATATGATCAAATTTGCGCAGATCATTCACTAGTCAACAACAGGTATTCTGAATCAATTGAATGCGATCTGAATTTTTTCTCGTTAGCGCAGGATAGGACACAGGTATTTATTCGCAAAGAGTATTCTAAGTTCAAAAAGCACTGTTTCGTTAGCTCACGAACATGCTTGTCAAACCTTAAGTCTTCATCCACATACAGCCACAGGTTTTTTGCACAGGTTACGTACGGAATTGTTTCGTTGTTAATTTCAATATTTATAGCAGTCTTCATGTCATTTCTTAAGTTTCGCTGTCCAAAGAGTAAAGCACTCGATTTGGCAGCATTCAATCTGAGATTATATGGCTAGAAGAAAATAAGTAAATTTCATTTAGATCGAGGTTAATTTTTCTATTGGCCGACAGATAACTCTCGGGTGAAAACTCACAACTCAGCTGAGTATCGTCGAAAAAAAACTGTATTCCTGTATACCTCATTTTACTAGGCAAATCTGAAGTATACAACAAGAATAATAGAGGTCCAAGGACTGAGCCCTGAGGCACTCCAGATTTAATATTATTTGTTTTCGATGATTGATTGTAAATCGTGACTTTTTGAAAACGATCGCTGAGATAAGATTTGATGAATTTCGTAGTAGTGTCGTCAAATCCATAGTAGTGACACTTAGCGACAAGAAGTCGGTGATTCTAGGTGTCGAATGCTTTTGAAAAATCAAGAAGTACGAGGAGGCTCATATTTCCATTATCTACCGATCGTACTATATCATCAATTAAACTTGCTAAAGCTGTTGTTGTGCTCTGATTCTTTCGAAATCCTGATTGGCTCTTCGGTATGATACTGTTTTCTTTCATGTAGTGGTAAAGCTGCGTGAAAACCACTCGTTCTAAAATTTTTGATAGTAAAGGTAGTAAACTAATGGGCCGCAAATCATTGAATGATTGAGGGCTTGATATTTTGGGCAACGGTCTGACTAGGGTTGTTTTCCATAAATCAGGAAAATATCCCCTCTCTAAGCATAAATTTAATATATGCTGTAAATGGATTCCAATAACGGGCAAGCAAAGTTTTAGCATTTGTGGAGTCATGAAACTTATACAATCCCTCAAACCTAATAAAGCACCTGGAATTGATGGCATAATATCCGAAATGCTTAAAGAGGTATCGAACCTTATCACAAAACCACTTACAAGAATATTTAGCAAATGCCTAGAAATAGGCCACTTTTCCAGGTCGCTGAAGATAGGACCCATTAGACCAATACACAAAAGTGGAAGCCAATATGGAGTTGGTAATTATCGGCCCATATCTCTTATATCCACCATATCAAAAATCTTTGTGAAACTTTTAAAGTGTCGTATTTCTAAAATGTCTGGATAAATACGGGGTCATCTCAGAACATTAATACGGCCTTAGAGAGGGTCGATCGGCGGAGGATGCTATAATATGCTTCTTAACATCCAAGATCACGGAGCTATCTAAGGCTTTCCACGCCGTTTCTCACCAGGGTCTGCTTACAAAACTAAGTAAATATGGACTAAGCGGCAGAATACTCGGTTTACTAAAGAGTTACCTGACAGAGCGACAGCAACGGGTTGTTCTTAGTGAATGTATCAGCGATGTGAGAGCGGTTACCTTTGGCGTTCCTCAAAGTACAGTTTTGGGCCCACTGCTGTTTACTTTTTATATAAATAGTTTGTTGAGCTTAGAATTGAATGGGGCCGTTCTCAGTTTTGCCGAAGACACCACTGTATATTATCAAGGCACCAAATGGGATAGTTTAAAAGACGAGCAGGCTGAGATGGATTTCATAAGATCGTTAACTGGTTTAAATATAACAAAATAACATTAAATATAACAAAAATTATTTGCATGTGTTTCACATCTTAAGCCAATAACTTACCACATATGGGAAGTCTTAAAGTAGGAGGTAGTGTAGTAATACCCGAGGTCAGGTACCTATAGACCTAACTATTGATAGTCATTTGAGGTGGCACTTGCACGTAGACAACTTGGTGAAGAAAGTTTAATTGGACAGTTTAGGTACCTGAGGAAAATTTTGAGCAAAACTCAACTGAAAACTCTCTATTTTTCCTTGGTTCAGTCGCAGCTAACATACGGCACCTAGGGTGGGGAGGAGTAAATAATACTCACCTGGAGAGATTGAGTACTTTGCAGAAGTGGATACTGAAAGTCACCTACAATAAAAAAACGCAATTTTTCCAGTGATGAGCTGTTTCGTGAGTTTTTGACATTCGCAAGCTTTATTGTCAAAAAATTCCGATTAACATCCAGGTGAATAAAATTGCTGTAGATCATCCTTACTCAACTAGAAATAAAGACAGTAAAGCTAAGGTGCCTAAATGTAGAAAGACCTCTATGCAGAAAGGCTTCACTTACCTTGGTCCAAAACTCTACAATACTCTGCCTATTATACACAATCTAACAACATTTAAATATAAACTTAAGCTTTGCATCAGAAATACAGAAAGTTCCCTTTTTGATAAAATCATAACTCGGAGATGATATGTATACCTGAACTTGGTATTATCATAATATTATAATGCTACAAATAATAAAAATAGCAAATAGACGTTATTATTATTAAATGGGATTTTAGCATTCGGTTTCGTCTGACGCCAAACTTAGATACATGTTTGAAATTTGGCTACATCAAAGATTTGCTTCATTTAATAAGTAAGGCAGTCTAACAACGCCGCAATCCTTTCAAGGCTACCTACAACTTTTGCAATTGCAAAGGGGCATATTTACCGTGTTTATCATCAAATGCAGGTATGGGTATGGAGAGGCAAAAATATCGATGAGCTGGTCGTAAAAAGCAAACATAATTCTTCTGTTTACACAAGTGAAGCGCCGGCGCCTTTGTCGACCCTCCAATTAATATCAATATCATGTAACGGCAAAATGGACTACGGAAAAAGATGCATACAACATACAGCGGCATTAAAATTGACTTCGCTTGATGTGTGCGAATTGCAACGGGCAAGGTTGTCTTAATTCTGCTATCCAAGACGAATTATTTTTATTTGAAGGCTAAGAAAAATAAACGAAAATAATGGTAGTGCATGGACTAGGTCTACGTCTACAGTAGAACTGTCGGGTTTACCAACATTTGCAGAAAATGACTCACAAAACCGATTTCCTCGGTAATCTTTTAAAAATATTTTATTAATGTTTTCTTTAATTCCTTTCGAAATAATTTTATTTTTGCACCGAGGAACTAAAGTCATCACTTCATTCCCTCTTTTGCAGGACTAAAGTGCGGCATCTACTCATCCCTGGGACTAAAATATTTTAGTCCCAATGGAATAAACAATTTTAGTTACTTGGGATTAAAAGTAACAAAAACAATAGAAACTATAACCGACTATGTACTTTATCCAATAACATTAATTAAATGAACCAAATTAGGATTCTACTGAAAATTCTAAACACATCTAAAAAATTTCATTTTTTAAAAATTGGTAGATTCCGCGCTATGTACAGTTAAAGATAGGCATTTAGACTATACTTTGCACCGTTGTAGCGACAAAACTGGTTGAGATAGAATAAAATGAATTTCACATTCCTACCCTAACTTTTCAAGAGCTATCCGGTGCTGTAACTGATGGTTGGTACTAAGGTACCAATTTTGGTTCAAGTTTTAGCACCATTTTGATCTATCTCAAACAATGTCCTCGCTATAATGGTGCAAGGTAGTAAATTGGTAAGTCGAATATTTCTTTTTATACAGGGTGATTCACGTAAGTGGTTCATTAGAAGTTTACGGGGAAGGAGTGCGAATTTTGATTTGAAATTTTGGTTACTTATATAACAGGTTGTAAACTTTCTTTCTAAAATATTTTCAACTTCCGATCACTTCCGGTTATACCGGAAGTCGATAGAAACTAATAATAATAGAACACCCTATATATTATTACACCGTTTGGTTCCCTATTAAATTCCAAATCTTTTTTCTGAATATAATGTGCTCCCTATTCCTAACCCTTTTCGAGATATTCGCAAATTTTTGATTTTTTTGAGTGTTGCAGCCATCGACCATAGTGATGATAAGTTTGAAATTTATGAATCTGGAAAACTGAAATTTTGGTCTGTCGTAGGCGAAAGTCAACTTTATTAAATGGTTTCAAAATATTGTACAGGGTGTTCGGGAAAAAAAATCCCAATATCAATATTGAAAAATTGAAAAATCTTTTTTTTTCCAAATGGAACCCATATTTTTTTATTGCACCATTGAAATGCTTGTGAAAAGATAGTTAAAAAAAATATAACACACTATATGTCTAAATGAAGCGGTTGCTTCGTTATTACGCAAAATACGTATTTTTGCTGCTCTATATCAAGAAACAACGGACCTTTTCTAATAGGCGGCCATGGATTTTTCATTTGTGATTGTCATTTATTGTGTTCCAAACAATAAAATATTAACTGTTGACAAGAATGGCTCAAATTAACTATTCTAACGAAGATATTTTGAATATGTTTTACACTCATGGAGAGTGTAAAAGAATTTTAGAAAGAACAATTAGAGTTTTTAATGAAAGGCATTTACATTTACCACCTTTGACGAAAAAAAAATTCAGAAAGTTCGAACGAAATTTTATAGTCCATGGCAAGGTCCAAACAGAGAGAAGTAAATGTAAATACGTAACAGGTAAATAGCATAATATGAATAAAGTGTTTTACTTATATGTAAACTCTATTCAAACTAAATGCAAGTAGCGGGTAAACATTTACACGATGGAATCACGTGAACAATTCTGATGGCTAATACGAGACAGGGCCGCATAAAGGACGATCTCTAGGAATTTTAAAATATAATAATATGCCCCAGTATTAAGAACTTCAAAAACATCTAGGCTTCTTCAAAATGTAATTGTAGCTCCAACGATTAATAAACAGCGAAATAATTATATCGGAAAAAAATAAGTCCACTTGCAACTCAATATACCTCTGTAACAATCATCGACTCCCTGCACTTGCACGTCGGTTAAAACTTTATTGCCGTCTAGCCAATAGCAAGCCGATCACGTGTGTATCACGCTCTAGCCATGGAACAACTTGTGTTTATGTTTTACTTGCGTTTAGTTTGAATAGAGTTTAGTTTCTTGTTTTTTATTCTAGTACCTATTATTATGTAATTGTTAGTATTATTTAATTTTGTATTGTTGCTTCTCAGGGAAAAATATTATTAAATAGCCCTTAACCTTGTCATATAATTGCGTTATTTCATTTTCCATGGCCCCCAATAATGTGACGCTCCTTGAGAAATGGCATCTTTGTTGATACAGAGCAGAAAAAATACGTATTTTGCGTAATAACGAAGCAACCGCTTCATTTAGACATATAGTGTGTTATATCTTTTTGAACTGTCTTTTCACAAGCATTTTAATGGTGCAATAAAAAAATATGGGTTCCATTTGGAAAAAATGAGATTTTTCAATTTTTCGATGTTGATATTGGGAATTTGTTCCCGAACCAATATTTTGAAATGGCATACAGACTATTTAATAAAGTTGACTTTCGCCTACGGCAGTCCAAAATTTCAGTTTTCCAGATTCATAAATTTCAATGTTATCATCACAATGGTCGATGGCTGCAACACTCAAAAAAATCAAAAATTTGCGAATATCTCGAAAAGGGTTAGGAATAGGGAACACATTCTATTCAGAAAAAAGATTTGGATTTAATACGGAACCAAACGGTGTAATAATATATAGAGTGTTCTATTAGAAATAACAAAGTTGCTATCGACTTCCGGTATAACCGGAAGTGATCGGAAGTTGAAAATATTTTAGAAAGAAAGTTTACAACCTGTTATATAAGTAACCAAAATTTCAAGTCAAAATTCGCACTCTTTCCCAGTAAACTTCTAATGAACCACTTACGTGAATCACTCTGTATAATGTCTTGTAAATTTTAAGTTTTAATTCCTGAGGTGGAAAAAATAGCGTATGTACCATGATCACGGGACTAAAGTGACTCTTAATCCCTCGAGTGATTGTTGTCCTCGCTTACTCTCGGGCAACAATCTTCACTCATGGGATTAAAAGACGCACTTTAGTGCCTTGGTACATAATAATATACTATTTAATAATTTTATGGCAGTTCAAAAAGGTTGTAACATCATAAAAATGTACAAGGAAAAAATAAAACTGTTATAATACAGGATAAATCATTCGCGGGCCACCGTATAAAACTATCGATCTCAATATTTCTTATCGTAACTGTGCAAACATTCATTCGAGAACCAACAATGAACATTATAGAAAGCCTTCGTTCAGCCGGTTCACCCTCACGACTCGCGCAGAGAAATTCCGCCAACGTGGCCCCGAGCAGACCCCATATACAATGTAATTTAATTTCGTGGAGTTTAATTGCGCCCAGCGCCGAAGAACCAAGAAACCGAATCACTCGGCAAAATAATCTTTTAATGCCCCTCCAGCCGCCGACGGAACATTTAACCTACCTCTTCGGGTAATTAAGGTCCCTATAAATTTGTCCAGATATCTCTGTGCTGATCCCCTAATGGTTTGTAACATGACGGAGCAGTCGGCCGAGTAACAATTTCATTCGTAATATGCATAGTGTACAGGGTAGTCAGATAAGAATGCAAAGTGCTGTATCTCGGAAACTATTCGTCGTAGAGACTTGCGGTAAAAAATTTTTAGAACAAAGTGGCCAAGAGAAAAACCTGGGAAATATTTTCAGGTTTCCAAGATAGTCACCAGGGGGCGTAACCGTCATCTTAAACTTTTAAAGTGATTTTTCACTGAAATCCACCTAGTAATGTTACCAAAATAATATATGCTTTATTCGAGTAATTTTTGTTTAACACTTTTTGACATATCTATTAAAATAAAGTGGTGGGGAGTGATTCAATGTTTTTTTAAATAAACAGCTGTAACTCCTAAATGACTGAACGGATTTTAACAAACTTGGTCTCGTTGGAAAAAGCATTTATTGGTCCATCAAACCCATCTTACCCGTGATATGTCTAAGTCTCAGTGATGCCGCTAGAGCGCGTTTTTTGATATAATAACAGAAAATTGCAAAATTCAAAATATTAAAGAAAGAAAATTTAGTTTTATCATAAAATTTTAAAAAGACGCTGTTACACCGGTATTTATTCTTATTTGTCTTTTTTTAAGATTTAATGATAAACTTTCATAATTTTATCATTTTTTTATTATAAAGTATACTTAGTTAAAAAAATTAAAAAAAAAAACGTGTAGGGGCATAATAATCAATGCATTTAATATGCAAGTGCAAGGTAGGCAAAATACGAAGGGTAGGCCATGGAGGAAAAACAAATGCCTAAAATTAACTTATCAACCAATATTAAAATTCTATTCCTAACTGAAAATGTTTTTTTTTTAATAAAACCAATGCTTCCTTAAATGCTCGAACTGTCTTCCATCACAGTCAATGCATTATTGGAGCCGCTGATGCGTGGACATTATAGCAGCTCCAATGTTGACAAGTTGATTTTAGGCATTTGCGTTTCCTCCATGGCGTACCCTTGTATAGGGTTTTCACTAGCCTATTTAGGTATCATTTCAGTACATTTTTATGAAAAAAAGTAATATTATTGCATTAAATTATTTCGAGAATTTTGCAATTTTCTGTTATTATATCAAAAAACGCGCTCTAGAGGCATCACTGGGGAGTTACAGCTGTTTATTTAAGTTACAGCTGTTTATTTAAAAAACATTAAATCACTCCCCATCACTTTATTTTAATAGATATGTCAAAAAGTGTCAAACAAAAATTACTCGAATAAAGCTTACCTTTAAAAAGCATATATTATTTTGGTAACATTACTATAGTAAAATCGAGCAACTCTTACGTGGAATTTGATCACCAATTCAATAATTATTCTCCACTCCCAAAAACAAAACAGTGTCACATTTCAGTTTAGGAGCTTGATTATTTTGAAAGATATACCCATAATTCAATTTAAAAAAGAGACCCAGTATGTCATCAATAACCATTAAGATTTGATCGTTAGTTGTTAAGCTCAACCGTAATATGTTGGCACCACAGATATATGCTGTTGCTCTACGTACTATTATTAATGGGACACCTTATATATCTCTTCTTACATGATGTTCTATTGTTTTCTAAAAAATGCATTTAAATAGCCCTATAGGAGCTCTATAACTTTCATATTTATATTTTTTTTTACATAATTACGGAAGAGCACCTATACTAAAATCGAGCAACTCTTACGCCTGGCGTAAACAAGAGCAGTTATGCGTTGAGATATTCGCCAGGGCCGCACTGAGGCACGACCTTTATTTAATTTTAGTTTTACAATTCTTTGCATCAAAATATTTCGGAAAAAAATTATTGGCTTTATTAAAATGGTTCAAAACATCAATAAAATTATTTGTGGCAGTGTCTAAATAGCTGAAAACAACAAGATAAAACCGCATAACTACACTTTTGCGATCGAGTACCTGTTGCCGAGTCGGGTGAAATTTTCTAGCCTGCCGGCCAATCGCGGAACGTCATTGACCACGTGGTTTTATTTACGCCAGGCGTAGGGATTGCTCGATTTTAGTATAGTGTGAACGTCGCCATCCTATAATAGATATTCATGTTTTATATTTCACTGATGTCTTCAATCAATACTCTATTATTATTATAATAAGGGAGGCTCGCCTCCTTAAATAAGCGCGAAACCAGGAAGATGAGCCCAGGAAAAGGTGTACAGAACGGTGCCCGGAGATCCATAAGAGGGAGTTTTAACGCAACTCACGGCCCATCTCTGGCCATTTAACTTCGCGCTCGGCCGCGTGGAATATTTAGTTTTTGTTCGTCTTGCCTTGCCGTTTTCTTGGAACAATGGGCTTGTCGGAATGGACTGCACGTCTGCCAAGAACGAGACTTTGCCAAAGGGTAGGAACGTATGATTTTTTAGTAATATTTAGAGACTCCGCAATACTGTTTTTGTTACCGCTCGCCAAGTTCATAGTAGTCGCGTAAAAAGATTGAAAGGGGACATATATTTCTTACAACAAATATACATACGTTGATCCTAAAAATGTATAAATGTTACAGTTTCCACACATTACGAATATAACCGCAAGGCAAAAATAATAATAGTAAACAGTACTCCTAGTTTGGAGTATTGTTAGGGTGAGAATTATTATTATTTCTATATGGACTTAGCCAAAAGGCATTCGCACTCCCTCTAGGGGGCACATTCACTCAGATCCCGGGTATCCCGGATACCATAAGGATCTGGCTCGGACGAGACCCTTGCCATGTTATCGGGCCTTAGGTGACATTGATGTTGTTGGACGTTCCTGCATTCCCCATGAATTTCCTGACGGTTCGGGCTGTCGCAAGTAGTATCGCTTTCTGCAACATCAAGCATTTGTCTTTACAAAAAATGTATTGTGTTCATATCGAAACTTTTCATTTCATTTTTTTCTATGCATTTCATAATATTTATTTTAAAAAGAGGGTTAGTTGAAGTAACATCAATAAAAAATGGTTTAAATTGAGGTATAGCAGTGACTATATTCTATAGTCACTGGGTATAGCAACAGCAGTTTTTAACATTTTGCGAAAGTTACTTTTAACATAAGTTTATGAAAAAACTTCCTGGGTTTCTACCATGTTTTATTTCAAGTTTCTTGTCAATATCACGACGTACGTTTCTGCCATTCACTTGGCCATCTCTACAATAAGAATATTTATGTGGTTTAAAAACGTATATTGGCCAAACTAAACAATATTTTCATAAAAGACCTGCTTGCTTTCCTCAACACCTCTTATACGAAAAACATGATGCTCATTATGAACTTTCACAGCAATATTAATAACAAATAAATAAAGATGACAAACCATAATAACAACTATTTTGTGAATAAAAAATTTAATATACATAATGTCTTTGTCCTCTGTTAATACAAGTACTCTCATTATTATTATTATTTTAATTATAACTTGAATGCTATTATTCTTAATATCTGTTTGAAAATAAAATTGAAATTAAAAACTCACATAATAAGATTTATATTAACTATATAAAATACATATTTATTTCACATTATAGAAATTATATAATAAATGATGTGCTAAGTCTAAAATATGAAAATGTTGAAAGCATATATCCTGTGGTTCAAAAGAAATAATAATAATGTAGGTATTTAGAAATATTTTTAACATTTGCGAAAGTTAAAATGTTAGTGTTATATTTTGACATACAATGTGTCTCGTTTTTGGTGTTAACAAAAATCTAAATAGACTGGGGGGATTAAAGGGGCAATTTTTTAATGATATGTCCCTGAGAGGTTATCATTTGCGAAGTATTGGTTTGGCATTGCCGCGAAAGCCTGGCCCACTGCGATTTTTAAAGGGGTACATTTTTGGGAAAACGATATTAGGTATATTTTGATTATTTAAAATCTGAGACCACAGCGATAATCAAATCAAACCAAATTTGAAAAAAAAAGTATACAGCGAGTTCCATTCTGCAGGATGTCAAAATTGAGCAAAATAGGAATTTTAAAGGCATCTGGCAAGCCAGGAGTGCGATGGAATTACCTCAAAATAGTTGAATGGTCAACAGCACCACTCAAAGTATTGTTGTGAAACGATTAGATTAGATTAGGTATACAGGGTATTTTTCTTTGGGCCACCTTAAAATGCTGAATTTTTATAAAACTTTATACGGGTGAAGAGTGCTTTGGAATTTTTGATAAATGTAATAAACTCAAGAGTAATTTATTTAACCCAACAAATAAAAACAAATTAAATAACTGGACCTTTCTCAACAAAGTCACTGAATCTCTAAGACGATACATTTTCTGTGTGTTTCCTGTTAAATTTTGTTCGTTTATACCAGTAGTGTATGAGGTGGTTTTGATATATACTCAATTTTTGTCCTGCACCTATAAAGTTAAAAAAAAATACACGAAAAACGAGACGCACTGTATATACATGATTTAACATATTACTAGTACGTTAGTTATACAGGGATGTGGTTAATGATTATTCCAAGTTACAACGTATATACCGATTTCCCCTGTTGTCACAATTATGATGGACATTTCCAATATTCAAGTCAGTTACTTGCTATTCACTCAAAATTTGAAATACTGAATTTTCCAGACAGCTCAGAAACTCCAGAAACAGGTATAATAGCAAGTCCTTGGCAACAACGCTAAAATTTAAGCAATCAGGGTTGGGGGCTTGACCTCACTCCCTCATATCCTTTGGTTATGTTAACCTATCTGCGAGTATCCATTCCATAAAAATTCAAACGCTTTTTCTTGCCTCCTTCGGTTGGTTATACAAAATTAATACTATCTACTCCACCGCGGATAAATGTTTCCCCCGTTACTCTGTAATTACTTTTCCCTCGAATTCCAATGGATCCTCAGTGAAAATCCACCACCCTCCATAATAATTGAGGAGTGCCATTATTTCCTAATCGATTTCTGATACAACCCCAAGAATTTCCCCTCGACCCCTCGGAACTGGCATTCCACTCTGATGTTTGATTCTCACGCTCCCAGTGTCTGGTGCGGTCACGATCCGCCACCAACGATATCGGTCTGATATTGGACAATTTCCAGTCAATGCTTACCCTAATTTTTCTTCAAAAAGATTGTTGGCTATAACATGCTAACAAACAGATAAGGTAAGTGGTAAAGTTCCATATTTTTAGAGCAGAACATAATAGGTATGTCAACCGATCTCATGATGTATATTCCCACTATACATAAAGGAGCAAAGTTTACTTAGGCCCAATCTTCCAATTTTCTTCGATCAATAATGCATCTGGTAGGTTTTTGACGTGATATTTCTAAGTGCCCCTCCGCCCTCTGCATATATTATTATATTATGTTCTGTCGAAAAATATTATTAAATATTGTAACACTTCATTACAAATATATACTTTTATACAAGAAAAATGATGAGTTTTATGAAGAAACAACAAAACAGAACAAATTCACTGTTATTATAGGTATTGTGCATTTATAAAGCTTATAGGTACTCTGGATGCGCAAACGAAATGAAATATTTTTCATTCGAGCAAACAACGGCAACTGGGTGGTAATTGGATATGTCGTTTATGCTTCGCAAACATCAGAATAATACCGTTATTTTCCGAAAGAGTTGGAAAATTGCCATGAGAAAGCTTTTTCGTAAATTGTTTACGTATTGTCTGTAATAGCGGCATGGCTGTATCTTTTTTGTTCAGAGAGCTCTCGCACTCTCGCATGAGCTTTGACTTGGACAAATAAGAAATTAGAAAGTAAGTAATAAAAAGACGTATGCCTGCAATATTTGATTTATATTAAAGGTTTTTATTCGCCATCATAATGTAGCAGGCAGGTATTTCCTTCCAAACGTCTGTAGTTAGACAACTATCCACAAACATTCACTACTTACAGTTTGTTCAGCGAATGTTCGGCCGTACGTCACAACCCCCATCCTTGTCTTACTCGTGAATATACGATGGATATCGGTCGTACATTCAAGAGTCAGACAAGGACGGGAGTTGTGACGTAGGGCCGAACATTCGCTAAACAAGTAGATGAACATTGCATCTAAATACGTAGGTACCTATATCTGTACTTACACCAGATCCAAACAATAAATTTGGTATTAAAATTCCAAAAAATGCGCCGGTTAAATTTTTTTCACAGAAAACAACTTCCACATATATTATTTAGGTTGTAACAAGTCGGTAAAGCGGGGACGCATTTAAAATATACTTTCGGTCTGAGGAGCAAAGGAGGCCTGTGGGAGGAGTTCGAATCTCATTAACAAGAAGAGTACGTGTGGCTAGCATACGATGGCACTCAGATGCAACGCCGGTTACCACATATTTTTAAGAGTGCTGTAGATATCCGCTATAAAATAAACCCCTCATCCGGTATCGCAGCAAATATACGAGTTCGTTAATATCCAATAGATTTTCAGAGAGGGAGGGGGACTTCATTCCTCGCATTCCTGCCAAGTATCATCTTATTGCGGCTTAGCTTTAGTGATGGGTATTGTAACGACAGAACTGCTTGCTCTAAATTGTTATCTGCCCCAATGTTAATATTTGGACGCCCCCTGTAAAAAGAGAGTTTTCTATAATTCAAAAAGGGTTCTTTTCAATAAGAAAGTTTCACATTTCTTCATTTGTAGGACGCCGTGTATATAAGCCTTATTTTTCCGCGAGCGATATCTTTTATTAAGAGATATATCTTTCTCGAATCAATTATAATCAAACTTATCGTATAGTCATATTTTGCTTTAAAAGGAGGGATGTTTTTGTGGCTTAGCAGGAAACGGATAATGGAGTGCATTTTTTCAAATGACCTGCTATGTCACAAAAACATCCCTATATATTTATAATTGCAGGTATATACAAAAATTCATTCTTGCTTTATTTGATATTATTTATACTTTGTATCTATTTATATGTTGGCTGTCGTGTTTTGATTGAATTCTCAAATAAAAGACTCCGCTTACTCGGCGGTGTACTAAAGACTCTAGTTTTTCAACTAAATATACATATACAGGGCGTTCTGTAATTGAATTTCAATAGAAAAAATTAAAAATAAAAAAATATGATTTTAACTTTTAGCTTAGAAGCGTCAAAAACATAACATTTTCACATAAAAATCACTCGCTTTTTCCAAGTTCATGTCGCCCCCTCCCAAACATTCCTTATTTTTTATGATGATAAACCCTATTTTATAATTTGTAATATGTAAAGTTATACAAATGCTCTCTCCTTGTTAGCGAAATAATTATTACATCTTTAACAACAGTTAAACTGTTATTAAACATGAAATAATTATTACATGTTTAACAACAGTTAAACTGTTGTTAAACATTCGAAAGTTATTGAAAATATGGATAAATTATTGGTGTAAAGGCAGCCGATCCTTAACTGGCCGACGTACACGCGTCCAAAGTTTACAGAATAAAATAGTTCTGTAAACTTTGTCGCGTCGTTCAAGCTGTCCAGATCCAATACCTACGATCATATTTACCGTCCGGAAGATACTTTACAGTGTCTGGTGGTCACACGACCTTAGCGGTGGGGACGGCTGCGTCCTAACATAGTAGAAGAATCTCACAGAAGAATCTACTATACGACAGATTCTTCTATGGTCCTAATTACTAAGAGAATATTCCGGCCGGTAGGTATTGGGTCTAGACAGCTTGCATGACGTGTGCGAGTCGGCCAGTTAAGGGTCGGCTGTCTTCATACCTATGATAATATTGAATAAACATTTTAGAACATTAATGAGATCGATTTGTCGAAATAAAACTTTCACTCGCGTAATTATTATGTGGAAGTAATGTAATAAATATATTTTGGCTTAAAGAAAACATAAAAAAACAGTCTTAACAATGTAAGTCAAGAGTATTCTGATCATTCGTGCAATTTTAAGGGAAAATCATTCTAGATATCTTGACGGCATAAAAAATAATCAAGAATATTCAGACGCCCAGATTTTAGAATTGGAAAACAGGGTTAGAAATATCAAATCATTAATAGATGAATTTAAAGAGGTGCAAGCAGAGATAGAGATGATAGTTGATGAGGGTTTAGTAGCCGATCAGATTACAAAGAGAGTTGCATTCGAGGGCGGGTTTTATGCTGCAATATCAGCAAGTGAGAGTATTATGAGAACTCATAGTGGGGAATCTGACAAAGATTCGATTATTTCACAAAAGGGTCATGTATCAGTAAGAAATAACGGTATTTTTAATGGTGTAAAACTTCCAGTGATTACATTGCCTAATTTTGAAGGAGCATACGAGAGTTGGACCGAATTCAGGGACACTTACATTTCAATGATTCACACAAATTACGGTATTAGTGATATACAAAAGTATCACTATCCTAGGGCGGCTTTGAAAGATAGTGCTGCACAGGTCATTTCAGTAATAGATTTTAGTGCAGGTAACTACAGTTTAGCTTGGGATACTGTGTTTGACAGATATAATAACAAACGGTTACTGGTTAATAGCCATGTTAAGGCTATTTTTGATTTGGAACCTATTTACAAGGAATCGCCTACAAAATTAAGGGACTTAGTCGATCAAGTTACAAAACATTTAACATCTTTAGATTTATTACAAGAACCTGTAGAACATTGGGTACATTAGTCATTTATTTCGTCTCTAGCAAGTTAGACAGACAGCTCAACATTCAAGGAATAGGAACAGCTTAAAGGTGATAAGGAAAAACAATCCTTTAATGCTTTGAGAAAAATTATCAAATTTAGCCACCTTACTAGAAACGCTAGAGAAAAGTTCTTTTCCTAGAAAAAATTTTAAAGCAAGAAACGAGATTAGAAGTAGGGGGAAGGTGGGAGGATTGGGACGGGTTTGGTTTGGGACACTTTCAAATTTCCATCTTTAAATATGTCTGTGAGTAACTACACTTTGTTACTAGATGGCGCCGAGCCTTAGAATTATAATGCAATACAAATCTCCAGTCGGCTTTTACTAGTTGGTGCAGTAGGAGGTAAATATATTTATTGATACGTTTTCTTAAATTTTTGCTTTGGCACATGCTTTTTAATATAACATAACCTAACAAGATTGTGAAAAGTTTAATAGGCTTGCAGTATTGCGTAAGTTAGTGGACATTTATCGCTAGTTACGGTGTCCCTGAAAACTAACCTCACCTTTGTGAAATCCTGATTTATGAAATGTGTAGACAGCAGGAAGGTTTGGACCACTTGATATAGGGAGGTTTGGGACAGTGTCCCAAACCTCCCTCTGCCAATGATTATCTAAAGTTACTGGATATTTCAATGTTTCAAAACAATTATCATACCTCATAAATATAAGAATATAGGAAATAGAGAAATGTTACCTCAAAAGGATTTGTCCATTTCCAAAGGCAGCTCCACGTATTGAAAAAAGTGGTGTCCGAAGACCTGGAAAGTCAAGGGTAATAACGGGGACACCCGAAAAAAATGAAATAGAGGAACAACAACTTTGCAGAAAAAGGAAAAAGGAGGTAGAGAAAAGAAAAGCTACAAAATAAGAAAACCGATAGTGACAACAGAATGTTCTTCCTCTGAAAACAAAGACGTTGACGAAAAAACTATTGGCAGAGATAGAAGATAGAAGCTGTGGTTTAGAATTTAGTAGCGATGAAGAAGACAATAATTCTACTGAACTAGACATCAGTGATAAAACATACATCGAAGGGAAACTAAAGGTAGAGAAGGCAAAAGATAAAACTTTGTACATTACATTGGAAAGGTGTTGGAGGTCCTGCACTTTGAAATGTCCTCTTTTAAAGTGAAATACCTTCGTAAAAGTGTAAAAAACAATGAATTCTATTTCCCCAACGAAGAAGACATAGAAGAGGTTTCTGTAAACAAAATTATAGGAAAACTGCAAGAGCCAAAAATCAAGGGATCGGGTAAAAAAAACAGTAAATATTTACATTTTAAAGAAAATTTGACAATTTACGAAAATTTGCGATAATTTTAATCATGTACCAAACCTCCCACTAGGTTGGTCCAAACATCCCTATGGTAGGGAGGTTTGGGACAGTTTTAATTTTTTTTTAAATATAGGTACAAAACAAACTGTTCGGTTTTTATAGGAATTAAAGTTTTATTTTGGTCTATAGTTGTCTACTCTTCCTTTTGTGGAATTTTAAAGAGTTTTCAAGTATTACAACCCATAAAAATATGCCCCTGAAAAATATCGTCCCAATCCTCCCGCCTCTCCCCTAGGTACTGTAGGTACCTATTGATTACAAAACGAAACCACAATATTCTTCCGCTAGAGGTCTTTTAGTTTCGGGTACTAGTAGTACGAATCAAAATGGGTGTACGATTTGCAAAAAAGATCATCTATTTTATAACTGTCAAGAATTTTTAAAGTTGAACGTTCAGGATAGGTTAAAGAATGTCAAATCTTTAAAGTTATGCATTAATGGCATAAAATCAGGTCATTACAGTAAATTTTGCAAATCTAGTGGTTGAAAAAGGTGCACATACAAGCATAATTCTTTGTTACATGGTGCAACATTTACTGAAACGTCGCAAAATCCAATACAAAATAATACGGATATAAAACTGAAATCCGTATTCTTGTTTCAAGCTTTTATATGTTTAACTACCTGTCACTACTGTATAGAAGAGTTTTTCAAAAATGACATCAGTAACTTGTCTACACGGACTACACACACAAGTTTATTTTGTCCGTGAGCCTCAGAACTAAGAATCCCCTAGCGCATATAAGAAGTCTGTTATGTTGCGGTAATAAACCCACTGGCGTGTAATAAATTTGCGAATCCATGATGAGATATTTCTATTTCCGGTAGCCTTATTAGGACAATCCAATGTTGATACAGTTTGTTCAGCGAATGTTCGGCCTTACGTCCTTGTCTTACTCATGACAATATACCACGGACATCGGTCGTATATTCACGAGCCAGACAAGGACGGGAGTTGTGACGTATAGGGCCGAACAATCGCTGAACAAACTGTATGCTTGTAAGCCTCTCGATTTTATCCTTCGTACTTTCCGTCCACTTTCCTCCTTATATCGTTGACCTAATCTTGCGGTTTAGATCACGCACCACGCAGCGGTCTTTCCCGCTCCCCGGCTGCCCGATCGATCCGCTGGGGAGATGAAAAAACTGCCTTCCCACCATCCCAATCTCCCAAAGTACGGGCGCTGAAAAGTGGGCCTCGCTCGATTAAATTATTTCCATTAATTAATTGTTTCCTCCTTGGCCTCGTTCGCCTCGCTTCTGGCGGACGATAACCCGTTTAGGTTCGAGATAGGCGGAGGACTCTTCACAGCTAAGAACATTACACGCCGATTGCCTTCGAGTGAGTGCCCCGTAAACCCAATATCGTAGTGACGCATTTAAACTAGATAAAAATATTTGTCGAATTTGTTAATACATAAATATTAGTAATATTGCAATCTTATAGTGTAGAGTAATATTGCAATATTTTAGTGTGGAGTTGTTAAAAAAGTAACTATTAGTTACTCGAGTACTCGTTACTCGAAGAAGCCCGAAGTAGCAAATACCGATTCGAAAGCGAAGTGATTACTTTGATTATTTCGGTTCCGTAGGTATTAGCCGTTTACAATGGTAACACAAATTAAATAAGTTATATAGTTTTCATTCAGTGCAATACAGTAGGTAATTATGAATAATCAAAGTAATGAATAATATAAACGATTACATTACACCAAAGTAACGATAATTTTCGGTTGCTGACACAGTGAACCTGCATCCAATATCTAATGGCTTGCGTAGTTACATGCTGACTGCTGAATCGTTCAAGGCACGATAGACTTACCCACGGTATGTCATTGCGCATCTTGTGACGCGTCAGTTGCGAATCAGAATTTAAATTGCTCCATATGTTTTACACAGCAATAGATACTTTTTTAAGGTTTTTGCTTATTTTAAACGTTTTCTTTCAAATAAATGTTGTTAAAAATATGTAGATTATATTACTAGATAAATGAATGAATATTCTGTTGATAAAAACGCATTTAATTTGATAATTATAATTTTACAAATAATTTGTTTTCTTTGTGTTTTAGCTAATCGTATGCATGCAAATAAAATTGATGTATATTTTGTTAAATTAACAGGAATTTTCTTTTAAAAGACCGTATATTGGTAGACAATAAAAAAATATCATATAGGTATCTAAATAATACATTTATTTTAAGTAAGATGAATTTCACTGATTTCGCTGCAAAGATTTATTTATCAATAATAAATAATTATTAACCCTTGTTTATTTATTATTGACTGACAGATGTTTACACTTTTTTCTTGATACTGTAAACTGTAAACTATAAAAAAACCGTAAAACACAACCGCAGCCGCCCATTATTTTGAATTCGTGATTCGCAACTGACGTAGATGCGCAGATTTGCCTTGTTTTCGGATTCGTTACTGACATACCGTGGGTAACTGTATCGTGGTTCAAAGATGGGTACACCGAGACAATCCAGTCGACTGTTTCAGAAGTATTTCTAGCTTGTTATGCCGTCATCGTCATCCGCCGGCCATAAACCAGTACAAAATACCCAGGAATGATTCATGGCTCAAGATAATCTTTAACCAGCAGTTGCCGGTAAGATGTGTACCAGCGCCACCTAGTAAACCATGTTAGAAACCGAAAATTCTGAAAGCGTTGACTGATATATTATTAAAGCACGGCTGTCACGTCTTACACATTTTTGGCTCACCACCGCTTTCCGGAAATAAAATACAATGCAGAATACATTATTAGCCATCAGAGCCATCTGTTTTCCAGGACATAAAGCTATAGCCGTGAGAAGTCTTTATAAATACGTCAGTCAACGCTGAAAGTTTAAGTATTCAAGTGAACGACTGAAGCATGAAAATTACAGGGTAGGTACCTAAGTACCGATCACAAAACAAGTAAAGGACTGAGCGCACAGGGGCACCAAGTCTTTTGGCCATTCACCCAGCGTCTTTTAATATGTAGAAATCAAGTAAGATCTGAACCCCGAGTTGTAACCACATGAAGCTTAAATCTTTTAGTTAAGACAGTAAACAATGAGGTGATAATTATTAACGTCTTAGTGTACATCTTACTGATTTCTGTTGGTTAAAGATTAAGTTAAGCCATGAATCGTTATCCCAGATATTTTGTACAGGGTTATTTCTGCAATCCATTATTAGATTGGATGCTGATTCACTCCTTCAGTTACCGAAAATAATTTGTCCCATAAGCCGTTAAACTATAATTTATTGTATATTTGGCCTTTGGGGACGTTGATTATCATCGCATTGTTTTAGTTTATTTTCCTTTTTTCCAAACAGATTATTAATAATCTTTTTAAAAAAGAAATTCATAATATTTTATATAAATGAGTACAATTTTGAAGACTTTTTCACGTAATTTCTTCTGAATTTGTGGTTTTAGTCCCGGCGGTGCAAAAAATAGCAACAATCTTTAAGCTCGGTATTACCTAAGTCTCTTGGTACACAACATACATGTTATATCTGGAAAACTCCAGACGTTTCAAGTAAATTACGCATTACTTTTTATTATCATGTTTACTATCTTTAAACCGCTTACTAGTTTCCTGTATTCAAGTTTCTGCCAACAATAGTCCTTTATTCAAATATCACTGATAAATGTTTCTCTCTGGACAAGTTCTAGAATCTTGCCTAAGCATTTTCGCTTCTTATAAATACCCCCAAGCTCCAAATCAAGGCAGACTTCATCAGTCTCGAGACAGTTTATTGCTAGTTTCTATCTGTTATTGTTACGGTGGTTGCCATTCAGTTTATTTAAGTGCCTAGGTGTAAATCGTGTCCCAAATAAAGTATAACATTTTCTTAATCGTTTTTAATCGCAACCCCGTAACATACATCATCAAAACGTTATCGCATGTTAATTTTTTCCCTTTATTTTCTCATCACACTCGAGATTTTTCTGTAGTTGTAGATAAAAATAGATTATTTCGAATCTGATATTTCTTTTTATTATTAATATTTCACATACTTGGTAAAGTATACGTACTAAATACTGAAAATCTAATTATAAAAAAAAAACGTAAAAACTACCTAACATCTTAGATTGTGTTATTTAGGCAAATCCAATGGTATGCGAAGCTTACGCCAACTTAGTTTTTAAGTTATTACATACAAATTACTTAGAAGCAGACAACGGAGCTTCGTGTTTTCCTTGCATTTCTAGTTAAAGAGATAAATAACACTAGGCGAATGAGCCACTTGCTCGTAATTATGCACTTAAAGTTTTCGTTTCACGCAGCTGTGGATTTATTAAAACAACTATACAAAACGGCACGTAACTTGTTTGGAGTTGTTTTCAGTTCGCCAGTGTAGCTCACAGTTTGTGCCTACCTGTAAAGTTCGGCGGTAATAAACTCTCAGAATTTACTCTGGAAACTTGCGCCCCCACTCGACGAGGTACCCGTTTTAAGTTATTGACAACATCGGCGGTGGACTCCCTGAATGTTGTGGAAATTACGTATACAGTATGTTCCCGGATGGGTTTTACAAGTGGAAAACTTTTTTACCGAAAAACTTAAAAATGGCACACTAGTAAACTTCCTTTCTTTTAATCAAAACTTATGTAGGAAGAGGCATACGTACCAGGATCGAGATTTACAGTAATTAGTTTCAACTTTGACTTTTTGTTACATTTTGCCACTACCTACTCCATAGCATTGAATTCAGTAAATCATTTGCTCACAGTTAACCATTTTTTAGATCACAACATATTTCCTCTTATCGAACAGTGATTAATTTCACCTTCTACTTTCAAGTTTGAAATAGAAACATTCAAATAACGGCAATTTTTACAGAAAAAAGCCAAAAGGTGACCCTGATTACTGTAAATCTAGATTCTAGCGGTGCTATAGGCGATGCTGTAGGCATCCAACCAAGTTTTGCTTGGAAAGTATTTTTAATTATCCTTCAAAGTAAAGGAAGTTTACTTTCGTGCCCCTTTTAAGTTTTTTCGTTTTCGAGACACGCACGGTATACTTATATTTGATCTAAAAATTTTCCATGTGAATCGTATTTTTGTGGCAAGCAAAACTACCTGTGAAGACACTGAAGTTCAACTTTTTATGACTCATGTGGAATTTAGTTGCCGAGGCCTCTGGCCGAGGGTTGCTCCGATGACATTTTGGATTGCATTTTATATTTAATTTTATGCATGCACATGACTTCATCTGACATCCGTTTAGGCAGACCAGAATGGTGTAATAGTCGTCATTTCGCGTTCTGGGCAAATCTCAATAGCCCCAACGCGACGTGGGCAAAAGTAAAGCTCCACAAAGCAAAACAAATTCACGCGAAATCTTATTTCGCGTTGTGGGTAACACAATTTTCCCATGGAAAATTTTTAGATCAAATATAAGTATACCGTGCGTGTCTCGAAAACGCAAAAACTTAAAAGGGGCACGAAAGTAAACTTCCTTTACTTTGAAGGATAATTAAAAATACTTTCCAAGCAAAACTTGGTTGGATGCCTACAGCATCGCCTATAGCACCGCTAGAATCTAGATTTACAGTAATCAGGGTCACCTTTTGGCTTTTTTCTGTAAAAATTGCCGTTATTTGAATGTTTCTATTTCAAACTTGAAAGTAGAAGGTGAAATTAATCACTGTTCGATAAGAGGAAATATGTTGTGATCTAAAAAATGGTTAACTGTGAGCAAATGATTTACTGAATTCAATGCTATGGAGTAATCCCTTGTGTAAACTTAATCCGGGGACATACTGCCAATCTAAAAAAACGCACCCGCATAGCTGCAAATATAAATTTTTATTCCAAAATGCCGAGCAACCTTTCTTAGTATTATAGTAATTATTATAGTATTATAGTGGATTCACGGCATTGCCGCACAGCCTGTAATCTGTGGCATTGCCACCTAACAGTTTTATTTATCTGTGTGATTTGCTAATAATTGTCCTACACTCAATGGATTACTTACTATGATTTTCTAGGGTTTTCCGTAGTACTTGAGCGAATGCTATCCTATTTATATCGGGAAAAGTCGACTCTAGCCGCAATGAAGATAAAATAGTAGTACCTAATTGCCCCCTCCCCCGCACAAGCAATCAGTTGCTTCTGGCATACATCTAGTTTGGAGTATTGGGAGGGTGAGAGTTATTATTTTCATTATTATTATTAGTGAAAAAATCCGTGAAAACTAAGATTTCTATAGAAACTTGACTTCGCATCTACATCAGGGTGAGTTAAAAAAGCCAAATATAAAGTTACACTTTCAATGGAACGAGTATAAAGAAAAATAATTGTTCACATTAAAAACTTCCCAAAGAAATTCAATTTTGAAAAAAGAACACCTTAGTTTTCAGTTTTTGGATTTCCTATTCCCATATAAAGTAGATTTTACCAAATATGAAGGTAGATAATAGATAAAAACATTTAAATTTGTCTTGTGACTGTGGAAACTGAAGTTAAGTTAAAAAAAGTTTTCTAAACTGAAAACGTAAGGTAGTACCCGAGGTAGTACCTATACTTTGTCAATAACATACCTACTGAAGCTTAAAAAAAGTTGCTGTGTGGTATCACATTCCCATGTAATCCCATATAGGTATTGTGGTTACCTTTACGGAATATAATCATGAAAGGAAATCGCCCATCGACGGTTTTCTCAAATAATATCCTCAGACAATGGAATTTTTAGATGTTATGGAATTCTTACCCAGATCCAAAGTGTAAATATAGCGACGCAGAAGAAACTTCGTCTTTCATTCCTTTATAAGGAACCGTCAAAAGCAAGCTTTTATTTGTTTCCAGAATAAAAACCTTTTACCGAGAAAAGCTCCCTTATAGAAAATTTCTCGCATTATACTTATGTCCCACTTTATGCGAACGAACAGCTCTGGCCAAAACATACGGCTGCTTACATTGAGGTTAAACCAATGAAAAAAAACTGTCTAGTGTCAACAAAGTTATCTTATTTGCCCAAAAAGCAAGAAGCGACGTTGTGAAAGATTCCGCAATTCTCGACGGCGCTTTTTAGCTCGTGCTAGGAATAAACGAAGGCGTCATAAACAACTTAAAATTGCTCTTTGCTTTAAGTTTTTTCTCGAGAACATTTTACTTCTTACTAAAATGTCGCAACTTCCTTTTTTAAGATCTTTACAAACTTGCAGACGGTATCTTGGAGAGCATCATTTCGGGAGTGGAGGGAAAGTAACTTTCCAGATAAAGTTTTGATTGCTTATAACCTGAAGGATGGTTCATGAAACGTAATTATGAATACTTCGTTTTCGTCTTTTTAATTATGGAAGTAAAGAACCTGCGCGTATACACTGTAGCAAAAAGGAAATGTATAAAAAGAGGAGGAAGCTTGGAGAGATCTTAACAAAAAACAGCGTAAGCGCAATACTAAACATTTTGCTTAATATTTACCATAAACCAAAAATAGTCACTTTCTTTCGTAATCATTATGCTTATCCCAAATACATCTTCCAATGTCCAGCAATAATCAATCCCACTCTCCTCTCAAAAATATTTCTTTTAGATACAAGTTGTAGCCGGTTCGAAATTGTCCATGTTCCAGAGGGCCAATGTAGACGTGACTGTCCCACAAGAAGAACGGTGAGGGTGAAAGCCTTGCACGTAGCCCCTCGTCCGTCAGGATTATTGTATTTAAAAACGCGACAATTCCGGTGCGAGATCTAGTAAGATTATGTGTAAAGCCCGGGTCGGGTTTAGAAGGATCGTGGGTTACGTGGTGGATTATGTGAAGTGAAAAGGGAGTCATATTTACGTTATAAAGTCATAATTCAGTGATTCAGTCATGATGCAAACATACCACGTACTTTCGAGAAGAGGTGGCCCTCTCATTTTTCTAAAATGTTTATTTATTTTCTATTGGCCTTGATGCGTTAAATAAAACATTGTACTGAAAAACAAAAAGTAAAAATGAAATAAAAACGATTCCTTATTTAATGACAGATTCAACATCCCCCCCTGTTGAACCTCATATTATATACTCCACGAATATATAATAGTACCTATACCTACTTTAGTTGGATTATAAAATTAGCCCTTAGGTATATCTGTAAATGTACCGAAATGTACTCATAATAATTATCCGATATATGGATGCTTTACTCCATACTTATTCGCCTGCTCAAAAATGCTGAGAAATTTAAAATGGCATATCTCCCAATAGAAAACTGTTTAGTTGCAAGCTTGTAACACATAGTACGAGAGCCGGCTGCATGGTTTCAATAACTCTCATAAGCTTATAGAATAAGATGTTGTGTAAAATGTAGAGAGTATATTTCTTTACTTGAAGCGAGTAGGTTGCCTCAATTTATATGGGCCCGATCATTGTTATTTAAAGAAGTTGCGGTCAATTTTTAGGCAAATCTACTCTCATATATGATTATATAACAAAATAGGAAAATAGGAAAGAAGGCCCATGGAGCAACAATAAAAAAGAGTCCCTTGGTCCTTTAGAAATCCGATAGGCGTATTCTCGGGGCCCCGAAAATCCTCCGATGTTAAATACGGCACGAAAGATGGGGGCAAGTCTGGACCTCTGGGACGCGAGTTGTGTGCGAAGTCCCGCTATACAGCCAGTGCCATATACCGCTCGATGCACAGGAATAAAATTTTCCAAACGCGTTTTTCTGGAGATCTGACGGTACGGCGAGATGGACGGAGGACGGGTCAACATATTTAAAGAAACTATCAGGTAAATTATTTATCGTTTTCGAAATATTAAGGATTTTCGGCGAAAAAAAAAAAGACCAACACAGGTGGGACGCATATTTTTTACGTGATTGGCCGGCATTTCCCGTCACCTAAAAGCCAAAGTCCGTCAACTGTCAGAAATTGAACTTTTTCGCCGAGCTACAGCTTGGTAAGTTATTTCGGCTCGGGGCTCTGGAGTCGGTATTTTTAAAACTTCCCTCAAGTCTTCAGGTGAGGTGCAGATGTTTCCGGTGCCCCCGAAAAATTAAAAAATGAGGCAAAATACGCAATTTATAAGAGCGGTTCCTCAGGATTTCCCGTCAAATTCGCCAATTTTACAGCCGTCCCGTTTCTCGAAACTTGGAAATCGCGAGTCTGGAAATTTGGCTAAATATCGGATTTTCGAGGTTTCTTTTAGTACCTACTGGAGGAAAGTACAAGACCCAATTAAGATTTTTTTTTTAATTTTAATTTTTAGAACGGCACTTTTGGAATTTGTCAAAAGACTTTTGCGAAAAAGTAGTAAATATGTTCGTGGGACGGGTTGTACCTATTAAAAAAATAAAAATTATCCACAACTTCTTTAAATAACAATGATCGGGCCCATATTATCTGAGGCAACCTACTCGCTTCAAGTAAAGAAATATACTCTCTACATTTTACATAACATCTTATTCTGTAAGCTTATGAGAGTTGAAATCATGCGGCCGGCTCTTGGACTAACAGGTATTTTCAGGGGTAATATAACAAGTGGTGTGCCTATTATCGATAATACCTTTCGTTAATTTTACGAATTATAATCAAAAAAAGTTGAAAATACCACGACTGCGCAGCAGGAGTGGTATTTTCTTAGCATTGGGATTATAATGAGTGATAAATTAAGGAAAGTTATTATCTGTTATTAGGCATACCACGAGAGAATTTAACAACTGCAAATAGTTAGTTTGACAGCTAGCTGTCATTTAGATTGAACTTTCGGTTCTGAATAGGTTTTTTGTACTAATAGATATTTAAAGATCAATGTGTTAACTGAAAACATATATTCTAGTCCTATATTAAATTAGGTAATGTGAAGAAGTTATCGGGTTATCAGTTTTAGCTGCCACAATATTGGTTTAGCGTAACTAGGACGATAATTTTTTCGAAAGCGCTATTTTGCCTAGAAAAATCACGAGTATAAATTGGGCTTTTATTTTCTGAAAATAAAAGCCCAATTTGTACGAGTGGTTTTGCTAATGGGCAAAATAGGGCTTGAGAATAAAATTATCTAGAAAAATTTCCGGCACGAGTGGTATTTGTCGAGATTATTTCGCGAATACGATTTAATAATTTCTGTATTAATTTTTTCTATGTTTACATTTCCAAAACGACTCATTTTGAACGAGTTTATTGACAGCTTCGACTGTAGCGCTCGAGTAAACAAACATGACGCTTGGGTATCCAAGGCCAATGCGATTATACCTACACCCTGTCGGCGTTGGTTTATTTTCTGAATGTGTCATAAATTTAAACGGAGACGGAGGTCTAAATAACAAGAATTTAGCAATGTAAAAGTTATATAAATTCATTGATATAATGCTTAATAATACCGCAACATAATTTATAAGCTGCATAATTTAGAACAGTGTGAAACACGCAAACTTTAAGAAGTAGGTACGTGTTTGTATCCAACAGATTCGCGGTTGCTAAGCAACGAAGTGATAATTTGCACAAGTGCAATTACCGGTAATTGCACTAGTGCAAATTATCGCTAGCAGAGGCATATCATTGGTTGGATTTTTATGGAAGGAGCTACCTTATTGGATGCAAGCAGTATGAGGGAAATAATCGCTGAAATCATCACCTCATTGGTTAATATTTCAAAAATCATATCATTTCATAGGTTCATATTGGCAGGCGTTGAATTCTCATTAAAATATTTTTATGGTAAACATCGGACTTGTTTACCTATTACGTCTTCTGCGAAAATCTTGGTCGAAGAGCGCGTGGTCCCTAGGTCCTGCCAGACCAAAATCCCCTCAAAACTTCTCGGGCCCAACCCGGCAGCAGTATAATCCGCAAACAAGGGGGGGATTTAGTTTTCAGTTTGGGCGGACGTGACCGTTCCCGGGAAAAGCGGCGACGCATACCGAGCGCGACGATAAGCCCTCCACGTAGCAGACGAGCCCCTGCCATTATTGTGGCATTAAAAAAAGCGACAGTTCTGGACCGACAGAGTAGGAAGTCCGGTATTGCATATTAAAAAAAAACCTGCTGGGTGTTAACATTCCAAATGGAACGAGTACGGGAGTACCTACCTAGTGTGATAGGCCAGGGAAAATAGAATTTGACCTAGACAAAAATATTAACTGCAATTTTGTTTTACCATATCAAAGTTATAAGTAAATACGTTGGTAGAAAGCAAAAATTAAACATTTTGAAAAAACGGAACCTTGAGTTACCTCAAAAAACACCTATTTTTCGTTAGAAATTTCGAGCAAAAATGTTAACTGGATTTTTTTAGACCCTTTAGGTAAAAAACTTCCCTTGCTAACATATATTAAGAAATTAAATATTTTAAGAATATGGAAGTAACTTAGGTCACAGAAAATATATTCATAACAGAGGGCTCCTTAATGACAGCTATCAAATAGACTCCAACTTTGAAGCTTAATATTTTCCAAATGCGCATTGATATTGAGGTCCATTATTAAATGTTGGCTAATCTACGAATTGGAAAGTTTATATTTTGGGAAAATATCATTTCATAAGAAATGCAATCTGCTTGTTTTTGGAGTCTGTAGTTGGAGTCCATTTGACAGCTATTGTTAATGAGCTTTCTGTTGTGCAACTATATTTTCTGTGCTTAGATCGACAAAGAGAAATAAAAATCGGATAAGTTTCTATTTCGGCAAAAGCAAAAATATTAACTACGTTTTTATTGCAGATGATCATTCCCTTTTACAAATAGAATGTAACTTATACAAAATTAAATATTTATCTGAGCCGCATGTATGTCAGCTGTCACTTCTCATTGGTATAGAATAGGCAAAAATATTAACTATTTTTTGTTTGTTTAACTTTTTACAATATAACTATATTGAATCATATATAGCGAAACTAAAAATTTATTTACGGCGCATATAGGTCAACTGTCACTTGTCATTTCTTTAGGAAAAGCAAAAATATTAACTGTTTTTTTTTGTTTAACTTTTTACAATATAACTATATTAAATCACATATAGCGAAATTAAACATTTATTTAGGGCGCATGTAGGTCAACTGTCATTTGTCATTTGTATCGGTAGAGCAAAAATATTTCGTTACCAATTTTTGTTTAATTTCAAAAAAATTAACAAGACAAAAGGTGGATTTATAAACTCAACGTTTGCGTTGGCGCTCGCCGTTGCCGTTTGCGTCGAAAATTCAATCCCAATATTTTACGTGTAACCGTTTATAAACGCCGCCGTCGACCGTTGCCGTCTGCGTCTGATGCCGTCCGAGATAAACTAATTTCATCTTTCACGTTCCGTCGTTTGCATTTCTGGACGCAAACTGCGAAGGTCGCCGTCAACTTCGAGCGCCAACGCAAACGTCGAGTTTATAAATCCACCTTTAGTATCCACTTACAAAGTTTAACTCAAAGACAGCTTCAAATTTCTTTAAAATGCGATTTTTGCCCAACAAAATATTACGCAAATGTCATTTTTACATCATTCGGATACTTGCGCAAATGTAATCTGTTTAATTTATCAATCTCAACTTTATATACCTTACTTATTAATAAATGCAGCTTAAAATTCGCAGTTAATATTTATGCCGTCTTTATTACAACAAGAAAATGTATTTTTCTAAAAAACGCCCACACGTGTATGTTTATTTTGTATAAAAAACAATTCTGGTGTTCATTTATTACCAATATTTTGTGATGGCATTACAAAAATGCGGTTATGAATTTTGTCTGGGTTTCGTTATTTTTTACCGTAATTTCCCTGGCTTATGACGAAGCCCGAGGATGGGTGGATGTAGTGCAGCATATTATATATGTGTAACACAGTTGACCTATTTATTTCATCAAATTGATAAGTAGTATGGAAAGAGCCTGCTTAGGGAATTAGGGAAACTGGTGGCCATACTTAAGCAGGTGAAACAACAAATAAATCAGCATAACCACATAACACATAAATGGGCAAAACATATTTTTGTGGGCTGTGGTTGTGGGGGGCAACAGGTACATCAGTTTCCTCCTTCTTTTTGTGCTCCGGCTTTCAATTTCCATTTATTGTATTCGTTCTTTGACATTATTTCTTTAACATACAATAAATATAGTTTTGTGCTTGTGCGTTTTCTTCTTGTCAGTGTTTATTTTAAATACACTGTGTCCCGGATAAGAATGAACAGCATGGGGATATTGCAAACGGTGAGAGATAGGGCAACGGTTAAATGTGGAAAATGTTGCGCAATTTCGAGGTCAATAAAATGGCACAAACAGATTTCTAATATCTTTTTTCGTTTTTGAGTTATTTTGAAAAAAGTAAAATTTTGCGTTTTCGATTTTATTTTTTTCTGAAGTTGCTATCACAGATAGAGAAAAAAGAAAAGCACTTTCTTATGGCACTTTTAACAGGCCTTAAGATGGCGTTTTTAGATTTGTTCTACAACTTTTCGTTTTTGAGACACCATCTTCAACATAATTTTTTTAAATACGGACCTGGATTTTTTTTGCAGATTTTGAAATCACTTTTCATTGCAAATACCATGATGTATCACAAGAAATATTTTTAAAATGTTTTGAGACAATTATACTGAAAATTCCTTTTTTCCATTAATTTTTTTTTTCTAATGCGGCCCTGTATTAATAATAAGAAGTCTAAATATTAATCAGTATTGTCAAAAATTTAACTTACAAATTATCTTTCATTGGAGAGCTAAGAAAAGGACGGCACATACGAAAATCCTCCACCTAGAAGGCTTTGAAACAACGAAACCAATCCCTTGTCATTTGTTATAACTCCCACTGTATCATACGAAGCTTTAAAGTTTCGAGTTATAAGTCGAAATATTAGTTCAATATTTCGAGTTATAAGTCGAAACTTTAAAGCTTCGAGTTATAAGTCGAAACTTTAAAGCTTCGAGTTATAAGTCGAAATTTTGGGTCAATATTTCGACTTATAAGTCGAAATTTTAAAGATTCTACTTATAAGTCGAAATTTTAGGAGCGAATCTAGAAAAAAAAATACGAGTGTCCCTTCCAGGCCTTCGTAGTATCATTTAGTTAACAATTTATAATGACGACAAATTTAACATGTCAGAATGTTATATCTTGCGTCACAGAAATAGTGTAGAGGCCGAACGAATGTATTTTTGCAATTAATAAATGGCAAAAGTTATAGATTACGTTGGCTTAAAGCTTTCTTCTCGGAATTAGGAAAAGCGAAGAATTTACTCCAAAACACAATGCGACACTGTTTGCTGTACAACAACAGAGGAAAACACTTTAGCAGATGCAGGGCCGTAAAACTTAAAAATATTAAGTTTTCAAAGTAAAAATAAACTGTAAGTTAAATTTTTGTCAATACTGATTAATATTTAGACTCCTTATTATTAAATACAGGGCCGCATTAGACAAAAATGAATGGAAAAAAATAAAATTTTCAGTATAATTGTCTCAAAATATTTTAAAAATATTTCGTGTCATACATCATGGTATTTGCAATGAAAAGGGCTTTCAAAATCTACAAAAAAAATCCAGGTCCGTATTTAAAAAAATTAAGTTGAAGATGGTTTCTCAAAAACGAAACGTTGTAGAACAAATCTAAAAACGCCATTTTTAGGCCCGTTAAAAAGTGCCACAAAAAAGGGTTTCTCTTTTTTCTCTATCTGTGATAACAACTTCAGAAAAAAATAAAATCAAAAACGCAAAATTTAACTTTTTTCAAAATAACTCAAAAAAGAAAAAAGATATTAAAAATCTGTTAGTGCCATTTTATTGACCTCAAAATTGCGCAACTTTTTCCCCATTTAACCGTTGCCCTATCTCTCACCGTTTGCAATATCCCCATGCTGTTCATTCTTATCCGGGACACAGTTTATATAATATACACAATAGCTTGGACTTGATGGTGTTTTCGATTTGTTTCGTCTTTGTCTTATTTATTGCCAAGTTGAAACCTAATCCTCACAATTTGTCCCTGGTGTAACTTCCATACTAAGTACTTATTAATTCGATGCCTTGTTTGTCCAAGGTATTTAAACTTCTAATAGATTACTAACAAGGCGCTTCCAAAGCATGTCTTATTTTGGAAACCTAAAAACACCAAGACTTCAAAACACTGCATAGTGGAGAAGCTGACAAATATGGTTTATTTGATGTTATAAACTGCCAATATAGGAATTGATCTTCTTTAATCTTGGCTGTACTTAGGTAGGGTAAGGTGGGGTTAGTTGACGTGGTTAAGACAGAATGGATTCTAACAAAGAATTATGCAATTTTTTTAAAACTAATTTATAATGATTTTAAAGGTATACACATGTTTGCTACCCATTCCAGAAAGAAAAAGAAGTAACTATTGCTTTATAGCATTTAAAATATATTATTTTTATAATTTTGTGCATTTTTGTCATCTCGCCCCCCTATGGGGCAAGATGGGGAGCATATTGGGGCAAGTTGACGATTATGTACAAATGTCACACTTAAATAGACATTGTCCTTCATACCCTGTGCACGATTCATGCCGCACCACGATTCGCACCAATTACACTCTATCAAGTCTTCAGAGTTACCTATCACAAATCACGGGGCAAGATGACGAGTACTGTGGCTAGATGACGATTTCGTTATCTTGCCCCCGCCATCTTGTCCCACAGGTGCCCTATACTCCAGTCTGAATAAAATAGAAACATTTGGATCGATGATCAAAAACAGAGTTGCCAAACGTGGCATATAAAGCTTCTTTCCACGTCCAAATATAATCCATAACCCGCGATTTCTGATCACTTGCCTCGTTGATATGGCAACCTCGAATTCCAGGTTCTCCTTCTGTCAGCTCTAGCGGATTGGCTTAAAGGCCGAGCGCGCCAAATATCTATTTTTAGAGGGTCCGCAATCCATGGGCGCATCACGTCGCGAATACCTTCTCCCGTGCATACTGAAAATCGCGGTTTTGCATTACGGCAGAGGGCGAGTGCTGTAGATTGTGCCACCTTAATTCCGAGTGTTTATTTTAATAATTATATTTTAAAAATGCAGGAAACACCTTCATTTAGGCCATTTAGGGAATTTTAAACAATATGGGGACGCCCATGGTGGGTTTCATAGAAATAATCGGCGAATTCTATACTGCGCATGACTGACCTACTTTCTATTTTATCCAGACTGAAGTTAAAAAGAAAAATCTGTCATACTAAACAAAATAAAAAAATCAACACCCGCTATATCAATATAATTTGTATAAACCTACTGGATGCTTTTACTGATAGAAACATGCAAACCTACCATTACATTTTCTGAGAATCCTTATTTTAAACCCAAAGAATCTTAGAACATTATTCCTGTAGTTAGAATGTTATAGCTATTTCAGTGCCCAGATATCTTTTTTCCTTTTTTAGAAAATGTTAATTAGTCATCTTGCCCCGTTTGCCAACTTGCCCCACCTTACCCTATTCTAACCTAAAAAACTAATAATTTAAGGGGGTGTCAATTTATAGTGAGCCACCTTGTACCTCTATTCCTTAAAACACTCCAATATGAGCAGTATTCGATATGCAGAAATAATGTGACGTAAATCGTTTGAAATGGTCTAAAATCAGTTTTGTTATCCTGCAAGGGGGTGTTTCCCAACCTTTTTGACAAAATAGAGAAAGTGAATCCTCACCTAATTTTAAGACGAAAATGTGGTAGGTAAATATAAATTTTTTAGAACATTGCTTCGTTTTAAAAATACGGGGTGTTTAAAAAACTTTTTTACTTAATCGGTACAGCAATAATAATTATATGTGTCATTAATTAATAAAAAGAAAAAAAAAACATTTTTTTAACTCACTGTAGGTATTTCGAAAACGAATCAATATTGGAAAAACTTTTGTACCACATTTTCACACCTTTTAAAATTAGGTCTTCTTTATTTTGTCAGAAAGGTTAGGAAACACTCTGTATAACCCAATACACAAACCTTAATGTCCTTTCATCCCTAAGTTAGTGATTTTGGATATGTTTTAAGTACTGATTTATTTCAAATACAAAAATTCAATTTGTCTGGATAGGTACGAATATGGGGTAGGTACCTATAGGAAGGCATAAATACATTAAATGGCTGTATATAAAACATCTGTAAAAAGTTGTTTAAAATATTTTTAAGACTACCTATCACAAACTCTGTAAGATTATAATTATATTTTCAAAGATACAGGGAGAAATATTTCTCTGTTATTATATTTACAACCTCAAAAGCAGAAATAATGGCCTATTGCTTGACAAATTTTACATACTGAACTGTATATTAACTACCTATTAACGAAAGCAACATAACGGGTATTTCATTCAAAATCATATTTTTCAGTAAACCAAGCTTTCGGCCATATTTATGGCCTTCATCCGGGCTAAAATAATGTTGATTAAGTAAGATTTATTTTTATACCTATCATTGAATTGAATGTTAAAAATAATATGTGGTTCCAGATAAATGTCAACATTCAATGGTATAGATATTTTTTAATATATTTGTATATTATAATACTGACAATTTTAAAATATTTATCGTTGTCATAGCTTTGTAAATTAAAATAATTTTTTTTATTTTGAGGTAAGTTATGTGGAAAATACATGAAAATTAAAATAGACAGAAATACACACCCCTGGACAAAATTAACGCACCACTCATATTTTTCTCGATATTTTTATACTTTCATTTTTTTTTCGACAAGTAGGCCATAGACCTTGTTTGCCAGTGACAGATGTTATTAAGTTAACTATAGTATCACCATAGACAAACCCAAAGAGAAGACATCCGGAATCCCTAGTGTGAAGTTGGCACAATAGTCGCTAGTGGCGCCGCCGCTAGCATCTGGGTGAACTATTTTTAGGGAGGCGGGAATTTTAAATATTTTTTGAGAGACTGGTTGATTTATGAGCCTTTATTTTAAAGTTTTACCTTCTTTAAAAATTTAAAACAAAAACAAATGGGTCGTTCACCACAAAACAGTATTAATAGTTTTACTAATAAACGTCACATTAGTTTTTCTTTAAAAACTTTTAAAAGTTAAGGCAAAACTTTAAAATAAAAGATAACTAGGTACATAAACTAAAGAGGAAAACAAAATTGTAGCTTCTGAACACTTTAATACATTCAATAAAATAAACAAAAAAAATGAACTCTTGTAAAAATAAACTCTTGTAAACAAAATCTCTTAAAAATAAAAAAGGGGCTGGTTCAAAAGAAACCGGGGATTGCTGTATTTCTATAATTGTTTCTACGACAGTGTCATTATTTATGTTTGAATCCTGAGAACTTAAGTTAGATTTAGAATGAATTATTTCTGCATTCAATATGAGAGGATGCCGATGCTAGCAAATCTACGTTTTCAAAAAATGGTTTTGCAAATCTAACTAGTCTCACCTGGAGTCTTACTTTATCAGAAAGGTGGGTAATCTGTGATCAGAGCTGGTAAAACTTTCCATATGGAAATGTTCTTCACAGACATAAATTTTTTTATCAGAATAGTTTAAATGCATGATATCACACCACAGCCTCCTCCTATCTGTATTAGCCGGAAAAGTGAAAAATCTTTTATTTCTGTAAGATATGTTTGTCACTGGCCAATAGTAAATGTTTTTACAATGTAAAGCTGCACATCTGTACTTATATGCCCCTGGGGAAGACATATTGGGCCACACATTTACAGCGTTTTATAAAATCTTAGGTACATGACTAGGGGTGCAAATCTATTAGGTATCTACTTGCATCACTAGGTCGATATCACAGTTGGGTTGAGGTGAGCACAGGTAACAGTTCTCCTATAGGCATTCGCCCTATGGTACAATATTGTTAATGATCCAAAAAAAATACCTAAAAATATAAAATCTTAGGTACAAGACTAGGGGTGCAAATCTATTAGGTATCTACTTGCATCACTAGGTCGATATCACTGTAGGGTTGAGTTGAGCACAGGTAACAGTTCTCCTATCGGCATTCGCCCTATGGTACAATATTGTTAATGATTCAAAAAATACCTAAAAATGTACACATAATAATGCACATAATGAATTGCTTAAAATTTGCAACAACCATTGCTTACATGGGCTTTCGAGTTGATACCTGAAAGGCTCGGTAAGATAGGAAAACAATAACTTCCTATAAAAAGGATTTGACTTGAATGCTTTGTTGAAGGTTTATTGCAGAGGTAGGTACTCACCGTTAGTATACAAATGATGCTAATATTATTTAGCAGTGACAGCTACATCTTGCTATGCATCTATTGCGATCTCTGGATTAAGTGGAACCTCGAATCATTAACCTCGTCTTGAGTTAACCTGGTATTTGGGACATCGAGTTGCCCATCACATATAAGCTAAAAAAAGTTATACAGTATTAAGTATTAAACTATGCAAGTAATTCCTGGGCTTTCAGCAAGTGCAAGTACAAGAGCAGGCACAATCAATGTTATTAAGTTAGTATTTTACATTAATATACCTACCTATTATCTGTTGCAAAATCCTTATTAATTTCAGTTTTCAGTCTCTCTCTGTGTGTTTTAATGCGGGTTTCACGTCGGGAACACCATTCTGTTTCACTCACAGATCAAATATGGTTTCACCCTTGCACATCAAACACATGTTGTTATTTTAAAACACAGAATGCACAGATTAAAATTAGAATTGTTTGGAGCCTACGACAAGTAGGTAAACAGAAATTAACTTCTATTTCTGTGCAAGGAAAAGTCAGATGACATCGTTGACATCTATTTCTGTGCAAGGAAAAGTCAGATGACATCGTTGACATTAACAAGAATGACAATATTTATCTGGGTTGCGCACTAACATGCTTCCCTAATTACAGGGCCTTTCGGAGCGTCTTTTATTTGGGTTTGTCTATGAGTATCACATAACCTTGTTTTGACAGTAATTCGTATTAAACCTCGTTTTAAACTAAAACTGTGTTACAGATTCTTTAAAAAGTGCTGATTAACAAAGTGTCTGTGAAAAGCAAGCTTTCGATTGTGATTGTTTTTATCACATGCATGTTGGGAAGTTTATTTGCGAGTAAATCAGTAATGAAAATGAATCACGAAGGAAATTTGTCAATTAAGGATGCAGTACTGTGACCGTCGATTCTCCTGGATGAAGGATATTCAATGCGATATGTTGCTGGTTTGTTAGGAAGACATCATTCCAGCATCTGCGATAATGAGACGGGCTCGTACTATAGAAGACCAGGGCACGGGCGAAAACATTGAACTGATCAAATTGATGATCGTTTTTTGATTCAACGTGCTTTCAGAGACAAGAGAGTCACCAGCAATCTGGTAAAAAAATAATTAGCAGATTTCCTAAATATCGCTATATCTTCTCGAACGATTAGAAGACGTTTACATGAAGCAGGATTGAGTAACAGAGGACCGGCCGAACGATTAGAAGACGTTTACATGAAGCAGGATTGAGTAACAGAGGACCGGCCAAAAAAACATTGCTTACCCGAGAACACAAAGTTCAGAGATTGAATTTTGCAAGGCTACATCAGACCATCGATAATTGGAAACAACTTCTGTTCTCCGATCAAACTAGAGTTAGCCTTAAGCTCCAGATGGACGTGAGCGTGTCTAGCGAAGGCGAGGAGAAAGGTTTGCCAGCTGCAATATCTCTCCTAAAGTACCTATCTTTTGGTGGTGGGTCTAAAATGGGGGGGGGTTTGCTTCGATGCTCGTACGGAGTTGGTCCCTATACGTACGAGGTCTATGAATGCCCAATATTACTTAGACAACATTATTGTCGAACATGTATGCCTATGCCTTTTGCTCCGTTTGTTGGACCTAATTTTTTTATTTATGCAGGACAACGCTCATGTGGCTAGACAGGCTATTGGCTACCTAAATGATGTTAATATCCCTTTATTACAGTGGCCACCTAACAGTTTTGACATGAATCCTATAGAGCACCTATGGGACTATCTAAAAAAAAAAGATTCGAAATCGTAGACCCTCTGTTGCTAATCACAACCAACTCATAGACGGGCTGAAACTGAAGAATGGGAGATTATTCCGCAAGCTTTTGTTCAACATTTGATATCAAGCATGCTATGATAAGAAGTAGAGGAGGGCCTACACAGTATTAGTGTTGACCCAGCTGCATTTATTCTGTTTTGCTATTTTTTTCTTTTTTTAAATTTGGAGTTAGGATAGCTTAATAATTATGCATTTTGTGTTATGTTAAGGTTATATAAAAGTTTGACAATAAAGAAAAAAGATGTAAATTGCAAGTTATTTGTCAAAAACATAGATTAGAAAATTTCTGACAATAAAAATGTCAATTTAAAACCGAAAACTTGGTGAGTACAAAGTAGATAAGTATACAGTGATTTTACAGGAATATTTAAAACATATGAGAAAAGAAAGGGAGGGTATAGAGAATTAGTTTATTTAAATGATTTTTTTTTCATCTAAAAGTAGTAAATATCAGTTCTTTTATTCATTGGAATTTTTTTTATTAATTTCAATCATCTCGAAGGGAATTCAGTATTATATCAACAAATATATTGATTGAATAGTAACTATAAAAAACAACTGTCACTTAAAAATATATCTCACCCAACATTATTTTAACCCTGATGAAGACCATAAATATGGCCGAAAGCTTAGTTTCGTATAAAGAATAAATGGTAAATGATTTTGGCTGAAATGATTTTGCTTTAGTTAATGCCAGGATAGGGTTAAAAATGGCGGCGAATCCTAAATATTTGCACCTTGTTGTGCGTATAGTATGGGAAAAGACGTAGGTATAGGTATGTGTGGTACAAAGATTAATATTATTATAATAAGCAACACTTTGTATCTACGACCAACATTTGCTACGTTCCTTTCTTTAAAATTTTTCAAGAACTCGGCGTTCCTCTTTGACTCAATAACGGGATACGGCGTTAATAAACATAAAAAGTTCGGACAATATAAAATGAAAAATGACTGAGATAGCCTTTTAAATATTCCGCCACGTTAATATTTATACCGGCGCGCAGTTTCTCCTGGAAAAATACGATTTCCTTTCCGGATAGATGAAAATTTAATTTCCTATTCATAAATATGAAGTGAACGGGGGTGCTTTGCATGCATATTGAAGATTCCTCCACCTTAATATAAACAGTCATTAGCATACTACCACACCCGGTGTATTTAAGCATTAGATCTAATGATTATTTTAGACGAAGCCGGGGAATGCGTGAAACTTTGTTGACTGTTAGAAATTTAATCAAAAGTTGGGAAAGGCAACAGTTGACGAGATATAAAGGCAACGAGGCTCCAAATACCTGTGTGAAGGTCATATACGAGGAAGGCAAAAATATGTAGTGTAAAGATTAGGTACCTACACGATTGTACTTTCTGATCAAATACAACCATTACTACCGCTTTTGATAAGTTTCTAAATAGAAAACTAGTTGGACAATGTCGAAATGGCACGTGATTTTGGCTAAACAATTACAACTGTTATAATAACATTACCGCGAAAGCTTATCTCATGTTCAATTGCAAAAAAAATCGTTTGTGTTGCAATTTTTTTGGGGAACTAAACTGATTCTACTATAGAGCAAAATTGTATGGAAAACATTTTCCCATCAATTCAAAAAGTATATACAATATTAAAGGCCACTTAAAATTTGCTTTCTAAAATCGAAATTAATGAAAACCATCTTAAGTATAATTTGAATATACATAAATGTCCAAATGATTATTGATTATCATATCTAGCATATCTTCTATACCTAATGGAGTAAGATTTCATATAATACAGATTAGTATTTCTGGCGAGCCTCATTAAAAGGAAAAAATTAAAGCGCTTCATTAGCGCTTTCTAGAGACTTCCAGGACGAGCCTTAAGTGTTTCGTTAATTAAGATCTTCCAGTTTGTTACATCCATTCAATCCGTTTATTGCGAAATCCAATTATACATAAAATATGTTAGCAACGAGGCAAACTAATCTTAATCCTTGAGATCTTCAACCTAATAAACGAAGCAGTTTCGCAGGAAATGAGTTCTTTTCAGAAAAACTACTAGGAACGAATTTAAAACAGCGACTTGTACGAAATGACTTTTGCCGATAAAATTGGATGTAGCGTTTTAGTTTGCTTCCAATTTAAAGTTGAAATTGGGACGCATTTTATTGGTGCTTTTTGATCACGACTAAATGAAATCACGGCAAGATGGGGTAGCTGATGCGAATTTCAGATAAAACAGAGAACTGAAATATTGGATCCATTTTACAGTCAAACGATAACTGATAATAAACAAGAAAGATGAATCGAGCGATATTCTCTTTAAAATAATCTACATAAGTTTTAGTTATTATGGTAACAAAATGATGTTTCTACAGACACTTTCGCATGCCCAATTTTATAGGTAACTACAGAAAATTCAGCATCGATTAATTGTCGACATCTCAGATCAAATAATATAGACATTTTTTCCTTATGGCATTCTACTCCATATTATTATGTATTTAGAGCTTTATTCAAAGTACCTATAAACTGAAATTGAAATTAGCAGGAAAAATGTAATATATTGCCCGATGCGTAAGTGCATTTACGCATCTGGCAATGTAAATAACTATTATTGCCTGAAACTTGGCTGAATTTTTCTACGCCGAGCGTTATAGAGATTTCTTATAACACAATCAACGTCAGATATATTAGTAGATGTCAGATTTTCACCAAAATCGCAGGCTTTTCGGATAGATCCTCAAGAGATTTTCGTTTGCAGGCAGAACTAACGATTTGACTGTTTAAATCCTGCACAACTGCATCATGGGAATGTTCTTGTATATGTTTTGTAACAGTTATATTGTTATCACCTTAGCCCAATGTAAGTACAAATTATTTGCACTTTCTATTTGTACATTTAGTACAAGTCCACCGTTTCTCACAACTTTTCAGACGCTTTTGGAAACCATATTTATAGTTGTTATAATTAACTAATTCTTCCAATTAAAATTCGTGAGTTTTCGATCAAAATTATTTATCGTTAATTGAGATTATTTCCGACGTTTCGATAACTTAGTTAACATCATCAGGTTTTTTATAAAAAAAACTTTTTCTTTCCCATATAGGTACAGAAACATGTTAAAATATTTTTTCTTTCAAAAACTAAAAGAGAAAAAAATATTTTATATAAAAGGAAACATTTTGAATTTTAGTTTTTATAAAAGTAATACAAGTTGAAGGGTGGAATTATACAAAGTAAGGGCACAAATTGGAATCTTTATATAAAATCTAGGAAACTCACCAAAAAAGGCAGCCAGCCCCTTCTGCTCCTTCTTTCCAAAAATTCATCAGTGTATATATAATATAATATAATTATTATTAAGATGTAGTTATAAAACTGTAGGTAGGTCACATATTTGTTTTTCTTTCTTAATTAAAAGTTCTTGTTAAATTATTACATTTTCGATGAGACAAGGCGAGAGACCAAAGAACAGTTGAAAGCATATAAATTGAAGTAGCGTTAGACATCCTTTCAAGGACATTTCTGCAAGATTGCTACTCAATTTGATAAATAGTGGGCATTTTGAAAAGCATAGGCAGAAAAGGTACGAGTTAAACAGAGATAGGCATTTTCTCATAGGCAAGAGATATATTATTATCTCGATTATTATCTTTCAAATATTTTATTTAGGTATTATTTTTTATAACAGAGGGTATTTTTATTTTGGCATATTGTTTGATATGTTTTAAAGTGTATATTTATTTATAAAAGAGGACTTTTATTTTTACAATAAATGGTAGATATTTAAATTGCTCTTGTGATTTTGTCTTAGTTGGTAGGTACTATATAGGTAGGTATATTTCAACCTCTTTTGCCAAAGATTGAACTTTTGCATTGCCAAAAAATAGAAAATAGAGTGTCCCGATGGAGAAATTCATTAAGCATTTCGGTGTACAAATAGGGGGCATTTCGGTGCATTTCGCGGCATTTCGGTGAATTTCGAGGCATTTCGGGGCATTTCGAGGCATTTCGGGGAATTTCGAGGCATTTCAGTGCATTTTGGGACATTTCGATGCATTTCGGTGAATTTCGGTGCATTTTGGGCATATTTTGCTCAAAGGTGCATTTTAGTGTACAAGATTTGGGTACCGATTTCCCCCTCGTATATAATTAACTAACAGGGAACTGTTTTCCTCGTTCAGTGACAATTATTTAGGGATTCATGGCGAAAATGCAACGCAACTTTAAACACACAGAAAATGTCACCTTGAACAGTGACTTTGTTGAGAAGGGTCCAATAATTTAAATTGTTTTTATTTGTTGGTTGGCATTTTGTAACGAAAGAAATTGCTATTGTGGTTAGTAATAGTTTTTTAATACTTCCAGGGCACTCTTAATCCGTATAAAATATCATAAAAATTCAGCATTTTGAGTTGGCCCAGAGAAAAACACCATGCCTATAAAAAAAATCGTATCTGGCCCTGGTTTTGCAATTTGCAAATAGTATGAAGGTAAAAATAGGCGTTTTTCAAGGCCTTTCCAACAAAAAAAAGTTCAGGCGATTATCCCCAAAAATAAATATTTTATGGATTTGTATAGATTTAAAAGTAGACACTCTGCATGTTAATACTCAAAAAACTAGAAAAATGCTATTTACTTAATAACGTTATAGCGTCCACGTCGGTAAATCGAATTTAATAAAACTTGTTAGGTTTCTGGTCATGGCCAACTCGATACCGTTGTCGGAAATGTTTTAAACGTCCTAGATTTGGATCAACCACAGACAACTTCGTTTTCTGGGGCAACTTGTCCGAGGGAATGGTATTTTTTATTTTCAGGTAAAATCCCCAGTGCTTATCTCGGGATTTTATCAGAAAATGAAGAGACCATACTTTATGCTAGTGATGTTTCTAAAAATACACCGATAAACGTTCTGACACTTGTCATTTTACATGCGACTAAATTAAGTACCTACTATCAGTTTTAGCATATCTGGTTCTATTAACTGTTCAGCCCGAACATCAAAATACACCACCCAAATTTCCTATTAGCAACCAAATTACACCTTCACCAAAAACGATGATCCGCTCTAATCAAACTCGAACAAAAGCCGCCTCCTTCATCAAAATCGAATTATCCATTCGGTTTGCTGGTCCCGGCTTAATTGTTTCAAAGGGCCGGGCAGGAGGGGAAGGGCAGAATTGTCGGAACACAGCGCTCGGGATGCATGCTAACGAGTCACGAGGTTGAGCCAATGATTGCTTTTCCGCTACAACGGGACATGTCCGTGTATTTTACTACTCGGAAGATGCTTGCTATGTAGAATAACAAAAAATATGTGTATACTAAATAAATATTTGTATTTTTTGATAATCTAAATATTAATTCTCACAAAAAAATTTTTAAACACCAAAAAGACCGTAAATCTACGAAGGCCTGGAAGGGACACTCGCCTTTTTTTCTAGATCGACTTATCTAAGTTGCGAAAAGTCTAACTCGTGGGATGAATATGAGCCTAAAGTCTATCCAAGTTACAGAGGCAGTGGATCAAAACATTGGCCACCACGTGACCTATTATCTTATTGGTATGGCCGTCATAAAATATCAAGTGTTTACGCGGCGAGCAGAATGCAGGGCCGGCTCTTCCCTCAGTCGAGTTTCCTGCATATTTGAGATCGGATCGCGAGCAGTATATTCTGTAAATTTATTTTGCTACTTAATTTAAGGAAATTTGTAAAGATCCACGAAAGCTCAACACAATTTTTAGAACTTCTAAAAGAATTAGTTCAGAATTACAAGCCACTGGGAATCTCATATTAGTCCGACCCTGGTAATCGATGGCAATGCGGTCATGTGACTTTGTTTATATCTACTGCCGCTGTAACTTGGATAGACTTTAGGTCACCCATGCAATGCAACGTTATCATATCAAAAGTATACCTCGCGAGACTACGACTTTGTGGAAAGTCTAGGGATTTACGTTTTGCGAAAAGTCGGTCTTGCGTGATGCTTCCTGCAAATTTTGCAAAAATTGAATTTCTACATCTGTAAGATGACTTGTAAACCTGTCAAATATGTTTGCTTGTTTAAATTTTTCTGTGGTGCTGAAGGCAAATTCTAGATGCAAAAATAAAAATTTACAAAGCTGTCAAGATGTTGTGGGGTAGGTACATAGAATTTTATGTTGAATCCGAATATGTTGAAATATACAGGGTGTTCCATTTCAAAATCTAAAGTTGATGTTATTTCAGGTAAAATCGGAAGTAGAAAAAATTTTAATATAGAGGGTGTATACTTTTAAGTGTATACAAATCGGTAAAAAAATGTATTTTGTGAGATATTTTCAAAAACTTTTTTTTGTTTGAAAGGCCTTCAAAAACCGCTTCTTTTGACCTTCCTGCCATTTTCAAAATGCAAATCCAGGGCCCGCTGCGATTTTTTTATACCCCCGATTTTCGCGAAAACCTTTTAGCGATTTTTTTATTTAAAATCTAACCCCACAGCGTTGATCAGAACATCACGAAACCCTTATATACCGAATTCGAACAAAAAATATACAGGGAGTTCCATTATGCAGGGTGTCAAAGTTGAGCAAAATAGGAATTTTAAAGGCATCTGCCAAGTCAAGTGTGTCATGGAATCCCCTCAAAATAGTTGAATGGTCAACAGGACCACTCAAGTTGTTAGAGTGCAAAGGTCCAATACGAAATATACAGAGTGCTCTTATCTGTGTCATCTCAAATTGCTGAATTTTTTTTAACTTTATACGGGTCAAAAATCGAGTATATCAAAACCGCTCCACATACTATAAACGAACTAAATCTAAAAAATACAGAAGCCTGCCAGTCAGTAAGTCCATATCAGTTAAGGTGGCTGGTGTGTCGCAACAGGAAACGCACAGAAAATGTATCATCTTAGGCAGTGACTTTGTTGAGAAAGGCCCAATAATTTAAATTGTTTTTATTTGTTGGTTATCATTTTGTAAAGATATAAATTACTTTTGTGCTTATTAATATTTTTTTCAATGATTCCAGAGCACTCCTGATCAGTATAAAGTTTAATAAAAATTCAGAATTTTGAGATGGTTCAGAGAAAAACGCCCTGTATATTTTTGTAGTAAATCTTTTCACACCAACATTTTGAGTGGTCCTGTTGACCATGCAACTGTTTTGAAGGGATTCCATGGCACACTTGGCTCGCCAGATGTCTTTAAAATTCCTATTTTGCTCAACTTTAACACGATGTAGAACCGAACCCCCTGTACATTTTTTGATCAAATTTAGTATATGGGGGTTTTGGGGTATCCTGATTAACGCTGTTGTGTCAGATCTTAAATAAATGGTTTTTGTGAAAATCGGGGTATAAAAAAAATCGTAGCCGTCCCTGGATTTGCATTTTGACAAAAGTAAAAACGTCAAAAGAAGCATTTTTTGAAGTTCTTTCGAACAAAAAAAGGTTTTTGAAAATATCTCACAAAATACATATTTTATCGATTTGTATACTTACACTTAAAAGTAGACACCCTGTATTAAAAAAAAACCTTTTACATGAAATAGGTACTTAAGATTTAAAATTTTTATTTTCAAAAATAAAAGAAAAATTGGAGGTGGGACCCATCCCGTGGCCAACCGGTACATTCCGCCCAAATAGGTGGTGTCAAAAACGCTGATTAACAACCAAATTGCGTCGCCACCAAAAGCGATCAGCCGCCCTAATCAAGGTCGCCCCGAAACAAAAGCCGTTCGGGGCCGCCCCAGCGTCGTCCGAATCGAGTTATCCATTCGGTTCGCAGCGTCCTGCTTAATTGTTTCGAGGGGGCACCGAGATACGGCAGAATTGGGAGAACACCTCGCGCGCGGTGCGCATGCTAATGAGTCCGGAGGTCGGGCCAATAATTGGTTACCGCGACAATGGGTAATGTACATGAGGGCTATCTCCAGGAAATTGCCCCAGATGCCCAACTAACTGTTATTGTTTGGTAAATTCCGATCGAATTTTTATATGGAAAATTTTCGATATACGTATTTTAGTTACACAAAAAAGTTTTTGTTACCGTCTAGACTCAATTGATTTTATTGTTCACTCCTATAAATATTAGAGCCACTCAGGGACATATTATGTAATTTCATATCTATAAAATTTGCGTACAACCATAGACAAAGTTACATCTAAACTGACAAGAGCATTGTTGAAATTTAATCGAGGCACACCAAATAATTTGCCAAAATTTTAGATAAAAACCACGGTATAGCCACAGCAAAAACATAGCCGATGAAAGAACGTCGGCAATGGCGCCCACCGCATAGGAGCTGCCGTTGGCAAAATTCGTTAGACATAAAATATAGCTATTTTACCTGCTCCATGCTGATCTGACGTCTGTTGTCGTAGGCTATATTTTCTGTGATTAAGCCCATATTATGTTCACCCTATGGCGGCACTTTGATCTCGCCGATTCAATGCTTCGCCGACGACGGCCCGATGTATGTCCTTAATTTGTTCGGCTAGTAACAGTCCAGGCGGTGGGGGACCAAGGACCAAGAGAAGAATTGAAACCGTACAGAAATATTCAACCAGCAAAAGCTTCGTTCCCGTTGCCCTCACCATTATCTTCCTCCGCTTGGATTATAAATAAATGAATTGCGTCTTGCATTGCTTGTAATCTATGCTGCCATATTGTATCTATTATTTCCCTCATACTGCTTGCGTCCAATAAGGTAGCTCCTTCTATAAAAATCCAACCAATGATATGCCTCTGCTATAGCGATAATTTGCACCACTGCAATTACCGGTAATTGCACTTTTGTGCAAATTATCACTTCGTTGCTTAGCAACCGCGAATCTGTTGGATACAAACACGTACCTACTTCTTAAAGTTTGTGTGTTTCACACGGTTCTAAATTATGCAGCTTATAAATTATGTTGCGGTATTATTAAGCATTATATCAATGAATTTATATAACTTTTACATTGCTAAATTCTTCTTATTTAGACCTCCGCCTCCGTTTAAATTTATGGCACATTCAGAAAATAAACCAACGCCGACAGGGTGTAGGTATAATCGCATTTGCCTTGGATATCCAAGCGTCATGTTTGTTTACTCGAACGCTACAGTTGAAGCTGTCAATAAACTCATTCAAAATGAGTCGTTTTGGAAATATAAACATAGAAAAAAATAATACAGAATTTATTAAGACTGAATGTACATCACGTGCGTGGTGATTCAACATTTTGACCCATAAAATGGCTTTTTTCGATCTGTAGCGAGCAAGACGCATAATTTTAAATTTTTGGTCTATACAAATTTTAATCTAAATAATTACTCACATTTTGAGCCAAAAGTTATTTAGAAATATTTATCACAATGGCAGTTATTAGGCTTATTGCGTAAATGCTAATAACGGCCATTGTGATCAATCTTTTTAATACATTTGTGTCTCAAAATGTGAGTAATTACTTAGATTAAAATTTGTATTGACCAAAAGCTTAAAATTATGCGTGTTGCTCTCTACAGATCGAAAAAAGCCATTTTATGGGTCAAAATATTGAATCACCACGCACGTGTACATTGAGCCTTAAATCATATTCGTGAAATAATCTCGACAAATACCGCTCGTGTCGGAAATTTTTCTAGATAATTTTATTCTCAAGCCCTATTTTGCCCATTAACAAAACCACACGTACAAATTGGGCTTTTATTTTCAGAGATAAAATCCCTCGAGCTTTGCTTTCGGGATTTTATCAGAAAATAAAAGCCCAATTTATACTCGTGATCTTTCTAGGCAAAATAGCGCTTTCGAAAAAATTATCGATACAATTTCCTGCACTAGTGATATTACATACGAATATCGTATACCAATAATTATGACTTAGATATCTTTATACTAGTGTGGTAAATATTCCGTAAAGTCGATATATATTTTAAAACTTTTATATTCTCTAACCTTCTTATTCCCCACAAAAAAAAAATTAGAAAAAACGGGCAATATTTTTTCCATATTCGACTCATTCAGCATTTAAAACTGCATAACTCTTTATACAGTATAGCTTAATTAAATTAAAACAGCTTGTTTGTTTCAGGTTAGTACCCACTTCAAAGTTACAATGGGGTAGACTTGGGTAGGTAAGTTCTTCTGTCACAGGGATAATGTTTATTGAAAAGGAGTCAAGCGTCAATTCGTTGTTTTGAGTAATTGGGCAGTACCTCAAGATAATGATCAATTTTTTATATATAATATGTTTAAATATTTAATAATTCTCCTGACATTTTTGTTAAAGGAATGCTATTAATTATTTGGTTGGTTATAAAAGCACTACTTAGTTATTTAGATTTACGGTATTTTTGGTGGATGGTCGATATTTTAAATTAATTTTTACCTACAGCATTTTACCCACTGCTATTATTATCGGGCAATATCCAATATAATAGTTATGAAAATTATTGTCATATTATATTACCATAAAATATGTATTGGTTTTTGAAAATTATTATTTATTATATTATTAAACCTTAATTATTTAATAATTTTACATGAAGAGAACCAACCACCATATTATTATTATTGTCACTTGGTTCTTTTTATAGTAAAGAATGGGGCAACATGCTTTATATTTTGAGCCTTCCTAAGAATACGTTTTGATCTTTCACACATTTTATTTACTTGTTGGACCAAAAATAACGAGCGGATAACAGGAAAACATCCAAAACAAGAAATATCTACAGAGAACCAGTAAGTGATATGTGAACGGTGATGTCGCTGGGGTCACTTTAAATAAATTAAAAATCACCTGTTTTGCAGATGTACCTTGGGCCTTTGCCTCATAGATGGCGACACATGTAAAATTGAGACAGGATTTTTTTACAGAAATTAAATTAGGTAGACCCTGTTCTAAAACTTGGTGCCCGTTATCGATTTTTTTTTTGGCGCTGGGTTCCTTTTCAATAAAAATCATCCACAGTATAATTTAACGTTATGGACTATTTTAAGTAATCTAGAATATTCTGGTGGAAACAAAGAATGAACCTGACACTTTTCTATGCTCTATAGTAAGTTGTTCTCAGAAAAAACATAAGCCCATGTCTCTCAAAATTCTGGCTTGAGCACGTCCTTTTAGCTGCGGCAGCTTTAAATTTAATGTGCTCGCGCTCCTCCTGGCCCAATCTCCAAATCCGCCGCACAAAAAGTATTGTACCAAAGTTCGGCTAACGAGCTCAGAAAAAACTTCCTCCGTTGTGGGGCTCCGGACAAAGGAGAGCGCAAAAAATTGTAATGCGAAAGTTTTCGCTCCATAAGCCCCGATTATTGAATCCCCACAGTCAATACACTAGAACTTTACTAACGAGCCCCTTTCCCCAATAGTTTCAAAGGCCCCAGAATTTCAGCGATCGTTTGTGTACGCGAAGTTGTCGCCTCTGGACCTCTTTCATTGGTTAGTTATTGGGCATATATTTGTTTTGGGGACTTGTAGGTCTTCTTTGTTTTCCCATGTTGTTGTAAATAATAAAGTTTATTAACACAATTTCAATACATATTTTGTAACGTGTGTATGTACAGGGTTTCCCAACGAAAACTTGACCCCCCAAAAATTAGAATCCGAAAAATATTTAAAAATTCGCCGAGACCCGTCGACTTTTGTTTTTGGGGGGAGATTTTTTTTACAGTCAAGCCAACTCGATATGTTCATCCCCCTGATCCCTAGCAAGCCCAAGTTTAAAATTTCAAATGGAACTACCCCACTTGTGGCTCATCATTTTAAATCCCTTTTAATTGTAAATACAGTGATGCCTCGTTTTTAGAAATCTGTTGAGATTTGACAGAATTATTGGCTAAAAGCGGAAAGTTGAAAATCCACTGTGCGCGTAGTAATTTCTTACACAAAGCTCGTCACGAATAAGTTTTTTATCCACTACACACGGCCAAATTACCTAGTTTTTATTGAAGTGTCGATCAGTTTACAAAAAGTCACAAATGAAAAAGCTGAAGCAAAACAAAAAATTCATACGAATTCAAACCTTATCTTTTCAAAATACGTAGGTATGTTAACAAAAAGTCACTGTCACAAAAAAGTTCCTGTTTTTTTGCTTGTAACCACGAAATCGTTAGTTTCAGCTTGCTATTGAAAGTGAACACGTATTTTCGAAATGGTTTATTCTATCGCGGGGTAGAAATTATTGCAATTTGTTATCAAAATCATGATTGCGCTAAAGCTACAGCACGAATTGCAACAATTTCTAACCTTTCCGCGATAGAATAAACCATTTCAAAAACATGTTTTGCACTTTCACATGTAGGCTGAAACTAACGGTTTCGTAGTTACAAGCAAAAAACCGGGACTTTTTTTGTGACAGTGATTTTTTGTTATTTTAAAAAGATATAAGGTTTGAATTCGTATGAACTTTTTTGTTTTGCTTTTGCTTTTTCATTTGTGACTTTTGTAAACTGATCGACACGTCAATAAAAACTAGGTAATTTGGTCGTGTGTAGTAGATTAAAAACTTATCAGTGGCGGGCATTTGTGTAGAAATTACTACGCGTACCTATACAGTGGATTGTCAACTTTCCGTTTTTAGCCAATAATTCTGTCAAATCTCAACAGAATTCTAACAAAAAGATCCCCCCCCCCACAAAATAAAAAACAAAAATCGACGGGTCTCTGCGAGAAACTGGCAGCCAAATTTGAGTAGGTTAAACAACGAAAAAATCAGCACAACCCCATCACATAAAAATAGGCAAAACATGTTTGTGGACAAAACGTCAGATTCCTCCTTCGTATCGTGTCAATCGCAACGGTTATCTGGCTTTATCTTTTTTAATTTACATTATTTATTCTTCGGTATTATTAGTATTCGTTGTGTTATTAGTTTAAATTAAGATACCTACGTAATAAATTTGACTGGTTGGTGACTGAGTTGAGTGAGTTAATAAACTATAGAACTGTGTAGTTTCCTAAATGTGTTTATAGGTAGGTACCTACTCAAAATGCTGTTGGAAAACTTTCCCATCAAATTCGTCCATTATGCGACATTCTTTATAATATTCTTTGCCATAAGTCCCGTGAGAAGTTCATTGCGCGTCTTTGTGTTACATGTTGAAGTCTATTCCTCCTGGTAAAAAAAACACAGGCGTTTCTGGAGATTTTGTGTCTTGATCCTCGAATACAGTTTTCTATGGGAATGCAACTGAATTATAATGACCTTCTTTGTCGCATCTTACTCGAGGCCTATAATAGAATTCATCTTCAAGAAAAAGTGCTTTACATATTTTGGCGACTGACGACTAATATAGCTAATGATCGTAGCTATTTAAATTTTAGACGGCTTTACTTTTCAAATAATCCCGAAATTTTAATTAAAAGCATTTCGAACAAAAAGGCCCAACCATAATACCCACTGACCCATCGATAAATTATTAATCAGTTCCCCGGATTTCATCCTGCGGTGTTCCTAATGCTCCCTTGGAGTTAATCCCCCGGAATACTGGGCAGCATCTGTACCAGCACGGGGCAGAAACAGGCTAGAAACTAAAAGCAGATAACCGCCTATTAGTTGTATTAATTTTAGGCCGGTCAAGTAAGTATTGCCGAACAAAGGGCGGAACTAGGAAGCCTTTATAATATAATCCGTGCTTAACGAACATTTGCTGATAGTTAGCTTAAAGCGCTCCGCAGCTTATGTATAATATGTTAAATCCACCATACAAAACACGATGTATAGGTAGGTATAACGAATTTGCAAACATAGGCACACTTTTGACATAAGTAAACTTTTAGAGCAGGGAGTAGAGGAGTAGCTGTGGTTGTGAAAACATTTGCAGTGCGATACAATTATTGTTAGTGCATTCGACAATAATATATCTGCTGCAGGCGCCTCACATTTTTCGTATCTTTACGGAGGAAATGTTTTGTTTCTTCCCGATTTTTTTTTGAAAACCTCTTAAACTTCCTGACCAGTTAGCGAATTTTGTTCACACTTGGTTTGTAAGTTTAGTCTCCTGCATCGGTCCTCATACTTGAAAATAATCGAAATCGATTGGAGTTGGACTTGACTAGGGTTCCTGTATTAGAAGTGTTAAAACTTTAACTAATAAACAATAATAATGTAACAAGCTGTCGTCAGGTCTTAGGTATACTCACTCATAACTAATTAAAATGATGGGAGAGAAAGCAATGTGCTATATTTATGTTCGCGTAGTATTTTCAAACATCTTTATTATTTAAGGTCGCAAATGTCGAGATCCAAATCTAACAAATGATCATAATATGGCCTACTGAGGTTTTTTATGTTGGCTTAGTGCAAAGAACGAACAATTTTTGTATGGAGTTTTGATCAATAACGTGATTTGTTATACCTACAGCGAAAAAACTGTTGTAGTGAATAGCACCTCAATCCCAAATCCTTGAAGTGGCCGCCGAGGCCGCCTCCAAAGCTTCGTATCAGTTGTTTCCCTGGAGGGGTGAGCGCCTCTCAGTTAAGAGGGTTAAATTGGTCGTTTGGACACTTCCGGCCGTCTATCGGAGGCACGCAGAAAACTTGCGAGCTTAAGATAGTGCCAGTTCCGGTGACGGCTCGTTTGACTTGAAGTTTATAACATATTAGAGGTGATTTACACTAAGCGTTTGACTCGGCTTATCTATCTAGCTAGAGGTGGCCGCTTGAATCAACCCCTCACGTAGGCCTCAGTGGGCCCTTGCGTCCCTATGGCCATAAACCATAAACATTCTCCTCCACCATATGGTCTAGCCGTGTCTAATAAAGACGGCAGTGCCCGGTGAGAACCCCCACCATCCTCCTCAATTAGGGGAGCATCTTCTACTTCAAACCTGGTGCCTGACGCCACTTCTGTACAAATTTGCTGAATAGACATTCGCGTAAGGCTCCAATAGAAACCAGTTGTGCATTACCTTGTGACACCCTATTTTAAAGTAATTTGGGCAAGAATCAGAACAGATTCGTTTTTGAAATCGGTTGAGAAATAAAATCAATACGGCGTAAAGACTATTCTCAGCACATGGCACTAATAATTCAAGTTCGTTGTTGGTAACGGAAAGGACACTTCCTGCAGATATTGACGATCTAAAAGGCAGAATAACTCAAGAATGTAGAAGATTAAGGAGGTAAACCTTTGCAAAAGTTGAAAATAGATTTTATTTTCGTTTTAATTTTAATTGGGATTTCCGCCGCATAAACCTAAACCAAACTGATTAAAAGACAACTTTTTCAAGTTGAAAATTCATAAATGCCTAACATTAAACGGACAAAACTTTGAAGGATGTTTAAAAAAAAAACTTCGACAACTTTATTTTCTGAGCTTTCTCAAAGATATTGTCAAATCAAAGTGAAATGACAGAACGATAAATGTCAAGTCAATGTGTCATGACAACAAAACAAAGAACCTAGCCACCTGTCTGATATTGTACCCTGTGTTGTACCTAATTATCTGTACTAACTTTTCTTTGAATAACTGGTAATAATATTTTTACTGAATTCCACTGAACGTTCAGCAACACAGTTGTCGGTATTTCCTAGAATAAATGCTGATTCCTTAATTTTTCGCCTACTTTCTACTTCTTTGAGAATTGATTGTAACTTATTCCATAAAATATGATTATTATTAAAAAAGTGTCCACATATTATTTTTGACTTTCTAATATGATTTTGCCTAATATAATTTTTATGTTCTTTTAAACGAACGTTAAATGGCCTACAAGTCTCCCCAACATATAACTATCCACATTCACAAAGAATTTTATAAATCCAATTTTTTTTAAACATTGTACCTCGTTAAATGGTTTCGTTTTAACTAGCATGGATCTTAATGTATTGTAAGGTATTTTGGGCTTTAAGGTGTTATTGAGCCTCTTTTTGACGATCTGCCCGGGCGCCAGGAGTGGTCTTTTCTCGGTCCAGAGATGGTGGAGCCAGGGAGGTGTGCAGGGGATGAAATTACGCACCGAATATCAACTTAACCCGTATATTGATTACCCTATATATAAAAAGAAACTATAAAAATGAATTATGTGCAAAATAACCAAAAATAAATCTTCGCTTCTTCCTCGACTCAGGTTCTGCCGTTTCTGAAAGAGTACAGAGGATATTAGTGGTTTAGAAACCCTATAGGTACACTTAGCGTGGCACGTAAGCGAAACGGCACCGGTGGCAGCTACAGAGTTTTTAAATGGCAGAGTCGGTTAGTCGTCCCGGGATATAATAGGTCCGGCATGCACTCCCGGCACTACTCTAGTCCACGGTGCGGTCTTTCCGGTTTTAGGATAATTTCCAGCATACACTCCGGCAATATCCCACGATTACAACAACGAATTTATTCGCATTTATTGCTTGGATCCACGGTTCGGTTTTCGGTTCCGAATAGCCCCAGCAGACGCTCCTGGAACTATTCAGTCAACAGAGAACGGAATCGGCTGTTTCTCAGCATAGCAATATACAGCGTGTCCATTTAGTATTCCCTTCTTCGATTGTGGCTATACTTTTAAGAATAAAAAAATCGGTTCCGGGGATCCAAATAAGGGAAGATGGAGCACATTTTAAAATTAGTTTGGTATATACAGGGTGTTCCAAAAAAGTGTGGCGACAAAAAAATAAATTTTTTTAAATGGAATGACCCGATTTTTTTTATCGCAAATGAAGCATATCAAAGTACAGTATACATCCCTAAATTATTTCCGCTTCCATCTGCGGCGTTGCCAAGTTATAATTTTTTTAATGTATTTTTTGCTAAATATCAACCTTTCATTAATATTGCTATATTTTTCTTTCGACTTGATTTTTTCTCTTGAAACTTTGGTTGTGGATTTACACTTAACCATTTTATTAATGACTAGGAACCAAGTTGAAAATTTGTGTACAGGATGTTTCACTTTTTTCCGCCAAAACTCCGACATTTTCAAACTTAATTTACTATTTTTTTTTCAAATGGAACACCCTATATCTAACATTTCTATTGGATAGAGCATTCATTCAGCTTTAATTTGATACCTAATACAGTACCTCTATCTTTAGCGGTTTTTTCAAAAATCCAGTATAAACAGAAAATATGCAACTTTTTTACTTATTACATACACGCAAATTACTCGAGAATCAAACTTGTACTTATTTAAAAAGCTGCATATCAAAAAAGCGTTAGTACCAGTTACAATCTGTAGTTTACCATATTTTTGTATACCTACTACACCTGCATAAATAGAATATTAAAATAAAAAGTTAAAAGTTTTAGGAGAACTCATAGGTGGCCATGGTTATGTTTCTAGATTGACATTTGGTAAATATTTCATTTGCTGCTTGTATTCTGTGTTCGCTGCTTAATTTAAAACAGCAAAAATTTGTCACAAAATGAATTATTGTAAACATGACTTGATAAGTATGATTTACGTAATTGGTGAATGTTTTGGAAATTGTTTTTGGCATCTCGAGTTTATGCCCAAAAGTTCCCAGGTAGAAGGCATCCTGATACCAGAATGGCTGCAGAACTTAAAGGAGCGATTCGATCGCACAGGAAATAGTGCCTATGAAAAGCAAACTAGAACAAAACCAGTTTTAAATGAAGAAAATCAGTTAGCTATAACATTGGCTGTTGTGGAACACCCTGAAATAGGTGTAAGACAACTGAGTCGGGATTAAGAAATAAAAAAGTCCTCAGTAGTTTCACCCATACCATGTGCAGTTACACCAGGAACTGAATGGTAACGATTTTCAAAAAAAAAAAAAAGGATGACCAATTACAAAATTATGGACTAATCCTCCCCAAACATTAATACTCCAGTTGTGTTGAAAATTATTCACAAAAATCTTATGAGGGTTTTGCTTATCATAAAAATGAAAATTATGTCTATTTACAAAACCATTTCTGTGGAATGTAGATTCATCGGTAAATAATACAAATTAAAAAAAATTTCATCCTCCGCTGCTTGACCTTGTGCAAATGTACAAAAAGTTACTCTTTTCTGAAAGTCGTTATCATTCAGTTCCTGGTGTAACTGCACATGGTATGGGTGAAATTTGTTAGGCTTAAGGCATTGTCCTACTGAGAACTTTTTTATTTCTAAATCCCGACTCAGTTGTCTTACACTTATCTTAGGGTGTCCCACAACAGCCAATGTTACATAAAACTGATTTTCTAGATTTGTTCTAGTTTGTTTTTCATATGCAACATTTCCTGTGCGATCGAATATCAAATCGCTCCTTTAAGTTCTGCAGCATTCTGGTATCAGGATGCCTTCTATCTGGGAATTTTTGGGCATAAACTCGAGATGCCAAAAACAATTTCCAAAACATTCACCAATTACGTAAATCATACTTATCAAGTCATGTTTACAATAATTCATTTTGTGATAACTTTTTGCTGTTTGAAATTAAACAACGAACACAGAATACAAGCAGCAAATGAAATATTTACCAAATGTCAAACTAGAAACAAAACCATGGCCACCTAAAACTTTTAACTTTTTATTTTAATATTCTATTTATGCAGGTGTAGTAGGTATACAAAAATATGGTAAACTACAGATTGTAACTGGTACTAACGCTTTTTTGATATGCAGCTTTTTAAATAAGTACAAGTTTGATTCTCGAGTAATTTGCGTGTATGTAATAAGTAAAAAAGTTGCAAATTTTCTGTTTATACTGGATTTTTGAAAAAAACGATAGAGATAGAGGTACTGTATTAGGTATCAAATTAAAGCTGAATGAATTCTCTATCCAATAGAAATGTTAGATATAGGGTGTTCCATTTGAAAAAAAATAGTAAATTAAGTTTGAAAATGTCGGAGTTTTGGCGGAAAAAAGTGAAACATCCTGTACAAAAATTTTCAACTTGGTTCTTAGTTATTAATAAAATGGTTAAGTGTAAATCCACAACCAAAGTTTCAAGAGAAAAAATCAAGCCGAAAGAAAAATATAGTAATATTAATGAAGGGTTGATATTTAGCAAAAAAATACAAAAATTATAACTTGGCAACGCCGCAGATGGAAGCGGAAATAATTTAGGGATGTATACTGTACTTTGATATGCTTCATTTGCGATAAAAAAATCGGGTCATTCCATTTAAAAAATGTATTTTTTTGTCGCCACACTTTTTTGGAACATCCTGTATATACCAAGCTAATTTTAAAATGTGCTCCATCTTCCCTTATTTGGATCCCCCGAACCGATTTTTTTTTATCCATAAAAGTATAGCCACAATCGAAGAAGGGAATACTAAATAGACACGCTGTATAGGTCTAGTCTAGTCTGCTTACTCAATCGGTGAAGGAAGACTAAGACCCCACGGTCTTATTACCAGCGGACTGGGACTAGGCGGTGAGATACCGGCTCCCAGCGCCATCTATCGGTGGTCCGGGCGGACACATTTGAACTAGCGACCGCCGATTAGATGCGTCCGTGGTGCCCTCGGTTGGCGGTTCGGACGGACTTACTGATGACGCGAATCGACGATTGCGGATTATGATTTCGCGGTGAGATGTAGTCGGAAAATCGGGGAGAAAAGCGTTGGCAACTTTGTTAAAAACTGTGATTGATGGAAAAATAAGAAAAGCGCGGTAACTTCGTTACAGTATTTTTGGTTTTAAACACTGTTCTGACATTAAAAAGATTGCCTATGTATTTTTATTATTAGTCCAGGAATATAAAGAATAATTAAATTTACTGGTCGGTCCACTAGATTTATTTCTCTAATTCAATTGGCATTGTTGTTTCGTTGGCAATCCAGAAGAAGCTTGCTCCACAAATTAAATAAATAAAGAAGTTTCGATAATAGTTTACTTACTTACCAAGTACTTACTCAAAACTGGCATATATGTCGTATTTTTTAATTTTCTATTGATTTAAAAAAATTAGACAGTCCTGCATTCCTGGCGAAAGTACCTTTAAAATTATGGTAGTTCCGCATGTAAGATTAAGGTAGAGAGTGGTAGAGGACAGAGAAGTGAAGATGGCCAAAAAATCTTTACGAAATTAGATAAGATTGGATGAGAGTTACATCACCTTGAGAAAGGGACATACAGTGGTCACAGTGGACTATTTCCAGATGTCAGAGTTGTGCTTGGCAACAAAGGAAGGGATCCCACCAGGACCTGATGTTCGCTTATTTTTCATTTTTTGGCTGCCATATCAATTTCTTATTCAAAGATGTTCCTAAATATCAGTCGTTGAGTGACAAGTGATAGTGGTTGGTGGACAAGTAATTCTCATTGTCACCCATATTGAAGCACTGATAATGCTACTTGCCCCAAGTTCATGTGTCTTATTACTTTTCGAGACAACTCTTGAGAGAACCGAAACTGAAACAGCCTGTATGCTTAGGTAATAAGCATGGACATCCCGTCGGACCCATCGACGTGTGAAACGAAGAATCGGGCAGGGCTTCGACCAAATTTTCCGCCAGCCCTCCGCCCTAATAAACCATATTGATGGCGTGCAACTTTAATTTGACTTTCCATTTGTTCCGCCGCCGGCGCTTGTTGGATTCCTCGTCGCACCTCACCCCGGATCACGATTTACTGTTTTTGACGCGAGGCTCAGCCACCTTTACAGACGGATCAGAAAATGATTGGAAAATCAGCCCTGTATGGCGGGTTATGGGAAAATAATTGTTAGGTGTAGCAAACTGGGTGGAAGGGCCATGGTTTTTTTATCAATTCGATCATTTCGACTTTTCTTCTAGCTCATTGTGTGACTCACCGTCACCACAAATTATCATAATATAGTGCTCCCAGGTAGCTCGTTTATTTTCTTTACTGCCGCCTAATAGACACTACTATTAAAAGTTGTTATTCTAGAATGGAACTGGGAAGAAGATGCAGAGGTACTTCCAGAAATACAAACCTCTTCCAGTTCTTGAAGGGTATAGTCGTGGTACAACCCAGTCTCAGTCGCTAAACGTAATAAAATCACAAAATTATGGAGGAATTTAGAACCATATAAGCAGCTGCATTAGACTTAAACATTATCTCCTCTGGTGTTTGCAGGACGATTAGTAATCATGACGCATGAGGTTCAACTCCAGAAAACTCGATATTCCTTACACTGATGCAAATTCTTTAAAGAGACAGTTTCTCATGAGTATAATAATCTTTTGAGTGAACCACTTACCAGTGTTCCTGTTAGCGGCTTGTACCCTTAGAACATGCGAGTTATCTAAAGCGAGACTACCCAATTTATTTCTATTCACTAATATAGGGAAGTAAATGTAAAATTAGTCACTATTATTGAAGAAAATCCAAAATGCAAAATGCAAAGCACATCCCAAGTAACACAACAATATTTTATAAGGGCTGTAAGGATGTTATACAGAAAATACTGGCGACTAATTGGTGGTTACAGAAACGTTGTTCCGGCTTTAATAAAACACTTAGGTATACTCAATAGGCACAGGTTTATAAAAGCAAATTAGTTTTTAAAGGTATTATTTTGAATGTCGTATGTGGCAGCTAAGGTATCATTTGATACATTTATAAAAAACACATTTGTTTTATTAAAGTGGCAAAGCAGAGGTTTACAATTTTTTTATAAAACAAAATAGTTTATAAATGCATTTCAAAACTATTACCAAATTGCTTTGAATTTGCATTTTATGCTTGTTTATAAAGCCTTCTTAAGCATTATTTTGCTCTATATTGCAAATAATAGAATAATATCCTTTTATCTAAGACCAAACATGACACTTAAGTATACCAAATAGTAAAAGTCCTGAATTAAAACTGCGTTCCTGGGTTCTGGCGAAGCAAAATTTACTGTTAATATTAGATAATATAAAAAAATAACAACGCGCCTCACTTTAAATCAAGATTGGCCCTACATAAATATGTAATATAATCTTGGGTATATTATTCCACTGTTGCCAGATATTAATTATGATTTTAGACAGTGGCGGCTCGTGAGTATTTGTGCAAATTGTTAATATGAATTTGTGTTAACTAGGGTCGATGACGGCATGGTCGGTGGTAGGGCCATGGCACCTTGGCCCTACTACACGAGCCGCCCCTGTTTTTAGAGCTAGAGAACTCTTTTTATATAGAAGTTGTAGGGGCCCAAACTACTTTAAGGCGGTCTTGGAAATTATATAAGTCGTCTCATATACGATAACCAACGCAAAGCCGATAAAGTATCATTTAGCTTTTCAACTTCATTGCGGAATTGTTACCCATAACAACATAACCTTTCAATACGAGAAGTTTGATCGTTTTAAACAACAATAATATTTTATAATGTATACTGCGCTAAATTCCGATTAAAAAATAATATAATGTGTCCCCGGCACTGAAGTTCTTTTATATAACTCGCGTCATCGTGTTTAAAATATTGTTTTTTATTATATATTTTCTTATTATTATGAATATTGTCGGAAATATCTATGTGGCGCAAATTTTAATTAGGTTTTTCACCACAGAAACTTGCACCAAACTGTTTAAACACCTTTTCAAGTTGCCAGGGGAATTCATAAATGCCTAACATTAAAAGAACAAAGCTTTGAACGTTAAATCAAAAAATAACTTTCTGAAATTTTGGAGAATAAATCTCTTCTCGTTATCAAGTCAAAGTAAAATGACCAAATAATAAATGTCAAGTTAAAGTGTCCAGACAACATAAACAATAGCCTAGCCATGCACCTGTCTGATATTGTACCCTGTGTTCTATCTAATTATCTGTATTAATTTCTATTTGAATCACTGGTAATCATATTTTACCGAACCTAGTTTTCGTTAGGAAATAGGAAAAATAAAAATTTTAGTAAACAAGCTATATAACCGAACTTGATCAAACACATAAAAATGTTTTATCTTCGACGGAATCTCGTTCTCGCTCTACTGACTCCTACATTTCCCATCCACACTTTTCCCCGACCAAAACTTCGACCACGCCCTGGCCCTGCAACCGACCGCAATCTCCCAATAACTCCATTATAAGTTCCGGGTGCGCCGCCAATTTTTGCCGCCCTAAATTAACGTCGAATTAAAATATCTGGCGCGGCAGTTCCGGGAGTCCCGGCGGGTGATTTGTCGGCGCCGATAATGGGATTTCGGTGTACCGGTCCGGACACCGGAAACCGGCCCCGGAACTCCGGAAAAATATGGCGCGCCCGGAGTTATGGTTGGCGGGGGAGCGCTTCGGCGGTCGCCTCCGATGCGACCCGTTATTTCGGTTCGACAGTTTACCAGATTTGGTGCAGTGCATACGGGAGATTCGTCTTGTGAGAAAGGCTTCCTGAAACAAGGTATCTGCGCTAGCCCTTCCACAATAGCAGTTCGATTTACATTTGGCTAGCGCTTGCAATAACTTGCACCCGCCAGGATTTTTACAGTGGCCCATATAATGGGGAACTTGAACATTTTTTTTTATTTCTTTAATATATTTGCCTATCTATGTAAAGACCACATACTAAATATCAGCCTTCAAATCGCAATATTTAATTTGCAATAAATAAATAAACTTGTGACCGTAAGACCGCATGCTATTCTTTTCAAACGACACGAAAAGCGCGGGAATCTCCGATGAAATTTGATCGAAGGCGGGAATGGTCGTGACGATACGCTGCTCGATCGATGGAAAGGCAGTGACAGGAGTGACAGCTACACATTATTAGAGAAGGGAGAATGGAAATTGAACGTTAAAATAAACAGTGCGGCGACCCATTTCCAGAGGACTCTGTGGTCAAAAATAAGAAGCACCCAACCTACAAGTCACTTCTTTAACTGGCCACGGGTGCCGGGTTCAATCCCACACGAAGCCCAAGTTTTTTTATTTTTTTTATTATCACTGCATTCTACCTCCTATACACTGTATCATTTTTAGTAATAATTGGACAATATATGTAATTGTCGGTAGCAGGACAGAGGAATGTAATACATTCCTCGATGGGTATAAGCTCTTTTTGGCTTTTTGGATAATATTAAGGCCCAAGGCGTTAAAGAACCGCCTCGGCCAAAAAAGTGCCCTTACGCATCTCGCAAATAACTATTTATAACAGCACACATTTTTCGTACGTTATCAACAATATCAAGGCTGAGACGGATAGACAAGGATAGTACGTTCTTGTTGCTCTTTCTAAACAAAGAGGGCTGCCTTACATGTGCTGCCCATATATTAGTTTATACATGGTGCTGCGGCCCACCAGAGGTGCTACCACCAACGAACTGTTTGACGTCACAACAAAGGACGGCGCGTTACAAGAATGATTTGAATCTTGCAGTTTTGAATTGCTTACATTTATTACATAGAAATAAAAAAAATATTTTTTTGTGAACTGTGGTTTATTAAATGGCAATAACTTACGTTTGTGAGTAATATTTTTTCAAATTTCATTTTTGTGCAAGTTCCCCATTCGTATGAATTTTGTGTTTGATTGAGAACATAAAAATAGTAGTCCAATAAAATAGCAACAAATTTAGTTCATTAATAAATACATATTACATTATTTGAAAATTAGTAAAAATTTTATTTCGGATTATAGGTATAGAGGTACCTACATAAAGTCTATTTACCTCAGATGAAAGAACCGCTTTGCGTAGTGAGACGTCAGACCAAATCTCGCTTGCTGCGATTCGGCCTGTTGGTTAACGACGGCGACGAGCCGTTATACAAGTGCAATATAGGCATGCAAATGTTTATATTGATTTTATCTTTGAAATAAATATACTATAGACCCTGTTAAGTACCGAACAAAACATCCATGAAATGGCCGCCACGACTTTGCTGACACACTCTTGTTCTTTGTTCTTTGGGTGTTCATTCCTAGAATGACGCGTCGAATTCGTCTTTCAGCTCATTTATTGATGCTGGGTGATGGGAATATGCGCAAGACTTAATTCACATAAAACTACCACTAAAGGAGGTGAAATCACACCACCTCCGTGGCCACTGGCCATGCTATGGTTGTCATTGCGGAGGATACACGGTCCAAAAATCTCTCTCGCAACAACTATGGATTGTTTCTTATAGGCCACAGTAACTCTCGTATCAAGTTGCTGACATTTTGTGTGTCGGCATTAGTCGGTATGCATATAACTCTGATTCATGAGGAGATTTAAACTGACATTGTTGATGCTTTTTATGGGCTGAGTTTTATTCAACATTCCACTGCAACATCTTTCAAACGCGAAATATGGAACACACTCTACTTATAATATGGCACAAAACATAATTGCATATAGGGAGTTGACATTTCGTACTCCGTAACTTTCAGTAGCTTAATATGTTCCCTGACCGAGCTAGAATTTCCCAGATTCTAGGAAAACTCGGTAATGGCATACCCGGCAAACCCGAAATTCTACCCTGACTGAAAGTTTAATCAGGATCCCAACAAAAAACTAAATTCTGGGGGCCCGCAGCCGAAGAAATTGCACCTAATGATGTCTCAACACAATCTACACACACCCGACGATGTATCTCGAACTGGGAATTGTAGCAGTTAAATTGCATTAATCTTCTAATATGCCTAACTTTCAGTTCAGTCCGCTTCCGGCGAGGTAAATAGAAAGACGAGGCATTTATGGAAATAAAGTTACATGGAAAAATTATGTGGGGTCTCCTTTATCACCATTCATAAGCAATTTCATTCATGGAAGATTTTGAACAAAATGTTTGCTGGAGATATTCATCATATGGGATGGGAACATGGGGTAGATGAATTAAATTCATTATTATACAGTGTGGATAGAAATTGTGGAATATTGCTGTGATAGTTTCGCATTGTTCTGATTTTGGCATGGCTAACTTGATGTTAATACTTAGGTATTTTGAAAAACATTGCCAATAGCATAATAGAAAACTTAATTTTTTGTTTTTTTTTCTTATTCGACCCCATTAAAATTGTATTGTATCGTAATCAGATAGTTCCAATTTATCAATTTTCACCAAAAAAAAGTATATGGTGCCATTTAAAAAAATTAAATCGGTTACCATGGCAACCACATTTTTTTGTGCTACGAAAGATTGCTTGATATCACTAAACGGGAAATAATTTCCCCTAACACTTTTATTAAAACATGTTTTTGATATGAGGAATATTTTAAGAAATATAAGCAATATTCCACAATTTCTATATACACTGTATTTTATAAACTCACAAAAACCTTCTGTTAAGTTTACCCTAAAAATGGAAAATAGTAATAAATTACCTTTCTTTGATGTTTCTATACTATAAAATCAAATAGTATAGAAACTAGTGTCTATAGAAAACCAACAACACATAGGTACTAATAGTGTAACAATTTAGGTGTTACTTATAAATGCAACTACAAAATGTATTGAGAGAGCGAAATGCGGAGAGCAAGTTTTTTTTCTTGGAACCAGTTACGAGGCGATCAAATAAAACACCATGTTCTAAAAATCAGTTATATTTACAATTTGAGTCATTTGCATTAAATTGCCTTACAAAAGGAAGTTACAATTTGAGAATCATTTACGTAATTTAAACAGAAGTAAAAAACTAGAAAATTTTAAGTTAAGCAATCGCCTTAGTTTACACCACTGACGGAGATTTTAACTGCGACTTGATTCTGTCCTTTCGAGTTGGGTAAAAGTAATTCAGTCCGACACAGTACCTCACTCCATACTCGTGTAAGTCCGTGCTCAATGAGCGAGAACCAAACCAGACCACTTATAGCTGCAAGGCTGCAGTCTGCAGTGCCGACTAGCTGGGACGTGGGTCTTTGTTGTGGCTGGTGGATCTGTCGCTTAGCTGCACGTGACCAAACCAGAACTTGTGATGTTGCAGAAGGAGGTGTGGTGTAACAGCTTCGATGTGTCTGGTGAAGTCGAAAACCAAGCAGTACCCAATCTCGTGAGTCGAGAAAAAATTCAGACAACTAATATAGGCTATGTTGACTAATTTAATAATGCTATATTTATAATTATTTAAAAAAACCTGTGCACAGAAATAGCGAAAATAATGCAAAATATTTACTTATATTTACTTGTAGAAATGTAATATACAATTTGAAACTAGATATTTAAAAGAAATCTAAACCTCAGACTAGGACAAGAGAATGATTTGTTTGTTTTTGATTAAAAGTTATATCGACACACACTTATATTATGTTCTCTGGGTAACAAAAACAAATTTAATGAAAGGGAAAATTTGTGATAATAGCAAAAAATCTGAGGTGACTTTACGTTACGTTCCTTCGGGGATCAGAGAGGTATCGTTGAAAATTAAAAAGGTTCAAAAATTTAAGATATGGAAATATGACCAGGTGCAAAACCCAGGCAGAAATCCAGAGGATAGCTCGTGTTCGTAGAACCTAGGTGAGTAGATATCTCAAGAAAATGGTACGAGAAATACGGCAAAAAAAGATAAATGAGATAAAATCTACTCACCAGGGCTTCCACGGACTTCCACGGCGCTCGAGCCCCTGCGGACTCCTGTGCTGGCTTAAAGAATGGTAAAATTTAAACGATACACTTTTGATCAAACCGCTAAATTAGGGTTGAAAAGTCGAAGAAAAAAAAAGGTGGCCAAGCCAAAAACACGATGCGAGCACCTCCAGAACGCAACGAAAAGTGTCTTGGGAACGAGAACTTGTCAGAACTTTTTGTGGTACGATATCCGGTTTTGAGATTATGGAACATTCTATCGGATTCTATAAACAACCCGCGAAAATGCTCAATAAAAAGGCACTATGAAAAAACTAAAATTTTGAATACAGCTTCCGTTGTGTTTGTGATTCGTACCACAAAATGTTTAGGTAGATGAATGACAAAATTGACACTTGACCGGGGAATTAACTGGAATCACAAATCACTTTAGTTAGATAAGTTTGATGTGATCGGAATAGTATCAGGTATTTATTTTCAAAAGTAAGCACAACAAATTAAAAGGTATTTTACACTAGCAAGCAATCAGAGGGAATTATTTAGTTACATACCTGAACTTCGGAATCTGGCTCGCCGACCCATATTCACACAACCACAAAATAGAGGAGTATTTGTTAAGGCAGACGTCTCCGCTAAAGCATCTCTGGAATTAAGGCCTCTTGCCAGCAACGATTGATACACATTTTTAATTATTTCTTTAGCATCAAGAGATAAATGCTTTCTTCTGAACATGACACTAGATGACCCACTATCAGCACAAAGCGCAAGCACCAGAACGCCACACTATAACACTAAGACAAGACTAATACAACGCTGATACAATTAGCAATATTTATAAGTATAAAAAATACCTGCTTAAAATTGTATTTATATTATGAATTACGGTTGCAGGTATAGCCTACCTTACCAGAGAATAATACGAGCCTCAAGAATGCGAGTAAAAAATTTCGAATGTAGCCAAACTTCCAAATAATTCTCTTTAGGAAATATAATAAACCAAAGCCATTACGCTAGTGCACCAGAATTGTACAGGTTTTTTGCGATCCGGCAACGCCTAGCAAGCCCAGTAAAGATTCATCCTGCAATCAGTATCCCAAGCTGAATATTTCTTAGAGCGACAGGCCGTCGTAAATATCACGTACACTAGTCTTTGCCTCATAGCCGTGCGCGAAGGGAGACAATTTGAATTTTGCGGTGTTAGTAGTGGTTGTATAATGACCAGTGTCCGCGGAAAGAAGGCAACTAATAACGCTTTCAAATTACTTATTTTATCAGACTCCTCAACTGACTACCAAAATTTTCACCGCCGTTATTACCGACGCCTGTGGTGGCAGCAATTTTACGGCCTATTCCCGTGTTTTTTATTTTACTTCCCCTCTGCGTCTCTAGCGTTCTCTCCTATGTTTTACTATATATCTATATATACCTACTCCGACCCTGTACGAAATTCGAGGCATTTTATGGTCAAAGAGATATAATGACCGTTTTATGGTAGGCAAAAGATCAACGGTATAAATGCGTACGTACTATACCTATCTCTTGTCTACCTTTTCCAGGAAATCCCGGTAATATAGCAAACCCGAATTGATCTTTGAAAATGCTTAATCCAAGAGCCATGCAAAGATGAAATTCTGCCAGCCTAATAGCGAAATTGCACCTTAACGACGAACATTACAATCTACACACGCTCTGCCTGGAACCGGAAAATGTAAAAGTTGAACTGCAGAAATCGTAATAACTTTAATTCAGCCCGCTTCCGGCGCGACGTAAATAGAAAGAGAAGTAATTTATTTTTAAACGCTGGGGCGTACGGAGGGCAGCAGGCGACTCAATGGAAAATTTCATCTGCGGGAAAATTAAAGGGGAGGGCTTTTCATATTTCGCAAAAATTGCAGCTACTGCGCTCCGCTGGGAGAGGGGCCCTATATTAGGGTCCCCAATGCGACAGATAAGTGAATTAGAAGAGGATAAGAAACTCTCCATGTTACTAGGGAAATTGCTTTTTGGAGACAAAATTGATAATCAATAAAATATCCAAGAAGACAATAGTTAATGGTAACTGAAAAGAGGCACACTTACGCATCCAGCAATCATCAAAATAATAACAGAACGCTTCCAAGATATCCCACGCCCTATAGTAAAATGTTATTACCACAGTAATTTAGCCTTTAGAATTTTACTTTTTCATTAAATATACTTAATTAATTATTTCTTAATTAGTTTCCTTATTGCATATTTTCAAAAACCTTAGAACAGTCCAATACTAGAAATTAAAACAACCACCGGATCCCTCTTTCGAACTAGGTAAACGATTCTCGGTTATTCCCTGCAAAATATATTGTGGGGCTTCCAAAAATTACTTTCGCAGTGTTCCCAAGGTACGGCTTTTAAAAGACTTCGCTGCAATAATTTATCTAGCTAGACAACAATCCCCAGAGGCTTAGAAAGAAGCGGGCGAAGCTAGCCGGAAGCAGTTACAGCCTCTAACCGAGATTCGTGTTATTGCACTTTGCTCCACACCAAAAATATACGGTCCGCTCTTCCTTCAAAAACACGTAAATCGGCAAATAGGACGTTATCCAGGCAGTAGCCGGCACTTTGATAATACCCAGAGTAATATTTATCGGAGATAACATTCATACTAAAACGTTAATGAGGTACTCAGTGAGATAGCGCTAGCTATGAGCGGACGGCTGCGTTTAATAGGCGTATTCTCTGGAAAGAATGCGGGTATTAGCCATTTAGTCGTTAAGTGAAATGAATCATACCAGGGAATTACGAACCTTTTATGCTTGAAATGATACTTTGTACTCCCCGTTATGGATCTAGTTGTGCTATCAATGTTCGTCGTAAGTTCGCGTTTTGCCTTTAATCTGAATTTAACGCCTCCCCATTTCTTTTGGAAGTGTCTTTAGGAAGCTAAGTAGGCTCTATTCTATATTAAGAAAATACAGTAGGTACTCATCAAATAGGAAAAAGTTCATATAATAGTGGATACCAAGAATCTTGAGCCCTGCGTCTAAATGGCGGCTGACAATGAATTTGTCAGGATTTTATGAAGACGATAAAAAAGACATGCTTTGGGAATGGCTGACTATATTAGCTCTTGCTGGTACAGGAAATAGATATATAAAAGCCAGTTTGGATAAAGAGGCCAATGCTATAAGAAATATCGAAACATGAAGAATCGGTCGCATCAACTAGTAAATACGTGTAGAATTATAATTTAGGTTGTTATAGATACGGTAGTAACGCATTTCGAAAATATGTTCCCCTGAATTCTTATTCAAGAAAGTCGAACCCGATGTGAGGAAAACTGGAACCATCTTGTACCAATATCGGAGAAAAAATAATGTTAGACATTTAATTAAAGATCAAAAATAAAATTCCATTAAAAATAGTTATTTATGTACCAAGGCACTGAAGTTCAACTTTTTATGACTCATGTGGAATTTAGTTGCCGAGGCCTCTGGCCGAGGCAAATAAACCACATGAGTCATAAAAAGAACTTCAGTGCCGAGGTACAAATTATATGTTTTTTTGAAATCGGAAAAAAATGTTTTATTAGGCAAGAAAATAATAATAAGGGATCACCCGTCCATGAGCCGACTACGCGCGGCGTTGCTTGACTTTGACGATCGCTCTACCTAGGTCAAGTATGATGAGACACTGCACCTTCTGACAGAATAACCAAACTGCTGCTTCTTGTGCAGCCTACACAACAAATCTATTGATATTCAAATTTAGGTACTAAAATGTGTATACTGAAGGATTGCGCTTCTATAGGAAACAATTTCGCAATGTGTACGAAAAGTTAAATGGGCTTTTATCGGCCGGGTTTTGAATATTTGGTCACTTTTGACGGGCTATTAATTCTCCGCGTCTGACGTTTGATGTCCTTTACATCTCGCCAAGGCCTACTTATTGAAAAAATCGTACAATAATGGGCTACATTATTGTACGATTTCTGTGCTTATAATGACGATTTTGGGACACTTTACTGCCGATTTCAAGAAAAACCTTTTGTTTTAGTCGAAAATTAAAATATAGTGAAAAAAAATTCGAGTAAAGAGGCGGCCAGTGTCATTTCAGATAATATGCCAATTTATTGTGTGTGTATGGTTATGCCTCATACGATTAGGTACTCACTTGCTGGTGTAAAAAGTCGAAATGCTTATGGCACACTATATCCTCAATAGAGGGAAGCAGCCTCGCTCAAAACGGAAGATTATTTTACTTCCAATGCCTAATTCCGTTAAAGCTTTCAAAGCAACGTTACTACAAATTGGTGAGTTCCGCATGTTGAAAATGTCTCGAATTTGAATGAAAGCAGTCTGGGAACTCAACGTAATCCCACCTTTGTGCCTACTTGTTCGCAATGTATATGCAATCCGTGGCTCTGGGAACCCAAATTAGTTCAAACGAATTATTTTGGCTGGAGGGACAAATATTTGAACTGTCTACGGCCGCCTGCGTCTTTGTTTAATATGCTATTTCATTACATTTGGGGAGCTTAAGATTCTGGGTGGAGTATTCGCAGATATTATTATAAAAACTAACGAATATTTGCTTGATAAAATCTAGAAAACATTTCAATATTAAGTTAAGAAGGGGTTGCCGACAGCGAAAGTGACGTTAGATTTCGTATTTTTTTAAAGTTGTATAGCATAAAATCTAATAACATTTTACCTGGCAAAAATTTAGTACAAACATCTCTGTCTTCATTTTAATCATAAGATCTTAAAAGCATATGCACTGGAATTATTATTTTTCCCAAGGTTTTCATAACTTATAAAATAAATCACTGCTTGTAAGATCTTATGATTAAAATGAAGCGATGTTTGTACTAAATTTTTGCCAGGTAAAAGGTTATTAGATTTTATGCTATACAACTTAAAAAAAATACGAAATCTAACGTCACTTTGGCTGCGTCGGCAACCCCCTCTTAAGGTGGCATAAACACACATGGCATTAAATACTACCAACCCAAGTGAGTTTTTTGTGTTTATTTTGAAAATCATTATGTTTTTCAAAAAACCAATGCCCAACTTAAATACTGCATTATATTGGGCATATTTGGACAAAAAAATTAGCCAAATCTGATGGCTTGTTTGGAAAAACAATATACCTAAAGGTTCTGGTAATTTTTTATTAGAGAAGAAGAAGAAAATACATTTCAGGTATATTGTTTTCGCAAACGAAACATCAGATTTGGCTGATTTTTTGTCCAAATATGCGGAATGTGATGTAGAATTTGAGTTGAGCATTGGTTTTTTGAAAGACCTACTAATTTTAAAACCAAACACTAAAAACACACTTGGGTTGGCACTATGTGTGATAATGCCCCCTTAAAGTAGATAATGGAAGATAGCGTTAGGTTTAGTTAGTTTTTGTTGTTTTGTGCCTTAGAGTATTATAATATACATAGAGGTCAGTTTTTTTTTTTTAGCTTTTATGTTATGGGCTTTTATGTTATGTCATTACTTCAGTTTCCAAATTTGAGAAAATATGCAAATTGGTTTAAAATGAACCTTACTTAAATCCTTTTAAGAACATCTTTTCAGATTTTTTCCATTACTTTTCTTTTTTTTATAGAAAAGCATCAAGATTCCTATTATAATAGGGGATGAGCGAATCAAAAATAACTTTATTGCACTCCTCAGCAAAAATTAGAGATGTATCTCTAATTTTTGCAGATAGAAAAATAGTTTTATATAAAAGTTGCAAGGTCAGTATCGTGCTTTAAAAAGGTAGGCTTGCGGATTATACAGGGTGTAATATAAAAGTGGAAAAAAATGTGTATTTTTTTGTTTTTAATAATAAACATGCTGTATATTTTTTTCCAAATCCAACTTAATTTCATGGCTAACTGCGACCTTTCAAATAATTTTGGGTAAATTTAAGTCCACATATTATCTTGCTAAAGGAAAGCAAATATCAACATGGTATATACAGGGTGTTTCATTAAGGGTGAAGAGGTACCATATCTCAGGAACTAATGGTCCTGGAGCTTTGGGAAAAAATCTTCTGGTCACGAAAAATCGCCGTAAATTATTTTTAAGTTCGTAGGTCGGCCGCTAGAGAGCGTAAATAAAGAATCAGTAAATTTGAAAAATGAGTTTTCTAAAAAAAATGACTAATAAAGGTATATCAAAAATAACTTTATTGCGCTCCTCAGCAAATTCTGAACAAGTTTCGTTAAGTATTTTTTGCTCTGGCTCTACAAATAGAGATGAAACGGGCGGATAAACCTTCACTTGAAAAAATGCTTCTAACTCCGGTTTGGTTTAACCGAATTGGTCGAATTTGGGCTTGCTGAAGAGAACGTTCCTTCTTCTATCAAATGATTGTCCAGTAAGGTTGTTTCGAATTTTGTGGTCACCGTTAGAGGGCGCAATTTGAAAAATTTCCCTTTTATTACAATTTTCTCGGAAATTTTAAATGCAATGATATACTTATTCTGTCATAATCAAAAAGTAGATTAAATTTGCAACAAAAAAAAACAAAGTTCAAATCGATATCTTCATTAGTTATCGCCAAAAGAATAATTATTAACATGTTAGTTGAATGAAGAAGGTTGAAAGTTATTTGTTGTCAAAGATTTCCGTGGTCAAGCATGCCATGAAATGAATAAAAATCTCCTTGAGCTTTTCGTAAATTACTACTTACCTACCTTACCTGTCGTATCGATATGAAATTATCTCGGAAATCATCTAGTAAGCCAGGAAACAAAATCGTTTGGTACTTGACAGCGTATTCACGTTCCGCAAGTGAAGCCTATCGTAAGCCTTGGCATTCGTATAAGGCATTTTTTAATAAAAAATGCAACACACAATTTTAACTCAAAATTTGACAGAATACTCATTAAAGCTGACAGAGACGTTTACTTTTTTGCTTCCCTAGAAACCAAACGATTTTGTTTCATGGCTTACTATTTATAAATGATTTCCGAGATAATTTCATATCAATACGACAGGTAAGGTAAGGAAATTAGAAATATGTTTAAAGGAATAAAAAGTGATAAAAATAGCAATTTACCAAAAGCGCAAGCAGATTTTTATTTATTTCATGGCATGCTTGTCCTCGGAAACCTTTGATAACAAATAACTATTACCTTCTTTCAAATAACTTGTTAATAATTATCCTTTTGGCGATAACTCCCAAACTAATGAAGATATCGGTTCGAACCTTGGGTATTTTTTGTTATAAATTTAATCTACTTTTCGATTATAACAGAATAAATATGTCATTACATTTAAAATTTCGGAGAAAATTGTCATAAAAGGGAAATTTTTCAAATTGCTCCCTCTAGCGGTGAACACGAAATTCGAAATGACCTTACTGGACAATCATTTGATATAAGAAGGAACGTTTTCTTCAACGAGCCCAAATTCGACCAATTCGGTTAAGCCAAACCACGTTATCACCATTTCAAGGTTTATCCGCCCGTTACACCTTTATTTGAAGATCTAGAGCAAAAAAGCCTTAACAAAAATTGTTCAGAATTTGCTAAAGAGTGCAATAACATTATTTTTGATATACCTTTATTAGTAATGTTTTTTTGAGAAAACTAATTTTTTAAATACGCCCCCTGGCGGCCGACCTACGACCTTAAAAATAATTTCCAGCAATTTTTGGAGACCACATTACTTGAGAAGATTTTTATCCCAAATCTTCGGGACTATTAATTCCTGAGATATGGCACCTCTTCACCCTTAATGAAACACCCTGTACATACATATATCGTTGCAATTAGAAAAAAATATATCAAAAAATCAACAGGATGTTTATTATTAAAAACAAAAAAATGTATGTTGTCCCACAAAAATTTTCTTTACCATATTTTTCGATTTCTGTATATTTACGCTATGTTCGTGCAATTGGCAAATGCGCGTCAGGAATTACGTGTCCAAACGATATTAAAAGGCGCTGTTAATACACTTGTGAAAATACATTTTTTTTGTTTATGTTAGAATTCTTTAAACTTCGGATTGGTTTCAAGCTATTTTCTTCCCACCTATCCTTAAAATATTTTACGTCATGATTGAATCACACGAGGCCAACGATAAAGACAGGCCACGGCGCTAACGCATAATCGCGTAGTCACGTGACCAACTTAGTTCTATATAATGAAAGGCATTTTTGGAGACAAGTAGAAAAAACAAATTTCGTAACAATTTGGCAAGTTTTATTTCATCTATTACATTATTGGATTTGTGCATCCAAGCTTTCTCTAATTGTTTTTTCAAAATTTTCAACCTGCCTCAGATGTTTTAGGCTGAGAGTTAAACGGCACTGCACTCACAATATTTTGGCACATTCTCAAAAATTGTTGGGACAACACCTTCCTTTAGCTTAGGTGATATTCTCTATAGGTATTTTCCTCCCACAACACATTTGTCCACTTTAATTATTGTTTCACTTTCTTGAAAATGTTAGCCACACATACTTAAGGGTTTTTTAGAAATTAAATCTCAGTTGGGATTTTACGAATCCATTTTTGGCGGAAATTTTCATCCCGAGGCAAAACAAATGTTTGTTATGGCGACACTTTCTTTCTGGCTTTTGTAATATGTATAAATATAATATAAACAGAACCAATATTTGGTATTTAGGTAATTTTTTACGAAATAAAAATGAAAACTAACTACTCTATACTCTAAATATTGACGAGGCAGCGTGAAAGATCATATCAGGGCGTAGGTCGACAACGAAAATCCTCGAGTACGTTACAACACTGATTTATTTCGCACAAGGTGAATGATGAATACAATAAATATACACAAACCCGAACGTGGTCAACGGGAACGGCTTCCAGCCACCCGGACCGTCTGAACTCGCGGATCTCCCGTAAGCAATTCACCCCTCTGTGTCTCAGGCTCCACTGTCCAATACGGTTCATGTCCATAATAGTCCATTCCGGGTTCTCTATTCTGTGGTTCGGGGGAGAATTCCCCTTACAGCGCTCACGCGTCGCGTCGCGTCGGTGCGAGCGGCACCAATACTCTTGGACGGCACGACTCCCACCCAGAGGCCATAATAACACCTGGGCGGTTCCCCTCCGCCAGGACACACGCGCACTAGACACAAACTTGTTTCTAAAATATAAACTAAGACGTTTAAAAACACTTTAAACATTGAACACTTCTCAAAACCCAAGCTGCCGCTTTCAGTTATGTGACAAATGACATGTAACGTCTGACTAAGATGGTCACGTTAATTTTGTGCGCCAGGGCCTGTCTTTATAGTAGGCCTTGTGAATCGCACTGCGTATACACATACACTTAGGCAACATGAACCGGGTTCACGAAATATATACCGTCGGCCGACGTCGATGTCCTTCTTTGAATAAACCTTATTTTGGGCCTTGTTTATGCATTCCCCTCTCCGAAATAAAGACGTTTCTTGCTAAAAATCCCTACCCTGCAGTAAATTATGCTCGGAGGCGCCGTCCACTTTTTGCGAAAGCGGCCTAGTTAGGCCCAAGCCCCCGGGGAGGGCCCGGGGGGTGTTTGCTTAGGCCCGGCGGAGCAGAGGGCATCCCGAAGAAAAATTAATACCCCGGACCGCTTGCCGCTGCTCTCCTGCTTACCATATTTTTTGTCACCGCGTCACTTTGTTTTGCACGAAGAATAATGTTTGGAATACATTATAGCGTACCTACAAAGGGGGCCCTTTTTCCAAGGGCCGCCAGCGGCGTATCCTATTCAAAGAGGGTAGGTATCTAAATTGTGAACAGGATGAAGGTGCGTGATCATTTCCAAAAGTTGAAACATATTTTGTACCTGTTTGTAACATCGTTTGTCTAGACTCTGTCTATAAATCTACTATATGGACTATAATAAACGTAATTTTGATCATCTCTGATAATTATTGGAAGGGTTTGCACTTATAACCCATAAAAGAGACGCAACCCGAAAGAAATTGTACGAGATCTTCGCTTTGTCATGAAGAGACTTCAGTCCCGGAGGATGAAAATTTCTTCTTCACTCTAAGGAAGCGCCTTACTTTGACGAAGCTTCAACTGGCGATCTATGCAATACACTATACACAGTGAATGGCTGTGACAGTTCTTTTTGGTTGTGACGGTGAACCTAGTCGGTTAGATGTTGACAAAGGTGTGTAATAAATAAACAAATAAGAAAAAAATTTATAGAGCAAAGAATTTTTAAAGCAAGATAATATTATCAAAGAGCAAAGAATTTTTAAAGCAAGATAATATTATCTTGCTTTAAAAATTAAAGCAAGATAATATTATCTTGCTTTAAAAATTCTTTGCTTAATCTTGAAGATAAGCATAAGACGACCACGGTCTTGTGATCTTGTTGGCCGATTTTGGTAAGCTTTTTTTGTTAGGTAGATATTTAAAATGCGCATCAATAAGTGGGAAACTTTCTTATGTAGTAATCATGTCCACGTAGTAATCATGTCCAACTAAAATAAGAAAAAAATGCATTACGTATTTTTTTAAATTATAGAAACTTTTTTATGATTCTTTTGAATAAATTTTTGTTACTCAATACTTAAGTTTTTCATAACAGTAATGATAAAGTTGTAGAGAAGGTAAGTTGTAATAATTTCAATTAATTAAATCAAAAGTGCAATATTAGCAGTGAAGTGTCTCAAAATCGTTATTAAAAGCTCAGAAGTCGGCACTGAAGTAGCCCATTATTGTACCATTTTTTCAATAAGTAGGCCTTGGCGAGATGTAAACATCAAATGTCAGACGCGGAGCCATCGCCCGTCAAAAGTGACCAAATATTCCAAACCCGGCCAATAGGGGCACATTAAATATTCGTACAGATTCCAAAATTGTTACCTAGAGCAGCGCAATCAGTATAAGGCTTGAATATCAATCTATTTTTCATGGAGGCCGCAGTTTGGAGTTTCAGTTGGGAAAAGCCGTGCCTCGTCATACTTGACCTATAAGTAGAGCAATCATCAAAGTCAAGCAACGCCGCGTGCAGTTGGTTCATGGACGGGTGATCCCTTACGATTATTTTTTTGTCTAATAAAACATTTTTTTTCCAAGGCCAAAGGCCTCGGCAATTAAATTCCACATGAGAACTAAAAAGTTGAACTTCGGTTCCTTGGTACATAAGAACTATTTTCTTGAATATTAGAAAAATAAAATTCATTTTAGTGATACCAAACAACAATATGTAATCATCAGGTTTTTTTTTTCTAAAATATTTCTAAGTAATACTACTTTTTGAAATTTGAGCCCATAGAAGTGGTCGTAGTTGGCCATGATCACAACCCAAGAATTAAGTTAAGCACTCATTTAATGCGCATTTTGAATATCTATGTAACAAGAAAAGTTCATAAAAATCGATAAATAAATAAAGATTTTACATGAGTGGACACACTGTAGGTTAGTTGAAAACAAATTTCTCAAACATGCACAGATATCAGCAGGTTGCTATTCATTTCCACTGATGATATCTCTACCTATGTTCATAAAACGTTAATTTCTACTGGTGCTGGCTGAACTTTTGACACAAGACGATATTTTTCCTAGGAATTATTCGATGATGCTGAGCATATCAGGCACTCACAATGATGGAAAGTACTGGACGCCGATAGTTATGATTTCAAAGATATAGTTGGTTTGGGTATCTATTGTTCGTAAGTGCGATAAAAATTGTGTTGATATAATTTTACAATAAGTATATCCCGCATTGGTATATCGTGACCAACGATATATAGTTCAGTCAAATGGTACAAAAGGAGGGTGCGAAGTGGAAAGTTCTGGTCTAATTGGTTTTAGTGGTTTATTTCATGTTCCTTGAGGTGCTGAACACGAAATCGAAGATGTCCAAAAAAAATTTTCGCGGAAAATATGAGAAATCATTAAAGAAGCACTAAAAATAATGTTTTTTAGTGATTTACAGCTTATAACTTGCAAAGCAAACTATTTACGCAAAAAGTGGCACTATAGTAAACAGGATAAAATTATCTACAATTTGACTGTCTTAATATTTTTTGTACATCTATGGTTTCCACGCAAAAGAGTGTTGAAATGATAGAAGTAGTTTTTGAAGACAGAAACATTCCAATAAACATAACATCAGACAGTGCCCTCTAAAGAAATACTATAGGGGGCGCTGCATTAGGCGCTGTGTTGTGTTATGCTATACCACCCACAAAACGTTAAGAATAGGGGCAAATATACAGGGTGTCCCATAACTTATCCACCAGAAAGCAACGGGTGGTACTAGACATCAAAATATACCGTGTGAGCCAAAAATGCCTTGGTAAAATGTTGCTCGTTTAAAAGATACAAGGAAATAAAACTTGTTTTTCGAAGAATTTCAATATCTAATTCTAAAACCGTTGAAGGTATCTGATTCAAAATTGACATACTTGGGTTTTCGTGTGAGAAATCCGAATTCGTTACTAGTTTGAACCTAGTTCCTAGAGGGCGCTTGGTGCGAACTTCATGATGAATTAAATTCTGCGAAGCTGGGATTGTTTTGACGATGTAAAAACATAATCTTGGCGATATCGATATCGCAAGCCGTTTGCGAGATATTCGTCTCTGAATGTAGGTATAAACAGAAAAAAATCATGTTTTTTGAAATTTACTTCAACACGTATTGAAAATGTCCCCCGTTTACCTCAAGTAACTTTCTTATGATCTTTATTAAATGACGCCTCACATTCGGGAAGGTATTTTCAGCATTTTTAATATTATCGGTGGTTTGTTGAACTTTTCCTAATTAATAATAAATTAATTCATCTTCGAAATTATTGCAATTTTTCGAAAATCAAGTTTCATTTTCAACACCCTGTATCTTTTAAACGACCAACATTTTACTAAGGCATTTTTGGTATCACCCGTTGCCTTCTGGCGGATAAGCTATAGGACACCCTGTATATTCGATATGAATTTTCGGGCTTAAAATTGTGAACTTTCTCACAAAATTTTCGGGAAATATAAAATAAACCAATATTCGTTTTTCCAGAACCGAATATTTCCAAAATATTCTCACTATATTGCAAAGTTCGAATTGAAATATTCGCCACTCACATCACTGCATGGAAGCCGTATCTATATACATAAATACATTCTATACAATAATATTTACCTACACGAAATAAAAATTATAAATTAATGGTGTTTTTTTTGCTGTTTTAAAAAAATTACTGTTCCTCCGTGTTTCAATACTCTTTTGCGTGGAAACCATACCATCAAACACTATTTTTAGTGGTTTTATTGATGATTTCTCATATTTGCCGCGAAAATTTTTGTTGGACAACTTCAGAAACTTTCCACTTTAAACTACTGTTTGACTGAACTAATAAGTATAGGAATAGATACATTCCCAAAGGCAACTTGTTTTGTTTCATGACTTTAAAAAGATGTTATTGTTGGGAGATTCAAGGTTTCCAGTTTTTTTATACGCTTTAGGTTATTTGATAAATAAAACTATTTATTTATACATTACAAAAAAAGAAAGACTGAATTTCAGAAATCCCAATAAAAACAAATTACCTCGTCTTCCTCCCCCGACCCGCTAATGTAGAAGCAAAATAAAACCGTGTTATTTGTATTAGCCTGAGTCATCTATTCCTATAATATATCGTTGATCGTGACTGAAAATCTTCTTTGTTGATTATCATTCTGTGTCTCTGTCTCTGTACTTATATGCGACATTATTTGCCTTTGTTCTTACTGGCCCATATTTCCTTATCAGGCGTTTTCTGATGTGCAAACCAGATTGAGGCAGTCACATAGCAGCGTCCAGAGATGTCACAGTGTATAATATTTAAGTCCACCTCTTCATTCTCAGCATGTATTCATTTGTGCGTCTTCTCAAGCCTCGTTTCAGTCGTCGCGCCACTGGACCTCGGCCCGCCTTGATTTCCACTTTATTTTCGCGCCCCATCCGTTCTTCCCAACATCCCATTGTTCGTCCTGCCGGAGGGGGCCCCGCGGCGCGGCCCCTCCTGGGAGGATAGTTTAAGAGGCCGTGAATTTCGCAGGGCGTAAATTGAGAACAGATACCCCCTTGGAAATTATGTAATGGCCTGCGCTTCTTTTCGCGAAAGTGAAAAGACCTTTTTGTGTTCGGGTTGAGTGGTAATTAAGGCGCGAAAGGCAGCCTAGCCGTACGCATCTCGTCTAAGGGGGGCCTCGAAAATTCGCAAGTGTGTTGGCCGACGCAACCAGGTAGAGCAACGAGATTTTCAGTATTTACTCTTTTTTATTCGACAGAAGAGGGAATTTCAAGGGAACTAGACGAGTATGGAGGATAAGGTTTTTTAATTATTATTAGTCTCTTGATACCCATATTGAAATTTCTCAAATTTGGAATGACCTGACTGGTCTAAGTATAACCCAAGAAATACTCATTTAAAATTCTCTTCTTGATCTCATATAAGAACGTTGACGTATATTATAAATATATATAATTTGTTGGTGTAGAAAACGCAACATTTTTTTAAAATTGGAAATAATACATTTTCTACAAGCGTGCGGAAAGGTACACTTTTCCACACGCATTTTAGTTTAGAAAGTGTCACTTTTCCGCACTACTGCGGAAAATACTTACCGCACTAGCGTGGAAAAGCGACACTTTCTAAACTAAAAGGCGCGCGGAAAAGTGTACTTTTAATTTCTTTGTTTTTCCGCACGCTTGTACAAAAATATAGTGTTCCTAACTCTTGCGGAAAAGTGGCACTTTCCGCACTTGTTAGGAAATATACTATTTCATAGAGCTGAGAGCTGCCAAGACAAAATCTGCACGACCCAGTTTTGCCACTTCCATAATATCTTACGGAGTTATGGTAGATTCTCGTCTTCACCAAACTGTTGTTGTTGTCTCCGATACTTCTGATCATCCTATACAATGCGGTCATTTAATTGTGCAACACATGGGATTTTTTTTTATTAATTGCACAACCAAAAAACAAATATTCCCGAAAGTTGGTGCATGTAAGATAATCATATTCGGCGCACTTAGAATGGTTGCAAGTCAAACAGCATACAGGATAGGTCAAAAAATATAAAAATTGTACAAGAGTAAAGTACCCGTATTTCAGAAAATTCAGCAAAATGTTATTAAGAAAAGTTTTCTAGAAATAAAAGTTATGCCCAAATACGAAAACATGGCCTCCTAAAAAAATATATTTTTTTGAAAAACAATAATTTCCTAAAAAAAATGTTTTAATATTCACCCTAAACAATTTCATAAATCAATCAAAATTAAATCAATTTCACATAACTTTGTTCAAAGTCAAGCATATATTTATAAAATAAACTTAGATTTTAATTTCTTTAGGGAATCACAAATTTCATGTTTGTTGCAACGATATTAAACAAAACTTTAAAATTTCGAAAAAAATCTTCTGAACAAGGTAAAACATTAGTAATGATAATGTGTATATTAAAAACTCTTACTTTAGGTGCAAAATTTTTATTGCTAATTTTTTTTAAATAAGCGGTACTTCACTCTTGTACAGTTTTTATATTTTTTTACCGACCCTGTATGCTGTTTAACTTGCAACCATTCTAAGTGCACCTAATATGATTATTGAACATGTATCAACTTTCGGCAATATCTGTATTTTGGTTTTGCAATTAATATAACAAAAGTCCCATAATGTTGCACACTTAAATGGCAACACTGTATAGAACATGGCAACTGGCTACCGCTCTCTGGAAAACTATGCAGTGTATCCAGTCTCCAGTCATAGCAATTTATATAAAGCAAGAACAAAAGGGTTGACAAGTTATTATTATTATTTAATATTCAACGTATTTTTGGCCAAAATCGGAGTATTTTAGCTGTCGAATATGAGATGAGGCAATGCGGCAACGATAGAAATATCCTTAAAACAAATTCGAAGCCGATTTCGGGAAATAAAAGAGTGTATTCCCCATGTCTTTGTAGGGGTGCCAAACGTATCGAATAGTCCCGTCACGTCGTGACCTCAATCCCAGGACCAACTATTGAAAAATTTTATATACGCGAATTGAATCCAAAGCTCTCCGACGAGAGCGCTGACAACCAACCAAACCTTTTTCTGCGTGTTATTTCTCCGTTTTCCAAGTCTTCAGAGTCTGTAATTTATTTTAGTTCAATGTAAGAGCCTGTAATCAGTAACAGTTTTGTATTCCGATGTCGGGACCTTCATAAATTTGTAGACATTCAGTTTATAGTGTTTGTTTAAATTTTAATGAAAATCTACAAACTTGGACTGTCACACCACATATAAATTAGGTATTAAAAAGTTATCGACGAAGTTATGTGTTTCAATTTGAACGATTAAGGGAGAACGGATAGATTCTAGGTAATCTAACCACTTGGGTCCATGGATTTATCTTACTGTTGTGTTCTCCATATTGAGCTTTTATGAATGTTTATACACATAATGTATGTAATTTTACGCGTTTATATCTGAAACAAAATTGAAAACTTTTAATTTTTAGCACAAACAATAGTTTTCCATTCTATGGGGAACAGTGAGACATGGGCAAGAGTAACATGTCTCACTGTTACCCATGGTACTGCGAAATGAAAACATGATAACAATACTAATCTCAAATATGTTTGAATTTTAATTACACCAATTGCTCAACACTATAGGATACAGTCCCTATTTAATGACAAAAACTGTAACAGCTTTCTCACAGTTCCCTCAGAAGCTCAATCTAACCGAAGTTAGTATTGCGTGCAAACTTCACACCAGCATCACAACTTGTAAACTGAATGACCGGGAGCTTTTAAAGTAGAAGGGAAGGCTGACTTATGGGTCTTGCTAACGTGCACCATCCAGCTATTTATAGGAGTAGGGCTATTTTGAATGCCTCACTCTTACCCATGTATCAATGTTCCCCAGGTTCCCATATTTTAAAAAGATATTCTTGTTGTCTCATTAGCCCTGAAGATGATTCAAATCTATTGGCGTAACTCTCAGAGAAGTAACCAAGGATAGAAAAAAAAGGTGGCGCTCAAAGGACGAAGTAACCAAGGATAGAGGAAGCACCAGCATCAAATTACACACGTTTGTAGTCAACCAACATCTTATGCAAATTTACCGAAGTAAACAAACGTTAGGCCCGTGTGTACAACGTTTACCTGAGATAGGTTATATCCTGAGAAATATCAATTTGGCCACACACCACACTTTTTCTGCGTCCAATTGTATACAAAATCAGTCACTATATCCTAAATACTAATAAATAGCCTGTAAATTAACAGAAAAACAATTGAAAACACGAAAATGCATACGTAAACAATCGGAAAATTTGACTTGCTGAGCAAACACAAAACAAATACCGCCGAGTTAAAGAATGCTGCTCTGTTTATTTTTTGTTCTTACTCCCTCCATTCTTAAGTAATATTCAATTGATGCTGAAAAGTCATGATGTGGAATGCTTAATTTCAAGTTCAGAAGAGTTTAATCTCTTCACAAAACATTAATGGGGACAATAATTATTATTGTACATATTTATATAAATTGCTGTGAATGAATTCCGATATTAGTTACCTATTATCGCTCATCTCCCTAATATCGCACAACAAATTTAAGTATCCAGGGAGTGGCTAAAGTGTTTTTCTTGAGTCGAGTTGAACCATATAGAAAGTTTTTGTACATTCACCAGTTGTTCGAGCAGTATGGCTGTCAATGAAAAATACAGCGGTGAGTTTTTAAATCATGCAAGAAAATTTAAGATTTTGGGTCAGGTAAATGTATGTTCAAGTTCAATTTTTGATCTGCATGCAGCGAAAGGAATCATCATAATTTATCTAAAAAATTCCATTCTTAACATTTATTTTTATTGATAATGGTTTAGATTATTTTAGGTTAGGTTCCTTTTATCTCATACTCGGTTCCTAATATTGCGTTTGCAATACTTATAGTGTAGTAAAAAAAGCAGCAAATCTCACAGGTATATATCACAACCAAATTTCAGAACATTCTTTCTTCGTTCTGGAAATATTTAGAAAAAAAACGTTTGCGTCCATTTCAGGGGTATTAACTTAGGGTGCATTTTTATAGTCATGCCACTTTTTTTGGGTCGCAGAACGTTCTGGTAAATTACAGCAGGCTAATAATTTTGGAACACCCTGTTTAAACAGTTGTTTATTCCATAAACTTCTAAAAACTCAGTAATGTAGTTTCTTTGCATACCTATTGCATGATTTTCTCTCTGTGCAATTAATAGATACTAGTTATCTTTCGAAATTTCGTCTAAAAGAGGTGGTCACAGTTGTCCATGGGTTTAATTCTAGTAATATATGCTTGCAATGCCTTTTTCGAAGATCTATTTAATAAAAAAAAGGTAGCGAAAATACGTGCCATATTATACATACCTATATCTATTTGGCACCAAAACACCTTCGTATAATAAAGACGATTTTCGGTGAATTTTGTACGTTCGATATCCACCTAATGATGGCTGTTTCGGACGTGAAAACGTTGCAGGGCTCGCATAAAAAAATAAATGCTAGACGACAGGACTTGAAGGTGATCGCACGAAGCGCGATTTTGCCGACAACAGCAAGCAGAACCGCTCAAAGGACGACGTCGGACGCAGAAGTGTACTGTTTGTAGACGTGGTATTCGAGCGTATTTTTCAGATTATATTTATGGAAAATAAAATAGGTATGCTTTTGAGCTCCATGTCCCCTATTTGGGACTCTCGCCTCTGCCAAATAGGTATACATGTGTATTTCTAAATTATGGTACCGACGTAATATGGCGGGTAGAAAATGGAAAATGTCATGTCATGTTGAACAAACAGTTTCTTACAAAATAAAGGTTATAGGGTGATTCAAATTAAAAAATATTAAGATTTTTCCTGCATTTACTCCTTCCGTCTGAACAACTGAAAGATTATAAAAGTTGACAAATTCCTCTCGCGGGCAGTTTTTATTCAGGGTAGAACATGTAAACCATCATTACCATCCCTTGTCCCTATACTCAATATTATTTTTTAAATGGAAAACTCTGAAAGCTAAATTTTTATTCAAATATATGAAACTTAAAGGTGGAATTCAAAATATAGCACTAACTGTAACAGAAATTATTTACTATGTGTTGAACAAATGTCCACAATAATTATAGACGTCATCATTGTCACTTCATATTTAAATCCTACTTCCAGGCAGTATATGGGGCTTTAAGCCTATATTCAGTACCTACAGTCGCTTTATACAAGACAATGGCAACACGGCCGCCATGTTTTGGCAAATTAGAAGTGGGACTTTTTAAAAAATATATCAATATTGTGTATAGATAGAATTTTTTTATCGATGTGACTATTATATAATAAATTGTATCAATTAATTGCCTATTTTTTTGAGACATAAACGGTAAAACCTACATACATGGTCCGTTTTGTTCATTTATAGGTATTTTATTATTATATAATTACTTATGTATTAATATTTAATGTTTCTCACTAGACATAACGTCTAGAATATACGAATAAATTTTGAATATGTGTTTGTATTTTGGAAAGTTTAAGCCTGGTTCATGCAGCAACTTTATCCTTTACTTTTACCTTATTTTTAAGAAATATCGGTTCCAATCAAGGGACAAATGCTATTGTTTTTTTCTTAAAAATAAAGTAGAATTAAAAGATAAAGAAGGCGTATGAACCCGGCATTAGAAATGAGTAGCAATAAAGAGAAAATTTTAAAACCTAAAACTCAAAGAATGACTGCTTTTATTTTTGGTTTTGACACTTTTCATATTTCACATAGGTATTTATTTTCATTGATACAATAACAAATTAGTCATAAGAAAAATCAAAAATTATATTACAATCTTCAACATCCTTCCCTTTGGATGATTTTCTTAAGCCCTTTGTTTTACATAAAATTTCTGTTTGTGATTTAAATAAATCTTTCTTGACAATGTCCGCAATTTGCTTTACTGGTGCTTGTTTGGGACCACAAAAGCTTGTTTGGATTCTACAAACTCTATTAGTATCATTTTCTTAACCTTTACCTTTTGGTTGTTTCATGTAAACCTCTTCATCGAGTTTTCCATATAAGAGCATGCTGTAGAGACATCCAATTGAGTCAATTCAATATTTTCACCAGCAGCTATGCTTAGTATTGCTCTTATCGTTCCAGATTTCACTAGGTCTAAACGTTTGGTCGTAGTCTTAACCTTTTCTTTGTGAACAACCTTTCATTACCAACCTCGCCTAGTATTTTTCTATTGATCCATCCGGATTTATCCTCTCCTTGTATATCCATTTACAAGATATTATAATGCTTTCTTGTCTTTTGGAAGTTTCTGTAAAACTCATGTTCGTTTTCTTCATATGTGACTTCATTTCTTTATCCATTACAGCTAATCAGTAGCTCCGATCACCGGTCTTTACAGCTTCTTCATAGTTATTAGGTTCACTACTTTTTAAAACATAATTGCAACATAGCCTCCAAATTTACCTATCTCCTAAATCTGTGATTAGGTTAGAAATCAGTGCAGACTTGTTAATTGAAAGCTGATATAACAACTTTAGAAGCATTTTTCCTTACAATATATTACTATGCAATACCTATATTAGTATAGGTATATCAAATTTATAACGGAATTCTGTTTCTGTTTCGGCAACTCTAAAGTGCTCGAAAGTACTACGCAGTTGGAGGTCAGTCATTATGATAACAGACAGACAACAGACAAGAAGCCGAGCACTAAATGTTTCGGAAACGTTTTTATACACGTACGAATTTAAATGCGGTGATAACCTTATCATCAATGTCGATCGAAGTAGGAATTTAAGGCAGCCGATGGTATGAGCCGTCACGATGGTGCATTTCTAGAATTCCTCCAGAGTGTCCATAGTGAAATTGCGTCCGCTGTATAATATAAACTGTCGAAGGACAATACTACCCGAAAACAAACAGGCATAGAGCAAACTACCCCTAAAATTATGAGCGGCCCTCGTTAGAGCCGAGAGGATGGCCGTTCTCGGTTAATTCGCGAGAGGGCTTGATGCTGGATGCTGCCCTGTTCCGCCCTAACTCAATATACCGGCCAGTAACAACGTTCCTGTGAAAGTCGGGTAACTCCGTTATGCAAATCAGGGGGTGAAGTGGGAGTTTTATAAATTGCCCGCCATTGGGCGGTAATCCGAGGCGCGGAGAAGTTTCACTAACTTTTCAGGAAATTTAAGCCCATATTCCATGCTCTATATTAATTACTATACATGGGTAATGTTAGAACATTCCGATGGTACAATAGGGAGATTTCTAGACAAGATGATCACTTTTTTAAACACCAGAAACACACGCACAGCTTGAAACATTCCCTTTTATAGTATGAGAGCCGGCCGCATGATTTCAAGTCTCAGAAGATTATAATATAGAATAAGATGTTTTTTTTTATGGGCTAGACAACGACGGCCATTGACCCAGATCCAAGGTTTATTTCACCCTCCTTCGACTCGCTGGCAGGAGTTTGTCTGGCTCGGAGCCATCTCCTTGCCAGCTATATATTGTTAATATACTTAAACCTAACTTAAACCTAAAGACAAACACACAAACATAAATACAAACACAACACCCATGGCACATACCGTGGTGGGACTCGAACCCACGACGTACGGTGCCAAAGCGTGGGTCTAATCCAAAGACCCACTGGGACACCGCTGCCCCAAAAAAAGATGTTATGTAAAATGTAGACAGTATATTTCTTTACTTGAAGCGAGTAGGTTGCCTCAATTAATATGGGCCCGAGGCCCGATCATTGTTATTTAAAGCAATTGTGGTTAATTTTTAGGCAAATCTACTCTCATATGATTATAGAACAAAATAGGAAAGAATGCGCTTGGAGCAACAATAAAAAAGGGTCCCTTGGTCCTTTAGAAACCCGATAGGAGTATTTTCGGGGCCCCGAAAATCCTCCGCTGTTAAAAACGGCGCGAAAGACGGGGGCAAGTCTGGACCTCGGGGACGCGAGTTGTGTGCCCGTATCATATATCTACCGTTTAATACCCAGGAAAACATGTTTTTCAAACGCGTGTTTTGGGAGATCTGACGGTACGGCGAGATGGCAGGAGAACGGATAATCAACATATTTAACTAAACTTTTTCAGGTAAATTATTTCCCGTTTTCGAGTTATTTAGGATTTTCGGCGAAAAAAACGACCAAGCAGGTGGGACGCATCTTTTTTACGTGATTGGTCGGCATTTCCCGTCACCTAAAAGCCAAAGTAACTGTCCGAAATTGCCGTTTTTCGCCGAGCTACAGCTAAGTAGAGTTGCCACGAGACGAGACGAGACGAGACAATGGTCGAGACGAGACGAGACAGACGTTGTCTCGTCTCGTCTCGTCTCGTTTTGTCTCGTTTATCTCGAGTTGTTTTGTTTTATAAACGGTAGAACCAACAACCGAGAGTCTGGAATCGGTTAACGAAGAACATTTTGAAGGCTTGGACACACATATGAGACAGGCAGTATTGCGATACTAAGGCACAGACCCACTTAGCAGGCCACCGCTACCAAGATTAAATTCTTCCAGGAAACTTGCGATCGTGCTCGATCTTATGAACACAAGAATTTTACCAAGCTATGTTTCAGTGACACCAACATTAGAACGTATGCACATGTTAATCTACTGTGCCGCAACGGCAGTCATCACTGTAATGGGTGCCAAGATCCGAACGGCCCAAGAGTTGAATCGTGCAAGACCAGAACCACGAATGGCTCAATGGGAAATGCGACTAAATCGGAAGATCGAGAGTCATAGGACAAGTGACGGAATATATCAGAGGAGTTAGAACTAGAAGGATCCAGAGGGCGGTGCAGGCAATAATGAGCCGCACCCAAATGCATTCTCGGCATGACCCCGCGAACATCACTGCTCAACAATGTCTTGACACATTAAAACAAAAACTTTCTGTTTTCGCAGGGCGTCTGAGAAGATACAAGGCTAGTAACAACAGGAAACGAGACAACAAACTCTTTGAACGATCAGAAAAGGGTTTCTACCGTGCTTTTAATTCTAGCGCCGATGCCACAAATGCGAGTTACCCTAGCAGAGAACAGGTCGATGGTTTCTGGAGAAATCAACTTGCCACACCAGGTCCATACAATGTCAGTGCAAGCTGGATCAGCGAAGAACGCGAGATGGGCCGGAACTATAGCCAGATGCAACACGAGCAATTCACAACCGCTGAGGTCTCCGATGTCATCAAGAATTCCCACAACTGGAAGGCACCAGGTCCAGATCATCTCCAAAATTATTGGATTAAGAAGTTGTGGTGCACGCATGAACAAATAACTACCTTAATTAATGAAGTCTTGCTCGATCCTCTGAAAATGCCATTGTTTCTAACACAGGGTGCAACCTACCTGTTACCAAAAGACCAGCGGAATACGGATAACCCTGCCAAGTACCGCCCAATAACCTGCTTGCCTACGCTGTACAAGATAATCACATCTTGCCTTACGCAGCGAATATATGCTCACTGCGAGCGGAACAACATCATTGCAATGCAGCAGAAGGGCTGCTCGAAGGGCGCAATGGGATGCAAAGAGCAACTCATCATAGACTCTGTCATCTGCAACCAGGCTCATTCCAAGCAACGAAACCTCCACATGGCTTATGTGGACTACAAAAAAGCATTTGATTCCATACCTCACGACTGGCTCACAGGTATCTTAAAGCTGTATAAAATAGATCATCATACAGTTTCCTTTTTAGAACACGTTATGACAACCTGGCGCACTAAGATACAACTCAGAACCGCAAACAGTAACATCGAGACCGACAACATCCGAAGAGGGATTTTCCAAGGAGATTCACTCAGTCCACTGTGGTTCTGCATGGCGATGAACCCTCTATCACATCGGTTGAACTCTACAAAATATGGCTTCGCTATCAAAAGCAACAACGCAGAAGCGATCAAGTTGAATCACCTATTATATATGGATGATTTAAAACTGATCGCCGCAACCAAAAACCAACTAACGCAAATGCTTAAAATTGTAGAGGAGTTCTCCAGGGACATCGGAATGCTGTTTGGACTGGACAAGTGCCGCACCCTTAATATCATAAGGGGAAAGCTCGAACAAAGCGCACACGAGATGCAGGACGGCCAGGAGATCGAAGCAATGAGCATGGGAGATACATACAAGTACCTCGGGATGAAACAAGCTCAAAGGATAGACCATCGAACAATGAAGACTGATTTAACGAATGAATTCATCAAGAGAGTAAGACAAGTAGTGGGAACTGATCTTAACAGCAGGAATTTGTTTAAGGCCCTGAACACGTATGCGTGCTCTGTACTCAGCTATTCGTTCGGAATAGTGAATTGGACCAACACGGACATCAACAACCTGCAACGAAAAGTTAGGACACTACTGACAAGAGCTCATAAACATCATCCCCGTAGCGCCGTAGAAAGAACAACTCTGCCACGTCAACTAGGAGGAAGAGGATTGGCAGATCTCAGCAAGCAATTGGACCAACAAATATTAAATCTGCGTAATTATTTCTACAGGCAGGCCAACATCTCCACATTACATAGGGCTATATGCGGAGCAGACGTCTCAACACCGCTACGTCTGACGGAACACGAGCGTCAAAATCACCACCGAACCGACAACGATAAACTACAGAGGTGGTTGGGGAAGCCACTGCACGGGAGGTATCCTAATGAGGTTAACCAGGAACATGTCGACAAGTTAGCGTCGAACTATTGGCTGACCTCGGGACGAACGTTCCCCGAGACGGAAGGCTTCCTACTGGCCATACAAGATTAGGTTATACCAACTCGCAACTACCTAAAATTCATTGTAGGAGATGCATCGGTAGTGGATGACAGATGCAGATACGGGTGCCCAACTTCAGAAACAATCCAGCACATAACAGGAGGATGTCAGATGTTCGCATCAACGGAATATAAGGAACGACACGATTCGGTTGCCAAGATCTTGCACCAGGAACTGGCGGAAAAACTTCTGCTTGTGCAGGCAGAGAGGATCCCATATTACAGCTACACACCGGAGCCTGTTCTTGAGAACAGCAACTACAAGATGTACTGGGATCGTACAGTTCTGACAGATCAACGAGTTGCCCATAACAGACCGGACCTTATAATAGTTGATAAAATTTCTAGGAAGACAACTCTGATTGATGTGGCCATCCCGAACAACAACAACCTGCGTGTGAAGCAAGTCGAGAAGATCGCGAAGTACAGAGACTTAGAAGAACGAATTAGAAGGCAATGGGAAATGGACAACGTTCAGACGATTCCAATCATCGTGTCAACAACTGGTGTCATACCAAAAAGTGTGCTGAGAAACATCAAAGAGCTGGGTCTAACTGATAATCTTTACAGGTCCATGCAGAAAGCGGTACTACTTGCGACAGCCCGAACCGTCAGGAAATTCATGGGGAGTGCAGGAACGTCCAACAACATCAATGTCACCTAAGGCCCGATAACATGGCAGGGGTCTCGTCCGAGCCAGATCCTTATGGTATCCGGGATACCCGGGATCTGAGTGAATGTTCCCCAGAGAGGGAGTGCGAATGCCTTTTGGCTAAGTCGATATAATAATAATAATACATCGGAGCAGACGTCTCAACACCACTACGTCTGACGGAACACGAGCATCAAAATCACCACCGAACCGACAACGATACACTACAGAGGTGGTTGGAGAAGCCGCTGCACGGGAGGCATCCTAATGAGGTCAGCCAGGAACATGTCGACAAGTTAGCGTCGAACTACTGGCTGACCTCGGGAAGGCTTCTTACTGGCCATACAAGATCAGGTTATACCAACTCGCAACTACCTAAAATTCATTGTAGGAGATGCATCGGTAGTGGATGACAGATGCAGATACGGGTGCCCAACTTCAGAAACAATCCAGCACATAACAGGAGGATGTCAGATGTTCGCATCAACGGAATATAAGGAACGACACGATTCGGTTGCCAAGATCTTGCACCAGGAACTGGGGGAAAAACTGCTGCTTGTGCAGGCAGAGAGGGTCCCATATTACAGCTACACACCGGAGCCTGTTCTTGAGAACAGCAACTACAAGATGTACTGGGATCGTACAGTTCTGACAGATCAACGAGTTGCCCATAACAGACCGGACCTTATAATAGTTGATAAAATTTCTAGGAAGACAACTCTGATTGATGTGGCCATCCCGGACAACAACAACCTGCGTGTGAAGCAAGTCGAGAAGATCGCGAAGTACAGAGACTTAGAAGAACGAATTAGAAGGCAATGGGAAATGGAAAACGTCAAGACGATTCCAATTATCGTGTCAACAACTGGTGTTATACCAAAAAGTTTGCTGAGAAACATAAAAGAGCTGGGTCTAACTGATAGTCTTTACAGGTCCATGCAGAAAGCGGTACTACTTGCGACAGCCCGAACCGTCAGGAAATTCATGGGGAATGCAGGAACGTCCGACAACATCAATGTCATCTAAGGCCCGATAACATGGCAAGGGTCTCGTCCGAGCCAGATCCTTATGGTATCCGGGATACCCGGGATCTGAGTGAATGTTCCCCGTAGAGGGAGTGCGAATGCCTTTTGGCTAAGTCGATAATAATAATACCTAATAAGTCGTTTGGAAATTTAAAAATATTTCTGTATGTCCGAGAACCAAAAACTAAGGTCACATTCGTGTTCAGGGACCTCAAAAATTGGAGGGACGAGCTGGGACGAGCCCGTTGTTTTTAATAAAACTTTTATCTTAAATCTCCAAAATCTATCGAATTTCGGAAACAGTTTCAGTATTTTCCAGCCTCTGTTTGTAGACACTGAGTGCGTTTTGTGCGTGTGATTATGAAGGCCTCTTGTATTGTTATAGCGGGTGCTGTGAAAAGTGTAGTGATAAGGGTCTCTCGAGTTAGATGCTGAACACGCCAAATTCAAGGTGTGCTAACACCCTGTTATTGTCATTAATTAATAAACTGAATATTTTTTCGTATTTAAATTATCAATAATTAAGGGCAACGTCGCGGCTGGTGCCATGTGCTGCAGCATAACGTCGTAGTCACATGCGTTCAGGTGCGCCTCTTTACGTGAGTTACATGAGCTAATATTGCCTAGAAAGCACGAGAGACTATTTTGCCGACTCAACACCAACCGAGGTTATATATTCTCGCGCTGGCCCGCCTTAAGGCAGTCTTGACATTTTTATTGTATCGTAATTGTCTTACAACCCTTATAAATTTTGTTAGGTTTTATCGAATAAAATCTGTTTTTAAAAACGGGTTGTTTCGGCCACAGATCCTAACTGGCGCAGTCTTGCTGGTAGGATCGTGAAAGAGTCCGCGACGGGATACTCTTCGTTTTTAAACGTTAATTCGCGATCGGACCGCTCAAAAACTCTTAATTCGTGGTTCCATTGGAGGCAGCACTTGGACGCTCACCCCCAGAACTTGGATTAGCTTTTCAAGAAAGCAGAAGACGGAATGCAATTGGGCATAATCATCTTACTGTGAGTATTTCATGTCAGACTCCTCTGTTCCTTATCCTTTGTCGGACCCAAGTGCAGAGTTAGGCTTAAGCGAACTCCTCAGCAACTTTCAAATTTGCTCGAATTCAGAAGATTCATCAGAAGAAAATATGGCTAGACCACAATTCGATTTCAAAGTTCTTACCATTCTCCCGAATTTCGATGGAAATCCCAACGAACTTCACGACTTTATAAACGTATCTACCACATTATTAAATCATTATTTCGACTTCGCACCGGCAAATGTTAACTGTATTCAAAATAAATTGCTTCTACACGGTACTACAAGCAAACTTACAGGACGCGCAAAAGAAGTTATCTCCATTCACGGATGTCAATTCTGGGACAGCATAAAAAACACCCTTATTCAAAATTTCAGTGACCAACGTAACGAAAATTCTTTAACCAGAGACTTAGTTAATTTACGACAAGCTCCAAACGAAGCTCCAATCAATTTTTATGAAGGTTGTATGGGACTGTTAAATACAATCTGCAATTATATCGATATTCATAACAACTTAGAAAATATCAGGAATAACAAAAAGGACTTTTTCAGAAAACAAACACTAACAACCTTCTTAGCAGGACTTCGTGAACGTCTCGGTTCAACGATAAGAGCTATGCGACCAACTACACTTGCACTCGCTATGCAGTACATTCAAGAAGAAAATAATATTCGTTATCTTCAAAGAAATTACTCGCCCCAAGTACAAGTTCCAAGAAAACCCCAATCTCAACTTCAACCAAAAATTCAATGGTTCTCAAAACACGTCTCAAAACCAAAATTATCAACAAGCACACTTCTCGCAAGCACCTCAAAATCATTCACAGCAATATCAAAATTATTATCAACAGGCACCCCAAAAATTTCCAACAGGACCTATACCTGTAACGCCTAAACCAAACTTGCAACCTCAAAAATTTTTCACTAACCAACAAGTTTTTGGAAAGCCACCTCAGAATGTATGGGCACCAAAAAATACCCCTTCCGGCTTACTTCCAAAGCCAACTCCCATGAGCACAACTTCGAGATATACTCAAAGTCAACAGAATAAAAAACCATTTGCGACACCATCGTACAAAGCTCCACTTTACAATATTGAACAGCAAGAGCAATCTTATCACCATGCCGAAGAAAATTTGGAAAATCCTTACTACGAGGAAACCCCACAAGAAGAATTTTTGACAGAACCCCAATATGAAAACACGACCGAAGAGGAAGTAAATTTTCCTACAGAGGCCTACTTCCACGAAGCAACATAATTGAATTTAATAATTTAGAAGACAAAAAAGAATTACCATATATTTTCATAAAAAACCCACCTCTCAAATTACTTATTGATACCGGATCGTCAAAATCATTTATAAATCCCGACATCGCTTTTCAAAATTTCCAAAAATATATCCAAAACGAACCCTTTATCGTAACTTCTGTATTCCAAAATTATTCATAAGAATATTCAGCAGAAATTCCTAGTTTTAAAGAATTTAATCACCCAAAATTATTCCTAAAATTTTACCTATTCAAATTTCATAAGACCTTCCACGGACTTATTGGAATGGACAATCTTAAGCTTTTACAAGCTCTGATAGATCTCAGATCGTATCCACATCGTTTATTGACTTCAAAAGCCATATTACCCCTCGAATAATACGAAACAAACAAAGCGCATTTTTATCACATCCAACTTGAGCCCCACACAGTAACAAAGGTTAAGTTACCAGTAACACAAGAACATGGATCCGTAATGTTATCCCAACAGAATATTCAAGGCGCAATTCTTAGAAACACGTTGTCGACAGCAAATAAAAGTTTAGCGTGGGCAGAACTTATCAACAACACTGACAAACTTATTCAGATTACAGTAACCGACCCAGTAATTGCGACTGAATTTAATTTACACGAACATCATCTTTATTCAGCGGAAATATATCCAGTCCCCGTTTTCCAAGAAGACATAGATATAAAAAATGTGATACGTACAGATCATATGAATGCCGAAGAAAAAGAACAAGTAGAAAGACTATGCGAAAAATTCTCAGATATTTTCCACCGACCTAATATGCCATTAACTTTCACCAATCAAGTCAAACACCGAATTAAAACTAAGGACGAAATACCAGTGTACACAAAATCTTACCGGTACCCACATGTCCACAAACCAGAAGTACAAAACCAAATTTCATCAATGCTAGATCAGGGCATAATAAGACCGAGTGATTCCCCATGGTCATCGCCAATTTGGGTAGTCCCAAAAAAACCAGACGCATCTGGAAAAATTAAGTGGAGAATAGTAGTCGACTACCGAAAGGTAAATGAGAAAACCATCGACGATTAGTATCCTCTCCCCAACATCTCAGACGTATTGGACAAATTAGGACGGTGCCAATACTTTACTACATTGGACCTTGCCAGTGGCTTCCATCAAATAGAAATGGCAAAAGAAGATATACCTAAAACTGCATTTAACGTGGAACATGGACATTTTGAATATGTCCGAATGCCATTCGGCCTTAAGAACGCTCCTGCCACTTTCCAAAGGGTTATGGATAGTGTGCTAAAAGGACTACAAGGACATATCTGCTTGGTTTACATGGATGATATTATTATCTATTCAACTTCCCTACAAGAACACATCGTTAATCTCACAAAAGTCTTCCAACGACTTCGAGAGACCAACTTGAAAATCCAACTTGATAAGTCAGAATTTTTGCAAAAACAAGTTTCATTTTTAGATCATATCATCACACCAGAGGGAACAAGACCAAATCCCGACAAAATTCAGGCAATTTTAAAATATCCTATTCCTAAGACAACACGAGAAATTAAAGGATTTTTAGGACTTTTGGGATACTACCGTAAATTCATCAAAGATTTTGCTAAAATTACCAAACCGTTAACCTAATGTCTCAAAAAAGTTGCAAAAATAGAACATACGCCAAAATTTATTCAATGTTTCGAAATTTGTAAGAATCTACTTACAAATGAGCCTTTACTACAGTATCCAGACTTTGACCAACCCTTCAATCTCACAACAGATGCTAGCAATTTTGCAATTGGTGCTATCCTATCTCAAGGACCGATTGGGAAAGACAAGCCAATAGCATATGCTTCAAGGACACTCAATGACTCTGAACAAAATTACTCGACTATAGAGAAAGAAATGCTTGCAATCATTTATGGTACCAAGTATTTCAGGCCGTACTTGTTTGGCAGAAAATTCACAATTCTTTCGGATCATCGACCTCTACAATGGCTCTTCTCATTAAAGGACCCAAATTCAAAATTAATTCGATGGAGACTAAAATTAGAGGAATACACCTACGACAGCGTGTATAAAAAAGGAAAAAGTAACACCAATGCCGATGCCCTCTCAAGGATAGAAATTCATACAAAAGAAACTTTCGACCATTTTGACTATATGAAAGATTTTAATAAACAGCTCGAAAACAACGACGTTGAAAATGCTTCGCTGTACAATAACCCGCCTGATGACAGAACGGACGATTTCTCAGAAATTACCGCTCCTGTTCAACCTTCAACCCAAAATATAAGACGAGAGAGCAACGAAACTTCCACAACAGAAACAGCTGATGAAATACCTGAATTATCTCCCGATGATGACGAAACTGGTCACACAAACCAAGAAGAACCTATATTTAGTTTTCCAATTTCAGAAAAACCCTTAAATTACTATAATAATCAAATAAGACTAAGTTTTGTCAATCACAGTGCAGTCAGACCAGTCATAGAACAATGTTTTCTAAACAAAAAAAGATATCATGTTCAAATTGGCTTAGATAACACAGAACAAAATATAATTAATTTTTTCAAAGAATATGTCCGACCTAAAGTGAAGTACGCAGTACTTTTTGAACCCGAAAACAGCCTTCGACCTTATCAAATGCAACCAATTTTTGGAAGACGTCAACAACACCGAGCGTCAACAAGAAACCATAAAAAACTATCATGAAGGAAAGACCAACCACCGAGGAATAAACGAGACAGAAATTCAAATCAGAAGACGCTATTATTGGCCAACTTTAAAGAGTGACATCGAGGAATATATTAAACTTTGCGACACTTGTCAAACCAACAAATACGACAGAAATTCACCAAAACCAAAATTTATGATAACACGGACCCTAACTAAACCATTATTCACTTGGACACATTTCAAGCTAACGGGCAAAAGTTTTTAACAATAATAGACGCATTCTCAAAATATGGACAGGCATACCCAATTGATGGATCCAATGCAGTCAGCGTACTCAATGCCTTATTGATTTTTATAACACACCATAAAATTTCAATTCATTATACAACTCCAGAAAATCCACAATCAAATGGAATGATCGAACGTTTTCATTCAACTATCATTCACTATCAACATCTCCGCATTCTAAAAGAAAAGAAAAAACCGTTTAATATAAAAGAAGAAATGCCCTACGCAATTTTAGGATACAATCACTCTGTACACTCCGTGACGAAACAAAGACCAATCGACTTATTAAATGGACATCTAGACCCGAGCGACCCTTTCGATATTGATATAAATCGTACTTTGGTTAATAACTACATCGAAAATCACAGAGAAAAAACAAAAACGATATATTCTGAACTAAATAAAAAATCTATTCAAACAAAAGAACGTACTATCGAAAACAGAAACAAAAAACGACAAGTACCAGTGACATATAAGGCAAACACTAAAATTTACACCAAAACTACAACAAAAAGAAATAAAATGTTGCCTAGATTTACTGCCACTAAAGTAAAATCAAATAATAAAGTCACAGTAAACCTCCCTAATACAACCATCCATAAGAAAAATATTAAACATACACCCAAATTGAAACAACAAAAATTTGACACAGGTACTTCATTACAGATGGACCCCCGCCATGGGCCAGGAAGTGAAAATAAAAGACCTGAAAGACAATCCAGGGATACTTCCCCTAAACCTGGGACAAGCAAGGATTCAAACTAGTACACACGATTTTATACATTATTATAACTTGACACCGATCGCCCAAGAGATCGACCACTTACAAAAACATTTCCAAGAACTTTCAAAATGTATGCCTACTCTAATTGGATACGGAAACGAAAACTTAAAAAACTTCAACAAAATTCTACAATATCAAATACATCGAAAATTTGAAACAATTTACCCAATTCACAGGACCAAAAGAGGACTAATAAATGCCTTAGGCAGCATTATTAAAACGATATCTGGAAATTTAGACAACGCAGATGCTGAACGATATAACAAGGCAATTTCGACCTTACAGAAAAATCAAAAAAATGTTATTCGAGAAGCAAACCAACATACTTATTTCCTTAACTAAAAAACTAATCGATAATTTTAATACTACGACAACAATGGTAAAACATAACCAAAATATCCTGGCAAAAGAAATAAACACGTTAAAAAATGAACTTCAACAGAATATTTATGAAACATCCCAGTACATAAGAATACACAGTATTATGGACCAGCTGAGTTTATCGCTACAGATTGTATTACATCTTTTAACTGACCTAGAAAACGCAATCACGTTTGCAAAGGTAAATATTTTACATAATAGTAGGTATAGTAAAAATAGATGAAATGGAAACCATAATCGAAACAATGTTAGAAAGCCATTTAAAAGAACAGCTGCTTTACGTCAAAGAACAAGATTTGACTGCATATTATGACGTCATATCAGTAGACGCCTACTACTCGAACCAGATGATAGTTTTTATTCTGCACTTTCCTCTCCTACACCCTCAAGTTTTTACACATTATCATCTCTATTCAATCCCCACTAGTAATTTTACCACAATTATTCCACCTTTGCCTTATCTGCCCTACTCGATCTTTACAACTCCACGAACAGCACCCTTATTGAAGAATTAACAAAATCAAGTTATATTGGAATTTTCCCGAAGCCAACCAAAGTCTATCTACAGTGTACGACTTCAAGCATCGCAGACCTTCACGGTACCTACCTCATCGAGTTACCCCTAGGCTGCAACTTCAAAACTCCGACAGAGAACTTCATCAACTCCGATGACTCATCCAAAGAACAACCCTTGCTGTTACCGAAAATCAAGACAACCCAAATTAATTGGAAAGAAATCAGAAGGCCGATTAAATTGGATAAAATACCTTTAGACGAGTTGCATAAAATTCAACAAGAAGAACAACTCCAATCATTAGTCTACGAAGACGCCATCGACTACACCCATTTTTGGACCACACCGCTGTACTTACTTGTGACAGTGATTTTCGCATTTGTCTGCTTCAAATGCCTGCACCGACTTAGACTCAAGAAGCACCAGGAAGAAGAAGCCAAAAATAAAGTTTTGTTCGTCCCTTACAAAACTTCTTCAGAGGATGGAGAAGTTACAGGAGCTAATATTGCCTAGAAAGCACGAGAGACTATTTTGCCGACTCAACACCAACCGAGGTTATATATTCTCGCGCTGGCCCGTCTTAAGGCAGTCTTGACATTTTTATTGTATCGTAATTATCTTACAACCCTTATAAATTTTGTTAGGTTTTATCGAATAAAATCTGTTTTTAAAAACGGGTTGTTTCGGCCACAGATCCTAACTCGTGGTATTTGGGATAATTTGCCCCATTATTTAAACATGCAGTAATTTTTGTTTTGCATTTTCGGCATTTTGTACCTCACTGATGACGTGGTTAAAATTAATGTATTTATGAATAAATCACCTTGTATACAGGGTGTCCAACTTTAAAACTGTACAAATCCGTAAAATTTTAATTTTTGGAGATAATCGCCTAAACTTTTTTTTGTTTGAAAGGCCTTCAAAGATCGCTTCTTTTGAACTTCCTGCCATTTTCAAAATGAAAATCCAGGGCCGGCTGCGATTTTTTTATACCCCCGATTTTCACGAAAACCATTTGGCGATTTTTTTTTATTTAAAATCTGATCCCACAGCGTTAATCAGAACTTCCCAGAACCCTTATATACAACATTTGAATAAAAAATATGCAGGGAGTTCCATTCTGGAGGGTGTAAAAGTTGAGCAAAATAGGAATTTTAAAGACATCTGCCAAGTCAAGTGTGCCATGGAATCCCCTCAAAACAGTTGAATGGTCAATAGGACCACTCAAGGTGTTGGTGTGCAAAGGTCCAATACGAAATATACAGAGTGTTCTTATCTGTGCCATCTCAAATTACTGAATTTTTGGAACTTTATACGGGTCAAAAATCGAGTATATCAAAACCGCTCCACATACTATAAACGAACTAAATCTAAAAAATACAGAAGCCTGTCAGTCAGTAAGTCCATATCAGCCTTGTTTATATAAACAAGGATATCAGTTAACGTGGCTTGTGGCTGATGTGCCACAACTGGAAACGCACAGAAAATGTATCATCTTAGACAGTGACTTTGTTGAGAAAGGTCTAATAATTTAAATTGTTTTTATTTGTTGGTTGGCATTTCGTAAAGAAATGAATTACTTTTGTGTTTATTAATATTTTTTCAATGATTCCAAAGCATTTCTGACCAGTATAAAGTTTAATAAAAAATCAGAATTTTGAGATGGCTCAGAGAAAAATACCCTGTATATTTTTGTAGTAAATCTTTCCACACCAACATTTTGAGTGGTCCTGTTGACCATGCAACTATTTTGAAGGGATTGGCACACTTGACTCGCCAGATATCTTTAAAATTCCTACTTTTTGTTCAAATTTGGTATATGGGGGTTTTGGGGTGTTCTGATTAACGCTGTGTGGTCAGATTTTAAATAAAAAAATCGCAAAATGGTTTTCGTGAAAATCAGGGATATAAAAAACTCGCAGCCGGCCCTGGATTTGCATTTTGAAAATAGCAGGAAGGTCAAAAGAAGCGGTTTTTGAAGGTCTTTCAAACAAAAGAAAGTTTAGGTGAAATATTAATATTTCTAACTAACACCGGCGAATGTCGACATTCAGCATGCACATATATTATGATGTATGTTGAAAATAAACATTTTTTATGAAATGAAAACTTTTATGAACATTTCATGTGACAAGCTTTTTGATTTAAAAAAGTTGTCGCTATATTTGGCATTAAATTAACGAAAACCTAAACTTATCTTTCATTTAATTTTTAATTGGGTTTTTGGCCACCAAACAGATTAAGAGACAACTTTTTCAAGTTGCCAGAAAAATTCAGAAATTCTTTATTTTCTATTATTATTTATGTATTATTTATCGCGTCTCGGTATTCGGTTGGTGTATTTTTCATTACTGATCACTGTCGTCTTCGACATCCACCGAAGTTTATGTGTGTTTGTTGACATATACCGGTAATACCGAATGTATGATAAAATTAATAAATACTCGGTCTTCCACCAAGCATTTTGTCGAATGCCGACATTCATTAATTTCGGTCTTTCATGGTAACATATTCATTGCAAAAAAAATAAGTGCTTTAATTATTTGTCACATTAGAGAAGTTGCAACTCTGCAAAAAAGTTTGTAAATAAATATTAAAATGTTGAGGACGAAGTTGTGTATATTGGATTATGGATCTAGGTATACAGATCATTGGTATTGCCAGATCACACCATGCGATGTTGTTTTTATTAATTAAAATTTAAAATATTATTATTTCCAGTCGTATAATAAGTCACTACAATTTTTCGAGATGTCTCGTCTCGTCTCGTTTCGTCTCGAGCTTGTCTCGAAGGATTTTATCTCGTCTCGTCTCGTCTCGAAATTCGAGACAAAATGCTCTCGAGACGAGACAAAACGGCTTCGAGACGAGACGAGACGAGACGTCTCGTGTCTCGTGTCTCGCGGCAACTCTACAGCTAAAGTTATTTCGGCTCGGGGCTCTGGGGTCAAGTCTTCATTGTGAGGTGCAGATGCTTCCGGTGCCCCCGAAAAATCAAAAAATGAGAAAAAACACGCAATTTCCAAGAGCGGTTCCTCAGGATTTCCCGTCAATTTCGCTAATTCTACAGCCGTCCCGTTTCTCGAAACTTGAAAACGGGAGTCGGGAAATTTGTTTAAATATCGAATTTTCGTGGTTTCTTTCGGAAATGGAGGAAAGTACAAGACCCAATTAAGAAACTTACCAACTCCTTCGATTTTTAGGACAGCACTTTTCGAATTTATCAAAAAATGGTAAATATGTTCCTGGGACCTATTAAAAAATTAAAAATTAACCACAACTTCTTTAAATAACAATGATCGGGTCCATATTAATTGAGGCAACCACTCGCTTCAAGTAAAGAAATATACTGTTTACACTTTACATAACATCTTATTCTATAATCTTATGAGAGTTGAAATCATGCGGTATAAGGCTCTTGGACTATTAGTACTATAGGTTGAACTTAGTTAATTTTACTTTCTTGTAGTAGATCCCAATTTTTCATTGAGTCAGAACACAAATTATTATTGGACAAGAATTTTCTAATAAAATTTAAATATCTGGCCATATTAGATCAATGAAATGGAGCGTGTTAGTTAATCCGAACCGAACAGTAGCGCATTCCAAATTTTTTTACCAGATGTTTTTCCTTTGCCCGAATACACAGAAAGCAATTCGGATGCACCGGTTCGCAAGAAACTTTTGTACACTTCCCACCACACAAACCATATTTAGGAGCCCGTTTCCGCGCTCACTAATGAAACTTTAATCGGTTTAACATATCGCGACATAGGTAACAATCCGACTTTAATCACACTAAATCTTGGCGAACGGATGCCCGCGGGGAGATGTTATCAGATGGGGATTCCCGGTTTAATCCACTCCCGGTGTTTATATGCAATTTTAACCGTAATTTATATCAGCGACGCCTCCGTTTTATTTTCTTTCCGCCGCCGCCATGCCTCACACTCGAGCGGAATTTAAGCGGCGCCAACGGCCCAAGTGGCGAACATCTGGTTTCAATGGCCGGGCGGCACGATGAGTGCTAGACGCCGACACCATTGGTGCGACAGCGAACAGCACTTGCGCTTTATGGTCTTATACCAGAGAACAAGAGAACAAGGAAGGGGAGAATATAAACTCGACGGCGGCGCCTTTGATCTTTGGAAGCCGGTGGTCGCCATGTTGTCTGTTTAGAAAACAGGGCCGTATTTAGAATTTAGCGAAGGGATAGTGTAGGTCTGTACTCAGATATTTTAAATCATTCATTTATAAACACAAAACAAATCATACATACTGAAATGATGATTGGAACAGGCAAAAATATTAATTGGATTTTGAAGGAATATTTTTAATTTAAGGTAGTTAGAAAACTGAAATATTTAGTAGGTATGGAAAGGCGATTTTTCTTATCTTATTCCAAAAATTTAATATTTTATTGATCTTAAAATTTGATGATTGCCCGAGCAATATTTTTTAAGCAATCATTTTGTAGAATACAAATGAAAAACAAAACATAGGTTTTGTATGTATTAGAATATTGTCTTCATCGGATTAATTAAATATACCTACCCAGTTCTAAAACAGTTTCGTTTTTGTCTCCTTCATTAAAATCAGTAGGTACCTACGACTCTCCGAAAAAACTTGGATATTTGTATGCGAATAGATATACTTAGTAAAAAAATATATTTTTTCCATAAAATAAACTTTATTGATGTTTCCATATAATAAGCTTATTTTTGTTTGTACATTTTCAATTTCTCTCTATAATAATTTTTAATGCTATATTACATACTAGGTACTATATTACAGGCGTGTTTGTTGTTATTATGTACACGCGCGGCCTCATAAATCGTTCCACTAGGCATATCAAGGAAAATAGGTTAATAAATCGCTGCATTATCATTATAATAAGGTGGATTTAAAGTTTTACACAGTTTCTTGGTGTTTTGAGATTCACGTAACGTGAAATTACGCGGATTTCTTTGATTGTCAAAGTGGTATTAGTTAAATAAGGTATACTATCTAAGTATAATTGTGTTATAGAAGAATCTCGTAGTGGTTTTTACATTGGTTTATTACACTTCTTCATCTTAACCGCTAACCAAATCTTTGGTTTATTTCAATTTTTAAAGCTTTCCTGGAGTCCTCGGGTGAGGTTCCGATGCTTCCCGGGCCCCCGAAAAATCGAAAAATGAGAAAAAAACAAGCAATTTCCAATGGTTTTAGAGGATTTTCCGTGGGTTTCGTTGATTCTTACAGCCGTCCCGTTTTTCGAAATTGGTTAATCGTGAATCGGGAATTTCGAGTTTCTTTTTGATACCGGGGGAAAGTACGACACCCAATTAAGAGATTTACCACCTTCTTCGATTTTTAGAACGGCTCTATATTCGAGGTTGTCGAAAGACTTTTGCGAAAAAAGCCACCAATGTCCGTGGGCAGGGTTATATGATTTTCCACTATTTATTCAGGCAATCTAAGGCCAACCTAACAGCGCCGAATTTACTGTTTTTTGCACTGTAACTGGCAATGTCACGTAAGGCAATGTCTCGTAATAAGATGTTAGATTTGCCGTCACTTACGCCTTTAAGGTTATCGCTGGCTTTCAAATCGCGAGAGAGGGGAGGGGTAATTGCGATGTTGTCAGTTGAACGCCTTTGCGTCCGCACGTATTGGAACGATTTCAAGGGCCGCGCGTGTACTTTAGAAGGGTGCCTAACTTCTCGATAAAAAAAAACTATAAGCGCAATTAGTATTCATAGGTACATAGGTATGAACACAGGTAAACAGAGTAAACCCACACTGGTAACAATAACGTATGGCCTGTTTCCTGTTTATGCAGACTTAATTTAACCCTTTATTATGTATTCTATTTTTGATTTGAAAGGTTTTTTGTTGTTTTTGTGCCTTTTTGTCTTAAATTACATGTAAGTTCGATAATTTTATTTACGAATGACTTAAGATATTAACTTAGGTATTCTTAAGTGAAATCGCGTGAACTACACCATGCATTTTCAGTGTTTTAACTTACGATTTTTATTTAAATCCTTAAATTAAGTCTGCCTTTAGATACTTAAGTGGAAGATTATGATAATGCAGTAAATTGCACCTGAACAGCAACTAATTCCCAGAGATTTCACAATTAATTATCTACCAATGCTCTTTTGAAAAGGAGAAAAACGATAACCTACAGTTGTGACTTTTGTTCACCCACGCAGCCTTTCGCTGTGCACATAACGCCCCCGCTTTTGTCTCACTCACGATCATAAGACAAAACACTGAACAAAACAACACACTCGCAATAAAGAAAACTTCAAATTGACGCCGTCACTGAAGATCTGTTCGCTCGAAACGCTAAACTGAAAGTGACGCCTCTGTCTAAACAAAAAACATGGCTGATATAGGCTGCGCCCCCTTGAGTTTAAATTGTTCTCTGCTTATATCTTCTTTGTGAACCAAAGAACATCAAAGACTACTTTCACGGGAACAACGGTGATCGACGGAAAATTCTAGTTTTTATACAATTCTCAATGGAAAGAAAGCAGAAATAGGCTTATATTTTTATGAGACAAGGTGAGAAGTATAATTATGTACTTGTGGTATAAGAGGGCGTCGAGAAGTGCACTTTTTTACCACGTTTTTATCAACTGGCTTTCTTGACCTTCTTTGTCGGTTCGTCAAATTTTGCAATGGATTTTAAATTAATTTACCGATGAGCTAGAGGCTTAAAACTTTAAAGATAGCTCAGAACTTGATGGAAATGCAATATTAGCTCGCTATATTCATATTATTATGTGATTTGTGCCCCATTTATGAATATTAAATAAAAATATTTGACTAGCGGATATCTATGAACAGATAAGCACGTGCCATAAGCTGGTAATAAATTTTAAAAAATAACGAAGAAAGGAGGACAAGCAAAGAGACGGACAAGAAACCGAGTTATTTAACAGTTTGCAAGAATGCGAACTAGTACTTTCAGCACCATAAGTTGGTATCTAAGAAGGATCTCGAATTAATTTATTTAAATATTGAAGTAAAAATCTTATAACATTAATTTTGATTCTTTCTTTATTTTATATTTCAGGAAAATAACAATTAAATAGATTGATATATTATTGGTAGGTATAGGTATAATAATTTTCTATTTCAAATATCATCGGATAAAGAGAAGCTTAAATAAATCTGAAATTTGCCGCATGTTACATGTCTCTGTCACAATCTTATCAAGATGTGTAAGGCTCAATTCACAGCACGTACGTGGTGATTCAACATTTTGACCAATAAAATGGCTTTTTTCGATCTGTAGCGAGCAACACGCATAATTTTAAACTTTTGGTCAATACAAATTTTAATCTAAGTAATTACTCACATTTTGAGACAAACATTATTGAAAAATATTTATCACAATGGCCGTCATTAGGCTTTTCGGGCAAAGGCTAATGACGTGTGAATTGTTACCTATAGCAGCGCAATCTTTCACGATAAATATTTTAGTAAGTAGCAAATAAACCACATGAGTCATAAAAAGAACTTCTGTGCCGAGGTACATATTATATATTTTTTTGAAATCGGAAAAAAATGTTTTATTAGGCAAGAAAATAATCATACGGGATCACCCCCGTCCAGGAGCCAACTGCGCGCGGCGTTGCTTGACTTTGACGATCGCTCTACCTAGGTCAAGTATGACAAGACACGGCGCCTTCTAACAGAAAAACCAAACTGCTCCTTGTTGTGCAGCCTCCATAACAAATCTATTGATATTCAAACCTACTAAAATATTTATACTGATAGATTGCGCTGCTATAGGTACAATTTCACAATGTGTACGAATAGTTAAATGGGCCTTTATTGGCCGGGTTTTGAATATTTGGTCACTTTTGACGAGCGATGGCTCCGCGTCTGACGTTTGATGTTTACATCTCGCCAAGGCCTACTTATTGAAAAAATCGTACAATAATGGGTTACTTCAGTGCCGATTTCTGTGCTTTTAATGACGATTTTGGGACACTTTACTGCCGATTTCAATAAATAGTTATTTATGTACCAAGGCACTGAAGTTCAACTTTTTATGACTCATGTGGAGTTTAGTTGCTGAGGCCTCTGGCCGAGGCAAATAAACCACATGAGTCATAAAAAGAACTTCAGTGCCGAGGTACATATTATATTTTTCTTGAAATCGGAAAAAAAAAGTTTTATTAGGCAAGAAAATAATAATAAGGGATCACCCGTCCACGAACCGACTACGCGCGGCGTTGCTTGACCTTACCGATCGCTCTACCTAGGACAAGTATAATGATGTACGGCACCTTCTGACAGAAAAACCAAACTGCTGCTTCTTGTGCAGCCTACACAACAAATCTATTGATTTTCAAATTTACTAAAATATGTGTACTGAAGGATTGCGCTTCTATAGGAAACAATTTCGCAATGTGTACGAAAAGTTAAATGAGCCTTTATCGGCCGGGTTTTGAATATTTGGTCACTTTTGACGGGCGATTTCTCCGCGTCTGACGTTTGATGTTTACATCTCGCCAAGGCCTACTTATTGAAAAAATCGTACAATAATAGGCTACATTATTGTACGATTTCTGTACTTTTAATGACGATTTGGGGACATTTTAATGCCGATTTCAAGAAAAATATATTATTTACCTCGGCACTGAAGTTATTTTTATGACTTATGTGGTTTATTTGCCTCGGCCAGAGGCCTCGGCAACTAAATTCCACATGAGTCATAAAAAGTTGAACTTCAGTGCCTTGGTACATAAATAACTATTATTATACGTTTAGTAATAAAAGTAAAGTAGTAAAAAAATACTTATATTATTTTATTATTTTGTTTCCAAAATATCTAATATTGAAACATGAAAAGTGTTGCAAGTTGTCGTAATGTATTTTTGGACTTTCTCTGGCGTTTTTCCGAGCGTTTTTTCATATAATAAAAAAAAATCTGTCTTGTGGTTTTTAGTAAGGTTGCAGCGGTAGATGTGCATTTTGATCTAGAACAAACGATCGACGAGTCCGGCTAATAGTTATACTGCGGTATTTTACGTTTTAGCACCATTTTCTAAGAGGAATGCAATGAAAAAATAAAAATGGGGGTCTCCATTTGAAAAAAATTGAGTTTTCGCATATTTTTAATGACAATATTGGACATCAATTTCTGAACACCCTGTACAATATTTTAAAGTTTTATCTTCAGATCCGCGTGACCCTTCATATTGAGTATCAATGTGCAAAATATTAGTTTTTTCATTAATCTTAGTTAAAACTTACAGCTAATTAAATGCGCCAAGTCATCTGTCAAAAAAATCATAAAAGTGAAAATATCTTCAAAGCGGTTAGAGATAATGACACATATGTATTCATGAAGTTGACTTAGAATTTTATAAGGAATTCAAAAATGTAATAATATTTAAAATAAAAAAGTTAGTACTCACTTCCGGTTTTTCCGGAAGTGCCACCATCTTGAAAATATTTTGAAAATAGAGTTCCTAACCTCGTATATGATTCCTCAAAATTTGAAATCAAAATGTCATTTCCATCCCAATAATCTTCTAATGAAACACTTATAAAAATCACCCTGTATATCTGTCTGTAAAAGCTTCTAAAAGCACAATTGCATCCTGTATAAGTTTGGCTAGGACGACCAGAGCACCTCAATCCGTCTGCGGTTCGGCCCCATCATTAGCGAGGGCGAGGCCACTCCGTCATAGTCGGTCCCAGCTCAGGACAAAACCACAGGAATGAACAAGGCCTTGGAACATAATGGAATGTGTCACAACAAGGCCTACTATAAAGACAGGCCCTGGCGCACAAAAATCACGTGACCATCTTAGTCAGACGTTACATGTCATTTGTCACATAACTGAGAGCGGCAGCTTGGGTTTTGAGAAGTTTTCAATGTTTAAAGTGTTTTTAAACGTCTTAGTTTATATTTTAGAAACAAGTTTGTGTCTAGTGCGCGTGTGTCCTGGAGGAGGGGAACCGCCCAGGTGTTATTATTGGCCTCTGGGTGTCTGGGTGGGAGTCGTGCCGTCCAAGAGTATTGGTGCCGCTCGCACCGACGCGACGCGTTAGCGCTGTTAAGGGGAATTCTCCCCCGAACCAGAGAATAGGGAACCCGGAATGGACTATTATGGACATGGACATGGGACAGTATTGGACAGTGGAGCCTGAGACACAGAGGGGTGAACTGATTACGGGAGATTCGCGAGTTCAGACGGTCCGGGTGGCTGGAAGCCGTTCCCGTTGACCACGTTCGGGTTGTGTATTTATTGTATTCACCATTCACCTTGTGCGAAATAAATCAGTGTTGTAACATACTCGAGGATTTTTGTTGTCGACCTACGCCCTGATAATAATATGGTCTTTCACGCTGCCGATCAACTGAGACCTCGTCAATATTTACAGTACTGAGGTTAGTTTTCATTTTTATTTCTCGTAAAAAATAACCTAAATACCAAATATTGGGTCTGTTTATACATATTACAAAAGCCAGGAAGACAAATGTGTTGTAGGAGGAAAATACCTATAGAGAATATCACCTAAGCTAAAGGAACAATTTTTGAGAATGTGCCAAAATATTGTGAGTTCAGTGCCGTTTAACTCTCAGCCTAAAACAGCTGAGGCAGGTTGAAAATTTTGGGAAAACAATTAGAGAAAGCTTGAATGCACAAAACCAATAATGTAATCGATGAAAGAAAACTTGCCAAATTGTTACGAAATTTGTTTTTTTCTACTTATCTCCAAAAATGCCTTTCATTATATACGACTAAGTTGGTCACGTGACTACGCGATTATGCGTTAGCGCCGTGGCCTGTCTTTATCGTTGGCCTCGGTGTCACAACAATGTGGCTACTTTACCATCCTCAAAAACTTTATATGAATCAATAATCTTTTGTTATTTAGGTAACTGAGATCTTTTTGATATGAAAGGACTTGTTCAATTTAAGCTCCAAGAACACAAGCTGTTAGTTGCATTCCACGAGAAGTCCAAAAATAGGAAGAACGTCTCACACGACGTCGTGTACTTAGTCTGTCCAGTGCACACAGCGACAAAGCAAGAAGTTGCACTCCATATTTTTCCCAATTTCTTAAAACATAAATTTCAATATACTAGGGTGGAAATATCATTTATATATAATATGCCTGGGCACACCTTGATGTGCCCTACGAACTATCCAAAGCCTTTTACGTCCGAAGGGTTTCGCCAGCAGACCCGATTACCAGGCCAAGATCGCCCCATCCGTCTTCCGCTGTTATCCCCGCTGGCGCCGGCCATAGTGTGACCTGGAAAATCCGATTTTTTCGGACAGGGACGATCGACCATAAAGCTTGCATCGGATTTTTGTTCTATCCTTGGTCTAATATATATCGACGTCAGTAAGCAGTCAAGGCAAGCTGCAGAAAATGCAACAGCTGGCGTGTCTAGGTATCACAGGGGCACTAACTACATGTCCAACTTCAATCCCTGAGAATGACAAACGATGCTGACACAATACTACTTTGAACTACAGTTTGAAGTGGTCATCTAAGATCGCCAAACTAGTCAAATCGTAATACCATAAATATCTACCGGAGCAAGCATCTGGTATATAGACGGATCCAAAATTGATGATGGAGTTGAAATAGGGTCTTAATTATATAGGACAGTCCTTAAGCAAGACACGATTCATTTTCCATGATCCATTTCCATGCTTCAAGCCATGTATGTACCCATGAGTGTATCAATAGGCGCATCAAGGGGGCAAGAATCTACTTATTAGACACTCAGGCGGCATCGAAAGCTCTGAAGTCTTCTACTTACGAGTCTAAAGTTAAACAAAAAGAAGTCTACTTGAGGAACACTCCAGGCCAAAGACAAACCAAAAGATTTTTGACCTGAGAATGCCACCAAGCTTTTCACACTAAACAAGAATAACGAATTAAGACTAATCACAGTTATCCTTACTCGACAAGGTATCATCTTAAACAATGAGCAAAACAAATAATGAACTATGTAGATTCTGCAGCGAACGGGATGCGATTAGTGAGCACATATTGTGCGAGTGTCTCCTCTTAATTCGAAGCAGATTCATACACTTCAAAAAGATTGATATAAGTCCAAACGAAACTAGCAACATGGCCCCAAGAAAAATTAAAAGCGTAGACGACCTTGGCATTTACTAGAGTAGGATCATTCTCAAAAGATCCACCTATAGTTGGCAGTGAGGAAAGGCTATGAAAGAAAATGACCCCAAGAAAATCTGCAAACTTATAGTTTGTATACAGCAAGAGTGAATATGGAGTGAAAAAAATGGTGAATTTTTTTTTTTCAGATAACACCTTTCGAAATAAAATACATTCAAGGGTTGCTTGAAAAAACTTAACTATGTTCTGTTAACACGGGAATTGCCTACTTGTACCATTGTAAAGAAAACGGCAAATATAGGTACACTTGCGAGTAGAGCAAAATCAAATAATTATTAATCTCACTTTCACAATGATCCAAACTTGGAATATTCGTATGTAATATCACAAGTGCCGGAAATTTTATCGATAATTTTTTGGAAAGCGCTATTTTGCCTAGAAGGACCACGAGTATAAAATTGGTCTCTTATTTTATCTCTGAAAATAAAAGCCCAATTTGTACGAGTGGTTTTGCTAATGGGCAAAATAGCGCTTGAGAATAAAATTATTTACAAAATTTTCCGGCACGAGTGATATTTGGCGAGATTATTTCACGAATACGATTTAATAATTTCTGTATTAATTTTTTCTATGTTTACATTTCCAAAACGACTCATTTTGAACTAGTTTATTGACAGCTTCGACTGTGGCATCATTCGAGTAAACCAACATGGCGCTTGGATATCCAAGGCAAATGCGATTATACCTACACCCTGTTAGCGTTGGTTTATTTTCTGAATGTGTGTCGTAAATTTTAACGGAGACGGAGGTCTAATAACAACAATTTAGCAATGTAAAAGTTATATAAATTCATTGATACAATGCTTAATAATACCGCAACATAATTTATAAGCTGCATAATTTAGAACAGTGTTGTCAAACACACCAATTTTAAGAAGTACGTGTTTGTATCCAACAGATTCGCGGTTGCTAAGCAACGAAGTGATAATTGCACAAGTGGTATTACCGCTTTGCTTTTGCAGAGGCATATGATTGGTTGGATTTTTGTGGAAGGAGCTAACTTATTGGATGCGAGCAGTATGAAGGAAATAATGTAGAAACAATCAAATTCTTGTGCGAGTAAGGAGTGGAGTTACCACCTACTTCAGCTTCATTGCTATCCGCGATAAAGGCAGACTTTTATTATCTATTCTTTTTTAGAATCTTCGTTCCTGGCGGTGGGCAGCATTTCGTACGTTTATGACTTGCCAAAACGCCTTCCACATGCAAGTACAAGTGCACATATACATAAATCTTCCCCAGTGTACCTACCTAAACAGTTCCGTCGGATGGTTGGGCGACATCCAGTCCCGCATGCATGCTCCCGAATTTATTGCGGCCAATTTCCTAGCGGGGAAGCGGCCGTAATGCGACAGCGCCGATAAGCCCCGTTTGCTTTCTGCAGCGGCCCTGGATTGAAGCGTTAGACCGTTAGACGTATCTTTTCTGGAAGGATTCTTTATGACCTTAGATGAAAATAGGTAAACTGTGATACGTTAGTACTATTTTGTTGCTTCATGGCTGTACGTGGTGACTCATTAATTATATCGTGGTAAATGCGATTTTCTTGTAATATTGCTAGTGTATGGAAAATAAGTCGCAATAAATAAGCCTTAATAATAGCACTCGCAAGGAACAAACTGACAGCTTGGAGGCAAGCGGAAAACAATATTTGAATTTTCATGGCCTACCGTTTTTTGTTTAAATAAGGCAGAGAATGCGATAGAATAAGTCAAGATGGTAATAAGGGTAGGTATACATACCTACACGTATCATGCATATTTTAACGAAAATATGTTAAAATGTAGAACAATTCATTTTTAATTTTATAACACCCGTCAATATCAGCTAACATATTTTTATATTACAACAAAGATGTAAGATTGTGAGTGTAAATGTAAATACAATAAAAAGTGATAATGGGCATGAGCACTCGAAGTTAGAAAACAAAAAAAAAACTAGTAACCGCATACACGTGTTTCATGCTATTTGGCAATCATCAGTACGGTGTAACATCAACCAAATCAAAAAGATAGGAATGATTTGGGAAGCAACAAATCAAGTCCAGGCCGACTGAAGCTGCAAATGTGCTGTTGGCTCCTGCCTGGACTTCCTTTGTTGCTTCCCAAATCATTCCTATCTTTTTGATTTTTCTAACTTCGAGTGCTCATGCCCATTATCATTTGCTTTTTACTATTTATTAAATTCGTTTAATTAAATTTTGATATGTTCATTTGTAATATATATAGGTACATTTTAGATATAAATTTCTAGAATGCAGGATATTTTACCAATGAATAGAGTTTTATTCCAGTGTATTAAACGCAAGATATATTAAATTTACAAAATCCAAATTTTTTAAATAAAAATATACCTACATTGTATTTGGGCCTGGTGTCTTAACTTGAGCTGGTCATTTGGTTTCACACTTTCGTTGCGTAAACAGCTATGATCAGTTAGACCAGGTGCGTGTAAAGTAGCAAAATATCCGACTTCCAATTTTCTAATAGTAAGTGAAAATATTTGAAAATAATTTTTTTTCGTAATGTTATCGGCATTATTGGTAATTCGTTTATTGTGCTCTTGGGACTCAAGAAGATGTGGTGAATTGAGTTAGCCTTCTTGGACTGTTTCTATGCGTTCATGAATAAATATGTTTATTTGGGAAGTTATGTACTTCAACAATAAGAACTAGAATTTGGTATTTAATTTTTTTAAAAAACGTTAAAATAAATGGGCGTTTGTTAAATGTGAATTTTATTTTGAATGTCCTTTGATGCAAATGTAAGTAAATACATAAATATTTTTTATTAAATTATCCCTCTATGTAATTTTGTCTCTTTTATTTTTAGGCTTTCACGGATGTTTTCCATGTGAGAATGAATTTCCAGGCTGTTAAGCCGTGGTTGATGGAAATGTTCTAGGCATTTCGCTAGTCGTAACTGAAAAACATCTTTAGTGGTCGTCCAATGAGGGATTTTAACTGATCATCAAATGCCTAAATAATATCTACTGGCGACCTAACTGATAATAAGTTGCGATCCAACATATAGGACGAGTCGTCACTGAAGATGCTTACGGGTACGATCAGCAAAACATGTGGAAGATTTCCATCTACCACGGCGGAATAGCCTTAAAATTTGTTCTTATAATATATTAATTTATATTATACATATATAAATATTACCAATTACTATAAAATATATTTAAAGTAACAATTCAATATTTTGACTACTAATATGCATATTATCCTGAACATTAGATATAAACAAACATATTACATTTATTAAACTAAAGTAATATTACAGGCTAGAAAAATATTTTTATTGACGTTGTATTAATAATGAATATAACAAATGGTAATATTAAAAACATGAACATTATACAGTGTATCCGCGGACGAAGTCCCCAAGAGGACAAATATGGACAAAAAATTTAAATTTTCGGCAAAAAGTCATTCTTTATAAAAGTCTACGGAGAGAATTTTTAATTTTTCTATACAGGTTGCACAAAAAATACAAAAACATGAAATACTGTCAAGAATAAACTACCTTTATTTTTAAAATTTCAAAAACTTTTAATTAAAAAAGTTGTTTAGAACTAAAAGACTAAATAGGTAAAAATAAAAAACTCAAAGTCGGCCGATTTGCTTGAAAAGTTACAATCTTTTAATTCTAAACAACTTTTCTAAATAAATGTTTTTCATATTTTTAAAAACAAAGAAGTTTCACACTTGGCATTCAAAAAAATCAAAGTTGGCTGATTTGTTTGAAAAGTGACAAGCGGACATATCTTTTAATCCGAAACAAGATTTCTAAGTAAAAGTATTGATATTATTAAAAATAAAGGTAGTTTATTCTTGATGGTATTTCATGTTTTTGTATTTTTTGGGCACCCTGTATAAAAAAATTAAAAATTCTTTCCGTAGCTCATATTTCTTCGAGAAGCAGAAACTTTTATTTAGAATGACTTTTTGCCGAAAAACGAATTTTTTGGTCCGTTTGTCCTCTTGGGGACTTCATCCGCGGACACACTGTATATGTGATATCATCTCAGTTTTTAGATTTAATCGCAACACCAGTATATTTGCCCTTATAATACAGGCGATATTATAAAAATATTTTGCTTTGTAAAAGATAGTATTAGTATTGCTGTGCCGAATAATATTGAATTTCCTAATACTTATTATTATTTTTATTTTAGCTTTAAATATATTTTTTTCTCCCTGTAATATAAGAGGTTTATTGTTTATTTTTCTAACCTTATTTGTTATTATCTATTCTCTACGGTGCGAGCGTACTGCTTCTGAATGCTGGGCAGGGCCAAAGTCTATAGACTTTGGGGCAGGGCAGGCAAGTATACCATGTTTTAGCATCGCAAATCTCAAATTTCTGCAATTTCTGCCAATTTTGACACGTTTACCCGCTCTTTTTTAATTTGCTATTTATGCACCCAGCTGGTCGGAAACAGGCCCAACCATGAACAATGCTCATGTTGGCAACAAAACACGTACAGGCGCGTATACAGTAGATTAACTGGGCCATGTTCGCAACCTCAGTTTAGCCATTACGGAAGCCGTTAAAGTTTTGCGTAATTGCCGGCCTTAAAAATTTAATTTTCTCCGTTAATATTTATAGTTCATAAAGCTGGCCGTAATTAATTTTTGCATAGGCGAAATAAAGCGAGGTAGGTACAAAGCGGCCGAACCGACCACTAAATCCACCGAGATTTACCGGTTCTCATATACTCGTACACCGGCTCGATATTGTAACACCTCTTCCATAAGAGTTGCGTTTTTGGGGCATTACTCCATGTAAATGATAATCCATTCAAAAAAATGCACTTCAGCTGGTATTCGAACCCGGGACTTTTAGGAAACACCGGAGTCTCCTACTAATGGTCCATTAAAGCAAGTACTACGTAGACGATGGAACCCGTATATGCTTTGGTTGACAAAGTGGTGGCGTAAAATTACCTTGACGGGCAAATTACAAAACTGCAATAATTAATAAAGATAAAAAAAATTAATAGAAAACCATGGTTTTGTATTTATGTACACTTTCTCACTGCAAACAACTTTCTCTTATGCCATTTTTATCTACAGGGTGAGTCATTAGTAATGGCACATAGTGCAGCCGCATATATTTTGGGCCAAAATATTACGATTGATGCTATAATATGCCTTATAGAAATGTGGTTTGTTAAAGTTCATTTTTTAAAATTGAATTATGGATACGTCTCCCAAAATAATCAAGCTGCTGAACTGAAATTTGGCAATGCTCTGTTTTTAGTGCATCTCAAAAAGGTACTCTTGTTTCATAACGACCAAATCAACCGTTTGCGTTTAAATTGCCAAAACATGCCCCAAAACACCTGTTGATTTCAGTATTCGAAAAATAAAATTTTCACCTACTACTTTCAAATGTTACAGATCAACTGTACATTGAAAATTAAGAAAAAATGCCAAATGAACATTGGTCGAAACACATTTGTTTTCTTGAAATAGGGTGTCCATATTTTGTCGAGGTTCAATCCGTTCCATTTTGAAAGTGAACATTTTATGGGACATTGTTCATATAAAGTTTTTTCTCGCTTTAAATTGTACAGTCGTTGTGCAATATTTGAAAGCAGTAGGTGATTATTTTATTTTTCGAATCTTGAAATCAACATGTGTTTTGGGGACGTTTTGGCAATTTGAACGCAAACGGTTGATTTGACCGTTATGAAACAAGAGTACCTTTTTGTTGCAGAATGAAAAGATGCACTAAAATGATGGACCTTCAGGACCAAAAAAATTAACCTCAAAAATGTTACGAGGAAAAGCACAATCCAAAAACAGACCAAGTAGCGCCCTCTGTACGATACGTAGAAATTTACATTTTCAGCTTATTCTCCATCCCCAAAAACATAACAGTGCCAAATTTCCGTTCAGCAGCTTGATTATTTCGGAAGATGTAGCCATAATTCAATTTAAAAAAATGAACTAACGCCCTGTATCTCTTAAACAAACAACATTTCTATAAGGCATATTGGTCTCAATCGTAATATTTTGGCCCAAAATATAGTTAACTATGCGGTTGCACTATGTGCTTTTACTAATGACTCACCCTGTATACAACGCAAGTCTGCAATTTTTCGTTTATATCTAAAGATATCCCCCCAAAACCGGTAAAATAATATATGTATAATGGTAACAAAGATTTCGGAAGCCTTTTTTTTAACTTTTTATGTTTTTACGAAAAAACGTTTTCAAGTAGGTACATACCTACAAGAAAATAAATAATAGGAGTAAACCTGGCACAGAAAAATAAATCGTGCTTACTTCTAAAGTTATTTTAGAATTAGGAAACTTCCTACTGAAGAGTTTTTAAATAACTTCAAGATCAGTAAACTGCACTTACCTTTTTAGATCTTTTTTACTTCCGTGGTTTATACAGTATGTCCTCGGATTATTTTTGGACGACTCTAGTAAATGACAAAAAAATTTCGAGTTAAAATTTGATATTTTGGGGTTCAGCCTTGCTTGATTTGAAACTAATTTGTGACAAAATTTTAGTTTCGTCAGGTATGCATTGAAAATTTCGAAAAAAAAATTTTTTTCTCAACAGTAAAGAGGCCATTTTTCAGAATGGTTCTGTGAAAGTCTAGGCCTACTTCGGTTTTTTATCCTTTTCCCATTTTTTTTAGTAGAGTGCTCTTTATGTAGCTTTCGGGCCAAAATATTACTAAAAAAACTTATTCGTGATGAAAAACTGGGTAGGAAAAATTTCAAATGCCAAGGCAAATTTAAAACTCAAAAATCAAAGTAGGCTTAGGCTTTTGAAATTTTTCACACCTACCCAGTTTTTCATCATTAATAAATTTCCTTAATAACGTTTCGACGTAAAAGCTAAAAAAATAAAGTTTTCTAAAAAAGTGGGATAAAAAAAAGATAAAAATCAAAGTAGGCCTAGATTTATTAAATTTCCCAGTCCTACTTAGTTTTTTATTCTGAACAAGTTTCCTCATAATAACATTTTGTCGTAAAACCTATAAAGATGTCATTTTATTGGTGTGAAAAATTAGTTTTTTAAAAATTTCCAAGGAATACTTCACAACTTAGTTTCAAACCAAGCAGGGCTGACCCCAGAAAAAAAGATATACTTTCAACTCGATTTTTTTATCATTTACGAGACTCGCCCAAACAATGCCGGGCTACATGGTATAATTGCCTCACCTTTTTAGGTCTGAGCAAGAAAATTCAACATTCGTAATAAAAAGTGCAACTTCTATGCCTTGTTATATTAATAACCATTATTTACAATTTGTCTATTAATTATAATTTTTACAAAATACGTCTGATTAAAATTTCCGATTTCATCTCGAAAAGAAAACGATGACTTTCTATGTTGGAAATCAGATGTATGCAAAAATATTCCAGACTATGGGCAAATGAAAAGTGGAAAAAATATCTGCTTCTCGTGTCTTAAATGGAACACCAAAGAACACCAAATTGAAACAAAATTTATGCTTAAACCGTACTGTTTTGTTTTAAGAACAAATTGATTTTTGTTATAATTTTAAAACTTTAGGCTAACTACGTCTATTATAATTTGCTGTAACGAACAAACCTTTTTTTTTCTATATAATATAATCTTTAACGTTTTTTCGGATTTTATTTCAATAATGAAATATCTATAGGTAGGTAATAAAATATTGGAAAATTTCACCCTGCAACTCAAGAGTTATAAATATATAGAGATGCTTAGGAACAAAAACCTTTTAATTTTTACCAGAAAACATATTTTTAAATAATAGTAATACTTATGCTCGCTACCCATCTCCGGCACTGGCATTTAATTGCTTCTGGGGCACTAACTCTTAGCTTGAAGTATTGTGAGGGTGAAAGTGATTATTAAATATTATTGTTTAGTAAGATATTTATGCGGCAGCTGTTTCTAAACATGCAAGAAATCTCTTTTCATAAAGATACAGGACTCGAACACGACGGAATATGTGTTCTCTGGCAAAAATTAGCATTTTTTTGTTCATAAACATCCTTTTTCTGAATTACAGGACGCAAAAGTAAACTTTTCGAATTTATAGTATATGTAATATAATATTAATTCACTCCCTAAAAAAAAAACTAAAACAATTGACTCCCTATAATTTTTAACTTTCCTAATGAAAGTCCGAAGAAAGTTCCAAAATAAAAGTTACATAGAATCGATAGAGCTATCTAAAATATCCAATAAAAAAGGTATTCTCGTTACAAAGATGTATGACGTCGCGACGTCGAGCATTGTTTGTCAAAAATCTTCTTTTGTCCGATTTAAGACCACAGAAGTAGATGGTTCTTCTCATTTGGTTTGCCCACAATATAGGCCTGGTATATGGAGTTTGACTGATTTTGTACAAATTTGCCAGTTCGAATTAACATCACGTTTTTTCATTGGCAAGTACGGGTTAATATTTACAATATAAAGCTACCCGAAGGGCTAAAGACTCCATAGATTCTGGATGTAAGTCTGATCCCGAACTGAAATATATCAAAAATCCTTGAAACTCGAGCAGAAAAAATAATGATATATTGTGAAAAAATTACAGCATAAAAGTTTGCGTCATAAACTACGTTTAGACTTATCTTTTTAGAGTTTTCAAATGTACAACAGGAGCAGAAAGAGAGAAAACAATGTCATTGTTTTTCTATGCCAAGTAGTTGAGTGGCGTTCCCTGGAGATATGGAAAGTCTTGTGATTGCGATTTTATCGATAAGTTGGAGAAACGAAGGGCAGTAAAAGTTTCGGTATAAAAAACGTGTAGATCATAAATATATTTCTTTATAGCACATAGGCTTTGATTACTTTTGGGGAATAAGATCCTTTGGTTTATCTATTCAATAAAAAACGAACATCCTAACTAAAGCCATTTACTGTTCTTCGATCAGCTTTCAGTGTCGCACTCTTAGCTATTTGCTCGGCCGACCACAGTGACACTCAGGTCGCAAACAGGGACGGCAGCCTTGACGACGTAAAAAGGTTAGAAAATTGAAACGAAGTCAAGGTAGTGTAAATATGTGTTTTTTATTCCAAAGAAAAATACCGACTGCTACTATGGTAACGCCACGAAAACAAAAAACTAAACAAACATCGAAAATGGGCCTCCTATGAAAAGCAAACATTTTCCAACGTTTAATCCTGTTATGGTTCCACTGTTTACATTGATAAGCGAGTTCGTTTGGAAGGGATCAAAGGCGCGAATACATGTAGATTTTGTTGTCGAATTTACTGTTCTCCTGGAAAAAGCCAGCAAAAGTCGGTAGGTACGTCTTTTGAATCTAGAATTTATTAAAATTTATAGCAGGTAAACCAGCTAAAGGTTCACATCTTCAAACCAATGATTATAATTAGTGGAATAGCATAATAACCTCATATTATTCGTTTGATTTTTGATTTATACGTAGGGATTATCCTGCATCACCAAACTTATTTAATAATATGTATTATTTAAAATACTTATCTGGCTTTAACAACTTTCATAAAACAATATCATCTGCCGTTAGACCAAACCCACGAACCAAATTATAGCAAAGTTATAATTAAACAAGTATTGTTTGTATACCTAAAGTCTATCCAAGTTACAGAGGCAGTGGATCAAAACACTGGCCACCACGTGACCTATTCTCTTATTGGTCTGGCCGTCATAAAATGTCAAGTGTTTACGCGGCGAGCAGAATGCAGGGCCGGCTCTTCCCTCAGTCGAGTTTCCTGCATATTTTAGATCGGATCGCGAGCAGTATATTCTGTAAATTTATATTGCTACTTAATTTAAGGAAATTTATAAAGATCCACGAAAGGTAGAAACTCAAATTTTAAAACTTCTAAAAGAATTAGTTCAGAATTACAAGCCACTTGGAATCTCATATTAGTCCGACCCTGTTAATCGATCGCAAGACGGTCATGTAACTTTGTTTATATCTACTGCCGTTGTAACTTGGATAGACTTTAGACTTATAATTTGTTGATACTATTAAAACTATCAAACATGTAAACTTGAAATGCCAAATACGATTGCTTCACTCTGCGACTCTGATGTGGAAGACAATCAATCCCACTTTTATGTGGGCCATCAAATATTTTAATTTTTATTTTTTATACTGTTTTAGGGAGCATTAAGCAGACATCATATCCCAAGAGGATTTAATATAATACCTAGAAGATACTAAAAATAAAATCTCCGTTATACTGAATTATAAGACCTACACTTAATTCTCAACTATACTATTCCTAGGTAATAAACCCTGTTACGATGCTCCGTTACCTTCTGATTCTATAGGAGGACGTGAAATAATAATAAAAACACATCTACCCTGCCCTAACCTATATATGCAAGGATATATTTTCCTAAAATAACAGGGGTTATTGAGTAGTAAAAAGTTTAATATTCACTTTACTATAACAAATTTACATACGCCTAGGTGAATAGGTATACATAATATATATATGTTAATAAATACATGTCTACAAATATACGCAATAAAAATACTTAACTTACAATAGTTACAATAGTAAGTAGGTATAATTATTAACGTCCCCAAAAATACAACAAAATTGGTCTTCTAGGTTATGGAACATAACACAACAACCGTACCTGACAGTTTTTGATGGCTAGGTACCTACTAGCTAGGTAGGTATGTGCCTGAACTGGACCAACATTATATTAAAGACCTGTGCATAGCGCTGTTTCAAGGGATCGCTTACTGACCGGCACCGTCGCAATGATAAAGGCCTGCCAGCTGGCGACGCGAAACGTCACTACGTCATCACAGGGAGGTCGGGAGGTTGCTTTTTGAAGTTGTTTACGTTTACTTGTCTGGTGATTTTCCTGTTTTAAAGAACGTTTGTTGTGTGTTGGACTGTGTTTTTTAGTAATATGGGACGTGGAGTTTTATTAATAAGGTGGCAAAACAGCAGTGATTCAGAATAAAGTGATTAAAGTTCAATTTTAGTTTATATTTTTTAGGTTGTGTCTAGTTTCGGACTAATTTAAATCATGCCGTGGACGTGTTCCGTTTCCAACTGCAAGGGAAACTACAAAGGCGGTCCTAATGTGTCCGCTTTTTCTTCCATAAAGATCCCATTTTAAGGGAAAAGTGGGTTAAGGCCATCAAAAGAGATTTTGTCCCTACATAGTTTTCCAGGATTTTGGTTTGGACTGTCGGAGAGTGTTATACTTAACAATTTTATGTGATTAAACGTAACCACCTTGAAATCAGTAAGTTTTATGGTTTTATTTATTCGAATTTAGTTGTATCTAGGCAGACAAATAAAAAATAATTGGCATTTACGAAAATTTTACCGGTATATATCTAAATGCACCAAAACCCCTTGAAAATGTGACTTTCACTCTCATAGATTATTATCCGTGTTGTAAAACCATGAGCTATACAGGGTGACCCATTTCAAATGGAAGCACCCCCCATAACTTTTTTGTTTTTTGGCCGATTTTAACCGTTTTTTTTTTCTAAAGATAGGCCACAAAAAACTCTATTTCGGCACAAAATTTGAAAGCCGTACTTCAATTTTCAAGGCCTATTATGATTTTTTTCTTGCGAAAAAATCACGAAAATTATTTAGGGATTCTTTTATCTAAGAACTGACAATGTCGTTGGATTCGGGACTATTTAAAATGAGTTTGTGCTAAGTTTCATAAAAAAAACTATTATTAAAAATACTACAAAATAATTAATATTGAAAATTTAAGAATCTGACTGCCCCAGTAGCAAGTTTATTTTTAATACGATTGCCCCCAAACTTTATTCCTACTTTTTGAACCCAACAAACTGTCGTTTTAAAAGTATTTTGGTAGCTGGTTTCAATTCAAGAAAAAAAAACGAGGGAAAATTATATAATTATTTTTTGATGAAACTTAGCACAAACTCATTTTAAATAGTCCCGAATCCAACGACATTGTCAGTTTTTAGATAAACGAATCGCTAAATAATTTTCGTGATTTTTTCGCAAGAAAAAACATAATATGCCTTGAAAATTGAAGTACGGCTTTGAAATTTTGTGCCGAAATAGAGTTTTTTGTGCGGCCTATCTTTAGAAAAAAAAAACGGTTAAAATCGGACAAAAAACAAAAAAGTTATGGGGGTGCTTCCATTTGAAATGGGTCACCCTGTATATGTAAACAATCATTTTAAAGTGTTTTTTTACCAAATTTACAAAGTTGACACCTTGCAATTTTAATTTGGCGCCTTAGGCTCACCTCCCTTGGATGACTCATCGCTTTCAGCTGGCGGGCCTTGTTTGCGACGGTGCCGTACTGACGCCACACGACCAAACAAATTTACACGGCGGTTTAATGTTAAAACACCATTGTTGCAGAATCTTTTATAAAATAAAAACATGCAAATGTGTCTGTTACAACGAATTTAATATCCAAAATAAAATAAAATATTTGTTTGTTATGTCCCTCTAATTTGACAAGTTCACACGGCATATTTTTTTTTCTTAAGAAAAGCTAGTCTAAAAAGCAAGTAAGAGTATTTGGTACCTTTTGGTTTGAAATGAAGTCCATGGCTACTTGTAGTGTAATTAAGTATAAAACGCATTAGATTTTTCAGTTTCTTCTTTATATGGAGGACTATTGGTTCGCTTTGGAGCTACACAAACCAAAATTTTATATTTTCATTCTTGCATACGTTACAAAATACTCTTCCAAAATAATATCTAGAATTCTTGTTTCTTCAACTGGTTGATCAGATCATCCCATAAAATTCCAAAATAGTGTTTATTCTTCTGCAATTCACCTAATGGTCTGTGCAGTGTGCATACCATTTTCTTCATGTGCATGAAAATTTCATGTTATCACAAACAAATCTACCTATAAAAGCTGTTTTAATAGAATAAAACTGCTAAATACTGGACGCAAAGACAATTCGTTGCCGTAAAAAGAAGGCAAATCGTAATAAAGCTGCATATTTAAAATTTGGGACGTTTTAAACGTCAGTAACTGACACACCAATAACCACAGAATACCCCCCTATAACCTATAATATTTTAGTATAATTTTTCCTGGTCGTCGTTGAATTTAATTTTTTTTTTAATTAACTTCCAGGGATTCGACCAAAATTTATCTTTATTAAAAAAGGTTCATACAATTATGACGCGTTTTGGCTGATAGCCATCATCAGAATAAAATATATGAACAAAGCGTGAGTTCATGTCACCTTACACAATAATATCAAAATTTACTTGAATTACACATATTTTAACCAATCATTATTAATATAAATTCGTAGAGGAGTAATACAAGAACATTTCGGTTGGAAATGTGGGAAAGAACAAGTAAATTTTGATATTATTGTGTGAGGTGACATGAACTCACGCTTTGTTCATATATTTTATTCTGATGATGGCTATCAGCCGAAACGCGTCAGAATTGTATGAAATTTTTTTAATAAAGATAAATTATGGTCGAATCCCAGGAAGTTAATTAAAAAAAAAATAACATATAAGTCGCCATTTTTTTCATCGAGTGGCGCCACCTCAGTCCGTAAACAACGATGAAATATGACGTCATGCTCGGGTCTTTAATATAGTGTCGGTCCCTCCGATGTCATATTTGATCGGAGGTCGGTCCAGTTAGTACTTATAAGTACTTAGTGAAATATTATTGTTAGAAAGTATTTAGAACTTTGCGTAAGAAAAATAACTGAAAACAGTGGCGGTTCTAGGATTTTAACATGGGGGGGGGGGGCGAAGATCAAAGATCAGTTACAAAAAATTTAAGAGGGGGCAGCAAATTTAATTTTTTTAATGAAAACACTGAGCCATGGTTGACAACCTATTTATTAGAAATAAAAATTAAAATTCCCACTAATAACAAAATATAAAAAATGAGTCATCATTTAAAAAAAGAAAAAAAGGAGAAAAAGAAAAAGGAAATCACAACTTATCACATTTCCGTTCCACGCTATCCTATAATTAGCAGATTGTGAGGAAATTATTAAAACACTCCGAAAACACGAAAAAAAAAATACAATACAATACAACAAAAAATAATTTATACTAATTTAACACTAGTAAAAGAGCTATTTTTTAAAATCAAATTTTCCATTTGTTTTTCTTCCAAGTTACGGGCCATTTTGAGATTAGGGGGTTTAGTATGCCCTCCGTCCCTGCGTTGGCAGCTCCGTTTTAGCTTAAAAATTGGCGTATTATTAGGACAAATAGAGGAATTTTCAATTTTTATATACAACCATTACATAAATTCTGCGACGTCTTGTGATGTTTTTTCACTAAGCACCAGACAGATTTTAGCAATGGTAAGATTTTATATTTAAGGCAATTAGTAGATAAGGGGTATTTGTATTAGTCGGAATGGCGGAGTCCCTTTTATTATACTCGTACTTAATAAATATTTTTCTTTGGAACATATTTTGCAATATAAATATCAAGATAAATATATTATTATGTAATATTAAATCATGTCCTATTTATAAAATAAAATGTGAGACATTAGACATGCCCAGTTTTTGTTAAACTACGCTATAATACTCGCTATAATACAGAACATTTCCCAGGTAGAAAAACTTAAAATAAAAGTTATATATCCCAGCTTTTTTCTTATAATTTAGCATCTTAGCCAAAATTTCCATATTTTATTACCACATTTATGCATCCTGGCAAAATTTGGCAAGGGGGAGGGGAATCCTTATCGCCGCCACTGGCGGGTCCGCAAGATACCCAAGGAATATTGAATATGGCATTGCTGTCTTTATTATTATTTGATGGAATATTGAATATTGCATTACTGTTTTTATTATTATTTGATGCAATAAGATCTGGTTATACAAATAGTCTAATAGTCTTTATTTATTAAATAATATCCCAAGGTGGGGCAGCCCCACCCCCTTGGGACCGCCACTGACTGAAAACAAAAGGAGCCCTTTTTCTGCCGATTTATCTCGATGGTTGCAAAACCGCAACTCCCAAACCCGAAACCGTTCGCTCACCTTAAGTCGACGGGGGCGGACGCGCGATTAGTATGCGGACCGCCTCGGCCACCTGCCCCTAATTAACCCCTTAGGGGCGGGGGAGGAGGAAACCGCCCCCGACCACAACGGTGGAAGGGAGAGTGAGGGGGCGGTGACCAGGCAACCGAAAGATATCGGATTTCGAAGGGGCTAATGGCTTCTCAACATATCATGGGGTCGCCACGCCCGCTTGATCGCGAATTGAAGCCTGAAATGTAGATGAAGAGCGGTTTCTAATCACATAGGTACTACCTGTGCGGTGAAGTCATACTGTTCGGCCAAACCGGGTTTTTATATAAGTTGATAATTCGATAAGAGAAAAGCTTTTTTATGTTTTTTTAATGTTTTTTCTTTTTGTTAACTTTGAGTGTTTACCCATTATCACCTCTTCTTGTAATTATTACATTTACACTCGCTAATCTTACATCCTTATTGCTTTTTAATGTTGCCACAATTTTAAGTTTTATGCTATAAATTAAAATCTAGTAGCTGTGGGTGCCATCTGCATATATATAGACACAGAAGATAAAGAAACATAAATTTTAAATTGCTTCACACTTCTTGACTTCGCTCTATGTTATGTGCTAATTTGTAATAAGATAAAAATTTAAAATATACAAAAATAAAAATAAAAGTTATTTTCAGAACTGAGATTCTACCAAAATAAAACATAGATTTTTTTAACCCAAATAAATATATTTACATACTTGTCATTTATAAATAAAACAATTGAAAAATGAGAAATTAAATTAATAAATATTTACCTTCAAATCTTAACAAAAATAATAGGTATTTTTAAGTCTATTTCAACTCAATAAATATCACCTTGAAATGACAACAAATACTGAATTTGTTCTAAATCTAAATATTTACAAAATAACCAAAATATGTCATAAATAGCAATAATAGCGATAAGGTGATAATAAAAGATAAAGTCAAATTTATTAGAAGTAGCGATAAACTTCAAAAGCAGCAAAAAATAAATGCTGGCAAATATTAGCCGACCAAGTCTCATAACATCATGAAACAACTTTAATAATGTACAATATTCAAACATATATTTATGTTAAACTCAGGCATTTGTAGCTCAAGAAACAAAAATAGACAAGCTTTCCTATAGCTTGATAAACGAAGGTAGCTAACAGATAAACTTTCGTAGCTCGATAAAGCAAATAAACCAAAATATGTACATTATAATTGTCGTCAGTTTGAGGTTAAAAACGGTGCAAATAGACCCAACCACGAATTTTGGTAATCAATTAAGGTAAAACAACCAATAAAAGGTACTTATCTTGGTGTGACGCCAGATCAGATTTCCGATTAATCGATATCAAAACCAGTCTTCGTTCTTCTCTTGACAGTAGTAGTAAGACTATGAGAGCATGACGCCAAACCTGTCTCAACAAGTTTGGCGTCATACTCTCATAGGGGTTTTCGGTTGGCGTCATACTCTCATAGGGGTTGTGGGTTGGCGTCATGCTCTCATAGTCTTACTACTCTTGACTAACCAAAATTCTCCTAACTGTGACTGGCAACGGCAACAACACTGGTAGATATCACTGACATAGAGGCATAACAGGTCGGCACCATAAGAAATAGCTTGCGTAACCTAAACTTGACTAAATTGGGATCGTACAAAATCACAGCAATATATTTATATTCGACAAGGTCTGGCAATTGAAATGTTTGACGGAGATTTCAACTGGTGGTGTTCGATTGAGGTTTTCAAAATTGAGGTTTTCAATTGAGGCATACGGCAATAGAAAAAAATCGGCATAAATACCTATCACAAAAGACAATAATCAAGCAATAAAAATATGCAAAAAAAAGTATATCACCTGTTGTAGTGCTTGTGTGGCCCCTTCGTTTGGCTGGATCGGAATCAACGAATACTCATAAAAATTCCCTAGTTAAATACTGTTCTTAGGTTTAAAAAATCTCTAAAGACGTCAGAAAACAGACTGCCAAAAAGGAAGGCAGACAGAAAATCGATATTTTTGGTTCTGCAATACAGTATTAAACCTTAAGTGATATAAAAATGTTAAAGTAAAGCATAAACTGAATAGAAAAGTGATAAACGAGTTCTCGAGACAAAAGTGAAGCTTGATTAATAGATTTAATGGGAAATTAAAAAAAAATAATAGAAATAATACATTGTATCGGACAAACTGGATCAGTTCCGAACAGTACTTGAACGATAATTTGTGACCAATTTGTGACTAACTTTAGAGCTATACCAACTGTAAGAAATAAAATTAAACAAGACCCTAGACACGTGCCAAAATAAAAAGTGTAGAAAAACATCGATAAGGAAAACGGTATGTGTTGGAGACTGCGAAATATATTGGAATTAAACGAAAAGTTTATCAAATGTGAAATTGAACCTCTGTATAACAAAAACTTGTGGAACATATTCGTATTTGATACAAGTACTCCGACATTAAATCGTTTGAATTTAGAAGTTAATATTTTAAAAGATTGACCCTCAGACGAGCCCTCAGACAAAAAATAATAAACATAGACTAACCTCAAGGCTGCATTGTAACCAGACAACATAAAAAAATGCCTACTCAAAACAAAAACAACAAATTTGACACTTAAGCCTGCATCATATTATACTGAATCTCAACAATCACAGTCCAAACTCGTTGCCTTGGTTACCACCTTTATTGTTTAGCCTTCAAAAATCACAAATAAACTTGTCAGATTACTGTCACTGTCCAAGAATATTCTTTCAGCTCCAAAATTCGCACAAAATCGCTTTCTAACCTTTCACTTCCCCCAGGCCCAATTCCCAGGGCTTATATTATATTCAAAAGAAAGACTGGAGAATAATCTAGAATATTCCTGGCCAATGAAGAGGCATTTTTCGTTACAATATGATAACCAAAGGTTGCGTTCCCTATGCCACAAATCCAACACTTTACTCTTCCCATCGTTCTTCTAAACTACGCTAATTCACTAGTTAGTAACTTAGTAATATGTCTTTTGTTCAATACCCCAAAATCTCCTCAAAAAAAAACCAAGAATAACACAAAAGTAAACACTCGAAACACATCAACAAAAACCGGCAAATCTCAACTAACTCTAGATCAGGTGTTGGAGCATAATAAAACAAATGCGCATCAAACACAAAAGGTTCGTGTAACGTTGCCACGTTAGCCAGAATAAGCAATTTATTAAGGATATTATTTATAGACCAAGAAAAATCAGTCAAATTTATTGTTAAATGATAACTGCCCAAATTTTTACTAGGTATATGTACAAGATAAATTTATGAAGAAGTTTGGCAATGGTGCAATCATTGCATTGTTTTGTTTTAGATTTCTGTTAATAACTCAGACAACTAATATTATTAAACATATTTTATCTTGGCAGGGTCAGTATTGTATTGGGTTATTAGTCTGTGTTAATTATTTGTCTGAGGATTGACCAAATTGTTGCTTGCTATTAAATTGTAATGGAAATGACAAAATTTCGGCTACAAAGTCAAAATCTATAAATATTTTTATCTTTTTCTTCCCATGCTTTCCATACTCAGCTTCTTCTACACAAATAAGAAATTCTCAACATGTCGTATGCTTACAGCTAATCGTTCAAAACAAAGTCAGCAGAAACCTTAGAGGTGGCGATTGTCAATCGACACTCCAAATAAAAGGCTAGCTCTACGTTGATTTTTGTGCGTTTTAATTTTTTAGCAGAAAAAATCAAAGTCGACCTAAGCTTTCGGATTTTTTCACAATTATACAGTTTTTCATTGTGAACAAGTTTTCTTCATAACATTTTACCGTAAAACCTACAAAAAGGGCACTTTTTCTAAAAAAGTTGGCCAAATGTCAAAAAATCAAAGAAGAGACTAAATTTCGCAGATCTACTCAGTTTTTCATTCGGGACAGGTTTCCTTAAATAACATTTTGTCGTAAAACCTAAAAAAGGACACTGTACTGTAGTTTCTTCATAATTTCCAAGGCATACGTGATTTTTCGAAACTCAAATTATGTCACAAATTAGTTTCAAACCAAGCAGGGCTGATCCCCAGAAGCCCAAATTTGAACTCGATTTTTTTTGTTATTTGCACCTTATGTGAACTCAATCCGGGGACAGACTGTATATTCCCAAATCAAAACAAATATTATAGCTATAAATATGTCCCCTTGTTCAAAATTACTAATTATTAAAATTACTACTACCAATCTATTTATAAACTTTCAAGGTTAAAACAAAACGTTGGCACTCACTTTGCACTTGCTAGGAAACAATATAACATAGAAATTGCATCCAGTTAAATCAAAGCACATGAAACAGTAAACAAGTTGATGTATTCCACGATTTCCTAAAAAAATTTGTTATATTATATTGTTTGGGTTGGGTCCAATGGACAGCAGAAAGTTGGACTTACTTAATTTCTCAAATGGTTTTATTCATGCCAAGTTTTTACAACTCAAAAGTAATTTTGTAACGTCTAAATATTTTCATGTGGTATACAAAAGAGGTTTCAAGAATTTGTTAACATTTGTTATGACTGTGATTTAGGTATACTTGAACACAAGAAAGCAAATTACGAATTTTCTAAAAAGGAATCTAGGAGATAGAAGGCGTTTTGTGCACACTGTCATTCCACAAAGACTAAAACAAAAAATAAACCCTATTTTTTTATATCACCAGGTTATACTAGAATAGCTGAGCATCAATTTTGTCTTTTTATGATAACAGTTTTCGATATATCGTTCTCTAAGAAAAGAAGACAGACAACAATTATTAAAGTCTCAAAAAACCGTAGTTTTAAGTCGACTTCAGAATTCAGTCTAAAGAACTTTATTCTGATACCAAGCCAGGGAAGCTTTAAGTGGGGGACTCTGTTATATTTACCTCGGAATTTTCTCCGCGAAAATTGTTTATAAAGGTCTGACGTTCCTAGGACGAGACAAAATTGGAACCCATCTTTCTGCGGGAGAAATAATTTAGCCGAAGCTAATTTGGTACAGACTGCTGCAGTAAGCGAACCAGCGCGTCCCCTCCTTATGGCTGCTTTTACTTTCCTACGTGCCCGAAATATTGTATTAAATTTAATATGACGTCTGCGGCAGAGGCAACCGTACCGGGGCATTTCGCCATAATTGCGTGCTCCACTTTGCTGCCCGCATAGTCTAAGAGATTTAATTTTGCTGCTTTTTATCAGCGCCCACGCTAGCACGGGTTTTTTCCCGCGGACGTAATTGCCGGGGAACGGCTTAGCTGTGCTTCATTTTAGAATAAATACTGCTGCCGTTCTTCCTCGCTTTCAGCTGTGCGCAAAATTCAGAGGATGAAGACTTTGAGAAGGATCCAATCTAGAGGGATAATCACAAAAAAAAATTTTGTTTAAACCTCATAAAAAGGCCGTAAATTGCCACTAATTGGATCAACATTGGGGCACATTTGGCCATTTTCAACACAAACAGTTGATTTTATCGTTATGAAACTAGAGTACCTTTTTGTTGCAGAATGAAAAGCTGCACTAAAGACCAGAAAGACCAAAAAGATCCTGAAAAAATCAAAGTCGACCTAAGCTTTCGGATTTTTTCACAACTATACAGTTTTTCATTGTGAACAAGTTTTCTTCATAACATTTTGCCGTAAAACCTACAAAAAGGGCACTTTTTCTAAAAAAAGTGGGACAAATGTCAAAAAATCAAAGAAGAGACTTTCTAAATTTCGCAGATCTACTCAGTTTTTCATTCTGAACAAGTTTCCTTAAATAACTTTTTGTCGTAAAACCTAAAAAAGGACACTTTACTGTAGTTTCTTCATAATTTCCAAGGCATACGTGATTTTTCGAAACTAAAATTATGTCACAAATTAGTTTCAAACCAAGCAGGGCTGATCCCCAGAAGCCCAAATTTCAACTCGATTTTTTTTGTTATTTGCACCTTATGTGAACTCAATCCGGGGACAGACTGTATATTCCCAAATTATTATCAAAATTACTAATTATTAAAATTACTACTACACATCTATTTATAAACTTTCAAGCTTAAAACAAAACGTTGGCACTCACTTTGCACTTGCTAGGAAACAATATATATAACATAGAAAGTGCATCCAGTTAAATCAAAGCACATGAAACAGTTGATGTATTCCACGATTTCCTAAAAAAATGTGTCTAGTTATATTATATTGTATGGGTTGGGTCCAATGGACAGCAGAAAGTTGGACTTATTTAATTTCTCAAATGGTTTTATTCATGCCAAGTTTTTACAACTCAAAAGTTATTTTGTAACGTTTAAATATTTTTATCTGGTATACAAGAGAGGTTTCAAGAGTTTGTTAACATTTGTTATGACTTTGATTTAGGTATACTTGAACACAAGAAAGCAAATTACAAATTTTCCAAAAAAGGAATCTAGGAGATATAAGGCGTTTTGTGCACACAAAAATAAACCCTATTTTTTATATCACCAGGTGATACTAGAATAGCTGAGCATCAATTTTGTCTTTCTATGATAACAGTTTTCGATATATCGTGCTCTAAGAAAAGAAAACAGACAACAATTAGGTATTGTTGAAGCCTCAAAAAACCGTAGTTTTAAGTCGACTTCAGAATTCAGTCTAAAGAACTTTATTCTGACACCAAGCCAGGGAAGCTTTAAGTGGGGGACTCTGTTATATTTACCTCAGAATTTTCTCCGCAAAAATTGTTTATAAAGGTCTGGCGTTCCTAGGACGAGACAAAATTGGAACCCATCCTTCTCCGGGAGAAATAATTTAGCCGAAGCTAATTTGGTGCAGACTGCTGCAGCAAGCGAGCCAGCGCGTCCCCTCCTTATGGCTGCTTTTACTTTCCTACGTGCCCGAAATATTGTATTAAATTTAATATGACGTCTGCGGCAGCGGCAACCGTACCGGGGCATTTCGCCGTAATTGCGTGCTCCACTTTGCTGCCTGCATAGTTTAAGAGATTTAATTTTGCTGCTTTTTATCAGCGCCCACGCTAGCCCGGGTTTTTTCCCGCGGACGTAATTGCCGGGGAACGGCTTAGCTGTGCTTAATTTTAAAATAAATACGGCTGCCGTTCTTCCTCGCTTTCAGCTGTGCGCAAAATTCAGAGGATGAAGACTTTGAGAAGGATCCAATCTAGAGGGATAATCACAAAAAATTTTTTTGTTTAAACCTCATAAAAAGGCCCTAAATTGCCACTAATTGGATCAACATTGGGGCACATTTGGCCAATTTCAACGCAAACGGTTGATTTTATCGTTATGAAACTAGAGTACCTTTTTGTTGCAGAATGAAAAGCTGCACTAAAGTGATTGACCAGAAAGACCAAAAAGATCCTGAAAAAAGTTACGAGTAAAAGCACGATCCAAAAATAGCGCAAGTGGCGCCCTATGTGAGATACGTAGAAATTAGCTTCTTCAACTTATTCTCTATTCTCAAGAACATAACAGTGCCAAATGTCAGTTTAGCAGCTTCATTATTTTGGGGGAGATATAATCATAATTCAATTTCAAAATAGTATATTTCATTAAGAGTCTGGAAATAAAGATTTTTCCGTGCGCGCGTGACAAATTCTCGTGTGAGGCGTAGCCGAACACGGGAAGTCATGCAAGCACGGAAAAGTCTATTTATGGACGTGTAATGAACGACATTTTTTATTATACTTTGAAAACGGAAACTTAAAACATTTTTTCTACTCCTATGCTAGTAACATACCTATTAAGTGACGGTTTAGGTTATAAGTAAGTTCATTGTTACGAACACTGACACGTAATGACTGACACGTACTGACTGACACGTAATAAAAAAATTACGTATCTGTTCTTAATTAAAACGCAATTATCACGGGTGCCTTGTTAGCGCGGCATCCGCGTCACCATAGCAACTAACCAACATACTAGTTGTTGCCTGTCAGATAATCAGAAGTATAGTTTATCTATAATAATAGTTTTTCTTTCGTCGAAGAAAAATTATAATACAAAACTCGAGTTGTAAGCTTATTACATACTCGTGGAATTACAGCACTCGCCGCTGCGCGGCACGTGCGCAACTTTTCCACTCATAAGTAATAAGCTATTTACAACTCTCGCTATATAATATACTATTTCGGCTTATTATAATAAATTTAATTGACAAAAAATAAACAATGCAGACAATATAGTGTTTGGTATGTATGATGCGTTTCCATGGTTACTCTCAAATTATTTCAAAGGTGCTTTGTTGTAAATTAGTTATTGTCAGATAACATGAATAAAACCTCAAAAATATTACAGAAATGTATCTAAATATTAAAACACTTACGAATTAAAATACAAAATAGGTATATGTTAAATATCAGAGAGCATATAGAGTTTCTTAAATTTAGTTTACTTTGCTGTATATTTCTATTTTAAAGCCATATATTCGGTATTTTTATTCAGCGCACGGAAAGTTTTTCCATGCGCTGTTTCCGTGCGCTAGGCCGAAAAACCCCATCTTTCATTATTGCTAAAACAGATGAAAATAAGGTGTTTTCAAAGAAGTATAATAAAAAATGAATTTCAGTAACCATTGAGATTTGACCGGTAGTAATATTTCGTACTATTTTGGCACAAAATATATGAAGTTGCACTATGTACTATTATTAACGGAAAACCTGTATAATTAAAAATTATTGAGGAAACCGGCGAACAATGGATATACCACCTACTTACTATAAATCCAATAAAACTTTTTATTGATGGACCTTATTTATTTGTCTTAATATTTTAAATAATCTAAAATGTCGCAAAGTTTGAGCAAAAAAATAACATAAACCCTTTGGCAATATTAAAATTGAATATAAAACACATATAAATGACTTTTTTAATAAATACTTTGCGAAAGCGCAAGCTTACACAGAAAATAATCCGTATAATTTTCAGGGGTAATATAACAAGTGGTGTGCCTATTATCGATAATACCTTTCGTTAATTTTACGAATTATAATCCCAAAGCTGAAAATACCACGACTGCGCAGTAGGAGTGGTATTTTCTTAGCATTGGGATTATAATGAGTGATAAATTAAGGAAAGGTATTATCTATTATTAGGCATACCACGAGTTGTATTTAAAAAGAGAATTTAACAACTGCAAATAGTTAGTTTGACAGCTGCTGTCATTTAGATTAAACTTTCGGTTCTGAATACGTTATTGGTTTAGCGTAACTAGGACGTAACTAAGAGAGTAGGATTTCAGCGATTATTTCCCTCGTATTGCTTGCATCCAATAAGGTAACTCCTTCCATAAAAATCCAACCAATGATATGCCTCTGCTAGCGATAATTTGCACTAGTGCAATTACCAGTAATTGCACTTGTGCAAATTATCACTTCGTTGCTTAGCAACCGCGAATCTGTTGGATACAAACACGTACCTACTTCTCAAAGTTTGTGTGTTTCACACTGTTCTAAATTATGCAGCTTATAAATTATGTTGCGGTATTATTTAGCAATATATCAATAAATTTATATTACTTTTACATTGCTAAATTCTTGTTAACAAACGCCTGAAAGGCGCTTGTTATTTAGACCTCCGCCTCCGTTTAAATTTATGACACATTCAGAAAATAAACCAACGCGACAGGGTGTAGGTATAGTCGCATTTGCCTTGGATACCCAAGCGTCATGTTTGTTTACTCGAACGCTACAGTCGAAGCTGTCAATGAACTCGTTCAAAATGAGTCGTTTTGGAAATGTAAACATAGAAAAAATTAATACAGAAATTATTAAATCGTATTCGTGAAATAATCTCGACAAATACCACTCGTGCCAGAAATTTTTCTAGATAATTTTATTCTCAAGCCCTATTTTACCCATTAGCAAAACCACTCGTACAAATTGGGCTTTTATTTTCAGAGATAAAATCCCTCGAGCTTCGCTATCGGGATTTTGTCAGAAAATAAAAGCCCAATTTATACTCGTGATCTTTCTAGGCAAAATAGCGCTTTCGAAAAAATTATCGATAAAATTTCCGGCACTAGTGATTACATACGAAAATATCACTAGTGGTATTATCCTATGTATTGAACGAGTAATTTTAAACTACCACTAGTGGTATTATCGTATGTAATATCACTAGTGCCGGAAATTTTATCGATAATTTTTTCGAAAGCGCTATTTTGCCTAGAAAGATCACGAGTATAAAGGAGATAAAATCCCAATTTGTAGGAGTGGTTTTGCTAATGGGCAAAATAGGGCTTGAGAAAATTATCTAGAAAAATTTCCGGCACGGGTGGTATTTGTCGAGATTATTTCACGAATACGATTTAATAATTTCTGTATTAATTTTTTCTATGTTTACATTTCCAAAACCACTCATTTTGAACGAGTTTATTGACAGCTTCGACTGTAGCGTTCGAGTAAACAAACATGACGCTTCGGTATCCAAGGCAAATGCGATTATACCTACACCCTGTCGCGTTGGTTTATTTTCTGAATGTGTCATAAATTTAAACGGAGGCGGAGGTCTAAATAACAAGAATTTAGCAATGTAAAAGTTATATAAATTCATTTATATAATGCTTAATAATACCGCAACATAATTTATAAGCTGCATAATTTAGAACAGTGTGAAACACACAAACTTTAAGAAGTAGGTACGTGTTTGTATCCAACAGATTCGCGGTTGTTAAGCAACGAAGTGATAATTTGCACAAGTGCAATTACCGGTAATTGCACTAGTGCAAATTATCGCTAGCAGAGGCATATCATTAGTTGGATTTTTATGGAAGGAGCTACCTTATTGGATGCAAACAGTATGAGGGAAATAATCGCTGAAATCATCACCTGATTGGTTAATATTTCAAAAATCATATTTCATATTGCAGGCGTTGAATTCTCAGTTTTAACTATTCACGGACAATATAGTTTATCAAAAATGTAGCAACGTTGCCCTCAGGCGTTATGAAGATACCCCTCGTATTACAATTACAGAGTTTTAATAACTGAGCAAATTTATTTTTTCATCCCGGGCATTTAGTGGATTTTCCGTGCAACTGCTAGACATGATTCGCAATGAATGAACCGTAATTTGCTGCTCACTTAGGTAGCGGGTACACGGGCGTAGCCAAGGGGGGGGGTTTCGGGGGTTCAAACCCCCCCCCCCGAAATAAGCAAAATATTACCTAATATTATACCGAAAAAATACGAGGAGTGAAGAGTTAAATTATTATTACGTTTGAATATATGTAGTAATAGTAGCGCCTAGCGCCATCTTTTGACGAGAGGCAGACGCAGTTGCAGCCGAACTATTTTGTATTTTAGGGACACTTTGCGTTGTTTCTCGATTATTCGCCACGCCCCTCGGTCCAAATGAGCGGAACTTTGTGGAAGTTCGTGGAAGTTCGTGGAAGTTTCTGGACGGCTACTGGGCTGCTATATAAGCGGCGCGTGACCGCGCTTACGGCAGTATTGTTCCATGCGAACTCGAAGCGAATAAAAGTGAAAAGTGGTGAACGAATAGTGAAGAAAATTAAGTGTACCGTGTAAGTGAGTAATTATTTTAGTGCACTGTTATTCGATGACCTTGTTAAGGATAGATACGTGAATCATTATTACTGTCGAAAAATGGAGGGGAAAAAAGGAAGGGTGATAAACCTAAAGGTATGGACTACTGGAAAAAGTGGTGTAGTCAAGGTCAAGGGGTTTCTAATAAAGAAACTAATTTGGATTTAGCTATCAAAGCTTCATTTACACATTACTACAAATCTTCGCTACCATTCCTGTATCCACTGCTACCCCAGAAAGGTCTTTCTCGAGCCTAAGGAGACTGAAAAACTATTTACGAAACACTACAAGTGAAAACAGACTTAATGGTTTGGCTCTAATGAACATTCACTATGGAACAGAAATTCATGCAGATGAAGTAGTGGATATATTTAAAAGAAAAAGCCGAAGATTTCTTCTTTAATGGTTTTAGATTTAGCGCAGAGGAACGAAGTTAATTTATCCATTTCATTTAAAGTTAAGAACTTTATAAATATGTCGTAGTTTTTCGGATGAATATATAGATATTAAATTTCATGCAAGTATATTTTTGTTGTTTTATTTACTTCTCAAACTAAACCCCCCCCCAAAACTAAATCCTGGCTACGCCCGTGAGCGGGTATGAAACTCCCTTGAAGCGTCACTGCTTAAAGTGACTGTAAATGTAAATGGAGACCTAACGAGGCTGAAATCCTGTCTTTGACAGAGGCCAACCGACGGGAACTTATACTAGGTATTCGGAAATTAAATTTTGGGTAAAAGAGCTTAGTAGCCGCATGTGTTAAGCTTTGATTTTGCTTCTTGAAATTAGCACTGAAATCCGATTGCAAATAATTTGCCATAGCCAATAATTATCCTCGGTATAAAAAAGATTATTTAAGAGTGTTTTGTTGGATGTAATAAGTAAAATTATTAAAAAAGGTAACATAAGAAAAGAAATTATCAGAATGAATATCAAAAAAGAAGTATATATCTAGTACCTAGTTTTGTATAAATTTGCTCTTTCTTGTTTAACAGGAAGTAAATAAATGTTTTTAGAAATTGTTATTTTTCTGTTGATTAAAATGTCATTATAAGTGGCCCTTAAAATTTCCTTTTCAGTGATATAAAACATTAACGTTTTCGAAATATTCGGGTATGTCCCCTTGTTCACATGAAATAAGAAAGTACCTCTTGTAACTATTGTAGACTATAACAACTACACACCGCAGTTATGATAAGTTCAAAGTTTAGTTCATTTATTGTTAAGAATTTATTAATTTTCCAGGCAACTTGAAAAAGTTGTCTTGGTGGCGAAATACCCAATTAAAATTCAATGGATCTGTTTACGCCACAAATAAATTTTAGAAAATAGAGATCAGTGTTACATATCTGAAAAAATAATTTTAAAACTATTATTTAAAGATATTTTAGTCTACACAGAAAAATAACTTTTGAAAATATTTATTTGATATTGATATTGAGCAGATTTTATTATTTTTGTTCTATAATATCCGGAATGTCAACAAACATTACTGTATATTTTTTATAAAAAATAATTTTTACCCTTAACTTTTCCAGTGTATATCAATTCTGAAGCTTGATTCAGATTTCCTGTAAAAAAAACTGATCTCTTGTTGGTATCTTGATCTCAAAAACTAAGAAAAGGGTGGGAATTAACAAATTATTATTTGAGACACCCTTATCAGAACTATAGGTTAGGTAAAATGAACAAAGATTAAATTACTTACTTTACATACTTTATTTCCCACGTTTTAGAACATTTTGAGCTATTTTAGCGAATAACAATTTTTAATTCCTTTTTGCAAAAAAGTGATACACAAATCGAAATAAATGGCTATTTATTCCTATTCTGTGAAAACGCTAGTATTTACCTAATATGCACTCCTCCTAAAATTTGATACATTAAAGAATACCTATATCTTGAAAAATGCTATTCTATAGTTTTATCGCAAAAAATCTGTCCTACCCACTAATAGCAATGAAGCTGAAATAATAGTAATTGGGAGCCCTCTTCCGCACAAGCATGTGGCTGCTTCTGGGATATTCATAGTGTGGAGTATTGAGAAAGTGATATTAGGTATTATAACTATCATGATATTGTGTGAATTAAGATGGAAAATAATAAAAATGTCTAGACTTGTGAACATAAATATAAATTGAATAAAAGTTCTACGAACTAAAAATTTAAGCGTACAAAAAACTATAATAAAACAAATAAAAATTCATTTTACACATTTAATGTGGATGCGGCCCCTCGTAAATACGGGCCATTGTTCGGGAAGCATTTTTAATTAAAGATTAATGCGGGATAAAAATTGTGTGCATGGGTTCGATTTAACACGGGCAAATATTACGTGCCCCTAATTAAACCCGAAAGATTCAATTTTGCGTGCTTTGTCCGACGAGCGGAACATAACTACGCGATAAGCTTTTAAAAATCTTTTCGCTTACTGGTCGGTTTGGTCTCGAATCCCATTTTGCCGCGTCTATGTTGATATATTTTGGATATTTTTTCAGGAGCCTATACTAGCAATATTTGATAGGTACTATGTACCATAATATAATGAATACCGTTTATTTAGTTATGTAGTCTATATAAAAATAAGTATTCCATATAAGACAGTCCAACAAAACAGCTGAGTCCAAAATTTTACTCATTACATAAAGCTTTGTTGGCAACGCAATTTTGCGTGCTTTGTCCGACGAGCGGAACATAACTACGAGATAAGCTTTTAAAAATCTTTTCGCTTACTGGTCGGTTTGGTCTCGAATCCCATTTTGCCGCGTCTATATTGATATATTTTGGATATTTTTTCAGGAGCCTATACTAGCAATATTTGATAGGTACTATGTACCATAATATAATGAATACCGTTTATTTAGTTATGTAGTCTATATAAAAATAAGTATTCCATATAAGACAGTCCAACAAAACAGCTGAGTCCAAAATTTTACTCATTACATAAAGCTTTGTTGGCAACGCATTTTGTGTTTTAATGCATTTTCGAACATTTCATCGCAAACATTGCAGATACCAACAGAGTGTGATTATTTTGTAAATGTACAAGCTCAAGCAGCGCGCAACTATAAATAAAAACTAAATGTTTTAAAAATGCAGACTCTTTCATACTGACTGACGCAATATTAAATCTTGCACATTTTCTCCAGTATCAAAATCAAAAGTATAGATCCTATTTACAGGCTTTTAGACAAAGCAACAAAAAGCTTTAAAAACTTAAAATTTTCAGTGAAATTATGAGATATTCTACCGCTTAAAATACCTTCAAATATTTGGATTTTAGATTTTTTAGTGGATGCCTGTATAACTTGTGCTGTTAGAAAGGTAATCCCGAAGAAAATAATTTGTAGCGATTTCTAAAAAAATTGCAGGTCAAATATTCTCAGAGGATGAATCTGGCACCGTCATAAGTGTGGGTTGAATTATTTGTAAAGATAATGGATGTATTTAACGAAGCACTCCAATTAGGGTGCAAATCGCCTTCCAATTTTGAATGTTTTCTTATAATCAGTGCACAATACAATATTTAAAAATAAAACAAAATGTGTAAAAAATTGATTCACCCATAATAAAATGTTTTGAATATACATGAGTAAACTTTGATTTGCTTTTTGATATGATATTATAGCAATTACCTATGCATTTATGTCTTCCGATAGAGGAGAGTTCGCCTCGGCGCTTTTTTATGTTTATAGTTCAAAACATTTGGAATTCGGCGAAAACTAATTTTATTTATACTTCTTCTATTCCCTCAATTATCAAAAATTGGGCAAATTAAGCAGTAATTTCGTTGACTGACTTATCTATTTGACTTCTCAAGGCCATAGCTTCATATGCTGGAAAACAATGTATTTTGCATTGTATTTTGTCCCCGGATAACGTGTGGTAGCAAAAAAGTGTCAGGTGTGACAGCCGCCAGCATTGCAGGTCAACTTTCACCAACGTAACGACAAAGATATTGCAATATTATTTTTTGTTGGGACACGCCCTGACTTGCAGCAGGCACAGTGATCCTAGCCTAATACCCCTAAAGTAAGAAGGTTGCCTACTATAACCTAGAGACAGAGCGAATGCCGACGTCAAAGGAATTCTGTCAGATGAGATGATTGGCGTTTTCCCGTATGTTGCTTTTGCCGTCAATAATTATTGCCAGCATTCCCATGACGTCATCCGCAACGCTCTCTCTCAACAAGAGGCAACCTTCTTACTTTACGTATCTTGATCCCAGACAGCCTATTACCGGTTTCATCGTTTTACTTTGTTTTATACGCAGTAAAATTGAGAGACGAAGCCATTAAGTGACAGCAAATGCATTCATGGGCTTTGGTGACAGCCAGGTTCAGCCATTATTGGCACTAACAGTTCACAGTAATGCAAGGGCGCTAATATACTAATATGGCTTTTCGCTAGTAGAAAGCCCAAGCAGCATTAAAGTTGCGGTAACTGAGATGGGAACTTTGAATACGTAGTTATTACGTAATTATTACTTAAAAATCGACTTATTAGTTTTTATTACTTATATTGAGAAAGTATGAGTAATTATTACTACAAGTTGGAACTTTATGGTTTCAGTACTTCTAAGTAGTTTTTGAAGTATCTGGAACGGAATTGTTACTATGCAAAATTACGTTAAAGTCCCGTTAACTCTAAAGTTATATTCAATGGTCACAATTACTTTGTCGTGTTACCTGTTTATCACTTTAAAGTTTTCATTACTTTATGGTAACGGTGCAAGTAACTTCTACATCTTAGCGACTTTAGAAATACCTCCAAAGTTACGGAACTATATAGTCATATTTAAAGTGAAATTAACTTTCCCGCTACTCGAGAAAACTACTGTACGGTAAGTTTTACTTCCCACTCCATTTTAAAATTACTAGAAAGTTCCAATTACTACAAAAAAATACTTTAAAGTAACTGTCACTTCTATAGGGACCAAAATGGAAACTACATTTAGTTCCTTACAATCGTTTGAAGGATTGAGTCGTTTTTGCGAAGTGATGAAAATGTCAGCCATTAGAAAGAAGAAAAATTATAGACACACATTCACATTTTATAGAAAATTAAAGTAGCAGTTGGATGAAACGAATCGAAACAGGAGCACTTGTCTTCAATACAAAATTACAAAACGCTTCTCTTGAGTGGCTAAAATTTTAAATATCAACTTTTCGAAATATAGCACAAAACATACCGGCTGAAAATAACACTTTCATATAAAAATTATGGGTTAAAGTTCCAAATGAGACCTAGTAGTAGCATTCGGAACTTAAATGAGGCTTCTGGAACTTTGAAGTTCTCTTATAGTAATTGGGACTTTAGAGTTTAAAATATCTAAAACTAATTTTCGTCTCAAAGGTAGAAATTACTTTAAAGTGAAAAAAGTCTAGTTGCCGTTACTACCAGTTAAGTGGCAAAGCCTTCAAACACCCATTTTAAGGTAAATAATACTTAGAAGTAATTACTGAAAATTACGCCATATTTGATAGACGCCATTAATATCAAATGTCAATTTCCTCTGGTACTGAAATAGTTATTTCTTCAAAATTGTCCCAAAAAAGATAAAATTGAGCAAAAATGAACTCGTATAACTTATAAAAATATTAAAAAAGCATTTTTCGGCATTTTTAGGTAATTTCGCACATTTTCGTAATTTATTCTCCCGATAAAAAAGTGTTAAAACATGCATTTTGAGAGGGCGCGTTGTTACTTTCCAATCTATCAATGTCATATTTGACAGAAAATTTTCAATCGTTTTAGTTTCTTGAATCTAGCAACGAGATATAAATCAGCAAATTAATACCTTCCTTATAACCTACCATTATTCATAGATATGAGTTCTAAATAAATATTAGGTACTTCCATTTTCCACGGTTATTGAAAAATGACGGAAGATGCTGGGCTAGAATACTTTTTAATTATTTAGACAAAGACAAAGCGAGGACGCGAATGTAAAGAAGCAAACAAAGTAGCGGTGACCACGCCGCTACGTCTCCACCACGTTGCCGGAACGTAAGCGCGTCGTAGCGGTGTAAGTTGCTAGGTGGTCGCCGTTACGTATCTATCACCCTCAAAATGTTCCCCATTTTAGTCGCAGGGACGTAATAGGAACGTAGTAATCACAACTTTAAAGTTGCAAACAAAAGTCGCCGGAACGTAACGGCGACTAAAAATGCTGCTTGGGAGAGCTTCTAACTTGAACAACCTTTTTGGACTTGTAATTTCAAGCCTTTCTTGTATTTAATAGGACTTGTGACTTGTAATTTGAACCCTTTTGCAGAGGGCTTCTAGCTTGGAGTTTTTTTTACAAAGGGTTTTATACATATATTATATCTCTATGATCGAGCAATTTTTTTGTATAAGTACTTACAAGTTTACAAAGATGCATTGGATTACGTGAGGCCTTGCTACTCTGTAGATTTTGTTTTATCATTATATCTGAAGGATAAGAGGAAAAAGCCAAAAAAAACTTTATTTAGTACCTAACAATTATCTAGGAGCAGTGGAAACTCGGTCCCAGATAAGCACTGTTTCATGTCTGCGGAGCACTGCGCCGATACGAATTGGCGCAACACTGGAAAGAACAAAAGCGGAAAAATGTTTGAGGATAATAATCCATCGGTAAGTCATTTTGTAATTTAAATTGAGTTTTGAGGTCATGCACCAAAGTGGCATAGGCGTTTGTGTAAGTACCTACTTCTTGGATTGGAAATTTAAAATTAGAATTGCTATCATATCAAGGATTCCTAAACTTAAAGACATAAACGTGCCTTATATTGTTGCCTAAATATTGTTTTCCTGTATTTCACGAAAAATTAGGATTTCTGCCTCGATTAATTTATTTCGACAACTCAAAGGTGCGCGCCGCTGTAAGTAAATACGGAAACGGCATGCCGCCATATGCAGAGACTCTCCCGGTCGAGCGTAGAGCCCAAATTGACTCCTTCCTGGGGTTCTTTATTCAAACCGACGATGTGTCTGGTATGAAAGTATACATCACATTAGAACCAACAAAAACTACTACTCCGAGGGCTAATACCGGCAATGAACTGCACCATTGGTTCTCGATTTTCGTTGGAAATAAACATTGCATTGATCAAAGTTTTTTCCTTCACCAACGTAACGTCAAAGATATTGTTATCTTTGTTGGGACATGTCCTGACATGTTGCAGGCACAATGATCCCAGCCAGCCCATTACCGGTTCCATCCTCTTTGGGAATCCTCAGATGGACGTAGGCAAAATCCGTAGTGGATGGATTCAAAAGATAGAACCAACAGAAACAACTAACTCCGAGGGCTAATAACCCTACCGGCATTGAACTACACCATTGGTTCTCGATTTTCGTTGGGAATAACTTTCATCTATGCAATGTTTATTCCCAACGAAAATAGAAAACCAATGGTGTAGTTCAATGTCGGTAGAGGTATTAGCCCTCGGAGTAGTTGTTTCTGTTGGTTCCATCTTTCGCATCCATCCACTCCGGATTTTGCCTACGTCCATCTGATGATTCCCAAAGAAGATGGAACCGGTAATGGGCTGGCTGGGATCTGGGATCATTGTGCCTGCAGCATGTCAGGACATGTCTCAACAAAGATAGCAATATCTTTGACGTTACGTTGGTAAAGGAGAAAACTTTGATCTATGCTATACCTACATCATATTATTTTCTACTAATGTATGATTTTTAGCAGTTCTCTCTATCATGCGGAATCGTTTGCTCTTTGTAATGGCGGTGTCGCATAAACACCGGCTCGATAGCATGGACAGGAGAGCGAATTAATTAGGAAAACTGCCGGGTTGAGGTTAGCGCCGAGCGTCGGGTATCGATTGCCGATGGCCGTGCTGATAACGGGCTCGTTCGTGAAACTGCCAGTGGAGATTTCAGCTACTGTTACACGATATCGAAACGCGAACCGCTTGTTTCGGTTTACTCGTGCAGATATAATACGCTATTTGTGGGCATTCGCAATTGATGAAAACGTCAATTCCGTTTTTTTTATTTATCGAAATCCCTGCAGATGATTTTCTGTATATGCCTACCAGAAATATATTGTAGGTATTATACAGTGTCACGCATATACTCCGGATCATATGAGATTTTTTTATGCGATTTAAGAATTTTTTATTTACCTGCCAAGTTTGACATTAAGAAAAAATGCTCAAAGTGCTCAAAGTGCATAAAACAAAATTCTCTACAGGGCCGTATTATAGTATTTTCCTTGATAAAACAAATGTGGTGTAAGTATACCCATATCTCCGCCACTGGTTATTTGGGGAACTTGGTATTATTACATTTTGTGACTCTTGATCGATAATGCAAAATAAAAAAATGAAACGTTCAAAATTTTCAAATTTAAAAAAAAAATGGTTAGAGTAAAATACCTAATAGTTGGCCATGAATGGCATTATTCTTTTGTTCAATTAATATGATATTTTAATCAGTAAGTATCTACTGGCCAAGTAGAAATCTAATTTTTTTCAAATTAAATATTTTAATTTTTTGCATTCCATAAAAGCAATAAATGATATTTCCTCTAAACTGGAGCAGACACAAGAAATATCAAGAGAAGAACATTCTCTACAGGGCCGCATTAGTATTTTTCTTAATAAAATAAATGAAGTTAATACCGATATCTCCGTCAATTGGGGAACTTGGTATTATCACATTTTGTGACCCCCCCCCACTTGATGAATGCATATACTGTGTACCCAATTTCGTTTGAATATCTTTAACAGTTGGAAAAATAAAAATAATACGTAAAAAAATTTGAGATTTTAAATATCCTCTATCTCGAAAACGAGACGACTGTGAATAAAAAGTTATACCTACTACAAAATACTAATATTTTATGGTGTCGTAGAATAAAACTGAATCACCCTGTATAATATCAATGTCAAATAAGAGCGGTTTAAATATAGACGGAAATAGACAAGCATAGTAGTTGTTTGCAATAACACACAAACATAATAAAAATGTTTCAGGTTTGAAACGACTATTACGACCAGAACGATTCAGGAAAACGAATAGTATGGGAATGCTTGAGAAACTATCCCTACAATTTATCAGAGTAGAAACGTCGGCAGGTATATATTAACTAACTGCAACGGTAGCGCCAGTAATTGGAGTATAACCGTGTGCCAACAACCCATTTTAGGAAATGGTCGGTTTGCGAATCAGTGGCACGTAACAGTGGCTAAAATCTGGCGTGGAATCTACACGAATAGAAGCGCTATCGCCATGGCTATCTAGAATCGATCCTCGCTTCCTTGAACAGCAATTTTCGTAATTGATATGTTGGTCTGCAAGTGCTTATGTCGAAATTTTCGTTGCCTCTACTGTTCATGCCAAGGGCGCAATTTAGAGGCGCTTGTAATTAGTTCCCTATTCGATGCCACAAAATAATCAGAGTAAATATAATGTTCAAAAATGTGGATAAGTGCTGATCTGCTTCCGAGTTTCCACTTGCCTCAAATGACAATCGCCAATAGTTTAATCGCAGTACACACAAAATTGAAAATAGAAAAAAAAACCTTTTTAAAAACAAGCTTTTATTTAAGCCGTGGACCTACTAAAACGAATTAAAAAAAGGTTAGGGTTTCGTTAATATAATTCAATTCCAAATTCCGACAAGTTTTTGCAAATTGAAAAGCTTGTCGCTCGAAATGTTGATGAAATAGGTACCAATTAATTTTATTGTCGCAATTTGGAATTGAATTATCTTAACGAAAACCGAAATTTATTTTGTTCGTTTTAGTACGTGGCTTAAAAGCTTGTTTTTAAAAAGGTTTTTTTTATTTCCAATTTTAGTTTGTGCTTTTTAGTACCATATTGAATTTAGTGTGATGTCACTAACTTTATCGTTTTCTACTCTTCAAGCCCATTCATTTGATACCCATATTAAGGGGGTTGAAAAGAAAATGTAATCCGACATCTTCGAGCGACGGCTATATTGAATTTAGTGTGATGTCACTAACTTTTTCGTTTTAGACTCTTCAAGCTCTTTCATTTGATACCCATATTAAGGGGGTTGACAAAAAATACATCATCCGCCATCTTGGAGCGGCGGCCATTTTGAAAGTATTACAATATTGAGTATTGCATATTGTATTGTTACCGGAACTAAAGGTGTAGGTATGCGAATTTCAGCTCAATCGGATGTCAGGAAGTGGTTCTAATTCAGCTTGCAAGATTCGACCCACACATACATACTAACAGGGCAAGTTAATAAATAAAGGAAGTGGCTATTTATACGTCCGACGGATACAAACGTCAGTATACGTCTTGCGCTCTCATTGGTCGATTGAGCCACGTGACACATAACCTTACTTCTACCGTCCGATGGATTATGAATCGGCTTGTTTACTAAGTCGATTGGATGATGTCCGAGATTATTCAGACCTATCTTGTCTCATTTTATATTGCGTATATGCCCTACTATTTCCGCGATGGGCGCTGCGGAATGAAAAATGAAGTGGTTATTTTATTATTTACAATGATGTAACTCACCCCCGATTTTCTTGAAATTTTGGCTACCCCCCGACAATGTCGGGGGCATCGCAGGTGGCGAATGTCGGGGGGTAGCCAAAATTTCAAGAAAATCGGGGGTGAGTTACACCATTGGAAATTATTACCACTACTTTTTTCATACGGCAGCGTCTATACCCCAAAAAGGAGCAGTGCATACGCTCCTTATTGCAAAGATGCTTGACTTCCGACGTATCTAAATATTAGTTTACTTCGGCTTCGTACGTGTACGGAGTTAAATGCACGTCCAAAGAAGTCACGTGACTCAGCCCGCCAATGAGAGCGCAAGACGTATACTGACGTTTGTATCCGTCGGACGTATAAATAGCCACTTCCATAAATAAAATCATTTTATTAAATAACCGGTGATGCCGCTTAGCCCTATTCTATTGTTCCCCGTGTGGTTAGGTTTTGAATGAATCCAGACCCGGACAACGTGGAAATGAAATAGTAGAAAATAAAATAGGGAGGTCATATTATCAGAAATATCTACGATCATATATTTATATACCCAGGGTCGTGCCGAGCGGGGGGACAGAACGTGCACGGGACGGAACAATCACGGGGGCGGCAAAAAATAATAATAAAAATAATAATAAAATAAAAAAATGAATATTTGCCGTCTTAGAAAATCACTGTCGATATGTGTAGTAATAAAATCAAATGAAACAAATAAATAATAATTATTTATTTATTTAGGAGTACAAACAGCAAACAGATTAAAAGTCAACCTACTACAGTACCCACAATGTAAACTAAATAACAATAAATTAATTTGAAATTAGTTAATAATACAGTTATTTCAATTATAATTCGAAACGATTAACGCGAAACACACCCAAAAACAATAAAGAAGAAACAAATCCACGCGTTACCCATGTCACATAGCTTACAAAATAAAATAAATGCTAAAGTAAGACTATTGATATATTATGTAGTTATCGCACAAAGCTAGACAAACAACCGAGACAACGAAAAACAGATCGCAAAAATGTACCTATAAGTACAAGGTGTCCGGTAAGTATGTTGCAATCTCACAGGAGCAGGTAGGGGACGTCAAAATATTACGATTGAGCTTAACAACTACGGGTCAGAGCTGAATTATGGTAGTATCTCCCAAACCAATCAAGCTGCTGAACTGAAATTTGGCACTACTGTGTTTTGGCAATGGAGAATAAGCTGAAAATGTCAACTTCGCCGTATTTCACAGAGGACGCCACTTGCGCTGTTTTTGGATCGTGCTTTTACTCGTAACTTTTTTGAGGTTATCTTTTTGGTCCTGCAGGTCCAGTGATTCTTTTTATTCTGCAAGAAAAAGACCCTCTTGTTTCATAACGACCAAATCAACCTTATGCATTGAAATCGGCAAAATGTGCCCCAAAACACCTATTGACTTCAATATTCGAAACTTAAAATTTTCACCTAATATCCCTTTCAAATGTTACAGATCAACTGTACATTCAAAATGGCATTGGTTAAAACACCATTGGTTTTCTTGAAATAGAGTGTCGAAATTTTGTCAAGTGCAATCCTTTCCATTTTGAAAGCGAATAATTTTTGATACATTGTTCATAGGGATTTTTTTTTCACTTTAAATGGTATGGTTGATCTGTAACGCTTGAAAGAGGTAGGAGAAAATTTTATGTTTCGAATATTGAAGTGAACAGGTGTTTTGGGGCACGTTTTGGCAATTTCAACGCAAACGCTTGACTTGATCGTAATGAAACAAGAGTAGGTACCTTTTTCTTGCAGAATAAAAAGATGCACTAATATTATGGACCTGAAGGACCAAAAAGATAACCTCAAAAAAGTTACGAGTAAAAGCACGATGCGAAAACAGCGCTAGTCGCGCCTTCTGTGAGACACTTAAAAGAACACAGTAGTACCAAATTACAATTCAGCAGCTTGATTATTTCAGGAGATATTGCCATAATTCAATTAAAAAAGAAGTACAACGCCCTGTGTCTCAGTAACTATTGAGATTTGACCCATCGTAATATTTTGACGTCTGCTACCTGCTCCTGCGAGATGTCCCCATATTTACCCGATACCCTGTATATGTATAATGGGGATCGGAGAGGATGGAAACGCTATTTTCAAAAGAGATCGTGGAAATAGTTATTTCTGTATAAAGGGCGTAAAGGAAGTTGTTTAAGGCCCGCGAAGTGAAGGGCGAGGTAAATAAACGCTGATTAAAACCCATCGTACATACAAAATTTAGCAACCACTCTACGCTGTGGTTGCTGTCGCGCTGTCAGGCATCGATAATAATAATGCTTTAGCTACTTTACGCCTACAATCCAAGTAGCATTTTTAGTGGGCGCCACGTAACGACCACTACCGTAGAAACTTTAAAGTGTTTATCACTAGTGGCCGACACGTTATAGGAACCTTTCTATAACTATAAATTTTTGGGTGGCTGCTACGTTGCCACCACGTTTTTGCAACTTATACCGTTACGTTCCAGCCACGTGGCACTTTCGAGGCAAAAACGTGGGCGCGTAGTGGAGGCCACCTATGAGGCCACCTACGTGAAACTTGGCTACTTGCCTCTTTCTTTTCCATGTCACTCGGCCTCTCTCGTTCAACTTATTTAGGTACATATATTATTATGTCCTGCTGCCTTCCTCCCACCAACTCGAAATTACTGAGACGGTGTCAATCGGGAATAAAACTACTATGAGTATTTATTTTAATGGAATTAGGAGATGGGGATAAAAACAAAACGATTTCAAGTTTACTGTCAAACATAGACGTTATAGCATGAAATATGAGCACGCCCTCCCGAAATATTCAATATTTTCAAAAAATAAAATAAAAAGTGAGGAGCACACTTTCTTAAACATATCTACCTACATACCGCAAACAATTTTTTTATTATTCCTGGTTACGTAAAACCAATAATTACTTACTAATATACCTACTATATTTTAATGAAGAATTGACGACAAATTAATTTTTATTTTTATTTATTTTTATTTAGTAGCCTGTTCATTTTATATGGCGTCTTGTCTGAAATATAACTTTAAAGTGATTTCCACACATATTTTCGTATTTCAGCTGTTTGTTACTTAACCTTAGTGGCCGTATAGTGGCGTAAACTGTGTTATTCCACTTCATAGTTACTTTCACCATTTTAAAGTGGCGGCCACGTCACAGACACCACTGCAGCCACCATCATCCCTACACGCGCCAGTGTCAATTTCCATAACCTCAAAATTTAGGGAACAAAGCATTCGCGACGACTATTAAAATATTATTTCGTGTTAAGATACATACATTAAGAATAATAAGACAAACAGGCACTTACATAGTACATATTTTACATTTAGTTAAAATCTCGAAATAAATTTACAATAATAAATCCACAATAACAGTTATTTAGGCGAAGGTTTTATTCAAGAATTCGTCAACCGAGTAAAAAGCTTTGAGAACAAAGTAGCAAAAATTACTTAACAGTTTTTAAATTTTGGAAGTGGCAGCTCAGAGTAGGCACTGTGGTAGCTTGTTAAAGATTCTTATCCCTAAGAAGCTTACACCGCTGTCACACCTCCTCAAACGACAATATTCTGGAAGCAGGTCCTGCTCTCCCAGAGAGTAATATGCACATCATCATGTTGTTCAACACTATACCTACTAGTATTGAATCGCACACATCGAATAATTAATTCAAAGAATGAACACTAAATCTCTTTGCACTACAATCACCACATTGACACCGCGCGTTATCAGAAATATGCACGCGCATACAGCAACATAGCAACGAAGCCTCACTTGATAGTGACGGTCACTAGAGAGTGAATTTTGATGGTAATGATAACTTTGTGGTGGCTTTGATGTCATATGCGAACGTGAAAATCTCTTCTAAAAGTGGGAAAAACTTGGCGATGGCCACTAGTTATGACCAACAAGTTTCGCCACTTTCAAGGTTTAGTAGAGGTGTCCAAAACGTGGCCGCCACTATCACGCGCACGCTAAAGTTGTCGCCACTTCTAATATATATTTTAGTGATACAGTTTTTTCCACTTTGAAAGCATAAGAACTTTAAGGTGGTTTTCGGTTGTAATCACGACTTTCCAAACACATTAAGCACCACTAAAAAGTTATGAAACTATATAGTGACTACTAGCGGTGAAATTGACGTGATTACCACTATTTTTGTAGAAAATAAAGTAAATCTTACTGCAATGTTGTAGATTTAGTGGTGATTACGTAATGGCGATATAAGTTTTCATCACTACGATACGATGCTACTTGGGAAAACATCGTCATAAAGTGCGATTTAACTCCCGGCCGTGCTTAAAATATCTCATGTTCTGTCTTGCGTTCCAGGCGATGGTGGAGACACGACAACCTTCGACTTGTTCGACTCGTCGTCGGGGGGCGGGGCAGGGGACGGCGGAAGCGCCGGCGATCTGACGTTGTCACCCCGCACTTTCGCCACCGACGACGCCTTCGCCACCGACAACTCGGACAGCCTGGGTGGTCCGCCCAACGATTCCGACGGAGGTAAGTTTGGCAAAAGCTTTGCCACCCAGGTGTTGAACAGGATCGGTTGAGAGATTGGAATAATAGGCGTAAGATAAGGTTTTACCACAATTTATGCAGCGTGAAGATCTCAGTGCACGCCACACATAAGACGGACGGCGGAGCGGGGATGGTAGCGGAGCTTTCAAAACAATAGGAAGCCTACTGTCGTGTCCACACGTAGGTACCGCGGAGAGGGGAGCGGAGAGTAAAGCGGGTAGCGGAGCGTTCAAGTCAGTTTGACATTTTCCGGCGTATTGGCGCGTATTTACCCTCGAAAATAGAGCGTTGTATTATTATATAGAACTACTTAATAATAAACAATATTCATCGCAAAAGGCTAATTAGTGAAGTTTTAGTCGCAAACCCCTATGGGACATGACTCATGCACATCACCACCACCGAGGTGTTTTAGACAAACTTTGGGTCGGGATTTCCCAAATTATTTGTGTACAGATGATGGAGATATTGCCATAATTCAATTTCAGGAAGAGAACTACAATGCCCTGTATCTCAGAAACGAAGAAATTTAGAGTCTACGTTTATATGAGCAACCCACCTTTATATAATGAGATTTTCTACAAAATGTCAAAGTTCCAGGGGCGTGCAGTCCATGGAAGCAAGGGAAGCAGTGCTTCCCCTAAACCAAAACAATGTAAAATGATAAAATGTAATTTTTGAATTTTTAAACAGGAAGCAAATGGTTTAGTTACCTAGGTATATCAAAAACGCTAAAAATTATCTTATATATCATATGTCAAACCTACAATATGTTATGCCCCCAGCAAATGCGGCGTTGACTCCGACTGCGCCCATCCTACCGAGCGACAGTACAGTACAATGTAAGCTATGCCGGCCGCTAGCTTTTCTGTAGCGTTCGAGAGTCTAGAGGTTATTGAACTTTCCACCTCCACCGCACTGGCTGACACGAATGAGAACGCGTGTTTTAAGCGTGAGTGGAAGCTATCGTTGCAGTAGATTCTTTGTTCTTTATTTAGTTTAGTTGGTTTTGATATCTGCGTTGCGTTGGTGCGTCGCGCGCGTCGTATCTCGGGCGATATGCGGAAGACAATACAATACGGACATGAACATGCAAATACCGTCAACTTCGGCTGACGGGAATGACGTTGAAAATGTAAGAGTGTGTGTGAATGTGTAGTGTGTGCCTTAATAATAAAGGGATTTTCAACATTAAATTTTACGGATAAGCTTCAATTAATTACTAACTGAAGGGCAAAACCCCCTATGAAAAATGTAATCACAAAAATGAATGATATCGCTGTTGTCTATTTGAGAATATATATACTTCTCCCGAACATGTTAGAGCATCGATGTTTTTATGATGACGGCATTGACGAATTCTCAAAAAGTGATCGAAGAATCGAATTACGTTACAAATAGGTAAGTTTTTAAACATTGCTTCCCTTACTTAAAATGTCACCGCACGCCCCTGCAAAGTTCTGATCAAAAAACCTGGGACACCCGTATACATTTGCTACAAGGTACACGTTTACGTGATGAAAATTGTAGATATTTGTTACATAAAAAGGAATTTCCATTTATTTGGCAGAAATTATAAATTTTTAATTGATGGATGGCAGGACTGTGTTCGTCAAACACGTATGCGCATTCATTAAAATTTCAGGAAACCATGATATTATATTGGTTTTGCTTTTGGTGAGTCGAATCTAGGAGTATTTAAAATTAATAATTGTCAGTGCCATCTGTCCTCGTTTATTTTTGAATGTACCTACACATTATGTCACAGTTATACATTGTAAATAATTTTGTAGCATGGAAAACTCCCCAGAAACTGACAATCGAAAAATCGTAACGTATGCACCATTGGGCCCATACAAGTAGGTAACCCACTCAAAAAATTTGATGTAAATTCTAGGATTTTAGTATAGGTACATACCTACCCTAAAAGTGTGGTCTGGAAAACAATAAGTAAGTGTAAGTCTATCGCCATAATAAAAAAAATCAGTAAGTATAACACGGATATTATGACCCAAGAATCTATAGAAAACGTAAAAATAAATAGTTATTTCTATAAACATTGTTATAAAGGCGTCAAAATTATTTTTTTAAGTTTCTTTTTTTTGTCTGATGAAGGACGATATTTATGGAAGTTTAGGCACACATTTAAAAATGCTACAAACTAAAAATAATTAGACCTGTCTACTTCCTCCAGTGCCGAAGGGTTAACCCTAATATTTTGTAATAAAAAATGGTACGCCGCTGGAAAGTAATCTTTTTTGCCTTAACTATTCATTTTTTGGCGTTTTACATTATTTAGCAGAAGAAAATCAAATTGGAATACCTACCTACATTTTTATCCACCATTATCTTGCTCAGTTAGTTTGTCGGCATCTTGAGAAGTCGAGTTCAATTTATAATTGTTGTCAACTCCAATAAATTATAACTTCTACTACGTAATGTACCTACTGTAGTTACTGAAGTAATTAAACTCAATTACTTGATAAACTCCTTCATTTGTCATTGTGGTAACAAGAATTACTAACTTTCAACCGACCTGGCGGTGCGGGAGAATTTTAGATGCAAATGGAATGAAAGGATGTCTCTCTTTGTTCTATAGAAAAAGAAAACAAATGAAGTCTGTTGTAGCACCAGTTTCGTTATATATCACTTCCTGACGGACATTTGATGTTTTTTTTCCCGAATATAATCAGTTTATTTAAAACAGAAAAAGTACAGTTTATGAACATGTTTATCTATTATCCCTAAGACCAATCATATCGGTAGGATTTCTAATAATAACAAAGAATCGCTTTAGTTACTGCATTTTTGATTATACAGAGACGCAGAGTCAATAGTCTTTCGTACTTCTCCGCAGAAAGATCACTATTTTGTTTAAAATAGTGGAAAGATTGAGTTGACATTTGGCCCAAAATGTCTCAAATTTAAGCCACAGGGATTTTTTACTTAAAAAATGAGTTCTGTATAAACAAAATAAACAAAAATGTTTTTATCCAACATGCACCCCCCAAACAACTCGCGGCAAATAAAGGCAAATCTACTATTTTTTTGTTTTGGAAAAATTATATAAATAAAATCACATTACCTACTTAAGAAATACGATTTTATTTCCTCTAGGTTTTTAAAAATATTTTTTCGACAGTACTACAAAACGCTATACAAAAGTGAAGGAACTAATGCTACAACTTCTCTTTATTATATTCCCCTACTTTTTGAAGTTAACAACTAAAACTATAACTTTGTTTTGCATTAGTATTAGTATAATTTTAATAATAAGTAGGTCATAACAACGATGTTAGTTGGATGAGGTTTGTCCTTTGCTTGGGTTGTTCCTCAAAATCACATTTGTTTTTCAAAATATCAATTCATTTTTGCATTTTTTGATTCAGGGTCTTCTCCTACTTATTTTTGGCCAGGCCAAATAAGTGGGCCAATCTGCTGGCAGTATACCGTACATAGCACTACATCTAAAAGTATATAATCCATTTACTTACAAATAAGAACTATCAAATAAAAACATAACTTTGATCAAGGGAGCGGGTGCTTCGCAACTTAGCCGATTAAGTTTGCCTCATCGATTCCACAAAGTAGGTAATCACAAGGTACTTATTCTTTCATCAATATCCTCAACCTCACTAGGAAAATATGGTTCGAACACCTAAAAACGTGTTTCATTGTTTCAAATACCTATATGCTTCCAAAACTATATTCATTTTAGCCCCTCTAATCTGTAATGTCCTAGTGCTCTAAGACTCTAAAAAAGACTGGCGTTTAATCAATTGATAAATAGCTTCAAAACGCACCAAACTACACAAATACATGGAAATTTTGCCGATTATTCAACGGGACACAGGTATAAACGTCACGTAAATGTCAGTCCACTTACGATGACTCACCCGCGCGTTAACAGGCCTCGTCTTTTAGAAGGCGTTGATTTAACACTATTTTTAATGTCATATTGACATTCTTAGCATGTAATATTAACACCAAAGGGATGAAGGCTTCTGTATCTTAATTAGGTTCGTTAAAATATACTAATAGCGCGTTTTCACTACTCGCATGTTTCCAACCTTCTTTTCTTTACACCATTTATCGTAACAGTCATAAGCCAGCTAGTATTTTTCTGGTGATGTCTCTGGCACAAGATTTAAAATAACACTTGAAGCTGCATTTTTAATGTCCGAAGGGAGATTGTCTTCGCCCGAAGTCATTTTTATAGATGATTATCTTATTCAACTTCAGAACTAATTCATTGACCCGGTTTTGTTTGTGCTTTATTACTGTGCTTATAAAAAAATACGATCACAGTTTACTGGTGTAATCAACCAATTTTATAAAATGTTTTAATATAGGTACTGATGATAAAAAAATAATAAACAGTTGTAGATAAAATTTTCTACATAACACGTGGGATAGGCATTATCACAGAATATATAAGACACAGCTAGCCATGGAAATTCTCTTGATTATTTTTTGCTTATTATGTAGAGAGGGGCCGCGGTGGCGTCGCTCGTACCGGCGCTGACTTTTTATACTGCATGTTTTTCTGCCTTCGATCGACCTTGGTTCGAGACAGGCGCATGCATATGTCTTTAAAGAAAAACACCGCTATGGCCAAGAGCGATGGACAAATGTGGGTTCACGGTATTGCTCCTAAATAGCTTTATCTGTGTGATTTACTAAATTGTCCTACACTCACTGGGACGGTTTTCTAGGGTTTTCCGTACTACTTGAGCGAATGCTAGCCTAGTTCTATCGAAAAAAGTCGGCCCTAGCTGCAAATGGCAACGAAGACAAAATAATAGTAATTGCCCCCCTCCCCCGCACAAGCATGTGGTTGCTTCTGGGGTACTCCTAGTTTGGAGTATTTTGAGGGTGAGAATTATTATTATTATTATTTAATTTCTGAAACGTTGTTTTGCAATTATTGAAGAACTTTTTTCTTAAATGTGTTATTTTCCAATTTGTTTCCACATCTTTTGCCATGACTCATGACATTTAATACAAATTGTCTTGGAATCTTTTGGTCACATCCCTAGAACTTACTTTTACTTTGTCATATTTTAAGCAGAATAATGTTTTCTTCAAAAAAACTACTGCAAATTCATATGCTCATCATACTTACGCCAAAAAACAAGTTCAGCTATAAATGTCACATAATGGTGTTAAACAAATGCATTAGAAACCTGAGTGTATTAGAGCAGCTGTAGAGCACAGTCAGTAGTGTGGAATTATGAACGCAATTGTGTGAATACACGACTTTACCTCATCGTGCAACTTCACATGCGTGCGTTAATAATGTCCATGTCCATATCTCACTGGTTATGTAAATGACTATTACCGAAATCTAAAATATTCAAAAGCAAGAGTTATGGCACGTTTAAGAAACGCAAAAAATGCTCTATATGTTCCAAACGAACTGAGATACCAACATGCCGTTTGCGGCATTTAGTTAAGCTCCAGACACCCTAGCTACTTGTCTATCTCTCCGTTGTTGCAGAATTGCACTTTTATCAAAAATAAAAATTACATTTCTGCAGCAACCATAAATAGGAAAAGTAAGTTGAGATAGCTACGACACCAAAGTATGCTTGGACCAAATTTCAATTTAATCATTTCACTAGCTTTAACAAAATAGTTAACTTTCTAGAAAATCATAAAAGTTCAAATAACTACATAAAACGTTTTTTAAATGTCCTCGTTTCTTACAAAAAAAGTAAAGTTAGCGGCTTTATGGCACTTTTTTTTGTAAAATCAATTATTGACATGAAATTTATCTTCTGTCTTCTGTTTCCGCTTGGATGCCCCACCCTGTTTCTACCTAGCATTATATTTAACACACTTCTAAATCAAATACTTATATTCTCTAATAAAATAAAACATCAAACAAAATTTGCACGAATCTCCTCAATCATCTATTAGCTTCAGCTTTAGCCTTATCAAATTATTAAATTCTTGTTATATATAATACCTCCATCTTTCCGTACTTTGTAATTCTAAATATTTCCTCTATAACATTCTTCCGGCAAATATTTAAATTGTAAAACTGAAATTTCGAACTTGCTGCATTTTATTCTGACTATAGATATTTGCGGCAAATGGGAATTTTGGAGTTGTCGAATTAACGTTTAATTCTGGTGAATGCTTTTGCACTGCCCGCCCCGCCGGATGGAATTAAAACCGCTTGTATAGGCGATTTGAAATATATTGGATGTTTGAATATCTAGAAGTTTCCTATTTTTACCTACAACCAAAAAGTCCTCTCATATGCCGGTCGTAGTAGATTCTTCTATATGCTTCGACTAATAGACAACTTGGCTCTCCCCACCCTGACTGTAATCTTTTATTTGGCTATACTTATTCTAAAACTTCTGGAATGCGGCCAGATCCATATAGCAATTTAAAGATGTGGAATCAAACGTAGATATAGGTACAAAGAAAGTTCAAAAAAATGTGTGTGTATTTACCAAAACCTTAACATCCCATTCGCATAGGTATAACTTGCCAATGTTAATTGTAATAATTTTTCAATCCAATACATCATTACTCTTATTATGCAAATATATGGTTTGAAGCATTTGAATAAGTTCAATAATAATCTAACAAGAAAATAGTAGGTATTAGTTGTCTGTTACAGAAAATTATCTTGACGTATACATACATTTCGTGGCCAAAGGTCAAGGTCGTTCCTAATAAAAATGTATATCGCCACTCACGACGAGAAGAATTCCTATAACATTCCAGGTGCGTTCTTGCTATACTCCCCATCGTTCCGTAGGTACTTTGTAATTTTATTTCTCCCATAACATTCTTCCGGCAAATATTTAAATTGGAAAACTATGAAATTTCGAACGCAGGACACAATAGAATTTTATTGAAGTAGGTATAGCATGCAGGACGGCAAGCGACCATGAAGAATTTTATTCACAATAGATGTGTAACAACTGCACATTTGGGAATTGCTGAATTAACGCTTAATTCTGAATTCTGGCAAATGCTTTTTCACAGTCCGCGCCGGCGGGAATCATACACTCGCTACATATAGGCGCTTTGAAATGCTTTGGATATTGTGTTTATGCATTTCATGCATTTCGATTATGCACAGCTATTAGAGAAATTGAAATTTGGTTGTTTTCTGTGTCATGTACAGAGTGTATTGGAACAAAGCGTGTAGTTAAATTCAACGTTTGTATGTATAATATATAACCATTTTAGAAGCATGTCAGAGGATTTATTACCTATCTACACGATTTTTTAAATTCGGTACAGATGTAGCTACTCATGAATTCGTTAAACAAATTTTCATTTTCATGAAAATATGAGGTCGTACCCTTTTGTGGTCAGCGGCCTTCAGAATCCTGGAGGTAGAAACTAGCATCTGCCCAAAAATAAGTTCAACAAGTAATAAAAAATCAAAAAAGAGTGAAAATTCAAAAATTCAGATTCTGTTTTACCAAAACCAGATGCTCAAACCATTTTCCCAAATTTTGTCCAATATCATTTCCTTAAGGGTCCATAAGGTTGTAATAATTCTTCATTAAATAGTGCTTTATAAATTTGAAATCTGATGAAGTAACCTTTAAGGCTTTAAGGTGTAACCTTCACACACAGAGAGAAGATTGCACAATTAAGTCTTTGAGTGTTTCCCGTAAGTTAAACAGGTATTAAGTTTATCCCACACACTGTGCGTCTTTCACGTCAGTTTGCGCCTCTATATAGTTTGTCATCCAGATAGGAGCTTGATTATAGGACAGTAGCGTGCGCTTGCATAACAAAAAAATAAATTGTAAATCCTTGATCCCGGTGGACAAAGTAATGGCTATTATAACCCCATGAATATTTCCACATTTATCTCTTGGAGGAATTGCAATATTGGGAACATTATTTATCTTAAAAAAGAAGGCCGTCAGCTACCACGAGATCTTACGGTCGCGCTAATGTCAGAAAATGAAAGACTCAACGACTTGTCGCCTTGCATACACAATCATCACCAGGCGGTTTTAATTGGGCACGCTAAAAAACAAATTGGCAGGCTTGAATGCGCATTCCAAAGATTTGGCCACACACGATACATTTTAACTGTACCACGTACATGGTAGAACTGAACTGTGTGTCTTCCCTCTGTATGTGTAGGCCGCCTTATGGAAACCTTGGCCAAAATTATAGTACTAAAATGATACCAAAATAATAATAAGCTAAATTGGTAGATACGCTTACGTAAAATTGAAAAAGGAACAATTTTTTCAAGTAAAACTTTTCTTCTTCTTTAAAGCAAAAGTTAACAAAATTCCTCCTATGATGCAAACTTTTTTGATTACATTGTATAATGTCAAATTTAATATTTTGTACTATTGGAAAATTCTGTTCTATACCTATATAATTGTACCTAAAATAATTGTTAGGAAAGGTTGTTTTAATTACTAAAAGTAAGTACCTATTGGTCTAAAATATTATTATTTTAACTAAATTGATTTTTTAGCAAAAATCCTATCGTCCAAGAACCTATAATAAGCCGAATAACTTAAAAAAATTTACACGAACATTGTTTTTAACAAATATAAGAAGGATGGTTATTCGCGCTGATTCTTAGATAATTAATAAAAAACTAACTTATGCAAGCTTTTGCATAATATGCTTCAAGGCTACAATAAAAATGAAAATAATATACTTAGGTACAATTTGATCACTTAAAACTAAATTTGAATCAGAACTTACCAAAGTTAGAAAAAATATCAATAATAAGATTATAGAAATAACGTAAATTAATTTGTATATGCGGGGTAAAAAATGCAATCAGTATCAAGTTGATTAACAAATGTCACACAATAATAAAAACGTAAAAGGCGTGAAAAAGAAGAGGGGCTATTAACGTATATTAATTATAATTTTAATTTTGAGTTGTAATTTTATTTGAAATTAAAAATACATATCTCCTTTTGTTGCCCGTAAGTTAAAACTGTATAATGCTGTTGCACCTAAATTATATGGTTTAGCTAAGGTTCATAAAAATGGTATTCCACTACGAATTGTTGTCTCGTGCATTGGAGCTCCTTCATATAAAATTTCAAAATTTATAGTTAATATTTTAAAACACTTGCTTCATCCCATGATTTTACATTAAAAATTTTCTACCATTTTGCAATTTTATTAATATACAGTGTCTGCCAGACAGTTGGATACAAAGGGGAATTTTCTTTATTTGAAGTTTCTCAAAAAAAAATTATTCTTGATAAAAGTTGGTGCTTGTGCTTAAACTCAAAATCCACCCGCAAAAATTTTGAAATTTCGATTCGTATACAGGGTAGGTTGAAAAATATTAAAATTCCTCAGGAGTAAAGTACCCCTATTTTTAGAACTACATCAGAGTGGCACTGAGAAAAGTTGTTTGGAATCTCAAGACAATGTCAAATATGAATTCACAGCCACCTACTCAAAAGAAAAAAAAATCACACTTTTATTCATCCCGCTGTATACTTTTTATTGTTGAATTCTCATTTATTAAATAACTCTTAAATTGTTGCTCTATTAAAATATTTTTATGTTCCACAGATTAGATGCTATGTTATGTTTGAAATTATTGTAGGAGTATTTTACCTGGATACAAAAAAACGACAAACTTTGCAGAACTTTCACTTATTAAGTGTTCTTAAGATGCTAGTTAAATGTAAACAAAAATCATTGGTATCGTACTGTCATGCTCGAAGATGTGCCTCAAAATACATATCAAACATTATGTATTATACAGCGTGATGAGTAAAAAATGCGCAAGTGTGAATTTTTTTTATTTTGAGTAGGTGGCTGTGAATTCATATTTGACATTGTCTTGAGATTACAAACAACTTTTCTTAGTGCCACTCTGATGTAGTTCCAAAAATAAGGGTACTTTACTCTTGAGGAATTTTCATATTTTTCAACCTACACTGTATACGAAACGAAATTTCAAAATTTTTGCGGGTGGATTTTGAGTTTAAGCACAAGCACCAACTTTTATCGAGAATAATTTTTTTTTGAGAAACTTCAAATAAAGAAAATTCCCATTTGTATCCAACTTTCTGGCAGACACTGTATTTACAATTCCAGATAATTATGTCAATTAACCTTGATGTTAAGTTTCTTCTTACAAACATACGTAAATATTTAGTTATTTCTTCAATCATTGAATCTTGAGACATTATTAGCTTACATACTGATACCTATATAATATACAGGGTGAATCAGTTTTTTGTAGCAGGACTTTAACAGGTGATAGATCTTCAAAAAATAACGGGACATTTTCGTATAAACTATATATTTTTAAGTCCTTAGAAAAAAGTTACAGGGTGTTAAAGTTGAAAAAAATATGCGGACTTTATTGAATAATTACCAAACTAGTTGAGATATTTAAGTCATATTTGGTATACGTTAAAGTTAAAAACGTTAAAAAAAAGAATCACCTTGTATTTTAACAAAAGGTATTGAATTTTTATGTAGATTTTAATTGCAGACAAAAATGTCCTCTTGGTATTTGTTCGCATGTGTTATAGTTTAACGGAAAATTTATTTTTTTTGTATTATTTCGGGGTATTTCTGAAAAATTATCTAAAAAATTTGCTCCATAAGTAACACTTCAAGTAGAAAAAACGTGTTTCTTATTTTAAATAAAGTAACTTTTTCCAATAAACTAACCCATTCAAGGTTTTACTTTTCATGATACAGAGCATAACCTTAATTGTATGTTCCTTAAATGTTTTAGACCCTGTAACTTCAAAAGTATAGCCTTAAATAGATAAGTTTATTGGAAAAAGTTACTTTATTTAAAGTAGCAAACACATTATTTTTACTTTAAGTGTTACTTATGGAGCAATTTTTTTAGATAATTTTCATAAATAACCCGAAATAATACAAAAAAAATATATTTGCCTGTAAACTAGAACACATGCGAACAAATACCAAGAGGACATTTTTGTACGCAATTAAAATCTACATAAAAAATGCAATACCTTTTATTACAACACAAGGTGATTCTTTTTTTTTTAATAATTTTACCAATTACTTCTCCGCCACTGGTTGTGCAAGATGTTCGATAATAACAGGTTTTATGCTAACCCGTGCCGATATAGCGTATACCAAATATGACTTAAATATCTCAACTAGTTTGGTAAATATTCAATAAAGTCCACATATTTCTTACAATTTTAACACCCTGTAACTTTTTTATAAGGCCTTAAAATGATATAGTTTCTAAAATAAAGTGCGGTTATTTTTTGAAGATCTATGACCTGTTAAAGTCCTGCTACAAAAAACTGATTCACCCTGTAGAGAGGTTTATAAATATTGTTATTTTTACTTTTGCGAGTAGTTATTCTGTTACTTTACTACATCGTTATAATATTCCATTTGTTCCCGGACATTTTCGAAAACTTTCTAAGATTTTATCTAGGTAATATAGCATACAAATTGTTCCTTCTTATTTCAAAACCACTTCATTTTTATGTAACAAAAGTCAAAGATAAAACTCCTATCACCAATTTTTCTAATTTAATTTTAAAAAGATTGTTTAAGTTCTACAAGTACCTGTACATGTTGGAGAAGCTAAAAATTATGTAAAAAATCCCATGAATTATCAAAAGATATTGCAATCATAATAAAAATCATACAGCTCATAATTTTCATTTAACTAAACCACTAGTCCTTAATCTGGAACTAAATTATCAGAAAAGACTTATAAAAGAATCAATTATTATTGATTTTGATCCTAATTTAATGAATTTTAGTACTGATGTACATAATCTAAGCATAATTTATCCTAATTTGATTTCTTTTACCCATAACAAAATTTCTACTCAAAATTAAAATTATAATTAATATGTTAATAAAATATTAGTCGTTTCCTATTTTATTGATCTGTTTGATTTAATAATTTTATTTAATAATGGCTCTTCTGGCTTTTTAAAAATCAACTTGAAACTGATAGAATTTTTTTTCGCGTATAATATATGCAATTAATTTGCGTTATTTTTACAATTATATTAATATTTTTAAGTTTTTTATTTATTTTTATTGTAGCCTGCGTATACCTATACAAGCAAAAGATTGCATAAGTTAGTTTTTAATTAATTATATACGAATCTGCGAATGTCTTTAAACGAATGGCCATCCTTCTTATAATTGTTACCCCTGGATAAATAAAGAAAAGGTGCTTTAAAGCCACGCCTCTGGATTATCTAAGGTGTCTTCGGGTAATATCGCCCAGTCTGAAATATCGCCCACGTTTAAATTTGGCGCCTTGTCGAAGTTTTCCTACTAACCAATGAGGTTAGTATTTTTTTAATAGCGTGTTTCGAATAGCCTATAGCAACAACGCATTTAAATCTAAATAACCAACCGCCACAGTCCACAGTCTGCACTAAAATGCGTGAGAGGGCACGAGGGACATTTCTTATAAGATTAATAGATATCATATACCTAATAACTTTAGCATGTTGAAGAATATCGGCTTAAAGTATTTACGACGTTTTTTTGTGTTAGTACCTATGTCGAGCCGATGCCGATGAAATACATAACCTATAAATGCACGTGGAACACTGTCGGAAATATCGCCCACACAAATAAGATGGGCGATATTTCAGCCATTTATTTTAATACGTACAAATATGACATGAGACAATGTGTGAAATGCAAGAATTGGATCCATGAAAATTGTGTCGGACTCACAGAAGAGGCCTTTGAATGTCCCGAATGTTCGCCAAAATGGTATTTATATTACGGGCGATATTTCAAACCAAGTGGGCGAAACTTCAGCAACGGGCAGAAATATCGTCCATTTACGACGTTTTTAAAATCTTTATTTTTCTTGCTAAGAATTGATGTATTTTATTTTTGTCAAATAGTTTAAAGAATATGGCTTTACTGGTCCAAAATGTTTACTGTTGTTGTTTTTAATAGTAGGGGAGCCCACGATGCTAAATGGGGATTTACTCGAGCGTCGTGCGGGGACCTATTGGATTTTGAAGATTAGATGGTAGAAATAAAAAAAGGTTATATGATATATACCCTTCCACCGGTGGGGGGAGCGTCTACAGGCTTTCACAAATGTAAAAAAAATAGTCACATGGAGATATTCGAGCGCGTCAGATATTGATAGTGTACCTATATGCCCACGTGTCTCCGATGACGTAGGTATGTTAATCTGCCGGTATGCATGGGGCGGCCTTACGGAAGGGTTAAAAATGGGAAGAAAAAAAAATTACTCGAGCGCGTCAGATATTCAGAAGGGATGTTAAGTGAACCCGAAATAAGCTCCCATTCAATAGAGTGACGATTCGGATGTGACGCCAGCTCGTGGCGGCTTTTTGAAAATGCAAAAAAAATCGCCATTTTGAAATACTCGAGCGCGTCAGATTTTCATATAGACGGTTCAGCTTGATGACCTGGTCGTGCTAATCCATAATCTGACGATTATTTGGAGGGGTTTTCTTAACCTGACGGTTCGAAAAAAAAATTTTCATCATTTTTTTTTAATAAATATTTGCGTTTTCTAAGAAAAAATATGTTGTCTGTTAAAAATTAAGGAATTTTTGACTATAAACATATGCTCTTAATAATTTATTTTCTATATTACCAGGGTGTTGAACGTGGACTTTTCAAATATTTTATTACCTATATTTCTTAAACTAAACAAAATTTGACAAAACGTCTAAAACAAAACTTATAGATAAAAAGCAGATCTATCCAAATATCAAATAAAAAATGTACGTTCGTTAAAAAAAAATTCGAAAGGCGCCGCGACGCAGAGCGTCGTTTGTCAAATATTCTCAATTTTATCTTAATTTAGTCTTCGTTTGGTCCCATTTAAGACCCCGGAAGCAGATATATTTTTTCTCTTTTCGTTTGCCCACAATAGGCCAGGGACATCGAGTTTGAATAACCCTGTACATGTAATACCACGAGTGCTGTGATCAGCTGTGATGGCGTGATGGCTGGCGTGTGGGGACGTTGCGAGAGAAAGAGTGAAAGGGAGAGAGAGGCGCGGAGTGATGAATACATGCATCACTACAGCTAGCTGCACGCGCTAAACTTTATCGACGATTATATTGTTACTTCGGCTTGTGGAAATCGGCAGATTATATTTTTCCCGTAATCCTTGAATTATTTCCTTCAAAACAAAAAAATATTCGACCGCGCTCGAGAAAGTCGAGGTAACTTTTTTTTTGCAAGTTTGTTACCCTCCCACCCCCTCACGTCACGCTCAAATCGTCAGATTATTGAAATGCACACTTTTCAGCATGTAATTAACCCATCATATCTTAATCTGACGCGCTCGAGTATATCCACCTATCGATTTTTTTTTACTATTCTGATCGGCTGCCCTGACGCGCGGCCCTGTATAGAGGGTTTAGATATGGTGGAGGTACTCAACAGGGTGCAAGGTATCCCCCCATAATATGTTAATCTGCCGCGCTTGAGTAAATCCCAAAATCCCCTCTTGGGCTCCCCTACCATAATATAAATCTAAGGATTTTAAGAAGTGCAATGTCTTAGGACGCGATATTACCCGAAGGCACCTTAGTCCAGAATATAATTTTGCGCGCTGACCCGATAAAATCCGAAATCCCAGTTTATAGGTCGATCTGAATGCGGCGCGTCGCCCGCGGCCCGGAAAAAATGTCGCGGCGCCCCCGGCGGCCTCCCCCCGACGACGTGAGTTTTAAAACGGGGTCCGCGCGCTCCGCTCACGTCCCGCCCGAATTTGAATGGCCGCTTCCGGCCCGGGACGTGCTTCCGGCGGGACATAAAAGATTCCGGGCAGGGCCGGACTGCACGGCGCGCCGCGCCATCGGGCCGATCGGAGTAACGAGCGGTTCGTGACTCCGGCAAATGCAGCCGGCACTGCGGGAATAAAATATCGCGGAGGATATCGAAGGCTAGATGCTCATATCTTCTATACATATTATAGGCGAGCGGAATAGCCCTATTTTGTCGCACAGAAAATCAAATTGACCTCTCATCGAAAGTCGCCTGTCTGACACCTTGTGGAACCGGTTTCTCATGTCATTGGAAACAAAAAACCTTAATAATAGATCTTTTTTAATAACGGCTGCATTTATATATGAATGAACTAAAATAACGGGTATTTCAGCCAAAATCATGTATTTATTCTTTACAATGAACCAAGCTTTCGGCCAAAAATATTTACAAAACAATTTATTCAATTTTTGGAAGTTTATATATTAGGATCATAACTTTTCAATATTCATTTCAGTACCTACCCTTATGAAGGCCAAAAATATGGCCGAAAGCTTGGTTCATTGTAAAGAATAAATAACACATCAGTTTGGCTGAAATACCCGTTTTTTTACTTCATTAAAAAACCTTAATAACAATATTTTGTCCGAGTGGCACATTATTTGTTATTAACAAAAAACTGACAAAATAAAACAAAAAAACCCTGCATTGGACAAAAATAAACACTTTTTGTATCTTTATATTTTTTCGAAAAACGCACCCTTTTCTTTAAAAATTCATATCTTAGCTTCTACCAAAACTTTCGCAACGTTCGAAAGCGCAAAATGATTCTCCGGGCTTGTACTTTCATGTGGTACATTTTTATGTAGGCCACTTTTTGTTTTACCTTTACCCTTAAATTTACAGTTGATTTGCATTAAATTAGCCTTTTTTTCATAGATAAAGTTGATTGAATGTAATATTTTCTAACTCTGGTTATAAAAAAAGCTTTGTTCATAGATTTGAGCATATTATAATCAAAAATTAAAAAATAACAAAATTTGTAGTACGCGCACCCGTCTCTATTCATTTTTGTTTTTACTTGTTATCAAAACAAACGACGGTCGATGCATGTTTTACAAGCTTTATATATTTGAAGAGGCAATTGATTATCTTGCGTGTATTTATATCTTTGAATAAAGTGCCCCATTAAGGAGTCAAAGCTCTATGTATATATAAAATACGTAAGACGGAAATCACCCTGAGTAGTAACCAATTTTTTAACACAATAAAAGTTCCTATAAACATAGCCTCAAAAATGCCCCATAAAAGGGCTATAGCCCTCGAAATGGACACTGGCAACGGTTTTTTCTAAATATTTTCAGAACGAACAAAAATAAAATTCTGAAATTTTGTATGTAATAATATACCTGTGACATTTGACATTTACCGAGGTTGAGATAGTTTGACCTAGACCAACACTATATTAAAGCATAGCACTGTTTCAAGCGATCGCCACTGGCGCCAAACAAATTTACAGGGTGGTATAATGCTAAAAACACCATTGTTTCAGAATATTTTATAAAATAAAAACATGCCACGAATTCAATATCCAATCCATACAACGAATTCAATATCCAATCCATACAACGAATTCAATATCCAAAATAAAATAAAATATTTGTTTGTTATGTCTCTTTAATTTTAAAAGTTTACATTGTATATTTAAATACATTTTCTTAAGAGAAGCGAGTCTAAAAAGCAAGCAAGAGTATTTGGTACCTTTTGGTTTGGCTAGTTGTAGTGTAAGTAAGCATAAAACGCATTCGATTTTTCAGTTTCTTCTTTATACTTATAAGGGACCGTTGGTTCGCTTTGGAGCTTGGAGCTATAAACAAATTTTTCTATTTTGGTTCTTATTCTTGCATACGCTACTAACTATAAACATGGCCTCAAAATGCTTCTTTATATTCCCATAGAACGAACAAAGGACAAATTCTGAAATTTGGTATGTGCTAGATATACCTGTGAAATTTGACGTGGGGGTCAAAGGGTTAAAAATATACCAATTTTTGTGTGCTTTTTTCATATTTATTTTCCCACGTGTATCACATATCAAATTTCAGAATTTTATGTTTTCTCGTTCTGGAAATACTTCAAAACTGTCGATTTCGGAGGCTATAGCCTCCTTAAGGGCATTTTGGGTCCAAGTTTAAAGGAACTTTTTTCATTTTTTTTTGAGTCGCAGGACGAGCTGGTATGGCAGGCTAAGTTCGGGACATCCTGCATACAGTTGCTCTATGTATTATTATTAATGTGGCACCCTGCATATACTATTTACAGTTAAGTTTGAATAACCATCGCAGTAACCGTAAATGAAATTAATATCTTCATTACCAAAAATAATGGCCTGGGCATCGTTATTTTACAATTAAAGAAAATTCACTATAACAGCATCTGTCTCACATAACATTAAATTTATTAATAAACCCTTTGCAGATTGAAATGACAAAAATAAAACGATGCATTCTTCGACAAATCTTCAAGAGTACTTTTTCCTTAGTATTGTTAATGGAAAGCCCAAGATTATAACCAAATTTGCAATTTTTCGGTAGCGTGTTAGAAAACATTTCGCATAAATTAAGAAAATGTCATTAATAGTTATTTATGTACCAAGGCACTGAAGTTCAACTTTTTATGACTCATGTGGAGTTTAGTTGCTGAGGCCTCTGGCCGAGGCAAATAAACCACATGAGTCATAAAAAGAACTTCAGTGCCGAGGTACATATTATATTTTTTTTGAAATCGAAAAAAAAAAGGTTTATTAGGCAAGAAAATAAAAATAAGGGATCACCCGTCCACGAACCGACTACGCGCGGCGTTGCTTGACTTTACCGATCGCTCTACCTATGACAAGATAATGATGTACGGCACCTTCTGACAGAAAAACCAAACTGCTACTTCTTGTGCAGCTTACACAACAAATCTATTGATTTTCAAATTTACTAAAATATGTATACTGAAGGATTGCGCTTCTATAGGAAACAATTTCGCAATGGGTACGAAAAGTTAAATGAGCCTTTATCGGCCGGGTTTTGAATATTTGGTCACTTTTGACGGGCGATTTCTCCGCGTCTGACGTTTGATGTTTACATCTCGCCAAGGCCTACTTATTGAAAAAATCGTACAATAATGGGCTACATTATTGTACGATTTCTGTGCTTTTAATGACGATTTTGGGACATTTTAATGCCGATTTCAAGAAAAAGTAATATACAGGGTGATTCAGTTTTAATCTGCAACACTTCAACAGGTGATAGAAAACCAAAAAATAACCGCACTTTCTTCTATAAACTATATCATTTTAAGGCCTTATAAAAAAGTTACAGGGTGTTAAATTTGCAAGAAGTATGTGGAATTTATTAAATTTTTTTCAAACTAGTTGAGATATTTAAGTAATATTTGGTACACGTTATAACGGCATGGGTTAGCATAAAACCTGTTAATATCAAACATCTTGAACAACCAGTGGCGTAGAAATGGGTAATTAGTATAATTTATTTTAGAGCAATAAAATGTGTTCAAACTCTTATGTAAAT